>JAZKJV010005136.1:0-655212 GCA_037367405.1 Ottelia alismoides
TCATCTATCGCTTGATATTTACGGCTATTGACAGCTTCTTGGGTTGCCTCAAGATATTGCTTTTCATCAAAGACTGGTGAGATCGAAGTGCTCCGATTTCTTGAATCTCGGATTCAATAACTGCCTTAGCCAATGCCAAGAATGCCTTTCCGAGAAATGATTGGAGACTGGGTGAATTCTCCTTGATGCTCATATCAATGATCGTGAAGTCCACTTTGAGCATAGAACCTTGGAATGTAACGGTGATTGAAATTTCTCTTCTTGATCGCTTTATAGATCGATCAGCCAGTTGAACGATCTCTCTTATTTTTTTGATAGGTCTGAGTTTAAGCTTGTAAAAAATAGAGGCCGGGAGGATATTGATTGGTGTGTCATCATCAATTAGAGCATGGGTAAATATGGTATCTTTGATTTCATAACCAAATCTTGGCAACCGGTTAAGTATGGAGCTCTTTGTTTTTCTCCTCAACACCAAGGAGGTCGTCATTGACAAGATATGTCTTTCAGTCTTTGTTCTCATCATATTCGACTTTTTCATTATTAATTTGCTCATTACAAATCCTTAAGGTCGGGGAAGTGTTCAATGGCATGTATCAAGGGAAGCTCAAAATCTGTCTTTTCTCAAATGCTTCCCTTAGAGTAGGATCCAAATTCTTCAATTCTCTTTAATTTAAGTTTTATGTATTTTCTGGTTTTCAATTTTTTGAGTGTTTTTTAATATTTCAATTTTTGTATTTTCTGTGTGGTGTATAGATGTGGTGTTTTCTGTAGATGATGAGGGATTTCGATTTGTCGAGTATGATTCAGAACCAGAGTCTTCCGATGGGAGTAATATGTAGAGTTGTCGATGTCAGATTCATCCCTAGGGTGAAAATGGTCTATGGGTTTCTGAATATCCTCTAGGTTCTCAACATTAGATCCAATCATTTCACCTTCCACTTTCATAACTGAGCTTCCGTAAAATGAGATTAGTTGGTTAGTAAAATTTCTAAATTTTTCCTCCATTAATTCATATCTCTTACTTATCCTTGAATTTCATCCTCCACAGAATTTTTAGGATCAATCATGTGCGCAATCTTTGTGATTTCTTGTTTTTATATTTGAGATCCAGCCATTTCATCTTCCATTTTCATGTATGAGTTGGGAGAAGATGCTCTTGGATTATCTAATATATGATCTTTATCTTTTGAAAATTTCTCCTCAAAAATCATGGAAGGAGTTCGGCTCGACGTGAGGGCCACTATCGATCTTATACTCAACATGGTGTGATTCTGGTATGTACAGTTGGTTTGAGTAGAACCTATTTTCTTAATCATGATTGGTCGGACCTTTATATTGTGAAGTCAACAAACAAGGTTTATGTGTATCGATGTCATCAATCCAGTCCTCTATATCAGTGTCATGTCTGAAAATGAGACTGTCATGGTTAATCCAAGATGGGAAGATTATTAGATGAGAGCCAATCCTCTTGATATTTTCTGATGTCCATTTTATTCCCAATGGTAAAAATCGAATTGTGGATTTGTGAAGTATTGACCTATTCCAACAATATGGTGAGAAGAGATTGAAGTAAGCTGGAGTTATTGTTTTGGACGATCATTTGTCTCAAAAGTGATTTGATCTTCATATGGTTCATGAGTTCCGAAGAGAAATTGGTCAATCCAAGATGGTAGTCGCTCATTTGTGGTCAAGGTTGAGGGTGGTGGAAGAGGTAAAGAAGTGTTAATTTTAATTGGATTAATCATGTCTTTAGAATCTCCCATGAATGATGGATTGACATTTATATAGTATGTTAAGGACAGATTGTATGATCCGAATATAGAGGATTGACATATAAAGAAGTAGAGAGCTCAATCGGCTGTTTGTTTGTATGATCTGAATATAAAGGATTGTCATTCATGGAGTAGATCTGATTTGTAGAAAGCGTTGGATCTATTTGTGGGTCAGAGTCTCCTGTGAAAGTTGGATGATATTTGTCAGAAGAGGTTTTAGATTATTTTAGTTTGACCGAGATGAATTCATTTTCATGATATAGATCTAATGGATACTCGGAGAAATGTTTCATCATCTTCAAAAAAGGTGCATGAGTTGTCATGATAGATTTGGTTGAAAATGTAGAATCCCGATTTTTTTAAAACAAGGAAGGAGAGTGATGGCACAAGTGTGCGATTTTTGATATTCGAGATCAGTTTACGCACACCAATGCAACTTCAGCTTCACCAACTTACACAATGAAGCTGCAAGAGTTCGACAAATTATCTTTTCAATTTTAGTTGGTGATAAATTCAATCTTGGAAAAAATAGTGAGCTGTTAAGTGCTAAAATTTTTCTTAAAGACTAACCCAAATTCTTACGGCTAGTTGCATCCACTTTCAACCAATATGGGTGTAAGTACAGACCGTAAAATGGCTATCCATGTTACTTAAGAATGAGGCCTGACGTAGTGTCCTTTAAACCACCAACCCTACTTAAGAAATCTGAACCGTATACCGGCTACCCGTAGATCCTCACTGAGAAGTAGCTAATCGTTTTTATAGAATCAGTAGTTTTGAATGAAGATTCCGGAGATGGGATCTAACCTTAAGTGTCGTCTCTCGCTCACTCAGAAAAATAAATGAATCAAATGTTGGGCTTACTCTCCTGCAAAAATTCTTGATTTATGAGTTAGTTTAGTCAGCTTTGTTTAGTAGTCTCAATTTTAATAAGGCGTTCACTGAAAAATTAGGTGAGCATAAATACACGTCTACCGTCCAGTCCCAACTTCTTTTAAGATTTATTTGACAAAACGAGAGGGAGAGATTCAGGAAAAGCCGATGCAGGTATAAAACGATGATGCATGCTCAGTTAGAAGACTTACAGTGATTCCTCGCAATCTTCATATGGGATGCAATATAAGAATTGAAAATTATTCTAGATGAATGCAAGATGATAAAAACCATACCTATAAGAAAGTTCTATTAATCGGGAAGAAATGAGTTAAATTTGACTAGGTTGAACGATCTAATGTGTATCTCAATTAAGTGAGGTGTAGTCCTAGATTCTATGAGCACAAGCAATACATTTAGAAGTCTAATAGCCGTATGTGTAGGTTTATCCTAAGCACCATTCAAGACGGGCCCCACCCTCATCGGAGAGTGAAAAAGGCCACGACACACCACAAAAAAAGTTCATGGTCCTGTTACACACGCGAGAGTCCAAACAGACACCGTTGTAAATGAACAATTAATTACAAAAATTAAAATTGTGAAAATTAAAGTTCTAGACTGTACGCTCTCTCATGACTAGACTCGATCTTAATTTTAATGTGGATTGGTAGTTGGTGAAGATGCGTCGATTTTTGGAAGAACTTCTCCACGTACGTTGGGTACCTCACATGAAAAATAAGAGAGAGAATGTAAGGAGTGATACAAAAAATAATCTAAAATAAAATAGAAAAATTAAATGCTAAAAAATATGGAAAATGTACAATAATGAGATTCGAGGATCAGACTACCCGAAAATGTGGAAATCGTAACACTAATCTTTTTAAACAAAACCTAATCCGTTTACCTCCCCGGCAACGATGCAATCTAACGAGTCTTGAAAAATCCTATATTAATTTGCGTGAATTATCATGTAAATTTGTCGTTTCATTGTAAGGCGGGAGTTCAGAATCAGTCAAGAAATAACCACAATGATCTATTCAATTTTTAATACGTGGTTTTATGTTAATTTTACTTGGGCAAGTCCCAAGGTCGAACTAAAGAGGCAAAGGAACAACCTAAAATAATGTCTATCAAAGTTCGTGCACTATTTTCGAGACTTTTTTTGTGTTTTTAATACAATTTTGGGATACAACATGCAAACGTGGCCAATTTTAGGGACAAAAAAGTAATTTTAATCAAACGGTGTTAAAAGATTACTACGAAATTTGACCAAGATGTCAATTATGATGAAATGAATGAACTGGAATTTTTTTAGAATTTTTGGTTGCAAGATAAATGCTTTATGAATTTATATATGCAAACAAAGTGGAAATTCAATAATTTTTTTAATAAATATTAAACCTATCATTTTCAAGAGATAAAATTATCCAAGATATATTACTAGGTGATAGATCTCAAAAAAATCCTAAACCTTAAAAATATGTATTTAATACCTATTAAAAATTAAAGATTAAAAACTATAAAATTATTTTTAAGAGCAAATCATGAATGAAAATGCAATTCTTTCTGGGTGCGATGTTAAATACAGTTAACTCTGCAATTAGCAATTTTTTGGCAATTTTTGGGACTATGATCAATTAATTATGATTTTCAAAGCACAAACTGGGTAAAATATGCAATTGTTTGCAAGAACAATTGTTATTAATTAACCACTAAGAATAAAAGTACGAAACATCAACAACCAGGTAAAAAATTAATTGAAAAACATCAAGCAAATTTTAATTAATAAAATGGTGCAAGAAATAAGTTCAAATTACAAAGGGAACACATAAGGCTCAATGCCAAATTACAATAAGTAAATAATGCAAAAAATGCAGAGCAAGGACTAAACTGTAATTATCTAAATTTGTAGGGGAGTTCTACAAAATTCTTAACAGTCACGTGATGAGCACGTGACCCCTGGAGAGGCTAAGCATACGTCAATACTAGGATCTGCGAGGTGTTGTGTGATGACCGAAAAATTCAATCAATCAATCCGGGATAAAATATAAAATCACTCAAGGGTCGTTGCGACCCGGATCTCAGAAGTCAATCGGTCAATCAAGAAAAATAAAGCAGACCACCAAAATCAGATGAAAGCAAATAAACACGATAGCGGTCCTGGCTATTTTATTAACCTGGTATAGCGACCAGGGTCGAACACAAGGAGCACGGATTGGCCTTACGGCCTACGAAGTAGTCAATCAGAAGAAAAGAGAAGGTATTTTTGGTGGTTTTTAAGGGTTTTATAATTTTTTGGATTTTTAAGAATTAAGAAAATAATAAAAACAAGAAAACAACACACCTTAACAATTTATTTAATGCACTAAAAATCAACCAAAAATTCTGACAAAAATATTTTTATGTGTTTATGCCTTTTCTAATCGCGATAGTTTTTCTTATCAACTAGACAAAATAACTCAAAGATTATATCAATGTTTGAATATTTCTTCTAATAGTTTCCCCCGATTCGATCTGCTTTGCAAACAGCTTTGCTCTATACATAAAAGCAAATAGCCATATTAGAAAATGAGGAAATTAGCCGCTTTCCTTTTTTCTATAATGGAGATAGTCGCACGTAATGACAGATCACGGCCATATTATTAAAAGCTTGTGGTAAGAACGGGTTTCGTTCTAGTGCCCGGAAATAATATTCCACAAGCCTTTGTGTATTCCCCGTTGCTTGTATGTATAAGTCCTATGTTTAGAGTATATAACTTCGATCATAAGGATCGATTTCTAGTCGCGTAGTTTTTGGTGAATTTTTGGGATTTTTCTGATATTTATTTAATTTTCTAAAAATCAAACAGTGACTGAAACTGTAGGTACTGTCCAGCCAAGCTAAAAGGACCTAGATAAAATATCTAGAAGCTCCAAATTAGCTGGGAGGTAATTTTCCTGTAAAGAGAATAAAACAAGGAAAATTTAGGCACCTAGATTATTTTTTTTGGATTTTTAATTTATTTATTAGAATTTTTATAATATTTTGAGTGTTTTTCAAATTTTAGGTGTTTTAAACAATGAAAAATAGCCCAAATTGGCTGGAAAATCAAGCAAGCAAAGGACAAACAGTAACTATTTTTTTTGTAATTTTTAGATGAGTTTTAATATTTTTTTGTGATTTTTAAATCTGAACAATAAAGAAAATATGTTTTTTTGAATTTTTAAAATACCAAACAGTGTCAAAATTGTCCCCAAAAATTCCAGAAAATTTTACACTATGGCAGGAGCCATGTGTCCAATTTCATTGGATTTGGAGTAGTTTTGCTATTTTATTCAAAAATCACACACAAGGGCACAATACACAGGGACCTAAACGCAATTACCAAGAGTCTGGGGGTCCGGTGCAAAAATCCCAACAAATCACGTGCGAAGCACGTGTCTGGGGCACTCAGGACCTAATTGTAATAAAAACAAGGGCCCTGGACCAAATAATAACAAGTATTTAAAGTCCAAGGGGCTTGTTGTAAAATACCCAAAAATAAGCGCACATGCACAAATAATTCACGCACTGGGGTATAAATGCAATTTTCTAAAAAATTTCATTCATTTCAGAACAAACCAAAACTACAAGGGCGTCAATGCAAATACACCAAAGAAATTCACGTGACGAGGCACGTGGTCCACATAGACAAGGGTATAAATACAAATAAAGAAAGTACGAGGTCCTAAGTGTAAAATGTGCGGAATAAAATGAACTTGATAAAATATTTACAGGACTAACTAATAAATGCTAGAAGCAAAGGGGCCTAAGAACAAATTACCCCTTATTTATTATCCGAGGAGCTGGATGCGCGACGCGTGGCAGATCGGACTGGTGGAATGGCGCGACGTACGAATGGGGAAACCTCAGCTCTGATCGGACGGTGGAGGCTCTCCCACGTGGAGGATCCAACGGCTGTGGTACGACGCGGGTAAACGAGTGGCCTCTACTCTGATCGGACGGTCGGGGCAGTGCCACGTAGCGAATCTGACGTCTGTGAGGTGGTGTGGCTAACCCTCGATGATCCTACGGTCCAGATCCTGCCTCTGGGGATCGAACGGTTGCTGCTTCTCCTCAAACTAAGGGTCGAGATCACATCTGGAGCTACGAGGCTGGATGGACGGTTGGGAAGGATGCACCAAGAACAGGTCGCCGGCGATGTTCGTCGGCCTAAAACTCGCGCTGTGCGTCTCCTCAGCTGCTGCTAAGATGCGGAAGAGCTCCGCCGTGAAGTTCCGCAGCTGATGGCGGCCTCCGATGAGACGGAGAACCACCTGAATGGCCCCGCGACGTCGGTGGCCTGAAGCTGCTGTGCTCAAGCCTTGGACCTCCAGATGAGGTCCTTCTGACAATCTAACCTGCACAAGCAAAACACGGGGTCGAGGGCAAACTGCCTCGACCCGTCAGAGCGAGCGGGAGGTGAAGGATGAGGCGGTATGAGGGCTCTCCGGCGAACGGCGGAGGGGGAGAACCGGTATCCCTGCTCCGGGACGAGCCAGGGGGAATGGCTGGGTGGAGAAGGTGGAGAGAGGTCTGGCGAAGGTGGTGGCGTGGTCGGAATGGCGAATGGGTGATCGGAAACGACAGGCGGAGGTGGCGGAGCTAAGCTACCAGCAACTGAAAAATCTAATCCTACGCTAATCTACTGGCTAAGAGGGTTACCTGGCGGGTGCTGTCGACTGTGCTGGAGCTCGGCGAGCTCCGGGGTCATTGCCTGCAAGGGGGCGTCGTCTCCCCGAGGCTGAGCGCGCTCGCGGCGGCACACGTCAGTGAATAGGTCACCGGTGACGACATTTTATATGCTCAGGGATCCGAGAAGGAAGAGATCGGGCGAGTAGCGCGGAGCTCGGATCCATCAAACCCACCCCGGGCGAGGGTCCTGGATGTCCAAAGATCAATCGGAGCCCGAGGTTAAGTGAAATGGGTGTCGGATCAGGTGGGGGATAAATGGAGAAATCGGGTTATTCACCCAGATACGCGGGGAAGAGGGTCCGCGGGGGAAGTTGACCGGGGTCAACAAACCCCCGTGGACCAATCAGAAGCCGCCAAACCTATTTTATTTGTTTATTTATTTTAAGGTAGAAAATGGTCGAATTAATAAAAACTTAAAACATGAAATATTTTTGTTTTATTTTTTTCTATTTTTTATGATTTTTAATTAATTTTTCAAAGTAAAATAAGGTATGTACATAGTAGGGTTATATATAGGTATATATACAATATATAGGTTTTAATTTTTGATTTTTAATTTATTATTTTTGTACAATTTTAATCCCATTTTATATTTTATTTATTTATATCATAAAATAAGGAATAAAAAGACATTTTTATTTAATTTTTATTATATATATAGGTGAAATAAATACATATGTACATTTACATACATGGTATATTTACAATATATTTTTATGTTTTTAATTTTGTTATTTTAATTTTGTTTTCATTTTAATTGTTTTTATTTTACTTATTTACACTATATAGTATAGAATATTTACAAAAATTTTGGAAATTAATTTTTTTATAAGGCTAAATAAATATAAAGGTGGGTGGTTTATTCACATGGTGAGTGATGTTTTTATCTTCTTTTTGATTTTTATATTTTTATCTTGATTTTGTATTTAGAAATATTTACAAATATTTACAAGCCAATTTGAGTCTATTTTTGTGAGGAAAATACTTTTGTTTATTCACATAAATATTTACACACATGAGCCCCTATCTCCCTCTACTTTGGCTTTTATGTGGTCCGGCCCATGCTGTGCCCTCTCTTGGGATTAGGTCGCTCAATATTTATTCTAAATATTTCCCTCTTTTTCTTTTGACTCTTTATTCTTTTATTTTAGCACAAAAACATGCTAATTATTAGTTTTTGCACAATGCATGCTTTTGCTAATTATTTGTATTTACACCTATCTACATGTATTTGCAAAAGTTTTTCTAGCTAAAATATAAGAATAAAGAGTGATGAATGTGTATTCATCACCCCCCTATGCTTAACTTTGCTAGTCCCTTAGCAAACACTTATTTGAAAAAGAAGTGAAAGAGAAAGAAAGAAAAAGAAAAAGAGGGGAATGTACATGGATCAAGGTTGAATATTAAACTTTCCTTTATTAAATTGAATTATGGAGCTCGATCAGATCTTTGTATTATTAATGTGTCGGAACCTTATTTAGACTTAAGCTTAAAACTCAATAGTCTCTAAGTTCCACCAATCTATGGACAAGACTCCTCAATAAACCAGATCAAAACAAGTCTACATACACAAACTCTAATGACCATGAATCTTTCCATGCAATGTAAGTGATATGTAGCTCCCCACCTCAGAAGTAACAAAGAAACAACCTCCCTCAACCTGGTAACTCTAATGCCTCGGTCTAGCAACTCTTTCCTCGAGAAGCGGGGTATTCCCTTCTAAGTTCAAGAGCAACCGGCTCAAGAAGAGGGGGAAGAAGTATAGACTTTTGGAAGCTCAGCCAGTGTAGCCAAGTCTCCCGCTGCAAGCTTCATGAGATGTAACATGGATACCATAAGCTTTTGCTTTATTTAACTATATACACTCCGGTGGGGTTATTAAATTTTCAATCCGACCCACCACTTTTTTGGAGTCTTTTTGCATTTTGCATTTTTTTTTTCAAATGCCTCTGTACAACATATCTACATGGTGCAGCATATATACAAGAAATTTCCTCTTGAGCCAGTAGACTATCCCTCTTTTGAAGCTTTATTGCAACCCACGGCTTCTATCTTTAGCCTTCATCACCACTAGACCAAGTTGATACGCACTTCCTTCACTAGAAGAAGAAGAGAGGTTCCGCCTAGAAGTACTACTCTCATATGCTACCCCAAGCCAATGGAAACTGCCTCCTCACCACCTCATCCGTGGAGAGCCATGTGTAAAGTGCTGGTGCAAGTCAAGCCATTGTCTCTAAGAGTCATGCGTATGTTGTTAAGTGCTCTACTTAGACTCATCAAGATGACATATGCTCATAGCCTAGTGGACTCAAAGAATTAAGTCCTTATGGACCTGAAAAGCCTTAATCCTAAGCCCTATAAGGTTCCTCTTAGAATTAGGTGGATTAAGATCTTAATCAAGCTCCATTTCTCAATTTAATTCCAGGCTTAGTTTAAATGTCAACTATCATCCAGGAAAAAACTATATACATATATACACAAAGATGCTATTTACACATATTTACAATCGTGCAAAAATTTTGAAAAATGTTTTGAAATCATGAATGGATGGATGCATGAAGTGCAAGTTTTGCAAAAGTATTTACAAACATTTACACAGGATTTTTGCAAACTTTTGATTTTCAAAACATTTTGGAAAGATTTTGTACTATATACATAATTTTGATAAGAAAATATTTACACAAATTTTACACAAAAACTTTTTGAAATCATTTTTACAAAAATAATTTTGTACACTAGCTAGTATGTGCAATAAAAGAATGATTATTTACAGGAAAAAATTTTTTAATTTTTGTGATTTTTGGGGTTTTTAGCCATTTTATTTATTAACACACTCACACAAAGTACGAGTTATGGTTAAAGTATATATGAAATATATACACACCCCCCTATACTTAGCTCGAACGATGTCCTCAGAGTGATCAAGAGCGATAAAGAAGACATAACTCGTGCTTAGTAAAAGGGAAGTGAAAAGGAATGGATAGGCACAGAAATGAATGAATGAATAGAATGAGGAGAACTCGGTGGTTTCCCCCTATACTTAGGATTAACTAATCCTAAGTATAGCAAGCTGTACATGAAGGGAAATCCGAGTGAAGAATGAACGGAGTCTGCCCCCCTATACATAGGGTAAAATATCCCTGAGTATAGGCAGCAAAACAGGGGCAGCAAGACAGGAAGAAATCGACACATATATGCAAGGTGGAGGGGCATCACTCCCCCTATACTTTAGGTGAAGCACCTTAAGTATAGGAAACACAACAGGAGTGATGAAACAGAACGAATGAACAACCCGGTGTTTCCACCCCCCTATACTTAGGATGAGGAATACCTAAGTATAGCAAAGATAATCCTAGGCGAGACCTGGGATGAAAACAAGAACGGAAGACAGAAAGATCAAAGTAAGACAAAATACGTATATAAAAAAGAGTACAATGTCGAGGTGCCTCTCAACAAGCGCTAGATTTTACGCCTCTAGCTGGGCGCAAAGGCTAGGATAATGTAGTATCAAGGTTCAGGACGACATCGGTAAGGCGAATGTCGTACTGTCGTCACAATCTCGGTATGGGAACTGCAACGAACTCAACAGTGTAAACAAAGACACCCAGGTATGCAATCAAGCGGGTGTCTGCTACCGGCCATTGATATGGAAATAAGTGATCGGGATCCGGTAGCACAAAAGAAATCTGCGACTCTAAGTCAGATTGGAGTGAGAGTGTAGAGCCGGAGAAATCAAACGTGGAGAAGGATGGATCAGTAATAGAATCCTCCACGTCAATCAGTGTCTCAAACAGGTGTGGACAATCAAGATCAGGAGACTCTCTAAGCAGACTGATATCCGATGCATGAAATAGAATCAGATCAGGCAAATCATCGAATATCTCCAGAATGGGCTCATCCTCGCGAGGGTCGTCTAGGTGAGAAGACTCAGAATCAGAATGATCTAAAGACTCGGTCTCATGCTCCGCCAGATCGGAAACACACTCAGCAGGTGAAACCGAGTACTCATCGAGTGCGGCATCCTCCCGCAGATAACCCTTGGGGAGAGATGCGATATCAGGAGTGACAAGAAGAGGATCAGGATCTAGATGGCTTCTGCAGTGCTGTCAAGTATCCACTCGGTGCACCAGGCTGTATCATCATCGGAAGTGTAGCTCTCGGCAATCTGGAAGAAGGAGAAGGTACTAGTCAACATCGCGGAAGCTGGCAAAGTGTCTGTGGCTGATCCTCGCTCTGCGGCTATGCTGGCTGTCAGCTAGTCCTCAGGAAGTGTATCTCTCTCAACAAAGTGGAGGACAAAAGGCTCGAAGACGGGACTCTCTGTGTCTGTACTCTCAAAGTGGTGTCCCTCCTCGAGCTGTGGCTGCTGGGCTGAGTTCTGGTAGCTGTCTGCGTCCAAGAAGTATCTCTGCAGAAAGGAAGCTGACTCCTCCGGGACTGGAATATGAAGTGTCTGAATCAATGTCTGCAAAAGCGGGGGCTCCTCCGGTTCCTGGAGTATCAGAAGGTCTGATATCCAAGACTCGTCAACTGGGAACTCTGGGGCTGACTCGAACTCCAGCTGGAAGACCAACGGGAATTCAAGTAGACTATGGGTCTGAACCTCCGCTATGGCAGTCATATCCTCTGTCAGTGGTGCTATCTGGTCCAAGTCCTCGGGCTGGTGTGTAGAAGCTGACTCATCATGTAATGTAACACACCGCACTGGTACAACATCGTCCACATGTGTTGTCCCGACTACGGCATCTCGTGAAGAAGATCTCTGTGAAAGTAAACTCGAGATGGTGTCCAGTAAGTGAATGTCTGAACTGCGGTGTGAACCGCCACATGTGGTAATCACCAGTGCTATCTGCTCTGCGGTCATACCCCGCATGGAGATTTCTATCAAGTCTGTCAGTGGAAGTCCGTGCTCAGGAAATCTCCTCAGGAGGTCAAGAAACCTCGGCCATGCCTCGTGCAATGGCTCCTGGGGGTCTACTGAGAAATCGGTGATCAAAGACCGCATGAAATCTGCTCTACGTGGAGGGAAGTATCTCTGTAGAAACTCTCGGCGTAGCTTTCCCCACGTCTCGAATGTCCTCCCCAATCGGCGATGCCATCTCATGGCTCTATCGTGAAGTGTGAATGGGAAGGTCCTCGTCATCAGCTCCTCTGCAGTGACATCTGAATATCTCTGTGCTCTACGAAACTCCTCGAACTCGGATAGGTGAAGATAAGGCTCCTCGTGCTCCTCTCTTGAAAATGTCGGCAGTCGCTGAATGTAATCCAAATCCAAGACGAATGGACCTACTGTAGAAGCTGACTGAGCTCCCTGTGCTATATGCTCCTCCATCCTTCTGGAATAGGATATGTCTGCTGATTTCCACTGCTCTCTCTGGTCACCAACGGAGTGCGCTCTCAACTCAGCAACAGTATCGTCCGGGTCTCGCATCTGCTCTATCTGGTATCCTCGGACGTCTAGCACATCATGCCCAGAGTAGTGAGATGAAAGGGAGGGAGGGAGCGGGAGGTTGGTCGGAGATCCGACCTCCCTAGAAGGTGGACTGGAGTGATGGTCAGAAGATGGAGAGGAAACCGTAAGAGTCGGCTCGAAGTACGGGAGATCAATCATCCAGGGGTAAAGGAGAAGAAGAAGAGGGAGACTAAAGGGAGGGAGGGTGGTAAATAGATGGAGGAAGATGGGGAAAGATCGAAGGGATATGACAATCACACAAGATGAACAAGCAAACCCCCAATTCACCTACGCACACAAAGCTGAAGACCGAAAGGGATCGATCAATTATCTTGTCGATTTTATTTTAGGTGATCATCCAATCTATCAGAGCGATTACGTGAGGTAAATAGGTATCCAGATATTTCTCAACCGACTGTCCCATACTGAAAGCCGGTAATCAGTCAAGAAAGATCGGAGGCTCTATCCTAATGTGCGGTTCACTCTCTCGCTCATCCAAACCAAACAAGGAGGGGGTTACTCTCCCCAAGACAGATTTTCAGTGAAGTGTCTTTTAGGTCAAGTATGATTAGTAGTCCCGATTTTATTGTTTTTGTTTTTTAGATATTTTTAATGCAAGCAAAAATACCTAACGAATTTTTCGGTTCTCCTGGTTATTAAGTCCAAAACAGGGGGAGAAGACGAAAAAGCTGATGCGCGATAAATCAATGATGCATGCAGAGATAGAAATGCGTACCTGACTCCAGCAGTCTACATGCAAGATGATCCGCGCAGAATTTAAAAGACAGGAAATAAACTACCTAAATGGTGCAGACGGAAAACTGAGTCCCTAAACAGCAATGCTACTCTAAAGAACGGCTAACCGACCACCAGCTTCCAATCCAAAGAGTCCGGTCTAGACCCACCCCTCCTCTTCTCGACTGGTCGAGTTCAGGCGTAGCGCTTGACGGGGCGGGCTCGCGGCGCGTAGGTTCGGAGGTGATGGGACGGCTATTTTATTATTATTATTATTTTTTATTATAGGTCCAATTACCGCACTATAGGAACAGACAATTATATTAGGGTCTTTGGATCCTATGAGTTACGTCACAATCAAGCAGAAAATCCTACGGCTAGGGGCTCGAAAATCCGCGTGAAACCGGAAAAGGCAGCTAAAAAGCTAAAACCGTGAAAAAGCCGCGAAAAATCTAAATGGGTCTCCTAAGCATACCGGTGCTCGGCGAAACAGACCCGAGAGTCCAACTGTCTTTCCGAATGTACCTGTATTATTACAACAGTTCAAATGTGCTGGAAATAAATCCTGAACTAAACTCCTCCCTCACTCAGCTCCTCTCTCGCTCTCTCCTGCGGCTCCGTGCAGAAGGGAGCCGCCTCCGAATCCTGCGGTTGCGCCGGCTCCTCGAAAGTTGCCTCCGCGGTCCTCGGGCCCTCGCAAGAAAGAAAACAAGTGTCACAAACCAAATTATTATAAAAATGTCAGAAATATATATATATATATATATATATATATATATATATATATATATATATGCAGAAAGCTATACAAAAAGCCGCGAAAAGAAAAGCCGCGGAAAAACTCAAAAATCAACTACTAAGCTGTGCTCCCCGGCAACGGCGCCATTTTGATGACCGAAAAATTCACTCAATCAATTCGGGATAAAATATAAAATCACTCAAGGGTCGTTGCGACCCAGATCTCAGAAGTCAATCGGTCAATCAAGAAAAATAAAGCAGACCACCAAAATCAGATGAAAGCAAATAAACACGATAGCGGTCCTGGCTATTTTATTAACCTGGTATAGCGACCAGGGTCGAACACAAGGAGCATGGATTGGCCTTACGGCCTACGAAATAGTCAATCAGAAGAAAAGAGAAGGTATTTTTGGTGGTTTTTAAGGGTTTTTATATTTTTTTTTGGATTTTTAAGAATTAAGAAAATAATAAAAACAAGAAAACAACACACTTTAACAATTTATTTAATGCACTAAAATCAACCAAAAATTTTGACAAAAATATTTTATGTGTTTTATAATTTTTAGTGTTTTTGATGAATTTTTGGGATTTTTCTGATATTTATTTAATTTTCTAAAAATCAAACAGTGACTGAAAATGTAGGTACTGTCCAGCCGAGCTAAAATGACCTAGATAAAATATCTAGAAGACCCAAATTAGCTGAGAGGTAATTTTCCTATAAAGAGAATAAAACAAGGAAAATTTAGGCACCTAGATTATTATTTTTGGATTTTAATATATTTATTAGAATTTTTATAAAAGTTTGAGTGTTTTTCAATTTTTAGGTGTTTTATGCAATGAAAAATAGCCCAAATTGGCTAAAAAATCAAGCAAGCAAAGACAAACAACAACTAATTTTTTTGTAATTTTTAGATGAGTTTTAATATTTTTTTTGTGATTTTTAAATTTGAACAGTAAAGAAAATACGTGTTTTTGAATTTTTAAAAATACTAAACAGTGTCAAAATTGTCCCCAAAATTCCAGAAAATTTTACACTATGGCAGGAGCCATATGTCCAATTTTCATTGGATTTGGAGTAGTTTTGCTATTTTATTCAAAAATCACACACAAGGGCACAGTACACAGGGACCTAAACGCAATTACCAAGAGTCCTGGGGGTCCGGTGCAAAAATCCCAACAAATCACGTGCGAAGCACGTGTCTGGGTCACTCAGGGACCTAATTGTAATAAAAACAAGGGCCCTGGACCAAATAATAACAAGTATTAAATGTCCAAGGGGCTTGTTGTAAAATACCCAAAAATAAGCGCACATGCACAAATAATTCACGCACAGGGGTATAAATGCAATTTTCTAAAAATTTTCATTCATTTCAGAACAAACAAGAACTATAAGGGTGTCAATGCAAATATACCATAGAAATTCACGTGACGAGGCACGTGGTCCACGTAGACAGGGGTATAAATGCAAATAAAGAAGGTACGAGGTCCTAAGTGTAAAATGTGCGGAATAAAATGAACTTGATAAAATATTTACAGGACTAACTAATAAATGCTAAAAGCAGAGGAGCCTAAGAACAAATTACCCCTTATTTATTATCCGAGGAGCTGGATGCACGACGCGTGGCAGACCGGACGGGTGGAATGACGCGACGCACAAATGGGGAAACCTCAGCTGTGATCGGACGGTGGAGGCTCTCCCACGTGGAGGATCCAACGGCTGTGGTACGACACGGGTAAACGAGTGGCCTCTACTCTGATCGGACGGTCGGGGCAGTGCCACGTAGCGAATCTGACGTCTGTGAGGTGGTGTGGCTAACCCTCGATGATCCGACGGTCCAGATCCTGCCTCTGGGGATCGAACGGTTGCTGCTGCTCCTCAAACTAAGGGTCGAGATCACATCTGGAGCTGCGAGGCTGGATGGATGGTTGGGAAGGATGCACCAAGAACAGGTCGCCGGCGATGTTCGCCGGCCTAAAACTCGCGCTGTGCGTCTCCTCAGCTGCTGCTAAGATGCGGAAGAGCTCTGCTGTGAAGTTCCGCAGCTGATGGTGGCCTCCGATGAGACGGAGAACCACCTGAATGGCCCCGCGACGGCGGTGGCCTGAAGCTGCTGTGCTCAAGCCTTGGACCTCCAGATGAGGTCCTTCTGACGATCTAACCTGCACAAGCAAAACACGGGGTCGAGGGCAAACTGCCTCGACCCGTCAGAGCGAGCGGGAGATGAAGGATGAGGTGGTATGAGGGATCTCCGGCGAACGGCAGAGGGGGAGAACCGGTATCCCTGCTCCGGGACGAGCCAGGGGGAATGGCTGGGTGGAGAAGGTGGAGAGAGGTCTGGCGAAGGTGGTGGCGTGGTCGGAATGGCGAATGGGTGATCGGAAACGACAGGCGGAGGTGGCGAAGCTAAGCTACCAGCAACTGAAAAATCTAATCCTACGCTAATCTACTGGCTAAGAGGGTTACCTGGCGGGTGCTGTCGACTGTGCTGGAGCTCGGCGAGCTCCGGGGTCATTGCCTGCAAGGGGGCGTCGTCTCCCCGAGGCTGAGCGCGCTCGCGGCGGCGCACGGCGGTGAAAACCACCGGATCAGTGGCTCCTGTCTTCCCGGGCCTCGCTGCAACTCCCACAAGCTCCGCTGTCACTCAGGCAAGGTGGAGGAGGTCACATGCGATGAGGGAGAGATCCAAAGATGGAAGAATAGGTCGCCAGTGACGACATTTTATATGCTCAGGGATCCGAGAAGGAAGAGATCGGGCGAGTAGCGCGGAGCTCGGATCCATCAAACCCACCCCGGAAGAGGGTCCTGGATGTCCAAAGATCAATCGGAGCCCGGGGTTAAGTGAAATGGGTGTCGGATCAGGTGGGGGATAAATGGAGAAATCGGGTCATTCACCCAGATCCGCGGGGAAGAGGGTCCGCGGGGGAAGTTGACCGGGGTCAACAAACCCCCGTGGACCAATCAGAAGCCGCCAAACCTATTTTATTTGTTTATTTATTTTAAGGTAGAAAATGGTCGAATTAATAAAAACTTAAAACATGAAATATTTTTGTTTTATTTTTTTTTATTTTTTTATGATTTTTAATTAATTTTTCAAAGTAAAATAAGGTATGTACATAGTAGGGTTATATATAGTATATATACAATATATAGGTTTTTAATTTTTGATTTTTAATTTATTATTTTTGTACAATTTTATTCCCATTTTATATTTTATTTATTTATATCATAAAATAAGGAATAAAAAGACATTTTTATATAATTTTTATTATATATATAGGTGAAATAAATACATATGTACATTTACATACATGGTATATTTACAATATATTTTTATGTTTTTAATTTTGTTTTTTATTTTGTTTTCGTTTTAATTGTTTTTATTTTATTTATTTACACTATATAATATAGAATATTTACAAAAATTTTGGAAATTAATTTTATTTTTTTATAAGGCTAAATAAATATAAAGGTGGGTGGTTTATTCACATGGTGAGTGATGTTTTTATCTTCTTTTTGATTTTTATATTTTTATCTTGATTTTGTATTTAAAAATATTTACAAATATTTACAAGCCAATTTGAGTCTGTTTTTGTGAGGAAAATACTTTTATTTATTCACATAAATATTTACACAATGAGCCCCTATCTCCCTCTACTTTGGCTTTTATGCGGTCAGGCCCATGCTGAGCCCTCCCTTGGGATTAGGTCGTTCAATATTTATTCTAAATATTTCCCTCTTTTTTTTGACTCTTTATTCTTTTATTTTAGCACAAAAACATGCTAATTATTAGTTTTTGCACAATGCATGCTTTTTGCTAATTATTTGTATTTACACCTATCTACATGTATTTGCAAAGGTTTTTGTAGCTAAAATATAAGAATAAAGAGTGATGAATGGGTATTCATCATTGTGCCGCAAAACTTCCCTAGCTCACGTGACGACCATGTAAGGGGATAGCTCTTGAATAACGTAGAACTCCAGGGGGGCTCTCTACAAATAGTCTCCTCTCATGTGACGATCACGTGGAGGGTGTGCTCCTTGCTGACATTTCCTCCCCACGTGCCACACACGTGGGAGGACCTTGGGCTACCCAACACCTGGTGGTTCGTTGTCGACCAGAGGAAGGCTGTTGTGGTGGAGATAGCGGAGGGAGTGTATCTCTAGTGGCCGAGAAACGACCGTTCGATGTTGGAGAAGTAGGTCCAAGGGTTGGATGATAAGGACGCAAAGTCCTCTGATGAATGTGATATTGATGATGGAGGTTGGAGGAGCCAGCGTTGGTGGCTGGAGGAGGAGCAGACATGGTCGATGAAGTCGGAGATGGAGTCGTATCGCGAGCGAAGTACCTGGGGGGAAGCTGCTCCTATCAAAGAAGCACAACTGTTGAGTGGATAACATGCGGAGGATGAAGGTGACTAGTAGTGGTAGAAGGTGATGGATATACGTTGGCTCGACGACGTGTGCCTCGGAGCAAGGGCAATCGCGTGGCTTGGACGAGCTGCAACGAGCCATGTTGGGCTCAGATCTCGCCGATGGGAAGGGCTCACGGTGCTATCACCACTGCGAGCTACTCTTGTAGGGGTATACGACGGATGATTTGAGAGGGCGGTCATGCTGGAGTTTTTATTGGAGAGGAGGGGTAAGTCTAGATATGGAAGAAGATCGAGACGATTGATTTGATGATCAATGAAGGAGTGGAGGAGCTCGATTTGGAAGGTGGCAGACGTTAGGGAGAGACGCATCCACCAAAGGTGGGAGGAGGGATCGGGAACGGGATTTTGGTTGGTGAACGCGATCAAGTGATTGATCGGGCGAGGATTGCAGATCAACGAGAGATCGTGAAGATCTATGGTGAATCATAGATGGAGAAATTAGGGGGTGACGTCGATGAATTTGGAAAGAGGAAGGAGAAGGCAGAGGCACAACCGAAGATGGAAGGCGGAGGAGGGTGTGGATTCGCGGGCGGTACTGCCTCCCATTTATGAAAGTTGGGGAAGGAGGAAGAGAAGCTGTGACTGTCCAATCGACCGAGATCAGAGGACCAAGATGCTGCCATAAGGAGGAAATTTATTATTATTATTATTTAATTTTTTTAAAACAAAATTAAATATATCAAAGGGAAAAAATGGGTGACATGTGGCTGCTCCAGAAGCTAACACGTGTCAGTCCTAGAAAATTTGAAAAATTAAATACAAAAATAATTCAAAAAGAAATAGCAAATTACCTTGGATCAAAATATTTTCTTCATGAAAGTTGTTCGTCTTGACGAGATTTCATGAAAATATCCCCAAATCAGTCAATTGCACAAAGTGATGTTTTTGGGGTATCCCATGTACATAGAATACCGAGATTTTTGGATTTAATATTTTTTGTCATTTTTAACGAGATAAAACTCCAAAAGAATATGATAAAATCAAAGATAAATATTTCACATTAATATATTTTTTTGGTTTTTTATTACATAAATAAAAAGGAAATAAATTAAAATAAAAAATGATAATTTTTGTACAGATAGTTAGTGGAGACTCGGACTCTATTAGTTTCTTTGATTCAAGCTCATTTTAGATTTGTATTTTTGCATAATTTAATAAAACTTTTATCAGAGAAAACAAATGAAAAAGAAATAAAATAAAATGAGTCAGTTATGTATATAAAATAATAGGACAAAATTAGGTAAAATACGAAATGTACAAAAGAGGTCGTAAACCCAACTTTCACGTATGAGATCCGATTCACTTGAAATAGGTCTTGTTTTGAAGGTAATTGAATTTACATTAGTTCAAAAGTGAGTAGAATTAAATCAGGCACTGGATGAGGAAGATATCAAGATTTTAGTCCGAAAATCCTAGAACTTGGGTTTAGGTTTTTGGTCCACTTATTTAGGCTAGTGATTTTTTGTATTTTTCATTTATTCTTGTTAGTGATATATACACAGTGGAGGTGGTTTCAGGTCATTTGGAGTTAGCATGAATTCTATTTTACATGCCAATTGGGCTGAGATTTTTGACTTCTTATTTTATTCAATTATGAGCGATAAAATGCGATTCTTATTATTACATGCATGAATGTTAATTATGCAGAATAATGGATAAAATGCAGATGAATTTTGGGGATTTTAGCTTAATTAATGTCTTTTAGAGTGATGAATATGAGATTCATCGCTAAGATCATCGCCTACAACGGGGATTCGAGCGATAACCAGGATCTTATCTCTGTGCTCCTTCCTAAGTGTCAACTCATTCATCTACCATAGGCAATCCTCTTTATATCTTCCTTCTGCCTTGCTTCTCTTTTCCCCCGTTCTCTTCTTCTTCGTATTTTCTCTGCTCTTCTGCTTCGTTCACGTCATACCAATCATCATGCTTTCATTTTTTCCTAGATCATTATTCATCCACCATCGTTTCAGGAGCCCACTCCACCTTTGCACATGGCCATCTTCTTCACCACCCTCGATACTTGCTACCCTCTCCTTCCCTTGCCGAGCTGCTGCTAGTCACCTGCATCGCTATGATACTATCGACAAATTAGCTCGAACGCCTACCACACAGAGCCCGCTCGCCTTCGACACATACGCTACCGATCTTGCACCGCCAGGCGATTGTTGCCCAACTGTCCTTAGCTTCATCAACCTCCGATTGCAGGTCGTCGTCACCTTGTAGCATGTCGCCAGCGCCAGCGCAACATGCCATCACAAGCGGGTCTACCCAACCTTGGCACCAACAGCTTGAGATCCTTCGCACCTCCTCCTCGGTCCTCAGGCATGTATCGCCTAAGGTCTGAGCCTCACAAAGCAGTGCTCCTTTAGCGATTATCCCCTCGGCAACATTGTCATTCCGCCTTGCGCCCCACCAGCATCTGCCCTCGTCTCGACCTACTCGGGAAAACCGCCCAGCTTAGACCCTTATCCCCACCTCACGTTCGAGGCATGTGTGGGTGTAACATTTGCACTGAGCTCCCTGCATCCACTAGAATTCACAAGCAGATCCTGCCTTCCATAGGGTACGTGAAAAGCACATGCCTCTTGGGGAATTTGCACGGTTGCCTTCCAGCTTTGCATAAATTTCATTAGAGTCCACACCAGCCAGACGTCACTTGCACAACACCCTCCCTCTTGGGAAATTTGTAGAAACATCCTCACATTTCTAGTAATTAAAGAAGCATTTTTTGTCTATTTTTATTTCTGAATTTACAATTAGAACCTTATCTTTGAGCTTTGATTTGACCTTTATTTTATAACATTTCATTAATAAAAAATGCGTATTGTATATTAGATAATGATTTATCTCATGGATATTTATGTTGAATTTTGTGAGAACTCATTAATTAATTAAAAATGTTTGGAAGAAAAAGTGTATATTTTACCTATTTTGTGGTTTGAAATTCATATTTAATTAATAATTGCTCCAAAAATTATGAAAAAATGATGCGTCTAAATGTGTCTTAGTTTGTTTCCAAATTTTATCTAAATTGGGTATGTCATGTGTTTTAAATAAATTCTTAAGTGATTTCAATAAATGATTTTTATTTATATCTACACTCATTTTTTTGTGAAATTTCAATTCTCTAAATTGCTTATTAAAATATCTTTTTGAGGATAAATCGAATTTGTGGATAAATTAGGGATTAAATACTTATAGTTACTTTGTTTACATTAAAAAAATTGTCTTCGTTTCATCATGTTTCATTTCCAGTAAAAATATCATAATTTTTGCATTATGTTTGCATGAAAAATTAAAGAAAAACCCCTAAAAAGTTTGCATTTTTTATTTTTGTATTATAACTTAAATAATTCAAAAAAATACATGTTGCATTCATCATTGGATTAGAATTCTAAGAAAAATATCACTTGCCTAAAATGTATTAATTTCACAACTTAATTTAGCCGAGTTGCGTTATTTCTTAATAACCTAGTTCAACTGCATATTTGCATTTGCATTTATATTGCGTTAAAAAAATTCAAAAAAATCCTCTCTAAAAACCTAAGTTCTAGATATCCTAATAATCAACCTACGGAGATAGTTGATTCCCTGAGTTCGACCTTGGGCTTTTCAAGTAAAAAATATTTTCGACTGCTTGCTTCTAATTAAATAATTCATTTTGCGATTTTTGAGTAATTTAAATTGTCTGCCTGCAACAAAATTAACACTAATTCCACATAATTATAAAGGGTAAAGCTTTGATTTTACAAATGACGTCATTGTTGAGGAGGCGCGACTAGGATATATTTTTGAAAATCTATATTTTAGATTTTCCATTCCATAGGTAGTCTGATCCCCGATTTCTCTTATGTATAATTCTCTATTTATTTTTTCTTCATTTTTGTGTATTTATTGTTTTTTATTTATTCTATCTTTCTGACCATCATCTTTTTTATCCAAGGGACCTAACACGATGGAGCGGTTGCTTAGGTGGTCGAGCAACTTAAGAGAATTGGCGGCTAGCTTTTCTGGGAAATTAAGCCGACGGAAGGATTCACATAAAATTAAAATCAAGTCAATATATGAGAGAGTGTAGTCTATATTTTATTTCACGTATTTATTTTAAATTATGTAATAATTGGGCGTTTCCAGTGGATTCCGTTTGGAATCTCGCGTGTGTACTTGGACTTAGATTTTCTATTGTGTGAGTCGAATCATGTTTCACATTCCGATGAGAGTAGGTCTAGACATGAGTGGCGAAATTAAGATAGCCATACGATAGTGTAATTTCAAATTTGTATGTGCCTTTCGTAGTTTAGGCTACACATCTTAGAAGATTCGTAATCTTTTAAGATTCATGTGGTGTATTCTACATCCTTGTCCAAGGGGAGAACCATCATAACAAGAGGAAAGGACGAAGACCTTCTTCATCGCTAGATATGGACGAGTGGAGAGAGGTTAGAACACAAAGACTACATCCCTACCCCCTATCAAATATTCTCCCTCAACAGATGTTCTCTACCACATTACTTCTCATGTGGTGTGTTATACTCCCCCCCACCCCCCACACACATCTCACTGTGGGAGGTGATACACACACACACACACATACGCACACACACACACACACACATATTGGAGCTAGTCCCACAAAGGGCACAATATAACTTGGAGTGTCCTCCAAGGAATATGCGGTACCCTCCCACTTGCTATAGGGATAAGGACAAAGCATCAGGTCACATGACGAGTACTAGAAATATGAAATGCAAACTTGAAGTATGTCACTTTATATGGCCCGAGTGCCATGACAGGTCACCTACTGTGTCTCTTATTACCCATCTATTGTAGTTTCTATTATTTTCAGCCTGACTTGTTACAGTGCCAACTTCTGTCCATCCCTACATGCTATGACTTGAGTGTCATAGCAGGTCACTTGTTGTGCATCACTTGCTGCTAACAGTGCCACCTGTTGTAGCACCTCCTCATATAGCTTCACCTTTTAATGTTTCAAATGTTATTAGTGCCACTTGTTGTAGCACCAATACTCATGGATTGGACTCTATAGTAGGTGCTTCTTGTGGGTGTCATCTGCTACCAACATCTTGCACTGAGTCTTTATATGTAATGATTTATGCCTCTTATGTAGTTTTTAATGTGATGAAGTCCTTACTGTTCGAGAAGCTTCAAATGTGTTTTTTTATATGTTTGAAGCAATTCTCATGTCATCAAGGAAAGAGGACAACGAGGCGCATATCAATATAAATTCTCACAAGCTTTCACTGCGCACAAGGATGAAATCATAGATAGAGATAAAGTTTATGAATACCACATTAAAGTTTGGTGTGAGTGATCTTTGTAACTGTTAATTACTCTCTTACATTTTCCTTAACTGTTTGAAAGCAAATTTATCCTTTTGATGGTATTTTCGTTAGATATCTTTGTTCACTATTTAGTGATTTTTAACACCGTATAAGAGAGTTGGTTTTGTGTAAACCTTTCAAGAGAGTTGACATTATTCATAGTGCTTGATTTTATATTGTAATCTACCCTTTGGTTTTTTATGCTCACATTGGAGTCTTTCATGATAAAAATCCTCCATGCATCTATTGTCAAGTTCTGCGGTCCGATCGTGATTGTAATTATCATGATTGCAAAATCCTTTTATCAACATTATGATTCTTCACAATTCCATGCATACAAGATTCCGTTCCCAACAAGTGATCAATACAAAAGCAGATTCTGCATTAACAATCGAAAAGCTCCTATAAGAACACCATATATATTAAATTTAAGCAAAAGATACAACGTAATTAATGATTCCGCGGCAATGCTCCCTTCTTCAGATAAGTCCTCCATCAACCTTCGAGCTCAAATGCGGAGATCGGGAAGCTATCGGCGAGCCCCGTGCCCGTCAAAAATGTGACCTTTGCCGACGAAGGGTCAGCGATGTAGACCTCGTTGATGGTGAGCCATATGAAGAGCTCCTTGACCTTCACGCCCGTCAGCTTCTTCATCTTGTGCTTCTCCGCGAAAGCGGTCACCTCGGTGGCGTAGGACACCTTCTCGTTGATTTTCTTGAAGGTGTGCTCCACCTTCTTCTTCTGGATGACCCACATGAATCCGGACGCACGATCGAAACCAAACTCCTCGACGTCGTTGACGGGGAGGAGGCCGAGCGGGAGGGACATCTCCTTGAGGAGCCCGGCTATCTTGGTCTTGCAGGCTGCATCTCCACGGGTGATCTCGGCGGTGTTCCTGTAGTTTTGGATGGTCTGCGATGCCATTCCTACCTTCTTTGTTATCGACACGGAAGAAATGGAACAGGGAAGAGAAGATGTGAGGCTGTTGTTGGCATAGAGATGTGAGGAGGGTGCGCGTATTTATACCAAATCAGATTAACGTTGGTCTGTAAAGTAATGAGTAAAATATTATAGGGTCGGTCAAGAATATATCAATGACCTTGCTCATCGATTTGGTCCATTTTAGTCTATTTCGTTTGCGCCCTTCGGATTGGAAATTGAAATGGATAACGACACGATGGAGTCAAACTGTGCTGAATGGAGGCTCTTGTACGGAGTCTGAGGTCAATGTTTCGCGGCAAATATATGGGGCATGAAGGGTTCATGAAGTCGAATCTATGGATTGAGGTCTTCTATTCATGTGGATTGAGGTCGATTCGGGTGTTCTCGACTATGTTCGGGTCAATATAGTTCTGCCCTCCGGCTAGTTGGGTCACTCGGATTTTCCTCCTTACCTTAAGAAACACTAATAGGGACTGTGATGCTTTCAATATTGATATTGGTCCGTTATAAATATACAATAACACAGTTTATATATCGCACATTTTTTTGTATACTTCAAATTTTAAAATGAACGAAGTAAACGTCTCTATATCCATGTCGTGCATGTATATGGGATACAATTTGCATGAAAGTAGAACATGACACTGTGTACTGTATGCAGGCTCGAAGGTAAGGAGATAAAACCCACATGTAGACGAGAGTATGATTTGATTGTATTTAGGTGTTTTTACAAATCTATAACTACGAGCAGAACCCTCCATAATCGTGAGTTGCACCAATAACTCCAAATAACGGTTCCGCTCACAAGTGTAATCTTTCGTCAGTTTCATTTATTTACTCAACCTTTACTGATATTTTTCTAAATAGTTTATGATTGTCACATGAGTGAGGCTTTTAGGATTAGTCCATTATTGATTCTTTTGACTAGTGGGAGATTGTTGGACATGCGAACCCACGGTGGGCCATTGTGCAATAAATGTTATTGCGAATACCATTCTATGATCTGAAATGAAGAATGATTAATTTATATAATAGATCCCTTAGTACAATTAGGGTTATGTACCATGACCCTCTTAATGATTATACAATTGTTGATTTAATTGTTGAATCATAGAGGAAGATAAATATTTAAAGAGTTAGATTGAGGACTCATCAATCACTGTCAAATGATTGTTAAGAGAGGATCTGCAGCCTGAGAGGGAGACATCAATCCTTTCTCTGAAGGTTTATATCTGACCGACCTCTTGATGTAGGTCCTCTGTATAGGAATAGAGATTCCGAGGTATCAGATTAGTTAGGTCAAAGAGTTGACTTAACGAGATCGAGAAAACCAAAGACCTATGCCGTATGCTGTCATGATATAGGCACACATCCTCTGATCGAAGACATATAGGTCACTGTATGTCTGAGTATGTACATTTGGCAGATCAATAGGATGATGACCTAACCAAGGTCTATACACCGGTGTGCAGGAGTGCATGCAAGGACATATGTGTAATATGATCTCTCAAAGGGATCATACATGTGCATTGTTGAACCGAAGGACATGAGCTCACTTATGAGATATTAGGAAGAAGCGAATTTCATGCGGTCATCTCGCTTGGGAAGCTTGATTGAATTTGTAGGTTTGATATATACTTTTGGAAAGTATGTGATCAACACCTAGGTATGATATATGCTTTTGGAATGTACATGATCGATACCGACTCCCAACGATCAAATGAGAAACTTAATGATAAAACCCTGAAGTAGACAGTGTAAAACTGATCTAATACTTTGGGTTTATTCTTGGTGTTCTAGTATGTAGGATGTACATGTATTAGAAATACCCGAGGGTGATGTGATCATAAACGATTGTACAGCCATGATGCTTCCATTCCTAGGGAGTGATGAAACATGTCTGGATTTTAGTGACTACTCTCAATAGAGAATTGATCTGATCTTGGTCCAAAATATTGGACATTGATCTAAATATGATTCAGATGCAATGAGAAAATTAGATTTGCGATCTTGATTTAATCAAGCATCTATGAGAGGTCCGCAAGATCTGGATTTGAGATGTGATCTCAATATCCAAGTCACTATATATATATATGTGGAACAATACAATAGCTCTGTCCTTATCTCCAAGTATCCGTGGAGAAAACACATTATTCTTAAAAGAGTTCATGGATAATTTCATTGTTGATATTATATATTTGAGCATTGACAAAATAGATAATTAAATGTGATTTAGTTATCATGAATTATATGAATGTGATTCATATTATAAGGAGAGTTATTTGAGATAATTAAATGTGATTTAATTATCAAAGATGGGAATCATGTTAATGTAATTCATATTAATTGAGCACATGAGAATGAAGATCCAAGATGATTAAATTTGATTTAATTATCTTTGATATGAATAATATAGATAACACTATCAAATTATTCATATATACTATAAATGTGATTTATAATACATCAGAGAGAGCCAATTGTGATTTATATTTTTTGATTAATTATTGATGTGAATTGGATTCACATTGGATAATTAATTGAAAATATAGTTTACCTTTTATTTTGGGATGTGTGTGATTCACATGATTGTAATGTTCACAAGACAATTATGAATTATTTTTGTCATACAATTTACAACAAATGTTGTTGTAAATCTTGGAGACACCATGAGATAATGACATCTCATGAGATAATGAGATCTCATGGTTGAAGAGATAGACCAAAGTCCACATCAAGAGGGTGGATGAGAACTAATCTCCAAAGGAGAAGCGTGGTCGTCCCTCGCTTTTTAGAGGATGAGGTCTATCTCCTCGTTATCACCAAAGTTAATTAATTAATTTGATTTGAAATTAATAATATTTATTTATCGATATATATTAATTTAAATTAAACTAATTATTGTTGTGTTTTCACAACAAGATCATAGCCATTAAAAGAAACATAAATCAATCTCATCCATTGATTTGTGTTGTCCATGAGTTCAGATCCATGTATCCCAAAATACTATATAAGAAGAGGCAACCCTTGTTCTTCAAGTTATGACATCAAAACACATGCTCTATCTCTCTCTCTCATTCTCTATGCACCAATACTCTCTCTCTCTCTCTCTCTCTCTCTTTCTCATTGTGGTCATCCACCATGGAGCCCTTGAGAAAGCCGCCATCACCACATCAACGTCATTATGTTGTCAGATTGCTTGCTCATGGATCTCCTTCTCCTTCGGTGCAGTTTGCTTGTGAAGAAGATGTCAAATCTTGTATGACGATATGAAGAGGTTCGCCGCTTGGATTATTAACATGGATTGCGAGGAGCACACATCTCATCAACGAGCTCGCAAGCATCTCCTCCGTCGGATCGGATTTGAGACTGGAGGTCTCTTTGTTTAATGACTCGATCGCAATCATGCTTCAAAAGGTAATCCTAATACCTAATTGTGATTTAGATGAAATGATTCAAGAATTGTCTGAGATCATGTGGCTTCATGACATTAAAATTTTTTAAATTCCGCTGTCGGAGCAACTAGTATGACTAGTCTCTCCCGATCGCATTTCTATGCGATCCTCATACTTCTGTGATGCGCTTAAGGATCTTTCTATATCCTTCAAGTAGTATCAGAGTCTTAGGTTGGAGGTTTTGGATATGATCCATAAACCTAAGAAGTCCTGGTTTCATTGGGGCTTGTGAAAAATTTATCGCATTTCATTCTTACAGACCTATTTTGTGATTATTTTCGACCCTATTTAAAATATTTAAACACGGAATTATCACTCAGATAATGTTTTCCATTAACTAAATAAATCGTGGGATTTGAGTTTGCTTGATTTGAAATACGATAACTCAAGATATGATCATTTTAATGAAAATACATCCAATATTTCGGGAATGGCCAATCCTGACGTAATTAAAGAGTTAATTACGATTTTGAAATGCCTAAAAATACATTCTAATCACTTGATTTCTTTTATAAATCAAATTAGAAAACTTTGGAAACTTACTTTGCATCATTTGGATTTACATTGATTGAGATATGATAATTTTACTGAGTGAGGGTCACTGTTGGAAATTACATTCCTAATAAGAATCTTGTTATTGTTATTTAAGAAATTAGTGAAATTAAGGCTTAATTTTCTGGAATAATTATGTATAAATGTTTGAGAAATATTTGGTGACAATTATTTCTTTAAATGACATTTCCTTAACCAATAATTGATTAGATATTGATCTAGATCACAATTGGTTACTCAATCTACTTTCCAACAAACAAGGTTGCTTGAATAGGTTTGGGAATTTGTTTAGCAAATTTTCTTATAATCAAATTGATTTTTATTATTACTATATGGTATAACTTCAGTTGAAAAACTTATTATCATCTCAAGTACAAAGAGATCGATTTTGCATTATCCTTTCCCTGTGTGGATGTGATGTCTAGTCGAGGAGCGTTGGGAAAGCAGGTTGCACCGTATACGGTCTGTCCCACTCCTATCGGTACCGACCATGATAGTGGGTAGGGTTGATATAATGCTTGAGAAATCGTGATGTATATTATGATTATTAAAACTCAAAATAATACATATTTGAGATAATACCATATTTCAAGTAACAATGAAGAATGTTTGTTGGATATTAATTGGATCATTGATTTAATTTGATTACATTAATTGGAGTCCAATTAAAATTAAAACACTCTATTATGAATCGAGTTGCATTCCCAGGGAAGAATTAATCATAATGAATATGATTCATAACTATTAATTAGAATTTTAACATGATATGGAGGTTCACATAACTGACATCCATGGTCTCCCGTCAAGGCGAAGAGTTCCACTGCCAGGGATTGTATGTAGGAGACACATGTCTTAAGTGAAAGATCCTGCATACAAGCGCATCTGGATCGGGCTATTTTCTTCATGAAAAAGTAAGGTCGTATACATAGAGACCCCAATATCAGATTCTCATATTATTAGGGCGATATTGGATTGTGCATAGCGAGTACTAGTCCTGTTGATGGTTGGTTCAATTAACGATGGGTCAACATCACCTTAGGGGTGGTGAGCCTAGGTGTTAAAGACCGAATTGGGAATGCAAGTTGGACTTGCAACGCGGAATGTGTTCCTGCTTCATATTATTTGAGTTACAGTTTCTCATATTATTCGGATGTGACAAAGATAAAGAAGGAGATCGTAGATCTTGTTGAGATATAATGGTAAGTATATCTATTAGTGATTAAGGGAATGAACTTTCAATGTAGAAAAGGCAAGACAACTTTGATATAAAAATTCCTAAATCAAAGTAAAACATATAACTATTTGCATTTATGCAAATTTCTTTTTTAGGATAATCCTTCATTAAACCCACTCAATTTTATACTCAATAATAACCAGTAAAATATCATGGATTTGATCCATGATCAATATATTGTACTTGCATTTGGACACATAATGTATGTACTTGCAATGTGCAAGTTTCCTCATGACAATGAGGAAAGATAGTTGAATAGACAATAGGACTACAAACCTAGGATTTATATGTCTCTATAGTCTCGATCACTCATCAAATGTATTTTGGAAGTGACATGACAATTATAATCGTAATTGTTAAGAAAATGTTCAGGCATACATATGTGCTCTTGACATTTAATCATGAATGAAACAGTTCACTGCATCATGTAGAATGGTGGCTTTATAAGAGATGATGTATTCAAAATGTTTGAGTATCTACCTGAACCTACATCTTTAAGAGTTAAGATGTATGTTGATATGATGAGTGTCATCATTCTACTATCTATGCTCTAGTCATTCATGAAGATTCGTAATATTCACATTACATGAATTGAATGAAGCATGTATAAATGTTGAAATACTCTTCAATTGAATTCTTTTGAGTTCAATATAAGATGTCCTTTATCTTAAGCAATGGTTGTTTATAGATGAAGAGAGAGCAGTGGAAGCATGGGTCTAACACATGCGAGAAGGAAAGTCAAAGAATTGACTGTACTTCAGTAACTTCCATGATACATCAAAATAGTTGGATGAATGCCAATACTAGAAAAGCCGATGTACTGATAGTGTGACTATCTATACTATCATGGATCCTTAGAGAAGGACCTAGATAGTGTATCAAAATAATCTATATCTACATATAATCACTGAACTTAATGTACTTATTGGAAAAGATTAAAAGTCTAATAATTGTACCTCATTCTTCTAATAAAACTTGCAATTGGTTTCATATGTATTAGAAGAGTAGAAGTTTGTTCTTAAGGTTTAATAGTCATCGTCATGGATATTGGCGTAATTGTTGCAATAATCTCTATTGGATAGATAGAATTCATATTTTCAGTGGGAGATCCCTCTACTCTTAGAGAATGTCTCTATGATCCAGATATTAGAATACACTTATTGTTTATTTCTAAATATTCAAAATAAACATGAATTCTGGAATAGACCTATCATAAAGTGTTATGATGGATATATTCCAAATAGTAATCTTACATCTAGAGGACTGATGACATGCCTGACAACTCGGGTTAAGTATGTAATTAACAATGGTCGTTGTGACCCAAATCACCAAGCGCAGTCAATCAGAAAAATTTATATTTTAAACCACTCAATAAAAGATCAATCAAGAAAACAAATGTAAGCAGCTTTTCGCTATTTTTTTTACCTGGTATAGCGACCAGAGTCGAACACAAGGAGCACGATTTAAAAACTAAGTAGCCAAATTTCAGAGTTATTTTTTTAGTGGTTTTTGACTTTTATATTTTTTTGTATTTTTTGAATAAGCACAAAATGTACAAAAACACACACACACAACACTCTTTTTATATTTCTCACAAAGGTCAAAAATATACAAAAAAGTCCAAAGAAAATGTTTTTGGGTTTTATATATATTAAAATATTTTTGGTAATTTTTTCTCAATTTTCATATGTTTTTGAAATTGTATAAAAATAAAATAGTGGAAAATAAAGAGACTATTCACAACCAGGAGTATTTTTCTATTTAAAAATCCCTTAAGAGCTCAAAATACCTGAGAATTATTTTTAAGAGACACTACAAAACAATATCTACAAATGAAGACCAAGATCACTATTTTTGGAATTTTCTTTTATTTTCTACAATTTTTTTAAGATTTTTCATTTTTCGCACTTTTTTTGGAATTTTATAAGTGCAAAATGCACAAAAATTGGATGGAAATTGAAATACACCAAAACACACCTACAGTAGTCTTTTTGGAATTTTTAGATAGTTTTTCGAATTTTTATGAATTTTCTAATTCCAGGCAATTAAAAGACAATGTTTTTGATTTTTTAAATATATCAAATAAACTCAAAATGCTATGAAAATTTTATACAATGGAGTACACTACAGCAAGAGTATGTAAGAATTTTCTCCAAATTTATTGAGCATGAAAAGCCATTTATTTCATCAGAAAGAGCAAACAAGTTCAAGTTCTGGAACGCAAGGTTCAAATTGCAATTATTGGAAGTTTTTGCATGAAGTAAATAACAGAGATAAAATAAGAGGAAACACTTGCAAATTACCCATTAAACATGTGCCAAGCACATGACCTTCTGAAGCATGGGTGTCTTTGTAATTTTCAGAATTTTTGAAGCTGATCTTGTAAATTTCCCAAAACCTTTTTTTATTGCTATCTCTAGGGCTTCTTTGGGATCCTTCGTTCTTTCAAAGACGAGAGAGGGGACTGTACGGGCCGCCGCCAAAGGGGGAATAAGGGCCGACCATCGCCGATGTGGGCATTGGGCTGACGACGCGTAGGCGAAGGGGCGGCCAGATGCTGGTCGGCTGGAGCGCACAGGTGGAGCGGAGCTGGTGGTAGAGGTGCGGGGGTCGGCACCGCACGACGGGCAGCGACGCCGCGCCGCCTCGGTGAGGGCTGTGGAGAGCGCAGGGGGGCTTGACGGCGCGGAGGAGGGGAACGAGCGGTGGTCTGGCGGTGCTCGGGCGGCGCTGCCGTCAGGAGCGGATGATCGCGGAGGAGGGCGGTCCAGACACCTGGGCGGTGGTTGGGCTGGAGATGGCGGGCTGCACGCCGGCGAAGGTTGAATCGGGGAGGCACGGGGGTGGCGACCTGCGCCTGTGCCGAGATTTTTTTTGTTTTTTTTTGCTTTTATTTTTTTATTTTTATTATGTTTATATCTTGCAAAACTGATATTAAGAAAATATATAGAAATAGATATGTAGATAATTTTTTTGTTTTGATGGTTTATTCCTACAAAACAGAAATTAAGAATAAACCAAATATGTCTTTTTTTATTGTATCCTGCAAAAACAAATGTTAGGAAACAAGATACATTTTTTTCTAATTTATTTATTAACAAAATGAGAGCCGGTGAATGGATCGGATCTTGTGACATGGAAGAGAGATCCGTGACTCCGGTCACCGTGCGTGACCGAAGGTGGAAGGTTGTGTGAGGTAGAAATGAAATGTAGGGATTAAGATGTGAGATGAAAATTTTGATTTCATGTGGTGAATATTTTTATGATGATTTTTAATATCTAAGGAACAACTATGTCTAAGCAGAAAAAAAATCTACGATTACCTACGAAAAATGACGGGAAATAAAATGGATCTCACCTCAGGGTTCGGACATGCCATGATGGCCTCGACAAGACCGACACACTGTCACCGGACGACTCGGAGGCTAGGTACCCTTCTTCAACAAGACGATGCTCAGAGATCGGGCTCCTCTCCACCAAAGATTGATCAAGTATGAATGAGGGAGGAAGGAGCCAATAAAAAGAGAAGAAAAACAAAAGAGGAAGGTCTATACAAACAAGGAAAGTGATTATGGGTTAATTAAATAAAATAATTAAATAAATAAAATATTAATTAATTAATTTCGAAATTCGGATTTAAATTAAATAAATAAATAAAGTAATTTATGGAAATCAATTAACCACCATAATGGTGGCCAAATATGGTGTGGAATAAAATCATGTATACAAGGCAAGTTATTAAACCAAATAAATCGAATAAATTAAATAAATTAAATATGAAATTCGTAATTAAATAAAATTAATTAATTAATATGAGATAATTAATTCTTTTGGTGAATTTAATAAAAGGAAGTTTTTTATATACATATATTATACACATATAATACAATATACATAGGTATAAATAAGGAACAAATTTTATAAATTTTTTATATTTTTTTATTTTATTTTTAATGAAAATAATATTTACAATTATATACATTATGTAGAAAAATGAATATGAATAAAATATATACAATAAGTATATTGGTAAACTGCACAATACACCCTAGAAAACCGACTTTTTAACCGTAAATCCAAAAAATACGAAACCACAGCCATTTGAAAGATAATTTAATTTATAGTATATTGGAAGTGGGTTTTGTTCTATTTGAGCTCGTATGGAGCCAGAATTGGTGTTTCAATGATTTCTTTGCATCTTTTTCTGAGTGCGATTGTTTGCATTATGTACATTATTTTATTTTACACTTATTTTTTATTTACAACACATTTTTATTTACAACTTTTGTTTACAAAAATAATTAGTTTGAGGTCAAATTATTTACAAATAAAATAATGTAAGATTTGTACAAATATACATGAAAAATATTTACAAGATATTTTTGGTTTTTCTAACAGAAGACCCTATCTCCCCCTACTTTATTCCTGGTCGATCAGGTCAAGTCTTGACCTTCTCTCGGGGTTAGGGTCAGTCTGCATTTATTACATAAATACATCCTTTATTTTTCTTTTCTTTTTCTTTTCTTCTTTATTCTTTTATTTATGTACAAAAAGTGTTAAAAATGTAATTTTAACAAATGCATGCAAAATGTTAAATTATGAAATTAATGGGTATTTACAGGTGTTTGACTAAGAAAATGAAGCTAAAATAAAAGAATAAAGGTGATGAATCGTGGATTCATCATTCCCCTATACTTTACCTTTGCTAGTCCCTTAGCAAACACTTATTTGGAAAATAAGTGAAAATAAAAATAAAGAAAGAAAAAGGAAAGAAGTTAGAACAATATTGACTTTTAAACTTATCTTCATAAAAATGTAGTCTGGAGCTCTGTCGGACCTTTGGGTTATTAGTGTATCGGAACCTTAATGGTATATGGATTTAAAACCTAACAGACTCTAAGTTCCACAAGACTCCTATTCAGGTCTCCTCAACCGTTAGATCAGAACAAGTCTACATACACAAATTCTTGTGACTATAAATCTTACTTGTACGGTGTAAGTGAATATAGCTCATCATCTCAGAAGTAACAAAGAAATAGCCTCTCTCAACAAGGTAACTCTAATCCCCCGGTCTAGCAACTCTTTCCTCGAGGAGCGGGGATATTCCCTTCTAAGTTCAAGTACAACCAGCTCAAGAAGAGGGGTGGAGAAGAGAATAGACGGTAACCAGTGTAGTTACCTATCCTTGGATGCATGACCAGTGTAGCCATGTCACCCGCTGCAAGCTCACAAATATATGACTTTAAAGCTCTTATTCTTTTTTTTCACTTGTATATACACTCCGGCAGGCATTTTACTTTTCAATCAGGCCTGTCCACTTTTGGAGATTTTGCATTTTTTATCTTTTTTTTTGAAAATATATACAAGGTGCAGCATGTACATAAGGAGTTTTTCCTCTTGAGCCAGTAGACTATCCCTCTTTTGAAGCATTATTGCAACCCCACAGCTCCTGTCTTTAGACCTCAACATCACCAGACTAGGTTGAGACGCACTCCCCCCCCCCCCTAGAGGAGGATGAGAGGTTCCGCCTAGATGTACTACCCTCGTATGCTACCCCAAGTCAAAAGATTATGCCCCCTCACTACCTCATCCATGAAGAGCTACGTGTAAAGTGCAGTGTCCAAGGTATGTGTGTGTTGTTAAATATTCTACTTAGACTAATCAAGATGACATGTGAACATAGTCTTATGGACTCAAAGAATTAAGTCACTAGGACCTGAAAAGTCTAAACTCCAAATCTTATAAGGTTCCTCTGAAATTAAGTGCATTAAAGTCCAACTAAGCTCCATTCTTCAAATTTATTCCAGACTTAGTCTAAATGTCAAAATCATCCTGAAAAATGCTCATGCAAATGCAAATGCAAGAAAGTATGTACACGCAAGGGAAAAGAAAACAAAATCTTTTTGTGAGACAATTTTCAAAATTTTGAAATTTTTATGGATTTTTTTTAAAAATGATGCATATGCAAAAAGGTTTTTTTTGCAAATAGTTAGTAATATATAAAAGATTCTTTTTCTTTTTTTAAAGGAAAAGATACATATTTACACAAGAGTGAGTTGATTATTTCACAAGAATGAGATGCAAGAATTTACAACTTGAGCAATTTACACAAGTATATACAGAGTTGGATTTTTTTAATTATTATTTTATTCATTTTTTGTGTGATGCATATATTCCTCAAATTTATTCGAAATATTTTTACAAAGAATTTTGAAAACTATAGTCCAAAATAATTTTTCACATAATTTTACAAACATTTACACACATTTGAAGACTATTTTGCAAACATTTTTCAAACAATATATATAGATTTTCAGAATAAATTTTCAACCATTTTTCCAAACATTTGCAAATAGTTTTTACAAAATAACTTTATTTTACACAAAGAAAAAAAAATTTACAAACCACAATATTTTTACAAAGGTTGAAAATATTTTTCAAACATTTTTCAAATATTTTAACCTGATTTATTAATCAGTATATACAAAAAGAATTTTGAGGAAATATCTGCATCATTTTAGTAATTAGTTTTTTTTACAAGTTTGTTTTGAGTATTTACACAGTATTTTAGCCATATTAAAGATATGAAAGTACGAGTTATGACTAAAGTATATATACAATATATACGACACCCCCCTATACTTAGCTCAAACTATGTCCTCATAGTAATCAAAGAGCTGGAAAGAAACACATAACTCGTGCTACGTATAGAAAAGTGAAAAGAATAGTATATTACAACGACGAATAAAAGAATAAAATCAATAGGAGTCGGTGATCCCCCTATACTTAGGATCAAGTAATCCTAACTATAGCAGACTGTACACAAAGGGAAAACCTAGGAGCAGAATGTACAGAGTCTACCTCCGCTATACTTAGGGTAAAATATCCCTAAGTATAGGCAGCAAAAAAGAGGTAAAAATAATCAAAAGAATAATCACAAGTCTGACACCCCCTATACTTAGGGTAAAGTACACCCTAAGTATGGAGTGATCATGCGATGGAGATGGGGTGTGAGACAGAAAGAATGTAAGATATGGACAGATGGTCTATACAGATGTGAGTCGATCAGTGTTGAGGTGCCTCTCAACAAGCGCTAGACTTTACGCCCCTAGCTGGGCGCAAATGCTAGGACAACGCCGTATCGAGGTTCAGGACGACATCTGTCAGGCGAATACCGTACTATCATTGTAGTCTAAGTGGGAGAACAACAATGAATTCAAGTGTGTAAGTGATAACACCCAGATAAACAATCAGACGGGTGTTTGCTACCGGGTAAAGATATGGGAAGATGAAGTCGGGGTCCGGTAACACAAAAGAAATCATCGGCTCAAGATTTGTATGGAGTGAAAGGGCAGAGCCGAAGAAGTCGAACGTGGAGAAGGAAGGATCTGTCAGTGAATCCTCCACGTAAATCATCGTCTCAAATAGATATGGAAGATCATGATCTGGAGACTCACTATAAAGGCAGATATCCGATGCATGGAATGTAGACAAATCAGTGAAATCATCAAATACCTCAAAGATCGGGTCATCCTCGTGAGGGTCGTCGAGGAGAGAAACATCAAACTCATTAGTACAAATATCAGAAGACTCGGTCTCGTGATCCATCAGATTGGATACACTTCCAGAAAGTGAAACTGAGTTTATATGATCCATGGCATCCTCCCGCAGATAACCCTCGGGGAGTAATGCCGAATCATCAGGGAACTTGGGATCAATGCTGTCGTAAATCAGGTCCTCCAAAAATATATCGACCTCATCAAATGGGAGGACACAAGGCTCAAATACGGGACTATCAAGGTCTGTAAAATCCAAAATCGGTCCCTCATCAAGCTCTCTTTGCTTAGATGGATCAGAATGTATCTCTGAGTCTGAGAGGATCTCCTGAAGAATAGACACTGAATCAATTGTGTATGGACACTGGAAAGATTCAAAGGATGGCTGAGATGTGGGTTCCTCCTCTATCTCTTGGGATCCTAGCAGATCTAGAATCAAAGAATCTTCTACGTGAAAGAGCGGGACTGGCTCAAAATCTGACTGTAAATCCAATGAAAACTCAACCAATGTCCGGCTCTGGGAACTCACAACAGTAGGCAACACATCCATCCAATGAGAAGTAGTAGCATCCATATCCTCTGATTTATGTGTGCTATCAAGATCGGCATGGTGTGTCACACACTCAACTGTTGTCATCTCTCCCTCATGTGTTGTCCTGAATAAATCATCTTGTAAATATGGAGGATCAGAAACTGTTACCAAGATGGTCTCAACTAAATCCAAGTCAGGACAGTGGTGTGAACCAGCACACGAGGTAATGACATATGCAATCTGCTCTGCGGTCATCCCCCTCATGGCGATATGGATAAGGTCAGTCATAGAAAATCCATGATCCGGAAATCGCCTCACAAGTTCTCGTAACCTCAACCATGAATCTATCAATGGCTTCTGGGGGTTAACTAAAAAATCACGAATACACGACCGCATCATCTCTGCTCTACGCTGGGGGTAAAATTTCTGCAAAAACAACGATCGTAAATCTCCCCACGTAGTAATCTTTCTTCCCAACCATCTGTGCCAACTCTTGGCTCTACTCTGAAGTGTAAATGGGAAGGCAATCAACATCATTTCCTCAGAAGTTATATCAGAATATGATCGTGATCTACAAATATCCTTAAATTCTTCGATATGTAAATACGGTTCCTCATGCACATCCCCAAAGAATTTCGGCAGTATATCAATTAACTCTAAATCCAGGACGAATGGTCTCAAAGTAGAAGTGGATTGTACTTCCTGATCTATGTATTCATCCATCATCCTAGGATAAAAGTTGTCTAAAGCTCGCAACTACCCCATTCGATTGCCTATGGGATTCACTCTCATCTCAGTAATGTGAACACCCATGTCTCGTGTTTGGTCAATCTAAACTCTTCAGGTGTCACTCACAGCATGTCCCAAATGGGAGGGTGGGTAGGGAGAAGATGGGAAATCAGACGGAGTTCTGACCTCCCAAGAGAGTGGGTGAGAATGATGGGTATGAAATGTAGAAGCCGCAAAATCCAGCTGGAATGGAATACGGCCCATCATGAAGAATGGAAATGAAGGGCGGGAGGGTGGGAGAGTAGAAAGAGAGATAGAATGTGGGAAAGAAGAGAGAGGGTGAGAGATGGTGGGGGAAAGAGAGAGATAGAAGGTAGGGAGGAAAGGTAATTGCTAATGATTCACGAAGATGATTGTAACCGTCTCACACCAAAGACATACAAAACACAAAGCAAACCCCTAGTTCACCAACTCAACACAAAGTGAAGACCGTGAGATTTGATCTTTTATCTTTTCAATTTTAAGAGTTAAGTGATAAGACAAAGTTGTACAAACACTTAGGAGGCTGTAATAGGATTTGGGCACTACTCCTTAGTGTGTACGCGAGCAGTTAAAAGTGCAAACAATGAGGGGGTTGCTCTCCCAATACAATGAGGTGATCAATTACGTTTAATTTTAAAGGTCAAGTTCAATTAGCAGTCCCAATTTTTAATTTTTGATTTTCTATTTTTTTTGGATTTTTTTAAAGACAAACGCCTAACGAGCTTTTTGATTTCCTCTTTGATTAATTTGAGTCCAAAAACAGGGGGAGGAAGTCGAAAAAACCAATGCACGGTCAAACACTATGATGCATGCAGAGATAGAAAATGCGTACCTTACTCCAGCACTCTACATGCAATATGATCCGCGCATAGAATTAAATACTGAAAGTAAACTAACTAAATGATGCACGAGGAAATCGGCCTTAAGACGAGTAGCTTCTATTGATCGTGAAGAACAATAGCTAGTTAACCGAATCGAGTCCGGAGTCTGATCTTGAGAGTCACTCGGTGCCCGCCACAACGGGTTCTGCCAGCGCAGTATGTGACTCCTCATGGCACGTGGTCTCAAATCCAATTAAACTAACTTTTTCAATTTAATTTTTATCCAAGGTCCAATTACGTTCTATAGGAACAGATATTCTATTAGGTGTTTGGGACTTAAAAATTTACATCGCAATCAACAAAAATCCTACGTCTAGGGGCCATATCCGTGAGAATCAATTAGCAAGTTATGGCGGTTAAATCAAAAACTCGGAAAATGACGGTGAGGTCCCCCAAGTGCACCGGCACTTGGCGAAACAGACCCCAAAAAATAGTCCAAGTCCATAGTTCAAAGTCCTAAATTATTACAAAATTAATGTTTTCTCTCAAAAAAAATCTTCTTCAATTCTCTGCTCTTCCTCCCGTGCGGGTCCTCAAAAAGTAACTCCAAGTTGTCCAAGCAGTACCTCGTACAAAAATCCAAGAGAGAGAATTCAGAGAACAATTATAATTTGGAGAGACAAAATTGAAAAATGACTACAAAGCCATGCTCCTCGGCAACGACGTCATTCTGATGACCGAAATTCGACGCGATCGAGATGGATAAATAATAAATCACAATTTCGTCGTTGTTCTCAACCGCGTGGTTCGCTCAATGAGAAAACAATTCTATTTAAACCACTTCAGATAAGATAAATCAATGAGAGCGAATGTAAGCGGCTTTTCGCTATTCTTTTTACATGGTATAGCGACCAGGGTCGAACACAAGGAGCACGATTTAAAAAGTTAGTAGTCAAATTTCAGAGTTATTTTTTAGTGGTCTTTGACTTTTATATTTTTTGTATTTTTCGAATAAGCACAAAATGCACATAAACACACACACAATACTCTTTTTATATTTTTCACAAAGGTCAAAAATATACAAAAAAGTCCACAGAAAATGTTTTTGGGTTTTATATATATTAAAATATTTTTGGTAATTTTTTCACAATTTTCTTATGTTTTTGAAATTTTATAAAAATAAAACAGTGGAAAATAAAGAGACTATTCACAGCTAGGAGTATTTTTCAATTTAAAAATCCTTTAGAGCTCAAAATACTTGAGATATATTTTTAAGAGACACTAGAAAACAATATCTGCAAATGGAGATCAAGATCACTATTTTTGGATTTTTCTATCATTTTCTACAATTTTTTTAAGATTTTTCATTTTTCACACTTTTTTTGGAATTTTATATGTGCAAAATGCACAAAAATTGGATGGAAGTTGAAATACACCAAAACACACCTACAATAGTCTTTTTGGAATTTTTAGACAGTTTTTCGAATTTTTATGAATTTTCTAATTTCAGGCAATTAAAAAGACACTGTTTTGATTTATTAAATATATCAAATAAACTCAAAATGCTATGAAAATTTTATACAATGGAGTACACTACAGCAAGAGTATGTAAGAATTTTCTCAAATTTATTGAGCAAGAAAAGCCATTTATTTCATCAGAAAGAGCAAACAAGTTCAAGTTCTGGAACGCAAGGTTCAAATTGCAATTATTGGAAGTTTTTGCATGAAGTAAATAACAGAGATAAAATAAGAGGAAACACTTGCAAATTACCCATTAAACATGTACCAAGCACATGACCTTCTGAAGCATGGGTGTCTTTGTAATTTTCAGAATTTTTGAAGCTGATCTTGTAAATTTCCCAAAACCTTTTTTTATGGCTAACTCTAGGGCTTCTTTGGGATCCTTCATTCTTTCAAAGACGAGAGAGGGGGTTGTATGGGCCGCCGCCAAAGGGGGGATGAGGGCCGGTCGTCGCCGATGAGGGCACTGGGTTGACGGCACGTAGGCGAAGGGGCGGCCAGATGCTGGTCGGCTGGAGCGCGCAGGTGGAGCGGAGCTGGTGGTAGAGGTGCGGGGGTCGGCGCCGCACGACTGGTAGAGATGCCGCGCTGCCTCGCGCGAGGGCTGTGGAGAGCGCAGGGGGGCTCGACGGCGTGGAGGGGAACGTGCGGTGGTCTGGCGGCGCTTGGGCGGCGCTGCCGTCAGGAGCGGATGATCGTGGAGGAGGGCGGTCCAGACGCCTGGGCGGTGGTTGGGCTGGAAATGGCGGGCTCCACCGCCGGCGAAGGTTGAAGCGGGGAGGCACGGGGGTGGCGACCTGCGCCTGTGCCGAGATTTTTTTGTTTTTTTCTTTATTTTTTTATTTTTATTATGTTTATATCCTGCAAAACTGGTATTAAGAAAATATATAGAAATAGATATGTAGATAATATTTTTGTTTGTTTTGATGGTTTATTCCTGCAAAATAGAATTTAAGGATAAACCAAATATGTCTTTTTTTATTGTATCCTGCAAAAACAAATGTTAGGAAACAAGATACATTTTTTCTAATTTATTTATGAACAAAATGAGAGTCGGTGAATGGATCGGATCTTGTGATATGGAAGAGAGATCCGTGACTCCAGTCACCGTTCGTGACCGAAGGTGGAAGGTTGTGTGAGGTAGAAATGAAATGTAGGGATTAAGATGTGAGATGAAAATTTTGATTTCATGTGGTGAATATTTTTATGATGATTTTTAATATCTAAGGAACAACTATGTCTAAGCAGAAAACAAATCTACGATTACCTACGAAAAATGACGGGAAATAAAATGGATCTCACCTCGGGGTTCGGACATGCCATGGTGGCCTCCACAAGACCGACACAGTGTCACCGGACGGCTAGGAGGCTAGGCACCCTTCTTCAACAAGACGACGCTCGGAGATCGGGTTCCTCTCCACCAAAGATTGATCAAGTGTGAATGAGGGAGGAAGGAGCCAATAAAAAGAGAAGAAAAACAAAAGAGGAAGGTCTATACAAATAAGGAAAGTGATTATAGGTTAATTAAATAAAATAATTAAATAAATAAAATAATTAAGTAATTCATTTCGAAATTTATTCGGATTTAAATTAAATAAATAAATAAAGTAATTTATGGAAATCAATTAACCACCATAATGGTGGCCAAATATGGTGTGGAATAAAATCATGTATACAAGGCAAGTTATTAAACCAAATAAATCGAATAAATTAAATAAATTAAATAAATTAAATATGAAAATTCGTAATTAAATAAAATAAATTAATTAATGTGAGACAATTAATTCTTTTGGTGAATTTTATAAAAGTAAGTTAACTATATACATATATTATACACATATAATACAATATACATAGGTATAAATAAGGAAAAAATTTATAAATTTTTTTATTTTTTATTTTATTTTTAATGAAAATAATATTTACAATTATATACATTATGTATAAAAATGAATATGAATAAAATATATACAATAAGTATATGGGTAAACTGAACAATACACCCCAGAAAACCGACTTTTTAACCGTAACTCCAAAAAAAATACGAAACCACAGCCATTTGAAAGACAATTTAATTTTAGTTTAATGGAAGTGGGTTTTGTTCTATTTGAGCTCGTATGGAGCCGGAATTGGTGTTTCAATGATTTCTTTGTGGCTTTTTCTGAGTGCGATTATTTGCATTATGTACATTATTTTATTTTGCACTTATTTTTTTTATTTACAACACATTTTATTTACAACTTTTGTTTACAAAAATAATTAGTTTGAGGTCAAATTATTTACAAATAAAATAATGTAAGATTTGTACAAATATACATGAAAAATGTTTACAAGATATTTTTGGTTTTTCTAACAGAAGACCCTATCTCCCCTACTTTATTCCTGGTCGATCAGGTCAAGTCTTGACCTTCTCTCGATGTTAGGGTCAGTATGCATTTATTGCATAAATACATCCTTTATTTTCTTTTCTTTTTCTTTTCTTCTTCATTCTTTTATTTATGTACAAAAAGTTTTAAAAATGCAATTTTAACAAATGCATGCAAAATGTTAAATTATGAAATTAATGGGTATTTACAGGTGTTTGACTAAGAAAATGAAGCTAAAATAAAAGAATAAAGGCAATGAATCGTGGATTCATCAAGGAGTCTACTAAATTAGAAAAGTAATGAAAGATTCATTGACTTTTCCAATACTCAAAATTTAAAACCTTACAAGATCAATAAGAGGATAAAGATCATTTGATATGTTCTGGCATCAAGCCTTGGACGTTTGTCTATTGATGTTATCAATAGACTAGTAAGAGATGAAGCTTTAGAATGTCTGAAATTTCAAATCTTAAGTACTTGTGAATATTGATTCATAGTAGAAAATGTCCAATGCACCCTTCTCTGGTATTGGTGTTAGATGTCAAGGTATTCAAGATCTCATACATATTGATATATGTGGATCATTTATTTCAGTATAAATATTGATGATATGTGATATCATTTGATGATTATTTTTGGTATGAGATTTCCTCCATTCACCCTAGAATTTTTCAAAATGTTCAAAGATTTTGCAATGTTGGTTTAGAACCAAAATTGTAAAGGAAGATGAAATGATTTTTATCTAACCTAGGTATCATGTACCTATTAAATGAATTCAAGGAATACCTTACGGATAAAAGAATATCATTCCTATCTCAGTCCTAATTACCTAAAGTCAATGGACTCGTAGGGAGATACAATTGATCATGTGTGACATGATTTGATCAATGATGAATATTAGTATGATAAATCTCTTAGTTTCTCGGTTTGTGTGTGTGTATATATATATATATATGTAGTAGAGACTACATTATATATTATTAATAAGATTCCATACAAATCTAACTAAACATCCTCATGAGCAATGTGTGGAACCTAGCATAGTGTTGAACATTTGAGGATTTAGGGTGATATGGTCCACACCTTTGTCATGGATGCAAGTAAGCTGGAATTTAGAACTAGAGAGTTTTACTTCATTAGAAAATAAAGAATGGTATTGGATATCTTCTTTATGACCTTGAGATTCTTAAAAGATCTCATCTCTGAGAATGTGATTTCTAGAGGATGAGACTCTTGAGAATCAACATGAAAATGAAGTGAAGGAACTCATTTTGTCTTGAAAAGATAACGAGGCTCTTGAAATTAGAAATTAAAAAGGATAAATAAATTTGAAACATTAATACCTCTTCAAATGAGTTTGAGGATGGATTCCATGTGTCAGTTAAGTCTGAAAATGATGAGACTTCATGTGATGTCGCGACCCCGATTCTTGGGCCGTCGGATCCTCCCATATCAGGATATGGTTACTCAGTAATAATTTATTCAGTAATCACAACTAACATTCAGAAACAGACTGCAAATAAAAATACTCAGAGGAAAGTATTCCAACACTTTTTCATTTACAAAATAAAGTTTAGGTGATACACTGTCCCACTATAATCATTTACATGTACATCAGCTTGAAAGGAAAATATACAAAAGATTACTAACTAACTTAAACAGTAAAGCTACTGTAGCTAGCTGGATGTCTAGTATGTAAGCTGGATGAATTTTTAAAGTCCTTACGATAACTCACCAACACCTGTTGGGTTTTCCACAAATAATATGATAAAAATTAGCGAATGCTAAGTAACGAAGAAGAGAAAAGCAAACAAATTGTGTAATTTTACAAAACTTGTTATCACAAAAGGTTTCATTTCTTCTTGTTAATTTAAGTCCTATTCCTTTCTATTCCACGTCAGGGATTAGTCCAGGGGAATTACCTCACCACTATAAGGACTCCGAAGCTGTGGAGCACTTCGGGATTGTAGATTGTGTTGATCTTGGTAAGCTTATGCCGCCTCACGTCGCCTCAAATAATCTTCCAATACTACCCTGACAATTTTCTTTTATTAAATAGGGTCTCAACCCTCAGCCTGGAAAAAAAAACAAATGAGCACACCATCCTCGAGGACTCGGTTGCTTAAAACATCAAGCTAACATTCAATCATATAACCTAACGGCTTTAAATACATATTATCGTGACCCAGCCGACACTGAACCACCTGTGCCTCCACATGGCGCGACCACGTCTTCCGTCATTCAACCCGAAGATATTGGCTCCCGGTACCATGCGTTGCAAAACATTCATTTCGTGCGCAGTTATCATAACAGGGCAACCGTGTACCACCTAGGTAGGGAAACGCCAATATGGGTTCCTTCCGACAAACCTACAGGTTGCATGCCCGACTTGTAGTTCTACTCCCATTCATCCTTAACGTGACACACACAATCCTTTTCAGGATCCAACTCAAACCACATCAATTCCCATGATGTAATTCTTTCGTTAAGTCTTCGATTTGCATAATAAGTAATACTTAGTATAAACACACATATATATTAATCATATGCATATATACTCGTATTTATTCCTATTTTAACTCCCAAACCCTAACTTTCAAAGCCACCGCATCGATTTCATGCTTAAACCATATTTTAGTGGGAATCACAAAGCAGCTGTTTAGTCTTTTTCAAAAGCAGCCAAAATTAGGGTTCTTTATAGCACAGAACATAAAATCAAGAATTTCAATAATCTCGTTTGAAAACCTAACAGCAAAAGGAAGGATTTCGTTAGCTAATCGAGTTCTCTCTCATGTATGCAAGGCTTTATCATGTTTCATTTTTAGAAAGGCTATTTTAAGGCTCCTGAAAAGATCAAATTTCATTTTCTTATCAAAACGCTAAGAATGTGTCAAGAACGCGAAGAACGCGAATAACATGAAGAACGCTAAGAACATATTTTCTCTTAAAATTTTGGCAGAGTTTCCCCTTATATCGGGACATATTTCTCGAAAAATTTCGGCAGAGTTTCCCCTTATATCGGGACATATTTCTCGGAAAATTTCGGCAGAGTTTCCCCTTATATCGGGACATATTTCAAAATAAAAACGAAAAGAGTTTCCTTTATAAAATCAATCGAGAGGAAAATAACAATGAAGAATATACTCAAACACAAGAGATGAAGAATCAGTAGACACCACGCATCTTTGGTGAGTGAACGTGTGACGAATCACAGGGTCACTGACGTGCATAGCCGCCCGCACCTAAGTAGGGTATTACACAGATTTCTTCATTAAAATAATTATAAAAGTATAATAGAAATAATAGAAACAGAACCGATGGAGAATCGGTAGACACCACACGTCTTAAATGAGTGAACGTGTGACGAACCACAGGGTCACTGACGTGCATAGCCGCCCGCACCTACGTAGGGTGTTACACAGATTTCTCCTCGAACCACAACAGGAAAACAAATCGAAAATAAAGATGAATCAAGAACAAAACTTGAAAGAACAAGAGGATGAATTGAAAGCCTAGCTTACGAAGCAAACTAAGAGAGGATCATACCTTTCTCCTCCTCCTTCTCCCGGCAGCGCTTCGCTAGCGCTCCTCCCTAGCCTCCCACTCCTCCTCCCGACCTCTCGACCCTAGCCCTTGGGGTGGTGGTGGTAGTGGAAGTCGTAGAGAATGAATGTATGGGGGGGGGTCTATTTATAGGCTCTCGAAAACCACTAACCATGGTTAGAAACCATGGTTTAGACCTTAACCATGGTTTAGCAGCCCATGGTTTTAGCCAAAACTTATCCCAAACTCGGGGCTTAACTTAGAACATTCTAGAGGATTCTAGTTTTGCTAATGACACTTAATTAACACTAATCGTGATTAACTTTCACTAATAGCGATTTAACTTTCGCAGCTTACACTTATCTTTTGCTAACTATTGATTAGTGTTTGCTAATGATCATTAGCAGTTTTCACTCCGTCATTAGTTTCTTTAATCATGTTTAATTAGTCTTAATGACAGTCATTATGGGTTAATGACATCTTAGCCTTCCTTCTCTTTCTTCCAGAGATCATAACAATTCGAAACGAAGTCCGATTCACACGAAACAAATTTCGTTGGTTTTCTCTTGATGAGCCGGATCTTATTATATAGGATCCGAGATATGCCAAATTCAAGGATTACATGTGATGAAGCTCATGAGGATCATGACATGTAAAGATGGATTTTGACAATGAAATCTAAAGTAGACTTCTATACTAGTGTTGTATATGGACCCTCGAGGATCAACCTATATGGGTAAGACCCGTTAAGGTGTAAATGGATCTTCAAGAGAAAGAATGAACCTGATGAGAAGGTACAAATCTTCAATGCATGGCTCGTATCCTCAAGATACACATCGAAGAGAAGACATCGCTTGCGATGAGACTTGATCTTCAGTGACCTTGATTAAACCAATCATAATATTGCTTACTATAGCTACACAACTTAACTTTGACATCTTCAAGATGTAAGTCCACATTGTATTCCTATATGAACACCTCTTTAAGGATATTTACATGAAGTAGCCCCACGACTTCATGGTTGAGGAAAGCAGGGTGTGCAAGCTGAAGAACTTCATCTATGGACTCAAATAAGCAATCTGTAGTTGGAACATAAGATTTGATGAAATTATAAATGTTATGATATCAGATAGAATCTTGATGAACCATGTGAACCTTAGTATGAGTGCCATTGTGTTCATCATGCTAACTGTAGATGATATCCTAATCATTTGGAATGATATAGGATGATAATGATTGTTTTATTATATGGTTATTCCATACCTTGAGATATGATCTCATGGATACCTCTTGGATCTTAGTTCCTAATGTGTTCAGAAGCAAAGACAAGTGGGTATTGGGAACATCATATTTATAGTACACCTTGGACATTTCTATTTTTTTGGAAAATTCTAAGAAAGGCTTCTTTTCCTTAAGATATGATACTGACCTGTCTAAAGGGATAACACCTCAAGGAGTTGAGGAAGTAAATGTTAAAATTGCTTGACCTTATGCATCATTTATGAGAAGCCGACTGTATGCTAGATGTGTACAAAAGTCAGATGTATGTAATGCAGCGGGAGTAGTAAATTGTTACTAATTCTACTACAGAGATAAAATACATGATTGCAATAATAACAAAATCTTCAAAGATGATAAGACTTTCGTGATAGTGATCTCTAGGTCTTATATTCAAGAACTTAAGACTTTATAAATAGTGATCTAAAAAGGGTCTTAACTGCTGAAAATTAGGAGATAGAGAATTCCAGAAATAAGAGTATTTTGATAAGGATTATGTAAATACTGGTTATAACACTTAAGTTGTAGTGTCAAGGACACTAGAACTGACAAAATTGAGTATTTGTTTCATAAGATGCAACATTCACAATTGATGCGAGCACTATTACTGGGGATATGAAAGTGTTGTAAAAGGACTTGGCTTAGTCTCTCGGGAACACAATGACTATTCATCTTACCTAGCTATTTGTCTAAATAGCCTATGATTGTCACATGAGTGTGGGTTTAAAGATTAGCCCATTAATGGCTCTTTGGGATAGTAGGAGATTGTTGGACATGCGAGCCCACAACAAACCATTATGCAATAAATGTTATTGTGAATAACATTCCTTAATCAGTAATGAAGAATGATTAATATGCATAATAGGTCCCTTAGTACAATCATGATTATGTACCATGACCTACTTAATGATCATACAACTGTTGAAGCAATTGTTGAATCATAGAGGTTGGTACTTGGATGAATATCTAAAGAGTTAGATTGAGAACTCATCATGCATTGTAAAACGATTGTTAAGAAAGGATCTCCAGCCTGAGAAGGAGATGGCAATCCCTTCTCTGAAGGTTGATATCTGACCGACCTCTTGATGTAGGTCCTCTACATAGAAATAGAGATTCAGAGGTGTCTGATGAACGTCAAATTTGCCTCTCTAAGAATAGATAATTATCGTAGTATAGGAGGCAAATTTGGTTCGTCAAAAGCCACAATATTTAATGTGTGGAGTATTTTTACTTTGGCAAGTTTTCCAAGGTCGAACACACAGAGATGAGCAACTCTATCTATTTATCGAATTTCGATCAATTAAGAGCATGCATGAATTATTTCTCGATTTCAGGTCCTCATGCAGAAGCACAAGGTAAAATGCAGAACAATGCAAATATATGATTGATCACGCAAAATTCCCGAACAACTAAGGTAGAAAATAAGTCACAATGTCGTTGTCCTCAGTCACTCGAATGCGTAAATCAAGAAAATAAACCACTCAAAGAAATCGAACAATCAAAACACAGAATAGAGCGGTCCTGCTATAAGATTAACCTGGTATAGCTCCCAGGGTCGAACACAAGGAGCACAGATTGGCTAAAATAGCCTACGATGTAGTCAAGAATCCAAGAAAGTCTTTTTTATGGTTTTTATTTGTTTTTATATTTTTTTTTAGATTTTTTAATGAAGAGAAAATAAGAAAAAGTGAATGCAATGCAACTTCAACAATTTATACAAGATACACAAATGATGCAAAAATTATGGAAAAATGGTTTTTATGTTTTTTAAGTTTTTTACTGTTTTTGGTGAATTTTTGGAATTTTTCTAATGGGTAAATTAATTATTAAAAATCAAACAATGCAAGAAAAATAGGGTACTGTCCAGCAAGGCTTAAGATCCAAAAATAAAATACTCTTGGATCTCAAAAAGCCCTAGAGGTATTTTTCCTATATTCTAGAAAGAATAAGGAAAATTTAGGCACCCTAATTATTGTTTTTGGATTTTTAATTTATTTACTACAATTTTTATGAGTTTTTAGGGGTTTTTCAATTTTTATGGTTTTTTATGCGATGAAAAATAGCCAAAATTGGCTAGAAAATCAACCAACAAGCAAATAACAGTACCTAATTTTTTTAGAATTTTTAGTGGAGTTTTTATATTTTTTTGGTATTTTTAAAGTCAGGCAGTGAATAAAAAGAGGGTTTTTGAATTTTTTAAAAATAATAAATCAAATCAAAAATGTCCCCAAAAATCATAGAAATTTCTACACCATGGCAGGAGCCATGTGTCAAAATTTCATTGGATTTGGAGTTCGTTTGATATTTTATTCAAAAATAATTGTGGGGCACTGTGCACAGGGACCTAAGTGCAAATACCCAAAAGTTCTGGGGTCCTGGTGCAAATTACCCAAGAAATCACGTGCCAAGCACGTGTCTGGGGCACACAGGGACCTAAATGTAATAAAAACCAAGTCCTAGGGCTATTTGATAACTCGTATCAAAAGCCCAGGGGTATGGTTGCAAAAAGCCCAAGAAATAACGCACATGTGCAAAACAATGCTCACAGGGGCATAAATGCAAATAAACAAAACATTTTATTCAATCAATAACAACCAGAACATACAGGGCATATATTGCAAATAACCCAAAAAGACACGTGCTGACGCACGTGGGTCTCTACTGGCAGGGGTATAATTGCAAATAAAATAAAGTGCGAGGTCCAGAATGCAAATGACCCAGAAAATAAACAACGTAACTTAAAAATTACAGGACTAAAATGAAATGCGACAAACAGAGGGGGTCCTATGAAATTTACCCCTTTATTAATATCGACGGCCCGATGGTGACGCGTGGATGATCGGACGGTGGAGATGCAACGCGCCTTTAACGCTGTAAACGCTGGCCTGATCTGACGGTTGGAGTGCGTCCACGTGGATGATCGGACGGTTGCGGCTGGTGGGCGATCGGAGTGGCCGGAATCGGAGGGATGCGTCGGAGATGGAATTGGGCGTAATCTAAAATTAAGCTAAACTAGAGGGATCTAAGGTTACCTGGTGGCTGAAGTAGACTGGGCTGGAGATGGGCTATCTCCGGGTCGTAGCTTCGAAGGGCGTCAAGGCCTGAAGCTCGGTGCTCGACGCTGGCGGCGGAGCAAGTACGGCGAGGTTCGCCGGATCGATGGATTCAAGTCCTCGCCTCACTGCAACAAGGGCTGGCGCTCGCTGTCACTCAGGCGGAGCCAATGGAGGTCACGGGGGAGGAAGAGAAGGGCCAAAGATGCGGCGCGAGGGCGGCGGAGGTGATGGTTATATAACGTGACCGGGCGATTAGGGTTGAGTGAGGACGGCGATGGAAAGTGTAGATTCGATGGCGGGAGATCCGGCGAGGGAGAGGGATGAGTGGCGAAGGATCCGGGCGCGGGGGTTGAGTGGATGACAGCCTGGTGCGCGTGGGAAAAATCGGGGAAGATGGGTGCGGCGCGCACATTCCAGAAAAGGAAAGGGTCGCGGGGGAGTTGACCGGGGTCAACATTCCCCCGTGGCCCAATCAGACTCTGCCACGTGTATGCGATTTTTGTTTTATTTTTTTAGGGCAAAAATAGGTCGAATTAACTAAAACTCAAAACATAAAATATTTTTCTTTTATTTTTTTCTATTTTTTGGTGATTTTTAATTAATTTTTGGAAATAAAAATAGGTTAGCTATATACATAGGTATATGTACACTATATGAATTTTTTTATTTTTGATTTTTTTATTTGTTATTTTTTTTGTATTTTTATGCCCATTTTGTATTTTATTTATTTACAAGATGAATTATGGAATAAAAGAATATTTTTATTTGATTTTTATCAATTATAAACAAGAGTGAAATAAATAAATATATACATTTATATACATGGTATAAATACAATGTTATTTCAATTTTGTGATTTTTATTTGATTTTTATTTTGTTTCTTGTTATTTATTTTATTTACAACATGTAACAAAGAATATTTACAAAAATTTTAGAAAATAAATGAATTTATTTATAGGGTTAAATAAATACAAAGGTGTGGTGTATGCACAAGGTGAAGGAAGGGTATTTTTGGCTTTTTGATTTTTTTATCTTTTTATTTTGTTTTTAATAGAATATACAATATGTACAAGTATCTTTTTGGGTGAGGAAAATAAATAGTTTTATTTATTTACAGATATACACAAATGAGCTCCTATCTCCCTCTACTTGTGGCTTTTATGCGGTCAGGCCCATGCTGAGCCCTCCCTTGGGTTAGGTTGCTCAATATTTATGCTAAATATTTCCCTCTTTTTCTTTTTGCTCTTTATTCTTTTATTTTGTGCACAAAAACATGCTAATTATAGGTTTTTACACAATGCATGCTTTTGGTATTTATTGGTATTTACACATATCTACATGTATTTGCAAAGGTTTTTGTAGCTAAAATAGAAGAATAAAGAGTGATGAATGGGTATTCATCACCCCCCTATGCTTAACTTTGCTAGTCCCTTAGCAAACACTTATTTGAAAAAGAAGTGAAAAATAAAGAAAAAGAAAAAGAAAAAGAGGATGTACATGGATCAAGGTTGACATATTAAATTTTTGCCTTCATTAACTTGAAATATGGAGCTCGATCAGATCTTTGGATTATTAATGTGTCGGAACCTTATTTGGACTTAAGCCTAAAACTCAACAGCCTCCAAGTTCCACCAATCTATGGGCAAGACTCCTCAATAAACCAGATCAGAACAAGTCTACATACACAAACTCTAATGACCATGAATCTTTTCTTGCTGTGTAAGTGATATGTGGCTCCCCACCTCAGAAGTGACAAAGACACAACCTCCCTCAACCTGGTAACTCTAATGCCTCAGTCTAGCAACTCTTTCCTCGAGAAGCGGGGTATTCCCTTCTAAGTTCAAGTGCAACCGGCTCAAGAAGAGGGGGTAGAAGTATAGAGTTTTGGAAGCCTAGCCAGTGTAGCTAAGTCTCCCGCTGCAAGCTTCATGAGATGTAACATGATACCATAAGCTTTTGCTTCATACTCCGGTGGGGTTATTAAATTTTCAATCCGACCCACCACTTTTTTGGAGTTCTTTTTGCATTTTTGCATTTTTTTTTTTTTTTTTTTTCAACAACTTCTGTACAACATATCTACATGGTGCAGCATATATAAGAAATTTCCCCTTGAGCCAGTAGACTATCCCTCTTTTGAAGCTTTATTGCAACCCACAGCTTCTGTCTTTAGCTTTCAACACCACTAGACCAAGTTGAGGTGCACTTCCTTCACTATAAGAAGAAGAGAGGTTCCGCCTAGAAGTACTACCCTCATATGCTACCCCAAGCCAAAGGAAACTGCCTCCTCACCACCTCATCCATGGAGAGCCATGTGTAAAGTGCAGGTGCAAGTTAAGCCATTGTCTCTGAGAGTCATGCGTGTGTTGTTAAGTGCTCTACTTAGGCTCATCAAGATGACATATGCTCATAGCCTAGTGGACTCAAAGAATTAAGTCCTTATGGACCTGAAAAGCCTTAACCCTAAGTCCTACAAGGTTCCTCTTGAAGTTAAGTGAATTAAGATCTTTTCAAGCTCCATTTCTCAATTTAATTCCAGGCTTAGTTTAAATGTCAACTCTCATCCAGGAAAAACTATATACATATATGTACACAAGATGCTATTTACAAATATTTTACAATCATGCAAAAATTTTTGAAAAATGTTTTGAAATCATGAATGAATGATGCATGAGGTGCAGGTTTTGCAAAAAGATATTTACAAACATTTACACAAGATTTTTGCAAACTTTTGATTTTCAAAATATTTTGAAAAAAAATTTGTACTATATACATAATTTTGATACAAAAATATTTACACAAGCTTTACACAAAAGATTTTTGAAATCATTTTTACAAAAATACTTTATACACTAGCTATGTATGTGCAAGAATAAAAGAGGTTTATGTACATGAAAAATTTTTAATTTTTGTGATTTTTGTGATTTTTAGCCATTTTATTTATTAACACACTCACACAAAGTACGAGTTATGGCTAAAGTATATATGAAATATGTACACACCCCCCTATACTTAGCTCGAACGATGTCCTCAGAGTGATCAAGAGTGATGAAGAAGACATAACTCGTGCTTAGTAAAAGGGAAGTGAAAAGGAATGGTATACTACAACGACGAATAAATGAATAGAATAAGAGGAACTCGGTGGTTTCCCCCTATACTTAGGATTAACTAATCCTAAGTATAGAAAGCTGTACATGAAGGGAAAGTCGAGTGAAGAAGATACAGAGTCTGCCCCCCCTATACTTAGGGTAAAATATCCCTAAGTATAGGCAGCAAAAACAAGAGCAGAAAGAATGAAAAGAATAATCGCAGGTCCGACATCCCCCCTATACTTAGGGTAAAGTGCACCCTAAGTATAGCATAATCACAAGATGAGAGATGGGATGTGGGACTAAAGAATAGAATGATATGGACAACTGGATCTATACAGGCGGAGGAACAGTGAAAATCAGGCGTGAGATGTAAGAGATGTGAGTCAAAAGACCACATCTCACGCAAAATGAATAGCAGCAATAATAACGTCCCGCGGCTCATGATCTAGAAATGGTTTGAGCCGCTGGCCGTTCACTCGAAAGGTACTCTCAGAAGATAACTCAGATATATCAATGCTACCGTTATCGTGTACCTTTCTGACCAAATAGGGTCCTTTCCATTTGCTCTGTAGCTTCCCTGGAAATAATCTAAGCTTTGCATCAAATAGCCATACTTTCTGTCCAATCTCAAAATGCTTGTGGCTGATATGAGAATCATGCCACTCTTTGACTTTCTCCTTATAATGTAGGCTGCTTGAGAAAGCTGCATCTCTAAGCTCTTCCAGGGCGGCTAACTCTGCCCTCCTTTGGTCTCCTATACCATTTGGATCCATTAATATGTCTGTAACTGCCCAGAGTGACTTGTGCCTCAACTCAACAGGTAGATGGCAGGGCTTGCCATACACGAGGCGAAAGGGAGATGTACCCAATGGAGTCTTGAAAGACGTCCGATATGCCCACAAGACCGAGTCCAAAAGTTGTGACCAGTTCTTTCGGTCAGGGCGGACGACTTTCTGCAAAATATTCTTGATCTCCCTATTCGACACTTCGGCTAGACCATTTGTCTGTGGATGATACGGTGTAGCAACACGATGGTCTATGCCGAACTCTCTAGCAAGTGCCTTCACCTGGTCGTTGATGAAATGAGATCCCCCATCAGAAATAAGAACTCGTGGAACCCCGAACCGCATAATGATGTGTCTCTTCAAAAATTTGCAAACTGTCTTTGCATCTGCGGCTCGGGCGGGGATACCCTCAACCCAACGACTAACATAATCTACGGCCAACAGAATGTACTCAAATCCCTGACTCTTAGGGAATGGACCCATGAAATCGATGCCCCATGCGTCAAAAACCTCACAGAAGTGAATGGGCTGCATCGGCATCATATCACGCTGTCCACAAGTGCCCATCCTCTGACAGTCAGTACACCTCTTCACGAACTCATCAGAGTCCTTGAAGAGTGTAGGCCACCACAAACCGGATTGGAGCACTTTCTGTGCCGTTCTCCTCCCAGAATGATGTCCTCCTGCCTCAAGCTTGTGGCAGTAAGTGAGGACGCTATGATGTTCCTCCTGAGGAATACACCGACGCCAGATGCTATCCCCTCCTTCGTGGTAAAGGATGGGATCCTCCCAGTGGTAGTACTTTGCCTTCGCAAGGAAGGTCTCAATCTTCTGCTTGGGCCAATCTTGTGGAACTTTCCCAGCAACGAGAAAGTTCACAATATCGGCATACCACGGGAGTGAGGCGATAGTAAGGATCGCCTCATCTGGGAAGGTATCACAAATGGGATCAATCTGCTCTGTCTCCTCAGGCTGCTCTAATCGGGATAAATGGTCCGCCACCACATTCTTGACTCCAGGCTTATCCTTGATCTCAATGTCGAACTCCTGGAGTAGAAGGATCCATCTGGTAAGTCTGGCCTTGGCATCCTTCTTTGTCATGAGGTACCTGATGGCGGTGTGATCTGTGTACAAGGTCACTCGGGATCCAATGATATATGATCTGAATTTATCTAGGGCAAACACTACTGCTAGCATCTCCTTCTCTGTGACTGTATAATTCCGCTGGGCGGAATCCAATGTGCGGCTAGCATAGTGTATCGCAAATGGTACTCCATCCCTCCTCTGTCCTAGCACTGCCCCTACGGCAAAATCGGAGGCGTCCGTCATGATCTCGAATGGGAGAGACCAATCGGGTGGCTGAAGGACAGGAGCCTCAATAACACACTGCTGGAGAGTCTCAAAGGACGAAAGACACTTGTCATCAACAAGGAACTCGGTGTCTTTCGTCAAGAGGTCGGTCAACGGTCGGGCAATCTTGCTAAAATCATGAATAAATCTTCTATAAAAACCAACATGCCCCAGAAATGACCGTAACTGCTTCAGATTGGACGGCGGTGTGAGTTTCCTAATGACATCAACCTTGGCCGGATCAACCTCCATGCCTCTGTTGGAGATGATGTGGCCAAGCACCGTCCCTTGAGTCACCATGAAGTGACTCTTCTCCCATGACAGAACCAAGCGGGTATCAATACATCGCTGGAGCACTCGGTCTAGGCAGTCAAGACAGGAATCAAAACCGTCGCCGTAAACCGAGAAGTCGTCCATGAAGACCTCCAAACACTCCCCTACCATGTCCGAAAAGATTGACAGCATGCATCTCTGAAAAGTCGCAGGGGCGTTACATAGCCCGAATGGCATGCGTCGGAAGGCGTAAGTACCGAAGGGACAGGTAAAGGTGGTCTTCTCCTGATCCTCAGGAGCGATGGCCACCTGGTTGTAGCCTGAGTACCCATCCAGGAAGCAGTAATGGCTCTTCCCTGCCAGTCTCTCTATGATCTGATCAATAAAAGGCAGGGGGAAATGGTCTTTCTTGGTGGCTTGGTTGAGTCTCCTGTAGTCAACACAAACACGCCAAGAGGTGGGTACTCGTGTAGCAATCTCCTCTCCCGACTCACTGATCACAGTAGTGATGCCCGTCTTCTTGGGCACCACATGCAAGGGGCTGACCCACTTGGAGTCGGAAATGGGATAAATAAAATCTGCACTCCACCATTTTGATATTTCCTTCATAACAACTTCTCTTAGGTTAGGGTTCAATCGCCGCTGGAACTCACGCGACGGCTTCGCCCCTTCCTCAAGATAGATATGGTGGGAACACAATGAGGGGCTAATCCCATGGAGATCTGCTACGCTCCATCCAATTGCCTTGCGGTTCTTTTCAAGAACCTCCATCAGACGGGATTCTTGTTCTCCAGTCAGATCTGCAGAGATGATGACTGGGTACATCTCAGACTCTCCCGCAAGGAATCGATACTTCAGCGAAGTAGGGAGCGGCTTTAGCTCTGGACAGCTGGGTGCTGGCAAATCTGGCTTCTGAAGAAGATGTGTGTATGCGGATAATTCTGCCAAATTTGCCTGGGAAAATGAGAATGAACTCTCACAAACTGGATCTGGAGAAGGCGGGTCCTCTACATTGTCTCTGATCTGTTCTGCCTCTACCTCCTCCTCATCTGTAGGCTCATGTGGATCCAGATCTGGCATCTGATCATTACAATCTGCCCAATCAGATTCTGAATCCGAGGGATCTATATCAGACTCAGTGGCATCAGTACCACTGGAGAACAAGGTGGCATTAGCACCACCATAGAGCAGGGTGGCCTCAGTACCACCATCACTGGAAATCGTGTCGCGATCAAGATCCGACTCTGCTGACTCAATAGTATCCTGAACCAGGGCCGTGCTCTCCAGACTATCCTCTGCTATCATCTCTGCATCAGATGTATCTGAATATGAGAGGATGGTCTGTGCTGCAGGATCTGCCCAAGCTGCCTCATCATCTGTGATCACAAAATCACAGTCCTGGTGGATGTCTGGCTCTACGTCTGTCAGCTGCTCTGAATCTGTACTGCCATGTGAGCGGGATCTGGATCTGGCTCTGTGGTCCTTAACCGTCTCTATTTGTATACTCTCGCCCTGGACGCGAAAGTACACCTTCCCACTGTCATGGTCAGTCACTGCCTTGGCTGTGGCCAAGAATGGGCGACCGAGGATGATGGGGGAATCGGTCAACGAGTCAGGGGTCTCCATGTCCAGTACGACAAAGTCCACGGGGAATTGCAAACCCTGAATCGTGACGACAACGTCTCGCAACAACCCCTTTGGCCTCTTGACAGACCGATCAGCAAACTGAAGGTATGTCCTGCTCTGTACAAGAGTGCCCAGCTCTAAGTGGTGGAGAAGGGCTGCCGGAAGAAGGTTGATCGACGATCCGCTATCTAAGAGAGTACGGTCGAACCTCTGCTCACTGATATGACATCTGACATACGGGGCCCCTAAATCTGGCCTCTTAGTCGGCAGATGGTTCTGGATCGCGTAACACGTGGCTTTTGTTAGCACATGAATTTCTGCGGTCTTGTTCCTCTTCGTCCTCCTGACTGTGGTCCTATCTCTCAAGGATCGCTGAAGAAGAGGAATGTGCTGCAAAGCCTCATTGAGGGTCAGCTGGATATGAAATCGGTCTATCATGCTCTGGCTGAACTCCTCCTGCTCTCTCTTTTTTGGGTCTTTTTCTTTTTTCTTCCCTTTCCCTAACTCAAGGGCTCTAGGAAAGGGGATCACAGGGTCCTTCTCAGATGAAGGACTAGGAATAGGCCTAGATGATTCAATGACTGGATCCTCACAAACATCATTCACAACAGTGGGATCAAAGTAAACTAAACCTTTTCCTTTATTCAAATCAGAGTTCCGAGATACATTAGTGCGAGGAAAGACAACAGTTCTATCAGAAGAAATGTTGGTGGCATCAGTACCACCTCTAGCTGGCTCTACATGCAGATGTCTTGCGGCCTCAGTACCGCTGGCTGGCTCGGGTCTCCTGGTGGCGTCAGTACCACCTCCTCTATGTGATGAAATGGCGGCCTCAGTACCGCCGGGTGAATCAGCATCTCGGGTGGCATCAGTACCACCCTCATCATGGTGTGCGGCTTCAGTACCGCTCTCCTCTTCCTCATCTGGCGCTCTAGATGGATCCTCGTGTGGTCGCTCAGATGAGGCGCCGCCTGCTGGTCTTCTACCGCTCCTAAGTGTGACAAAATCAGCATCAAATAAATCCGACGAGATAACATCAAATGAGTCACTAGAAGTGGTAGGTTCAGTGTGAACTACCTGCTCAGATTTCCTCTTCAAATTATTCGGATTAGGCTCGATCTGTGCAGGGATGGCGGCCTTCCCTCTCATCAGGTCCCGCATCTCCTGGCGGAACTCGTCCATCTCCCGTCTAAAGGTAGCCTGCTGCTCTGTGAAGAGACGGGCTAAATCATCCATGGCGGGGCTCTCATGGGAGCCCGACGGGTTGCCTCTCTGATAATGAGGCTGGTGGACCTGGTGCTGCTGGGGCTGAGAGGGGTAAGAGGAATGATGCTGCTGCGGGTGAGCCTGCTGCTCACGTCTCCAACTCTGTCCCTGCTGCTGATAGGGACGAGATACGAACGATGATGGCTGGGATGCTGGGTGCTGCTGGTGATCCCTCTGCTGGGAGTACTGCCCTCCATGACCGGCTGGCTGCTGCTGGGGTTGGTTACCCCCATTCCCCCACCTGAATCCGGGATGGTCTCGTCGGATTCCAGGTTGAGGACGGTCATACCAAATTCCGTTGACATCCATCAACGGCTCTGCATCGTATGGGGCGGGTGGGAGTACATCCAGAGGCTGATCCGGCTGATATACCACCATCTGTAAGTCCGGAGATGGTGGTGCCTGGTAAGAGGGCTGCTGCTGCTGGTACGGCTCCGCCTGTACAAGGTGAACTTGTCTAGGCTGCTGCATGGAGCTGGAGCGCTGGGACGAGCTGCGGCTGCCACCGGAATCGCCTCGCGACAGAAGACGGGGCTGAGGAGCCGTCTGTGCCTCCTGAAGACACAAGAGCTGGGTCTTCATGTCGCTCAGAGTTTGTGCCATTTCCTCCATCTGAGTGATGCCCTGGCACTGCTTCTTCTCAATGATTTCCATGCGGTCCAACTTCTCACTGATAATCCCCATGTCCGCAGCGGCCGACTCTGCCTGTGCGGCTGCAACTGTGGACGAACTGGATGGACCTGCATCTACCCGTGCTATCCGCTGATACTGCACGGGTCCTGGCGGCTGAACTCTCTGAGTGTACAACCGAGTCTGGGACATCACCATGTAATTCTCGGACATCTCCTCATAGATGGCCCAGACTTGGTTGTGGTCCTTGGCAAAGTAGGACCCGCCGCAAGAAGCATTCACCAGACCCTGAAGCTCTGGCGTTAGCCCACTGAAGAAGCTCTGAACTAGGTTCGGCTTCGAAATGTCATGGTGGGGGCATCTATCCAGAAGCTCTCTGAACCTCTCCCATGCCTCATGAAATTGCTCGTTTGGTTGCATGGAGAAGTTGTTAATCAGGGCCCTCGCTGCATTCGTCCGCCCGAGTGGATAGTACTTGTTCAAGTACTCGGTGCGGAGTTGATCCCAGGTGTATACAAACTTCCCTAGATGTTTCAGCCAGGCGGCTGCTCTATCTGCCAATGAAAAAGGGAAGGCCATCATTCGAATCGTATCTTGGTCCACACGACGGTCGTGGACAGTGCTGCAGATCATCAGAAACTCCTGGAGATGGAGGTGTGGTTCCTCAGTTGCGAGTCCATGAAAGTGAGGAAGCATCTGCAGGGTGTTCGGAGGGAACTTGAAATCCCCCACGATAGCAGGAATCACTACCCACTGGTGCATCAGTGTAGATCCTGGGTTGTGAAGCTCCCGCATCGGTCTCGCTGCGGCGGCGGCTGCCGCTGCTGCGGCGGCTGCTGCTGCGGCTGCTGCCTCTGCATCAGCATCAGGGATGTCCTCTGGCTCACTCGGCTCGTCTCGCTCTCTTCGGAGTCTCTCCAACTCCCTCCTCATCTCGATCATGAAAGCCCCCTGATCGCGTAACTGGTTTTGAACTGTCTCTAAAGACGCGATCAGGGTGGAGTTGATCGCCCCCTGGTCTAAGACAAAATGTTCGGGCTGGCGATCATCTGAACTACCGGCTCCAGCCATAGGAATGTCTGCAAAATCACAAGAGCCCAACTCAGGTTCAGTCAAATGAATTCGTCTCTCTTCGGGCTCATGTCTCTCAGAAACAGAAGAAAGGGGATCGAGGGGGATCAGGGTGGATTCGAACTCGGGCCCGGAGAGCTGGTCTCGACTCTCACGGGCCAACCTGGATGATGGAGAAGACGCGCCGGAAAGCGGTGCAGCCAGAGGCTGCCTAAGAGATCGTCTACCCATCATCTTGATCTTGGCGAGTTGGGCGGATGGGATCTGGAGAAATTATGATTGCAAGCAAACCCCCGGTTCACCAACGCAACACAATGTGAAGACCGTGAAAGATCGGTCAATTTATCTGGTCAATTTTATTTGGTGAACATCCAAGATATCAGAGCGATTACGTGTGACCTGTTGGGATACCCGATACTCTCTCAACCGACTGTCCCGCACAGAAGAGTCGGTAATCAGTCGAGATGAGCACCGGAGGGCTTTACCTAGTGTTCGGGTCACTCTCTCGCACAATCAAACCAAACAATGAGGGGGTTGCTCTCCCCAAGACAAATTTTTATGGTGAGTGTCTTTTAGGGTCAATAATGTTATCCAGTCCCAATTTTTTTGTTTTTCTTTTTAAATATTTTTCAAAAATAAATACAAGCGGCCTAACGGTTTTTCCGATTCTCCTGATGATTAAGTCCAATAAAACAGAGGGAGAAGACGAAAAAGCCGATGCACGGAAAAATCAATGATGCATGCAGAGAAAGAAATGCGTACCTTGTCTCCAGCACTCTACATGCAAGTGATCCGCGCAGAATTAAAAGACAGAAATAAACTACCTAAATGGTGCAGCGGGAAAAACCGGCCTTAGACAAGCAATTTCTATTGATCGTGAAGAACAATAGTTAGCTAATCGAATAGAGTCCGGAGTCCGATCTTGGGAGTCACTCGGTGCCCACCACAGTGGGTCCTGCCAGCGCTGTATGTGACTCCTCACGGCACGTGGTCTCAAATTCAATTAAACTAACTTTTTCAGTGATTTTTATTAAGGTCCAATTACGTTCTATGGGAACAGATATTCTATTAAGTGTTGGGCCTTAGGATTCTACGTCACAATCAATCAAAATTCCTATGTCTAGGGGCTAAAACCGCGAGAAACACCGGAAAAGGCAGCTAGCTATGAAAACCACGATAAAAGCCGCGAAAATCCGGATGGGTCCCCCGAGCACACCGGTGCTCAGTGAAACAGACCCGCTAAGTTACAAATGTCCACAAGAGTCCAAAGTTCAAGTGTCCTAAATTATTACAAAAATTGTGCTCTCTCTCTCTCTCAGAAATAAAATCTCTTCTCCTCTCTCTCTCTTCCTGCTCTTCTTCCCGTGCGGGTCCTCAAAAAAAATATGCTTCAAATTCCAAGCAGTACCTCGCACAAAAAAAATCAAAGAGAGAGAATGGTCAGAAAACAACAATAATATAGAGAGAGACAAAAATAGCAGAATGAATAATTGACTACAAAGCCGTGCTCCCCGGCAACGGCGCCATTCTGATCACGCAAAATTCCCGAACAACTAAGGTAGAAAATAAGTCACAATGTCGTTGTCCTCAGTCACTCGAATGCGTAAATCAAGAAAATAAACCACTCAAAGAAATCGAACAATCAAAACACAGAATAGAGCGGTCCTGCTATAAGATTAACCTGGTATAGCTCCCAGGGTCGAACACAAGGAGCACAGATTGGCTAAAATAGCCTACGATGTAGTCAAGAATCCAAGAAAGTCTTTTTTATGGTTTTTATTTGTTTTTATATTTTTTTTTAGATTTTTTAATGAAGAGAAAATAAGAAAAAGTGAATGCAATGCAACTTCAACAATTTATACAAGATACACAAATGATGCAAAAATTATGGAAAAATGGTTTTTATGTTTTTTAAGTTTTTTACTGTTTTTGGTGAATTTTTGGAATTTTTCTAATGGGTAAATTAATTATTAAAAATCAAACAATGCAAGAAAAATAGGGTACTGTCCAGCAAGGCTTAAGATCCAAAAATAAAATACTCTTGGATCTCAAAAAGCCCTAGAGGTATTTTTCCTATATTCTAGAAAGAATAAGGAAAATTTAGGCACCCTAATTATTGTTTTTGGATTTTTAATTTATTTACTACAATTTTTATGAGTTTTTAGGGGTTTTTCAATTTTTATGGTTTTTTATGCGATGAAAAATAGCCAAAATTGGCTAGAAAATCAACCAACAAGCAAATAACAGTACCTAATTTTTTTAGAATTTTTAGTGGAGTTTTTATATTTTTTTGGTATTTTTAAAGTCAGGCAGTGAATAAAAAGAGGGTTTTTGAATTTTTTAAAAATAATAAATCAAATCAAAAATGTCCCCAAAAATCATAGAAATTTCTACACCATGGCAGGAGCCATGTGTCAAAATTTCATTGGATTTGGAGTTCGTTTGATATTTTATTCAAAAATAATTGTGGGGCACTGTGCACAGGGACCTAAGTGCAAATACCCAAAAGTTCTGGGGTCCTGGTGCAAATTACCCAAGAAATCACGTGCCAAGCACGTGTCTGGGGCACACAGGGACCTAAATGTAATAAAAACCAAGTCCTAGGGCTATTTGATAACTCGTATCAAAAGCCCAGGGGTATGGTTGCAAAAAGCCCAAGAAATAACGCACATGTGCAAAACAATGCTCACAGGGGCATAAATGCAAATAAACAAAACATTTTATTCAATCAATAACAACCAGAACATACAGGGCATATATTGCAAATAACCCAAAAAGACACGTGCTGACGCACGTGGGTCTCTACTGGCAGGGGTATAATTGCAAATAAAATAAAGTGCGAGGTCCAGAATGCAAATGACCCAGAAAATAAACAACGTAACTTAAAAATTACAGGACTAAAATGAAATGCGACAAACAGAGGGGGTCCTATGAAATTTACCCCTTTATTAATATCGACGGCCCGATGGTGACGCGTGGATGATCGGACGGTGGAGATGCAACGCGCCTTTAACGCTGTAAACGCTGGCCTGATCTGACGGTTGGAGTGCGTCCACGTGGATGATCGGACGGTTGCGGCTGGTGGGCGATCGGAGTGGCCGGAATCGGAGGGATGCGTCGGAGATGGAATTGGGCGTAATCTAAAATTAAGCTAAACTAGAGGGATCTAAGGTTACCTGGTGGCTGAAGTAGACTGGGCTGGAGATGGGCTATCTCCGGGTCGTAGCTTCGAAGGGCGTCAAGGCCTGAAGCTCGGTGCTCGACGCTGGCGGCGGAGCAAGTACGGCGAGGTTCGCCGGATCGATGGATTCAAGTCCTCGCCTCACTGCAACAAGGGCTGGCGCTCGCTGTCACTCAGGCGGAGCCAATGGAGGTCACGGGGGAGGAAGAGAAGGGCCAAAGATGCGGCGCGAGGGCGGCGGAGGTGATGGTTATATAACGTGACCGGGCGATTAGGGTTGAGTGAGGACGGCGATGGAAAGTGTAGATTCGATGGCGGGAGATCCGGCGAGGGAGAGGGATGAGTGGCGAAGGATCCGGGCGCGGGGGTTGAGTGGATGACAGCCTGGTGCGCGTGGGAAAAATCGGGGAAGATGGGTGCGGCGCGCACATTCCAGAAAAGGAAAGGGTCGCGGGGGAGTTGACCGGGGTCAACATTCCCCCGTGGCCCAATCAGACTCTGCCACGTGTATGCGATTTTTGTTTTATTTTTTTAGGGCAAAAATAGGTCGAATTAACTAAAACTCAAAACATAAAATATTTTTCTTTTATTTTTTTCTATTTTTTGGTGATTTTTAATTAATTTTTGGAAATAAAAATAGGTTAGCTATATACATAGGTATATGTACACTATATGAATTTTTTTATTTTTGATTTTTTTATTTGTTATTTTTTTTGTATTTTTATGCCCATTTTGTATTTTATTTATTTACAAGATGAATTATGGAATAAAAGAATATTTTTATTTGATTTTTATCAATTATAAACAAGAGTGAAATAAATAAATATATACATTTATATACATGGTATAAATACAATGTTATTTCAATTTTGTGATTTTTATTTGATTTTTATTTTGTTTCTTGTTATTTATTTTATTTACAACATGTAACAAAGAATATTTACAAAAATTTTAGAAAATAAATGAATTTATTTATAGGGTTAAATAAATACAAAGGTGTGGTGTATGCACAAGGTGAAGGAAGGGTATTTTTGGCTTTTTGATTTTTTTATCTTTTTATTTTGTTTTTAATAGAATATACAATATGTACAAGTATCTTTTTGGGTGAGGAAAATAAATAGTTTTATTTATTTACAGATATACACAAATGAGCTCCTATCTCCCTCTACTTGTGGCTTTTATGCGGTCAGGCCCATGCTGAGCCCTCCCTTGGGTTAGGTTGCTCAATATTTATGCTAAATATTTCCCTCTTTTTCTTTTTGCTCTTTATTCTTTTATTTTGTGCACAAAAACATGCTAATTATAGGTTTTTACACTTTCCCCCGTGGCCCAATCAGACTCTGCCACGTGTATGCGATTTTTGTTTTATTTTTTTAGGGCAAAAATAGGTCGAATTAACTAAAACTCAAAACATAAAATATTTTTCTTTTATTTTTTTCTATTTTTTGGTGATTTTTAATTAATTTTTGGAAATAAAAATAGGTTAGCTATATACATAGGTATATGTACACTATATGAATTTTTTTATTTTTGATTTTTTTATTTGTTATTTTTTTTGTATTTTTATGCCCATTTTGTATTTTATTTATTTACAAGATGAATTATGGAATAAAAGAATATTTTTATTTGATTTTTATCAATTATAAACAAGAGTGAAATAAATAAATATATACATTTATATACATGGTATAAATACAATGTTATTTCAATTTTGTGATTTTTATTTGATTTTTATTTTGTTTCTTGTTATTTATTTTATTTACAACATGTAACAAAGAATATTTACAAAAATTTTAGAAAATAAATGAATTTATTTATAGGGTTAAATAAATACAAAGGTGTGGTGTATGCACAAGGTGAAGGAAGGGTATTTTTGGCTTTTTGATTTTTTTATCTTTTTATTTTGTTTTTAATAGAATATACAATATGTACAAGTATCTTTTTGGGTGAGGAAAATAAATAGTTTTATTTATTTACAGATATACACAAATGAGCTCCTATCTCCCTCTACTTGTGGCTTTTATGCGGTCAGGCCCATGCTGAGCCCTCCCTTGGGTTAGGTTGCTCAATATTTATGCTAAATATTTCCCTCTTTTTCTTTTTGCTCTTTATTCTTTTATTTTGTGCACAAAAACATGCTAATTATAGGTTTTTACACAATGCATGCTTTTGGTATTTATTGGTATTTACACATATCTACATGTATTTGCAAAGGTTTTTGTAGCTAAAATAGAAGAATAAAGAGTGATGAATGGGTATTCATCAATGATGCATGCATTTTTATTTGATTTTTATGCAATTATAAGATGATGTCTGAAGAAAATGCAAAGATGAATTACTAAGGTTACATATGCAGATGATTATTACAAATATACCCTAAAAAGATCACTAAATTGAGCAACAGAAAGTAGATTGACATCATGGTCATTTTGAGCATAACATCACGAGAAAACATCTATTTTATGACAAGGCTTTAAAAAAGAGTCATCATCTATCATTAAAAATTCGTTTCATTTAAAATGGTGTTAGACGAGAAAATTAAACATGCTACAATATAGATGAAGAAGCAAGGATCAAAACGACATTAAAATCATGCAATTTGGACCAACGATGCTTAAGTTATGCTAAAAACAATGGAGGGACATAATTGTAAATAAAATGTGGAAAATAAAAGTATAAATATTACAAATAGGTCCCTGGAGGGACCTATTTGCAATTATTAAAAATCACATGGGCCTCATTGTAATTTTTCCATATGTGCGACGACATTTCGGTAATTTCCAAAATTTGTGAGTGCATACCTGAAAAATACCCAGGCACGCACATGAGGGACGCACCTGGGGACCAAAGTGCAAAGACCAGAAGTATCCAGGGTCTCGTGTAAATTGCCCAGGACCTCACATGGGGTGCACGTGAGGGGCCTAGGCTCGGGAGGCATCGCTTGTTCGGGACACGTGGCTGATATTGGAGGTTCGTCTCGAGGTTCGGAGAACTCGAGACTAGGGGTTCAGAGAAGAGGCTTGGGGCACCACGTGCCTTCATCATGGTCGTCCGATTGAAACGATCAGACGGTATCTGTATCTTCATCTCCTCCATTGTCTACCGGAGGAGGCCGGAATCTGACGAGCCATTTAGAGCTCCGCCGACTTCAAGCAGATGCGTAAGGAGTCCGTGAGCTTGTTGAGAGTTCGACAAAGATGCTTGGCAGTTGGCAGAGCTCCATCAACGTCTGGAAGGGCAAGGCGGAGGGAGCTCATCGGAGATGGAGCTGAGATCAGCGAAGGGATACAGCTACGACCATTGAAGCTTTGACCGCCTGCATTGGTTAGTGTATAGCCGAAGCGTGATGTGCATGATTGAATGGGGGCCGTGGGGTGTCGGGAGGTGGTGGCCCAGGGTCTTCTTCTCGGGCGAGGTGGAGAAAAAGGGGGTTGAAGCGTGGGAGGTTCTGGAGAAGAGGAGGGTGGGTCGGTGTGGATGAGGGTGATATGGCGGAGATGTTATGTTGCTCAATAGAGGATGAAAGTGATCAGAGGTAACGGGATAAATAAGAGAAATCAAAGAAATGAAGGGAGGAGTGGTACCTCATTAGAGAGGGGAATCCGGTGGAGGAGGGCTTGTGCAGGGTTTCGAAGAAGCCTGAGGTCGTCGCCCGGTCTGCCGAGCCACTCAGAGAGCTTGAGCTACCGCAGGAGATGGCGGAGCAAGCATGGTAGAGCGCCATGGATCTTACCGGGGTTGGGGTTGTTATCGCCTCGATGTATGGCCCCACCGTTGTCACCGGAGGGTTGGAGGCTGGGTCGAAGCCCCTTGGGATGGTGGATGGGGTGACGACGGTGTTGCAGAGGTTTTTATAGGTGTCGGAGCTTGAAGGTTACGAGATGGAGTGTTTTAACGGTGGTTTAATGGTGGGAAAGTAATGGAGCTAGAGCATCTAAAGAGGACGAAGATGGTGGGGGTAACAGCTACAAGGAGTCGGTGTTATGAGGCGGAGGAAGTGACTCTGGTACCTTCCAAAATTAAAAGGGTGCGGCGTATCGACGAGGGTAAGGGCTATGCTGGAGTTAGGGACGACACACTAGCCATTGGATCTTGTGATCCAATGGTTAGGATGGGAGCGTGGGCGGACAAATGAGATCAATCAAAGATCTGATCGGCGGTTTGGATCTGGGAGGAGATGAGAGGTCAGATAGGATTTAGGATTTAATACGATGGTGGGGAATGGATGGTTGATGTGGCATAAGGAGGAACATGGGATGAGATGAAGATCTTGTGGCTAAGGATGAGGCGTGAAGGTGCGGTTGTGATCGCATCCAGAGGATGATCGGATGATTGAGGGATGAAGTGGAAATCAACGGTGAAGATGGAGGCGGGAATGAGAGATCCAACGACCCAGTGATGAAGCCATGTTTCATCATCTTTATTCTATCATTTTGGCCTTAAAAACCCCGGTAAATGCGTGTAAATATTGTTAATTTAGGCATTTTAGCATTGATGCATCATTGTGTAAATATTGTATAAAATGCGGTTTTTAAAGCCAAAATTATATAATAAAGAAAAGAAAAGAAAAAGAATAAAATATTGTAAATTTTTTATGACCCGAAACCCCGAGACCTAGGCATCTTGATGAATAGGTCGACAAGGAATAAAGTAGGGGGAGATAAGGGCCAAAATACAACACAAATTCCTTTTTATTTTATTCATTCTTTATTCATTTTGGGACCTATTTTTGGTTCCACTTTTTATACTTCAAATAAAGAAACTTTGTTCATGAAAGTTGTAGATAATTAAATAAAGAAAAATACAAAATTGATTTCACTGAAAAATAATGTACAGATAAAAAGCTATGGTCTGAATAAATTTCCAGAATGCCAACTTCCCAGACCCGTATCTCACAAATGACAACTCCAAATGCAGCAAACTCACTTTAATTGTATATAGAATAAAATAATCTTTTTAATGGTGGTAGTTTCACATTTGGCGGAGCTACGGTTTGAAAGTTGAGTTTTGGACCCACCTTGTATAAGTGTACTGAATAAAATATTCAATTTATTATTTATTCATTATTGTTATATTTTTATATTTTTATAATGTTGTAAATATTACTTATAATAATTATGTACATTAAAACAAGAATAAAAATGCAAAAAAATACAAAATAAAAATACTTGTATATAGAATACATAGATACAATACTTATATACATACCTGTATAACATACTCTTGTATTTTATTAAATATAAAAAACATATCAGAAAAATAAAATAAAAATATATTTGTGTATATAAAAGTATTTTATAATTTTATAAAATAAGAAATAAAATAATAAAATTAAAATACACAGAATAAAAATCAATGAATAAAACATATAGGTATATGTACCTATATAGGGCTAAAAAGTAACTTGTAAAAATAAATTTCATAAAAATAATTAAAAATAGGAATAAAATATTATATAAAATAATAAATATTTTTTATTAAATAACCTAAAAGTAATTACTTCATTTATTATTTTTAATAGAATTTAGAAGGTTTTTATTTCAGTTTTTTTGTCTTTTTGCGGATGACGTGGCCCAATCAGGCCACGCCATCCGTTGACCAAGAGTCAACTCTATGACCCAGGTCACAGACCGCTGGACATGTGTAGGTACCCATCTTCTCGGATTTATTGAGATCACCCCTTTCATCTTTTGGGGTCGAGTCCTTCTGCAAACTCGCTCCCCTTTCATCCCTCTTACACGCCCTGGGTTCTTTACGGGCTGAGGATCATCGAACGCGCCGCCTCGCCTCGTTTTTGGAGCCCACTCGACCAGCCTTTGAAAAAGCTTCCATCCAACTCCAGTCCGCCTTGAACCTCTTTTGACCGAGCTTCTCCCCCTCTGACTTGCGCCATGGACCGGCGAGGGTGACAGACAAGCCTCCAGCCATGTGGAGCGGCGCTAGGCAAGGTCGAGGAGCGTTCCCTCCACCCACCTCCGGCGTAGCCGCCGTCGAGGTCCAACCTCACCTCCCCGGGCTTTGAAGTCCATTTCTCTCTATTTCTCTTGCGTTTTTATTGTGTTTTTCTGGCATGTTGTCGTTTCTAGTAGCTTAAACCTCCTGTTCACCTATCCATTTCGCCGACGACCCATCCTTTTTTTGTCGCCATCATCTCGACAGAGTTAGCTCCGGCGAGCTCCGTCTCCTCCTCCCCACATCATTTCGCCACCCTACAGGGTCAGGGCACTTTGCCCCCGACCCTATTACTCCTTCCTTGCAGGTTCGGATTCGAAGAACATCCCGGGAGGGGATTTTGAAGGCTGACCGTGGTGCTGGGAAGTGCCCATCTCCGCCGGACTCGCGCGGCCACTCCGGCATCCGTCGGAGCATTTTGGCATCCCCGGGACCTTAAATTACTTTGCAGGGAGCCGTCTGGGTGCTTTGGACCGTCACCGGGCAGCGGAGAGGAGAGATCGGGGCTGGGGGAGCTCGCACCTCCGCGAGTTCTTCCCAGTTCGTCGAGATTGCTTCGCCGCCGTTCGATCTTGGAGGAGGCCCAGGAGGAACAGCAACCATCAGATCTGCTGCAGCCCCTCCGTCCGATCTGCACCGAGCTTCTAATCTGGACCGTTGCGGACGAAGGGGCATCGCGCGTGGCGCGCCCGACACGTGGCATAAGTGACTTATCAACCGCCATTGGATCCGCGCTAAGGTGGGCATTTTGCAGGATACGCCCGCCGATTTTTGTATTTCACAGTAACCACTATAACTTTCATTTGCATATTAAATTTTTGGATAAATTGCGTAAACCCCCCTAGCTTTTGTTATATTACATAGAGGCCCCCGCCAGGCGCGTGCGTAGCACGTGGCTTTGGCGTTTTTGCAGGTGGCCCCCGGGGATTTTGCTTATTTGTTTTTCATCCAAAAACATTTAACTGCAGTTTACATTTTGTGCAAATTTTGCAATCAAGACCTCGATTGTTTTGATAATTGCGAGTTTACCCCTGATAGGCGGGTGTGTGGCACGTGCGTTAGGGAATTTTTGTACTCGTATCCTCGCGGTTTGTGATATTTGCTAATAGTCCAGAAACTATTTTTTGTAGTTATAATATTTTTGAAATATTGCATAGAGGCCCCTGTATTCCTGACTAATTACAAAAACGCCCCTACGAACACGATTCTTCCTTATGCTTCTTGTATTTTTTGCATGCATCTCCAAAAACCCAAAAAACCCCCAAAAATCAGTTTAGATCTCTGTTGCATAGTAGTTCATCACCATATTTTTATTTTCTATAATTATTGCATTTTAGTATTTATTAAAAATAAAAAACATCCATTTTGTGCACTGTCTAGCTTAGAAAATTCATAAAAAATATAAAAACTCTCCAGAAAAATCCCAAAAAAAATATATTTTGTTTCTTGTAGTGTGTTCTAACTTCATTCCAAAATTCATAAAAAAATATAAAAGAAAACTCTAAAAAATCATAAAACTCCAAAAACCTTTATAAAAATCTTACAAATTCCTCAAAAATCCTAAAAATATAAACTTTGTGCCTAAATTTTCCTTATTTCATTATCTTTCATTGAAAATTGAGTTGGAGAATTTTTGTTACTGTTTTCCATTTTATTTCTCCATTTTAGTTTCAGCCTTGCATTTTATCCACTGTTTTCAGTATTTTTGACTTTAAAAATACCAAAAAAAATTAGAAAAATCTAGAAAAGTCATAAAAACATTATAAAATTATAAAAACCACAAGAACATTTGATTTTCTGAATTTTAATTATTTTTTACCTATTCTATTCCTCTCTCTCTCTCCTATATTGTACATATAGTCTATCATTGGAAAAAGAAAATACAAAAATATAAAATACAAAAAGAAAATATAAAATCAGTAAATTAAAAATCAAAATACAAAAGTACAAAATCCAAAATTAAAAAAATATATATAATTAAAAACCCACAAAAAATTAGCATAGATAGACAAATTACATCACATTCACATTTTTGAGCATTAGTGCCCCGTTCTACCTGTCTGCTCCCTGTGTTCGACCTCTACACATACTTGCACCTATACACATCTTTGTTGTAGAGTTATAATAAAATTTAACTCTGCACATCTACTTTCATTGCTTGATCTATTTGTTGTGGGTTAATTGTTGTTTTAATCGGGATTTTTGAGCGGTCACCGCATCGACTGCGGTTTCGCCTTGTGAAACCGTACGATCGCTCGATTTTCTCGGTTCAACAAATGGCGCCGTTGCCGGGGAGCAACAACGCTTAGTTCGGGTCTTCTTTGTGATTGTGATTTATTGTCTATTTTGCGGCTTTCATTTTTGCTATTTTATTTTCTTTATTTTTGATATATCTGTTGAGCTGTCTAACCCCCTTCTCTTGTTGACTTCGTGCGAGGTACCGCGGATCGAGGGAGGCGCTCCACCCTAGGCGCCTACGCACCCACGTGAAGCCGACATCTGCCAGCCGAGCATCGAGGAGACGAGAAGAGATTTTTGAAGACCGAGCTCCACCTTTAGTAGCAGAATTTGTTTCCTGCATTTATTTTTTGTAATTTAAGCGAGAGAGACCACTATTATTGTAATAATACAGGTACCTGAACTTTGGACTTTCGGGCCCAATTTCCAAGTGTTTGTATACTTGGGGGCTCACTACGGCTTTTTACGGTTTTCATCGCATTTTTTTATTTTGTTTTCCGATTTCATTTTCCTTATTTTGTGTGATTGAGCCCCTAGTTTTAGGATTGCTTGCGATAGACTAAGGCTAAATACTTAATATCTTGCCTGTACCTATAGTGCGCTTTGGACTTAGTCAAATTTAAACAGTCGTGTCATCATCTTCGAACCTCCGCGCCGCGAGCCCACCCCATCAAGCGCTACTCCTGAACTCGATTTGTCGAGAAGAGGAGGGGTGAGTCTAGACCGGACTTTTTGGATTGAGGATTTGTGACCGACTTGTGGTTCTTCACGATAATAGCAATTTCTGAAACTTAGGGCGATTTCATCGGTTTTGCATTTGCATATAGATTAGGTTTCAATTCTGCTGAGCATCCCTGCATGTAGAGTGCTGGAGGCAAGGTAAGCATTTACGCTTTAGCATACATCATCGTTTTGCCGCTTGCATTGCTTTTCCGACTCTCTACCTCTGATTTTGATCACCTAGGTGCTAAGTAAAATTGACTCCTCGATAGGTTCATGCATTTTCTAACTAAAATCCAAAAAAAAGTGATAACCAAGAAAATTGGGACTGCTAATATTACTTGACCCTAAAATCGATCAAAAAGAAAAATCTTGTCTTGGGGGGAGTAATCCCCTCATTGTCTTCGTTTTACATGCTCGCGCACACACTAAGGTTAGCGCCCAAATCCCATTTCAGCCCCTAAGTGTTTGCGCAACTTTTGGACTTCTCACTTAACTCTAAATTAGACAAGATAAAAAGACCGATTTTTCGGTCTCTACCGAGTTGAGTAGGTGAATTGAGGGTTTGTCTTGCGTGAGTTTGATTGTGCTTTCTTGTGTGTATTCTAGATCGCCTCTGCGCATTTGCGCCTTTTCTCCACTTCTCTTCACTTGACCATCGTGCTCTCCCGATCATTATCTTTTGTTTTCGAGATGGACCCCTGGAGCGTATTTTATCCGGACTTTGCGGATCCCTCGTTCACTCCAGTCGGTCCACCTCCTTCTTTCCAGGAGGACTTTGCTCCTGAATTTTGTACATATCCAACCAACCCACTATTTCAGGATTCGGACCTTTACTGTCACCAATCATTTCAACCACCATCACCCTCACATTTCGACAACCCGCTCTTCCTTGAGTATCCTGATCCGGAATGTGATTTTCGTCCACACCCACCGCCCACATTCGACGCGCCCGATCCTGAGATTTTGGAGTCACCTTTCATGATATCAACACTTGAGACCTTAAATCAGATGATGGAGCATATGAATTCGAGGATTGCCAACTTTACTAGTTTAAATAAGAACCAAAATGCTGCTCCAGTCTTTGAGGATATGGAATCATTTGAGGATTATCATGAGAGCTTGCAATCGCCCAAAATACAAAAAAATGAGAAAATTTTAAAAATACAAAAAGAGTTCGGGAGACACATGATCGAGCCAGACTGTAAGGAGAGGTACCACTTGCCAGATCCTTTGACCACACAGCCTCTCACACCTTGTCCCACCTCTGACCCCGAGGATGCCGCTGTACAGTCTGCTCTTGGCACGCCTTGTGTATATGATGATTCCGACTTTCTCCCTTGTATGGAGGAGGTCCAAAATTTCAAAAAAATGTTGACTGAACCCGAAGTGGTGGCCACCATACATGAGATTATCCGTGCCCCACTTCAGCAGGCCATGACTGATTTATCTGCTCCTCTTCCCAAGAAGAGAAAGCGGAGGAGTAGATCTGAGCATCATATTCTGACAATGGCCACTGCCCATGCCATCACACACCGTCCCATTCCTCAGAAGAGGAACACTGCCACATCATTCATTAGCAGCACCATCTCTGACCACACTTGTGATCACACTCTCCTAGACAGCGGTGCTTCGATTAGCATTATACCCTTCTCGCTGGTACAGTCTCTTCATTTAGGGCCTCTCAAGAAAACCAGGATGATCGTACAGTTTGCTGATGGATCAATAAAGAGGCCGAAGGGTATCCTTGAAAATGCCGTCATTTCGATTCAGGGCACGAGCTACCACGTAGACTTTGTAGTATTGCCCATGGAGACCTCCACTTGGGAGCGCTCTCCAATCATCCTGGGACGACCATTCCTCGCCTCTGCGAGGGTCGTTATTGATTACGGATCAGGAGAGATTCGCTTCCGTCCTGCTGACGAGGGCGAATCATTGATCACCACACCCACTGCTGACCAGAGACCTGCACCTGATGTGACCACACCTATCTTGGCTGACCTCGAGGACCATTACCTTGATGATACTATCAGAGAATTTTGTTGTCTATTGGATTCCACTGAGACCCGAGGTTGAGGAAAACTCGGAAAGCATGGACCTCGACGTTCCTACTTCAGGGACTTGGCGTTGTGTTGATGACATCCGCGGGATTTACACGATAGACACCATTGAGCGGAGGGCAGATGTAGAGACTAGACAGGACGGACATATTTCGACTTCTTTCACCGATGGGTCCGCTCCTGTCCATGTAGATACTGATGAGCCTAAGGCCGAATTTGATTTAGTCGCTTTTCTTCAGAAATTCGGGCCTTTTTATGAGAAAGATGATCCAGTTGAGATTATTGAGGACGAACAGAGTTCGACTACTTCGACTGATGAGTTTGTGCCTTTTGGTTTTGACCTGGATGATACCTCGCAGGACGACTCTGAGTACACTACTTCCGATGATGAGGGGTTCGTCCGATTCCACTTTGATATTAGCGAGACTCCCAAGGCCGGACCTAGCCGTACTTCTTCCACTCACACGTTTGTGCCTTTGCACCCTAAGGCCCCTGAGGACCATCACTCTGTCGACCCTGATCGGCTTCCGTCCACTGTGGACCCCGATGTCGACCTACACCATACCAGATCCATTCCTCAGCGGTCCCGCAAGAAGGTTCGCTTTCAACCTTCTTGATCCCGTGTATATCCATCTATGTTGTATATCCTCTCATGTTCATCTCCGTCTCTCTTCCGTTTTGCTCGTCCACCCATTCTCGTGTTTGCCTTACTTAGGACGTACTTTGTCCTAAGTATAGGGGGGTGGACGAGCCGAGTATTCATTCGTCGTTCCGTTTCATTACTCTTGTTGTTGCCTATACTTAGGGCTTCTTTTAACCTAAGTATAGGGGGAGTGATGTGTATATCCTCTGATCTCTTATTCCATCTTCTTTTCTTCTTTTCTTCTTTTCCTTTTATGTCTTCTGTATCTACCAAAAAAGGTGTCACCCCTTTTTGTCAGTCTTCTATACTTAGGACGTACTTTGTCCTAAGTATAGGGGGGTCTGCACCTTGAGTTTCTCTATTCTTTGATCCTCTCCATTGTCTCCTCTTCTTGTCTATACTTAGGGATATCTTACCCTAAGTATAGGGGGAGAAAATCTGAGTACGATCTATTCATTCCCACCCTTGACCCTCCCTGCTTTATGTACAGTCTGCTATACTTAGGATTATTTGATCCTAAGTATAGGGGGGACGGTCGACTTCTTATTCATTCATTCATTCATTCCTTATTCGTTTATTTTTAGATTTTCCTATACTCAGTACGAGTTATGTCTTCTCTTTTTCTTTCTGATCTATGAGTACATAGATCAAGCTAAGTATAGGGGGGTCGTATATACTACGTATATACTTTCGCCATAACTCGTACTTTCGTATTATGGCTAATAATTCTTTAAACTTCATTAAAAATCTCTAATAAAAAGGTGTTTTGTTCCTCAAATTCTTTGTGTATTTACTGATTAATAAATCAGGTGAAAATGTTTTTTGCAAAATGTTTGAAAAATAGTTTGAAAACCTTCGTGAACATTTATTGAAAACTATTTTGAAAATATTTTATTGCATGTTTTCAACCTGTGTAAAAATGTGTGATTTGTAAAATTTATTTTCTTTGTGTGAAATAAAATGTTTGAAAAATGATTTGCAAATGGTTTGAAAAATGGTTGCAAAAATATTTTTGAAAAATCTATATATACTGTTTGAAAAACCTTTGCAAAATGATTTTCAAATGTGTGTACATGTTTGCAAAAATGATTGTAAAAACTATTTTGGACTATAGTTTTCAAAAATTATTTGAAAAAAAAAAACTTGTGTCAAATAAGTTTGAGGAATACTTACATCTCACCAAAATCCACTATATATGTATATATATATATTGACCACTTACCCTTGTAAATTCTTAAAATCCACTTCTTGTGTATATAAAAAGCACTCCTGTGTACATATTTTCACCTAACTTTCAGCCAAAACTTTTTGTTTTCAAAATTCCCAAAAACATTTGCAAAATTAAAATCCAAAAACATTTGAAAAATCTTTTTGAAAAAATACAAAAAAAGCATGAATCATCTTTTCAAAAATCCATAAAAAGTTCAAAAAAATCTTGAAAATTGCATCACAAAAATATTTTCTACATTGCATAGCATTCGCATTTTTCGGATTGAGTTTGATAGTTGAACAAGTCTAAGTAAAATCCAGAGATTGGAGCTTGATTGGACCTTAAAATCTACCTAATAACAGGAACCTTATAGGAACTGGGTTTGAGGTACTTCAGGTCTAGTTGACTTAATTCTTTAAGGATCACGGGACTTGTTTCAATGGATTCTTGACTGCCTAAGTAGAGTATTTCGGAGCACACGCACGACTCTTGTTGATAATGACCTAACTTGGATACCTGCACCTTTCACATAGCTCTCCACGGATGAGGTGGTGAGGAGGCAGTTTCCTTTGGCTTGGGGTAGCATATGAGGGTAGTACTTCTAGGCGGAACCTCTCTTCTTCTTCTAGTGAAGGAAGTGCGCCTCAACTTGGTCTAGTGGTGATGAAGGCTAAAGACAGAAGCCGTGGGTTGCAATAAAGCTTCAAAAGAGGGATAGTCTACTGGCTCAAGAGGAAAATTTCTTGTAAATATGCTGCACCATGTAGATATGTTGTACAGAGGCACTTAAAAAAAAGAACTCCAAAAAAGTGGTGGGTCGGATTGAAAATTTAATAACCCCACCAGAGTGTATATCGTCCAATAAAGCAACAGCTTATGGTATTCATGTTACATCTCATGAAGCTTGCAGCGGGAGACTTAGCTACACTGGTTGAGCTCCCAAAATTCTATACCTCTTATTCCCCCTCTTCTTGAGCCGGTTGCACTTGAACTTAGAAGGGAATACCCCGCTTCTCGAGGAAAGAGTTGCTAGACCGAGGCATTAGAGTTACCAGGGTGGGGGAGGTTGTTTCTTTGTTACTTCTGAGGTGGGGAGCTACATATCACTTACACTGTACGAGTCAGACTCCTAGTCGTAAGAGTTTGCGTATGAGTTGAAGTATTTCTGACCTGGCTATTGAGGAGACTTGGACAAAGTTTTGGGATTCTCAAGGACTGTTGGATTTCAAATTCGGTTCTCATTAAGGTTCCGCCCGCACTAAAATTCCAAAGGTCCGACTTAAGCTCCAAACTTTGCTTTTGTGAAGACAAGTTTGATAATTACACTTAATCCACCTTCTTCTTTTTCTTTTCTTTGTTTTTCTTTTTCTGCACTTATTGCATAAGTGTTTGCTAGGGACTAGCAAAGGTAAAGTATAGGAGGATGATGAAGCCACGTTTCATCATCTTTATTCTATCATTTTGTCCTTAAAAACCCTCGTAAATGCATGTAAATATTGTTAATTTAGGCATTTTAGCATTCATGCATCATTGTGTAAATATTGTATAAAATGCGGTTTTTAAAGCCAAAATTATAGAATAAAGAAAAGAAAAGAAAAAGAATAAAATATTGTAAATTTTTTATGACCCGAAACCCCGAGACCTAGGCATCTTGATGAATAGGTCGACAAGGAATAAAGTAGGGGGAGATAAGGGCCAAAATACAACACAAATTCCTTTTTATTTTATTCATTTTTTATTCATTTTGGGACCTATTTTTGGTTCCACTTTTTTTATACTTCAAATAAAGAAACTTTGTTCATGAAAGTTGTAGATAATTAAATAAAGAAAAATACAAAATTGATTTCACTGAAAAATAATGTACAGATAAAAAGCTATGGTCTGAATAAATTTCCAGAATGCCAACTTCCCAGACCCGTATCTCACAAATGACAACTCCAAATGCAACAAATTCACCTTTAATTGTATATAGAATAAAATAATCTTTTTAATGGTGGTGGTTTCACATTTGGCGGAGCTACGGTTTGAAAGTTGAGTTTTGGACCCACCTTGTATAAGTGTACTGAATAAAATATTCAATTTATTATTTATTCATTATTGTTATATTTTTATATTTTTATAATGTTGTAAATATTACTTATAATAATTATGTACATTAAAACAAGAATAAAAATGCAAAGAAAATACAAAATAAAAATACTTGTATATAGAATACATAGATACAATACTTATATACATACCTATATAACATACTCTTGTATTTTATTAAATATACAAAACATATCAAAAAAATAAAATAAAAATATATTTGTGTATATAAAAGTATTTTATAATTTTATAAAATAAGAAATAAAAATAATAAAATTAAAATACACAGAATAAAAATCAATGAATAAAACATATAGGTATATGTACCTATATCGGGCTAAAAAGTAACTTGTAAAAATAAATTTCATAAAAATAATTGAAAATCGGAATAAAATATTATATAAAATTATAAATATTTTGTATTAAATAAACTAAAAGTAATTACATCATTTCTTATTTTTAATAGAATTTAGAAGGTTTTTATTTCAGTTTTTTGTCTTTTTGCGGATGACGTGGCCCAATCAGGACACGCCATCCGTTGACCAAGGGTCAACTCTATGACCCAGGTCACAGACCGCTGGACATGTGTAGGTACCCATCTTCTCGGATTTATCGAGACCACCCCTTTCATCTTTTGGGGTCGAGTCCTTCTGCAAACTCGCTCTCCTTTCATCCCTCTTACACGCCCTGGGTTCTTTACGGGCTGAGGATCATCGAACGCGCCGCCTCGCCTCGTTTTTGGAGCCCACTCGACCAGCCTTTGAAAAAGCTTCCATCCAACTCCAGTCCGCCTTGAACCTCTTTTGACCGAGCTTCTCCCCCTCTGACTTACGCCCTGGACCGATGAGGGTGACAGCCTCGCCTCAGGCCAGGTGGAGCGGCGCTAGGCAAGGTCGAGGAGCGTTCCCTCCACCCACCTCCGGCGTAGCCGCCGTCGAGGTCCAACCTCGCCTCCCCGGGCTTTGAGGTCCATTTCTCTCTATTTCTCTTGCGTTTTTATTGTGTTTTTCTGGCATGTTGTCGTTTCTAGTAGCTTAAACCTCCTGTTCACCTATCCATTTCGCCGACAACCCATCCTTTTTTTCCGCCACCATCTCGACGGAGTTAGCTCCGGCGAGCTCCGTCTCCTCCTCCTTACATCATTTCACCACCCTACAGGGTCGGGGCACTTTGCCCCCGACCCTATTACTCCTTCCTTGCAGGTTCGGATTCGAAGAACATCCCGGGAGGGGATTTTGAAGGCTGACCGTAGTGCTGGGAAGTGCCCAGCTCCGCCGGACTCGCGCAGCCACTCCGGCATCCACCGGAGCGTTTTGGCATCCCCGTGACCTTAAGTAACTTTGCAGGGAGCCATCTGGGCGCTTTGGACCGTCACCGGGCATCGGCGAGGAGTGATCGGGGCTGGGGGAGCTCGCACCTCCGCGAGTTCTTCCCAGTTCGTCGAGATTGCTTCGCCGCCGTTCGATCTTGGAGGAGGCCCAGGAGGAACAGCAACCATCGGATCTGCTGCAGCCCCTCCGTCCGATCTGCACCGAGCTTCTAATCTGGACCGTGCGGACGAAGGGGCATCGCGCGTGGCGCGCCCGACACGTGGCATAAGTGACTTATCAATCGCCGTTGGATCCGCGCTAAGGTGGGCATTTTACAGGATACGCCCGCCGATTTTTGTATTTCACAGTAACCACTATAACTTTCATTTGCACTTTAAATTTTTGGATAAATTGCGTAAACACCCCCTGGCTTTTGTTATATTACATAGAGGCCCCCGCCAGGCGCGTGCGTAGCTCGTGGCTTTGGCGTTTTTGCAGGTGGCCCCCGGGGATTTTGCTTTTTTGTTTTTCATCCAAAAACATTTAACTGCAGTTTACATTTTGTGCAAATTTTGCAATCAAGCCCTCGACTGTTTTGATAATTGCGAGTTTACCCCTGATAGGCGCGTGTGTAGCACGTGTTGGGGAATTTTGTACTCGTATCCTCGCGGTTTGTGATATCTGCTAATAGTCCAGAAACTATTTTCTGTTGTTATAATCTTTTTGAAATATTGCATAGAGGCCCCTGTATTCCTGACTAATTACAAAAACGCCCTTGCGAACATGATTCTTCCTTATGCTTCTTGTATTTTTTTGCATGCATCTTTAAAAACCCAAAAAACCCCCAAAAATCAGTTTTGATCTCTGTTGCATAGTAGTTCATCACCATATTTTTATTTTCTATAATTATTGCATTTTAATATTTATTAAAAATCAAAAACATCCAATTTGTGCACTGTCTACCTTAGAAAATTCATAAAAAATATAAAAACTCTCCAGAAAAATCCCAAAAAAATATATTTTGTTTCTTGTAGTGTGTTCTAACTTCAGTACAAATCATAAAAAAATATAAAAGAAAAATCTAAAAAATCACAAAACTCCAAAAACCTTTATAAAAATCCTAAAAATTCCTCAAAAATCCTAAAAATATAAACTTTGTGCCTACATTTTCCTTATTTCATTATCTTTCATTGAAAATTGAGTTGGAGAAGTTTTGTTACTGTTTTCCATTTTATTTCTCCATTTTAGTTTCAACCTTGCATTTTATCCAGTGTTTTCAATATTTTTGACTTTAAAAATACCAAAAAAAATTAGAAAAAATCTAGAAAAGTCATAAAACATTATTAAATTATAAAAACCACAAAAACATTTGATTTTCTGAATTTTAATTATTTTTTACCTATTCTATTCCTCTCTCTCTCCTATATTGTACATATATTCTATCATTGGAAAAAGAAAATACAAAAATATAAAATACAAAAAAAATATAAAATCAGTAAATTAAAAATCAAAATACAAAAGTATAAAATCCAAAATTAAAATTTTATATATAATTAAAATCCCACAAAAAATTAGCATAGATAGACAAATTACATCACATACACATGTTTTAGCATTAGTGCCGCATTCTACCTATCTGCTCCCTGTGTTCGACCTCTACACATACTTGCACCTATACACATCTTTGTTGTAGAGTTAAAATAAATTTTAACTCCGCACATTTACTTTCATTGCTTGATCTATTTGTTGTGGGTTAATTGTTGTTTTAATCGGGATTTTGAGCGGTCACCGCATCGACTGCGGTTTCGCCTTGTGAAACCGTACGATCGCTCGATTTTCTCGGTTCAACACCCAGGAGGGAGTCGGGTGGCAAAAGGAGAAGCAGACACGTGGGCAGTCCAGAGGGTGCCACGTGGTTGCACCAGAAAATTCAAAAATATAAAATCAAAGAAAAATTGAAAAGAATTAGTTAGAGGAAAAATTAGGAAAAAGTCAAAACAAGAAAGTTGTTCGTCTCAATGAGATCTACAAGTTTCATGTTGGACGAAATGCCAAAGAGATCATTTATTCCAAAAGTGTTTTTGGAGGTATTTTCAAGGGATTAAAAACACCAATTTTTCGGTTTTGAATTGTTTTTGTATTTTTTAATTCTTCTAAGGGTGAGGAAATTATAGATAAATAATTCACCTAATTTTTTTGGCACTTTTGATGAGGCAATAATTATAGAGTAAATAATAGTAATTAAATACAATTAATTATAGGTTAAGAATGTTCAATATAATATAAGATAAAATTGATGAATTATTGGTGAATTATAGTGGTTTCCTTAAGCCAGGGGTTTAATTATTGACTTTTAACATGATGAATGAGGGATTCATTATACCCCTATACATAAACCATGCTTGTCCCTAAGCATCCAATGAATGTAGGAGTCAGATTAATTCTTGACCATGCAAGTGAAGATTTCAAGGCTCAATTCATTGAAGACCCTTAATTTGAGCCATCCTAATATTCTGGGCTCAACCATGCTTTAATCAAAAGGAATCCAACTTCTCTAATTTTCAGACTCTCTGTTTGTACATATAATATAAGGATATGGTTTTTAGTATACTACATTCATGAGAGTCAAGTAGAGATATCACCCAAAGTTCTAGTCCAAGAGACTCTCCTCTAGACCTAATCCTCAACATTAGGGAATAAGTCTATTCTTGCTTCAGTCAACCGTTTCATTAGTTTGTCAGAATTGAAAGTGTACGTGTGCCTTATTACTCAACACATGTAAATGTTTTAGTTTGTTGATCAGTGTGTCCGTCAAGAGAGTCAGAGTCGTCTGTACTTGTTTTTCAAGGAGTATACCGGGGTGTGTTTCTTTTGAGTATCTAAGATACCTTCGACACCCAAACTTGTAGCATTCACGATGCAGAGCCCTTTTTTGGTGTCAGCCCGACTCCTTAGTCCTAATTAGCGCTTTGTCCAAGTGGACACTTTGAAAATGTTTAGGAGCGCTTGACATTGGTGGAATCTCATTTATAATTTGACTTTGGACGACAGAGCTTTTTCTTTGACATTTCTTTGCTTTTGTTAGCTCCACTATTTTTACCAAAAGTTGGCGCACAATGATCAACGATTATCATTAAGTTTCATCAAACCATGTCACATAGGTAAATATCAAAGAGATAGCATATGAACTTGTTCACATACTGGCTAGAGTTTTGCTGACACTCAGGTTTTCCGAAGCCTTCATTAACTTTATCCCATCCTCGAATATCATTAGATTGGGCCTAAGCTCAAATCTCTAGTCCTAGTTCCTCAACTGATATCTCAACTCATCTCATCAATCATGTAGTTGTGAAAGTGTTTGTGCTGATCATATTCTTTTTGAAGGTAGATATGAAGAGTGCAATATAGCGCTCAAATCTTTCAAACCAGGGAAGTATGGATAATTAAGTTTGAAAACCCTAATGGTTAAGGCATGTTAACTCAGACTCTCAAGTTCACAGAAATGTAGTGTCCTCAAAATCCTCAAGCCTTGAGTGAATGTGTCAGGAATACACCAACTCCTTAGTTAGTGATTTTTGTGTAATTTTTGTTTTTGCATATTTTTATAGATTTTATTTTTTAATTTTTTTGATTCTTTGGAGGGACAATGACTGGACCAGGCTCAAATAAATAAAAGTATCTACTATCAGTCGGTATGGGAGTAAGTACGGGCCGTTAGACGGATCCGTGTTCCTTAAGGACAGAGCCATATAAAGTGTCCTCTAAACCACCACTCTGATAAGCGAGACTGACGTTCCCTCACTGAAAGTATCTACTAAGCCTAGTAGTCACAGTCTAATTCAAAGACTGGTTTTTAATTTTTCAAATTTTTATGGAGTTTTTTTTGAAAAGCGATTATTTACACAAATTAATACCTCTATTTTTAAGAAAACATTTTTACACGGTTTTTATAGGACTCAGTTCGCAGATTTACTTTAAACCAAGCCGAAGAAGAATTTTCAAAAAGTTTAACAATACGAGCTATGGCTAAAGTAAATATACAGTAGTATACGATATACCCCACTATACTTAATTTTTGTTATGTCCTCATAGAACAAGCAATATGAAGCCATGGCTTTGTGAAATATAGGGTGATATAACAGAACTGGGGAGGAGGGTCACCCTATACTTAGGTCAAAGATTGACCCAAGCATAAGAAGACAACACGAGGGATGGATGAATAGGCGGGCCCCCTATACTTAGGCTACAAATAGCCTAAGTAAAGTTTCTAAGTTAGGAGGGGACTGTGTTTGGAGGAGTGATTACATTAGATACAAGGGCGGAGGGGAGGGGGCGTGTTTTTAAAGAAGAGGATGATAGGGGAGAGAGAGTGATTGTGATATATACAAAGAGGAGGGACATGAGGGAGTGAGTGTATATGTGCAAGTGTGTGTGTGTGTGGGGGGGGGGTAGATCATCTAGTGATCTATTTTTTCTTTTTTCTTTTTCTTTTTTTACAACATGCAAGCCCTCTAATGCTTCAGATTTATTCTTTGTCTTATCATAAAAGATTTATAACCATGACGCTTCGATTACTAGCGAGTGATGAAATGGGTCTAGATTTTAATACTTCGGGTTTATTCTCCGTCTTCCAGTATGCAGAATGTATAAGTATTAGGAATACCTGAGGGTGATGTGATCATAAAAGATTGTATAACCATGACGCTTCCATTCCTAGCGAGTGATGAAACGAGTCTAGATTTTAATGACTCATCTAAGTAGAGAAGTGATCTGATCTTGATCCAAAATATTAAACATTGATCTGAATGTGATTCAGATGCAATGAGAAGATTAGATTTGTGGTCTTGATTTAATCAAGCATCTATGAGAGGTCTGCTAGATATAGATTTGAGATGTGATGTCAAAATCCAAGTCACTATACGTGGAACATTACAATCGTCATATCTTTATCTCCAGGTATATGCGGAGAAAATGCATTATCCTTGAAAGAGTTCATGGATAATTTCATTGTTGATATTATATATCCGAGCATTGAGAAAATGGATAAATTAAATATGATTTAATTATCATGAATAATATGAATTTGATTCATGTTATAAGTAGAGTTATATGAGAAAACTAAATATGATTTAATTATCAAAGATGCGAATAATGTGAATGTGATTTATATTATTTCAGCACATGATAGTTGATATCCAAGATGATTAAATGTGATTTAATTATCACGAATATGAATAATGTGAATAGAACTATTTATGATCTCGAAATCTACCTCTTTAATAGTCGTAAATGGTAGTAGTATAGGATACGTATTTCGATCAACAAAAACCACAATAATGTGAATGTTGTGGAATATTTATATTTGTCAAGTCTACCAAGGTCGAATACAGGGACATGGGTTACTCTATTTATTTGTAAAATTTTGATCAATTAGAAGCATGTGTGTAATTTCTCAATTCTAAGGTCTTCGTGTAGATTATAATGCAATATAATGATGCAAGATTTTTTAGTTGATTTTTAAATGCAAATATAAGAAGATGCATAAAGAATGATACAACGTTAAGTGCAAGTTATAAGTATGCAAAAGATGTATACAAGTATGCCCTATAAAGATTACATAATTGAGCGAAGAATATGGTTTAGAATCAGAGTCGAATTTAGCACAAACATATGAGCAGTCATCTATTTAGGGAAAGAACATGTAGGACAAAGGACCTCATCTAACATAAAAAACCACTTCATTTAAAATGGTGTCAATTGAGAATATTAAACATGATACGAAATAGATGATGAAACAAGGATCAAATCGACACTAAAATCATGCAATTTGGACCTACGATGCTCAAGTTATGAAGAAAACAATGAAGGGGCATAAATGTAATAAAAATGCTAGAAATAAGAGGATAAATAATTACAAATAGGTCCCTGGAGGGATCTATTTGCAATATGCAAAACCCAAAGTGGCATTTCTATAACTATTCCTGAAGCACGTGCCCCTATTTGTAATTTCTAGAAGTCGTGTGTAGATGTAATTATTCTAGATACGCACGCGAGGCATGCACCCGGGGACTTCTTTTTGCAATTCCATAAAATATCCAGTGTATTCCTACAATTTCCCAGTACTACATGCGAGACGCGTAAGGGCTAAGTTTGAAGAGGGTCGCAGGCATGATACTGACGTGACTGACGCTAGTGGCTTAGTGATTGAGGCTCGACCCCCTAGTCTCCAGCCTCGGTGAGGGCGACGTAGCGCATCCTATGTCGTTGGATGGCCACCGCAGAGGAGCCATCCAATGACACCTGTGCTTCATTTTCCCCATAGGAGGGGTGGCGTAATCGGGGCTCCGACGAGCTCGCCGAAACGCTCCGTGCTCGTCCGAACTCATGGAAGATCGTTGGATCTTGGTGGACATATGGTGAGGATAGCTGATGGAAGGTGATGCTCCGAGGGTAGATGTAAGTTGCAATCAACGTCACCTCTCTAGAGATGAATGATGATATTGGAGTATGCGTGAAGACTCCAGTGATTGGCGATTCTTGTACCTGCTGGCATTAGAAGAATAGACGGAGCAAGAATGCATGAGTGCGTGAGTGATGTGAGGTGAATGGAGGCCGTAGGGGGGCGACGGAAGCAGAGGCTGTGAAACTTCTTCTCCGGCAAGGTGAGGAAGAAGGTGCGTTGGAGTGGAGGTTGTTCTGGAGAAGGGAAGGGGGGTCGACGTGGATGAGGGTGAGTTGGTGGAGCTGATTGGATGGTTGGTGGCTATTGTACATGAGTAGATGTGATTGGAAAATTATGAGAAAAAGTAGCGACCATATGGAGAAGAAGACCTGGAAGCCAAGGAGGAATCCGACGAGTGAAGTTGCCTGTGGTTGAGCTCCTTGGAGCTCATGGGTCATCTCCTGGTGTGCTAAACCATGCACGGAGCTTGAACTACCGCCGGTGGTGGAGAAGCTAACATGGTGGAGGTACCATGGATCTCACCGGGACTTTGGGTCATCATCGCCTCGACTCTGCCCTCCACTGTCACCGGAGGGCAAAGGAGTTGGGCTGAAGGTCCTTGGATGGAGGATAAGCGTGATAGAGGTAGAGGGGGTTGATTTTATAGGTGGAGGAGACAACCGTTTTGGTAGTGGCAGAGGGGGGGGGGGGTTGAAGGAGGAGTGAAGGCAATGGCGTAATGGAGGTGGAATAAGGATTGGCCTGCGAGGATAGGTGTGGTAACGACTATAAGGAGGGGGCGTTAGGGAGCGGAGAGAAGGTCAGAGAAGATCGCCAAAAATGGAGGAGGGTGTGGCTGGTGCGAGGCGAAACGGTTGAGGAGGGGGTTACGGAGGAGGAAGAAGGAGTCATGTCCGCTCGATCCTGCGATCCAACGATCCTTGTGGGCGCTGGGAGGGATGGTTTAGATCAGATCTGATCAACATGTGAGTGAAGAGCGGGAATAGGTGGCTGAAATTGATCTGGGGTACGATCCGATGGTTAAGATAAAGGGCGACGTGGCACACGGTGAACACTAGGATAAGAGGCGATTGGGTGGTTGTGATTGGAGCGGAGGTGGGCTTCTAAGATCATATCACATCAGAGATCTGACAGCTTAAAATGGGGTGAGCGATGAGCGACTTGGATCTGGGTGACCAGGAGGATTAGACGGTTGTGGGAGTTGGCGGGTGGCGGAGAAGAGGTGGGCCAGGTGGGCGGCCCAGAGGGTGCCACATGGCCAAATAGGAAAATCAAAAATTGGGAAAAAAAGAAAAATATAAAAGAATTAGTGAGAAGCAAAATTAGGAAAAAGTCAAAATGAAAGTTGTAGATCTTGATGAGATCTGCAAGTTTCTTGTTGGATAAAAAGCTAAAAGAGGTCATTTGTAAAAAAGTATTTTTGAGGGTATTCATAAGTGGTTAAAAATATCGATTTTTAAGTTTTGAGTTGTTTTTGTTTTTGTTAGTTCTTTTAAGGGTTAAGAAATTATAGACAATTAATCACTCTAAGTTTTATGGGTTTTAATAATAAATTAATTACAAATTAAAAATAGTCACACAAAACAATAATGAGGAATTATTGTTGATTTTTATTAGTTTATTTAAGCTAGGAATTAAAAGTGGACTTTTAGCATGATGAATACGAGATTCATCAACTATCAAATTATTCATATATATTATAAATGTGATTTATAATATATCAGAGAGAGCCTATTGTGATTTATATTTGTTGATTAATTATTGATGCGCATAGGATTCACATTGGATAACTAATTGAAAAATATAATCTACGTTTTATTTTGGGTTGTGAATGTGATTCACAAATTTCTAATGACATGATTGTAATGTTCACAAGAAAATTGTGAATTATTTTTGTGAGATATTTTACAACAAATGATGATGTAAATCTTGGAGATATCATAAGATAATAAGATCTCATGAGATAATGAGATTCATGACATATTGAAGAGATAGACCAAAGTCCACCTCAAGAGGGTGCACAACCACCAATCTCCAAAAGAAAAGAGTGGTCGTCCATCCCCCCCCCCCTTTTTAGGGGATGAGGTCTATCTCCTCATTATCTCCAAGGTTAATTTATTAATTTGATTTGAAATTAATTATAATAATTTATCAATATATAGTAATTTAAATCAAATTCATTATTGTTTTATTTTCAAAACAATATCATGGCCATTTAAAGAAACACAAATCAATATCATCCATTGATTTTGTATTGTCCATGAATTAGGATCCATGGATTCTGAATAGGCAACCCTTTCTATTCAAGTTATCACATCAAAACACATGCTCTCTCTCTCTCTCTCTCATTCTCTACACGCTAAGCCTCTCTCTCTCTTTCTCATTGTGGTCTTCCACCATAGAGCCCTTGAGAAAGTCGCCATCATTGTAGCATCGTTGTTATGCTGCATGTTTACTTGCTCATGGATCTCCATTTCCTTCTGTACACTTCACTCGTGAATAAGACGTCGTATATCGTGTGAAAAGATCAGGAGATTCACCTCTTGGATCATTGACATAGATTGTGAGGAGCACACATCTCATCAACACGCTCGCAAGCATCTCCTCCGTCGGATTGGACTTGAGACAGAAGGTCTCTTATTTTAGAGACTCGATGGAAACTAGGCTTCAAGAGGTAATCCTAATACCTAATTGTGGTTTAAATGAAACAATATGAGAAGTGTTCTTGGATCATGTGATTTCATCACATTAACATTTTTTAAATTTTGCTTCCCGGAGCAACTAGTGTAGTAGTCGCTCTCAATTTCATTCGATGCGATCCTCACACTTCCGTAATATGTTAAAAATCTTCTCATATCCTTCAGGCTTCACCACCCTCCGCTTACAGGTCCTTATCACCATGTAGCAGGTCGCCAACGCCCACGCAACACGCCTCCACAGGCGAGTTTGCCCAACCTTGGCATCAGTAGCTTGAGCTCCTCCGCACCTCCTTCTCAGTTGTCGGGCATGTGTCTCCTAAGGTCTGAGCCTCACACAACAATGCTCCTATAGCGGTCATCGCCTCAGCATACATTGTCGTTCCACCTCATGCCCCTCCAGTGTATGCCCTCGTCTAGACCTCCTCAGGACGACCGCCCTACCGAGACCCATTATCCCCACCTCACGTGCAAGGCACATGGGGATGTAACATTTGCACGAAGAACTCTGCATACACCTGAATTCACAAGCAGATCTTGCATTCTAGAGGGCACATGCAAAGTACGTGCCTCTTGGGGAATTTGCACAGTTGCCCTCCAGCTTCACACAAATTTCACTGGAGTCCCTACAAGGCGGACATCACGTCCACAACACCCTCCCTCTAGGGAATTTGGAGAAACATCATCGTGGTTTCTGGTAATAAAAGAAGCATGTTTTGCGCTAGTTTTTTATTTATTTTCATTTCTGAATTTACGATTAGGCCCTTGTCTTTGAGCTTTGATTTGACCTTTATTTTATATCATTTCTTTAATAGAAAATGCATATTGTATCTTAGATAATGTTTCCTCTTATGGATATTTATGCAGAATTTTGTGAGCATTCATTAATTAATTAAAATTGTTTTAAGGAAAAAATGTATATTTTACCCATTTTCTGGTCTGAAATTCATATTTAATTAATGATTGCTCCAAAAATTATGAAAAATTAAAAAATGATGTGTCTAAATTTGTCTTAATTTTTGTCCAAATTTTATCTAAATTGGATATCATGTGTCTTATATCAATTCTTAAGTGATTTTCGTAAATAATTTTTAATTAAATTTATACTCATTATTTTTGCAAAATTTCAAGTCTCCATATTGATTATTAAATATCTTTTTAAGGATATATTAAATTTATAGATTTATTAGGAATTAAATATTTGTAGTCACTCTGCTTTCATTAAAAAATTATAAAAAATTATATTTTCTTGAAAAATTCCAAAAAAATATTGTAACTTCATTTCATCATGTTTAACTTTCAGTAAAAGTTTTGTAATTTTTGCAATCTGTTTGCACGAAAAATTATAGGAAAACCCCTAAAAAGATTGTATTTGTCACTATTGCATTTGAACCCCAATAATTTCAAAAAATACATGTTGCATTCATCATTGGATTATATTTCCAGGAAAAATATCACTTGGTTAAACTGTATTAATTTCACAACTTAATTTAACCGAGTTGCATTATTTTGTAATAATCATGTTCAACTACATATTGCATTTGTGTTTATATTGCATTAAAAAATATAAAAAATGCCTCTCTAGAAGCCTATGTTCTAGATCACCTGTTATTCAACCTAAGGAGACATTTGCCTCACTGAGTTCGACCTTGGACTTTTCATTATAATTTTTGTTTACTGCTCGCTTGTAATAAGATAATTAATTTAGCAATTTTTGATTAATTTAAATTTCCCAATTGCAACTAAATTTAGAGTTAATTCCACATAATTAGCAAAGGTAAGCTATCGCTTTACAAATGGTGTCATTGCTGGGGAAACACGACTTTGGATAATTTTTTGAAAATCTTGATTTTAGGTTTTCCACCTTTGGGTAGTCTGACCCCTTATTTCTCTTATGTATGTTTCTTTGTTTATTTTTCTTCATTTTTAGTGTATTTATTTTTTTATTTTATTTATTCTTTCTCTCTGACCATCATCTTATTTTTTATCCGGGGGACCTAACGTGACGGAGCGGTTGCTTAGGTGGTCGAGCAACTAAAGAGAATTGGAGGCTAGCTTTTCTAAAAAATAAGCCGACTGAAGGATTCACATAAAATTAAAATCGAGTCAAATCGTGATAGAGTGTAGAGTCTAGGTTTTATTTCATATATTTATTTTAAATTATGTAATAATTGCACATTTCCAGTGGATTCCATTTGGAATCTCACATGTGTACTCGGACTTGGATTTTCTATTGTGTGAGCCGAGACTTGTTTCACATTCCGGTGAGAGTGGGTCTTGACTTGAGTGGTGAAACTATGATAGCCATACAATAGTGTAATTTCAAATTTGTATGTGCATTTCGTAGCTTAGGCTACACATCTTAAAAGATTCACTATCTTTTAAGATTCATGTAGTGTATTCTACACCCTTGTCTAAAGGGAGAACCTTCATAATAAGAGGAAAGGATGAAGAATTTCTTCATCGCTAGATATGAACGAGTGGATAGAGGTTAGGACACAAAGAGTACATCCGTAACATCTATCAAATATTCTCCCTCAAGAGATGTTCTCTACTACATTACTTCTCAAGTGGAGTGTTCTACTCCCTCTCCCTTACACACACATCTCATAGAGAGAGGTGAGATATATATTATGTAGTTGGTCCTACAAAGGGCACATTATAACTCGGAGTTTCTTCTAAGGCATATGTGGGACCCTCCCCCTTGCTGTAGGGATAAGGACAAAGCATCAGGTCACATCACAAGTACTAGAAATCTGAAACGCAAACTTGAAGTATGTTGCTTTGTATGTCCTAAGTGCCATGACATGTCACCTATTGTATCTCCTATTACCCATCTATTGTAGTTTATGTTATTGTCATCCTGACATGTTACAGTGCCAACTTCTGTCCATCCCTACATGCTATGACTTGGGTGTCGTAGCAGGTCTGTTGTGTATCACTTGCTGCCAACAGTGCCACCTGTTGCAACACCTCCTCATATTGCTTCACCTATTATAGTTTCACATGCTATTAATGCCACTTGTTGTAGCACCAATATACTTGGGTTGGACTCTATAGTAGGTGCTTCTTGTGGGTGTCACATGCTACCAACATCTTGCACGAGTCTTTATATGTAATGATTTATGCATCTTATGTAGTTTTTAATGTGATGAAGTCCTTACTGTTCGAGAAGCTTGAAATGTGTTTTTTATATGTTTGAAGCAATTATCATGTCATCAAGGAAAGAGGACAACGAGGCGCATATCAACATAAATTCTCACAAGCATTCATTGAACACAAGGATGAAATCACAGATAGGGATAAAGTTTATAAATACCACATTAAAGTTTAGTGTGAGTGATCTTTGTAACTGTTAATTACTCTCTTACATTTTCCTTAACAGTTTGAAAGCAAATTTATCCGTTTGATGGTATTTTTGTTAGCTATCTTTATCCACTGTTTAAAGATTTTTAGCACAGTATAAGCGAGTTTGTTTCGTGTAAACCTTCAAGAGAGCCGATATTGTCCATAGTGCTTGGTTTTCTATTGTAATCTACCCTTTGGTTTTTTATGCTCACATTAGAGTCTTTCGTGATAAAAATCCTCCATGCATCTATTGCCAAGTTCTGGGGTCCGACTGTGATTGTAATTTTCATGATTGCAAAATCCTTTTATTAACATTATGATTCTGCACGATTCCATGCATACAAGATTCCGTTCCCAACAAGTGATCAATACAAAAGCAGATTCTACATTAACAATCGAAATTCTCCTATAAGAACACCATATATATTAAATTTAAGCAAAAGATACAACGTAATTAATGATTCCGCGGCAATGCTCCTGTCTTCAGATAAGTCCTCCATCAACCATCGAGCTCAAATGCGGAAATCGGGAAGCTATCGGCGAGCCCCGTGCCAGTCAAAAATGTGACCTTTGCCGACGAAGGGTCAGCGATGTAGACCTCGTTGATGGTGAGCCATATGAAGAGCTCCTTCACCTTCACGCCCGTCAGCTTCTTCATCTTGTGCTTCTCCGCGAAACCGGTCACCTCGGTGGCGTAGGACACCTTCTCGTTGATCTTCTTGAAGGTGTGCTCCACCTTCTTCTTCTGGATGACCCACATGAATCCGGACGCACGATCAAAACCAAACTCCTCGACGTCGTTGACGGGGAGGAGGCCGAGCGGGAGGGACATCTCCTTGAGGAGCCCGGCTATCTTGGTCTTGCAGGCTGCATCTCCACGGGTGATCTCGGCGGTGTTCCTGTAGTTTTGGATGGTCTGCGATGCCATTCCTACCTTCTTTGTTATCGACACGGAAGAAATGGGACGGAAGAGAAGATGTGAGGCTGTTGTTGGCATAGAGATGTGAGGAGGGTGCCCGTATTTATACCAAATCCGATTAACGTTGGTCTGTAAAGTAATGAGTAAAATATTATAGGGTCGGTCAAGAATATATCAATGACCTTGCTCATCGATTTGGTCCGTTTTAGTCTATTTTCGTTTGCGCCCTTCGGATTGGAAATTGGAATGGATAACGACACGATGGAGTCAAACTGTGCTGAATGGAGGCTCTTGTACGGAGTCTGTCAACCTCTTCTGCAGTGCCGTCAACCTCTTCTGCAATGGCGTTGCTTTGTGCCATGAGGCCGCTCGGGTCCGAGAGCTCTCCAAGCTAAACGTGAAAAAATGGCCCGCATTTGCAGTCGATGTTGAGGTGCCCAATGACCTTCCAACATTGTGGGCCTTTATGGCTGTCCTGTTCATGTCTTGCGGGATCTTGAAGATCTGCAATTGGAGTTCCTTTTACTCATTGTCATATTTTATGGGTTAGCACCATTGATTATGATGGAAATATAGTCCCGGAGTTGGAAGATGGTCAAGACATTGGAGGGGCCCATGGTCGGAGGGACGAGGATGTTGTTCTCGAAGACAGTCCTCTCCCAAGTGCACGTTCCCCCCACCACAGACGCACTGTTCGATCTTGCGTTCAACCTCCCTACATCGAGAGATACCAACGAGACCTCAGGCTCTCTGACCTAGGTCGAGGAACCCGAAACAAGCCCTAATCAGGGATAGGATAAAAATGCAAACTCGAGTTTGATGTGGGTTTGATTTGGGTTACCGATAAATGGAAGATGAAGAGCATCAATTTGGGAGTCAATATCATGTCTGAGAAAAGTAGAATATTGGAGTGGTAGAGAACAACTCGAATGGGGAGCGAGGAACCGGATGGAGGCAGATCTGGAACTAAGGTAAGTATATTTATGACATTGAAAGTGATTAAGGGAATAAATTTTTATTGTTGACAAGACAACGCAACTTTGATATAAAAATTCCTATATCAAAGTAAAACATATATTTATATACATTTATGCAAATTTCTTATTTCAGGTAATCCTTCATTAAACTCAGTCAATTTTATACTCAATAATAATCAGTAAAATATCATGGATTTGATCCATGATCAAGATATTGTACTTCCAGTTTGACACATAATGCATGTGCTTGCAATGTGCAAGTTTCTAGGAAAGAGAGTTGAATAGACAATAGGACTACAAACCCAGGGTTTGTATGCCTCTATAGTCTTGATCTCTCATCAAATGTACTTTGGAAGCAACATGTCGATTATAATCGTAATTGTCAAATAATACTTATAGAATCTAAGAAGATGTTCTGGCATACATATGTGTTCTTGACATTTAATCATGAATGACACACTTCACTACATCATGCAGAATGGTGGCTTTACAAGACATGATGTATTCAAAATGTTTGAGTACCTACCTGAACCTACATCTTTAAGAGTTAAGATGTATGTAGAGATGATGAATATCATCATTCTACTATCTATACTCTAGGCATTCATGAAGCTTAGTAATGTTCAAATTATATGAATTGAATGAGGCATGTATAAATGTTGAAATAATCTTACATTGAATTCTTTTCAGTTCAATATAAGATGTCCTTTATCTTAAGCAATGACTGTTTATAGATGAAGAGAGCGTAGTGGAAGCATAGGTCTGGTGACCCATGCAAGAAGGAAAGTCAAGGAGTTGACTGTACTTCTGTAACTTCCATGAGACATCCAAATATTTGGATGAATGCCAATACTACAATAACCCAATGTACTGATAGTGTGATTATCTAGACTATCGTGGACCTTTAGAGAAAGACCTAGATAGTGCATCAGAATAACTTATATCTACATATAATCACTGAACTTAACTTGCTTATTGGATAAGATTAAATGTCTAATAATTGTATCTCATTCTTCTAATAAAACTTGCAATTAGTTGCATATGTATTAGAAGACTAGAAATTTGTTCTTAAGGTTTCATAGTCATCTACGTGGATATTGATCTAATTGTTGCAACAATCTCTATTGGATAGATAGACTTCATATTTTCAGTGGGAGAGCCCTCTACTCTTAGAGAATGTCTCTATGATCCAGATATTAGAATACACTCATTATTTATTTCTAAATGTTGGAAATAAACATGAATTCTGTAATTGACCTATCATAAAGAGTTATGATGGATATGTTCCAGATAATAATCTGACATCTGGAGGACTCTACTAAATTAGAAAATTAATGAAAGATTCATTAACTTTTCTAATACTCAAATTTTAAAACTTTAAAAGATCAATAAGAGGATAAAGATCATTTGACAATGATATGTCATCAAGCCTTGGAAATTTGTCTATTGATGTAATCAAGAGACTAGTAATAGATGAACCTTTAGAATGTCTGAAATTTCAAATCTTACATAATTGTGAATATTGTATTCTAGTTAGTCGGCTATCGCGGGTCATGCAAGAAGCCCCAAATCCTTGATTTGGCCGGGATGCACGGCTTTGGGCCCTGGAAGCGAAGGGACTCAGCACCTCCACACTTTCTTTTTCTCCGTGCCAGTTCCGCATGCACGCTTCTAAGCCATTGGCGCTTTGCTCTCCTCTTATTTCTTCATTGGACGGTTCGGATGGACTTCGCTGTTCTTTCCCAAAACGAAATGAAAAGGGCTGTATCACATCGAGATGTCGGTCCATTTTCCGCCCCAAATGAGATGGTTCCTCTATCCCTCCCTCTTTCTTTATCGAGGCCCTGGCTCGCGTCGTTCCAACAACCGGCGGGGAGCACCTCAGTATACGATCGCACGCAGTAACTGGGAGTCCTCTCTCACAGGAGGCCAACTTCAATTCACCAAACCCAGGTTCATCTCGTGTAGTGATTATGGACTTGGTCTTCCATTTTAAAGTAGAAAATGTCCAACACACCCTTCTCTGGGAATGGTGTTAGATGCCAAGCTATTCAAGATCTCATACATACTGATGTATGTGGATCATTTATATCATAATAAACATTGATGATATGTGATATCATTCGATGATTATTTGTGGTATGAGATTTCTTCCATTCACCTTAGAATCTTTGAAATGTTCAAAAATTTCACAATGTTGGTTTGGAACCAAAATTTTGAAGGAAGATGAAATGAAGATGATCTAACCTAGGTATCATGTACTTATTAGATGAATTCAAGGAATACCTTATGGAGAAAGGAATATCATTCATATCTCTCTCCTCCTAATTACCTAAACTCAATGGAGTTGTAGAGAGATACAATTGACCATGTGTGACATGATTTGATCAATGATCAATATTAGTATAATAATAGTGTGTGCTTGTTGTTAGCATTGTGAGCCCCGGGTGAACCATTTCTACAATAAATGTTATTGTAATGAATAAATTATCAATGAAAGTTATTGATTATTTTTCACTCCCTTTCTAAGATTAAATGAATGGATGCACTATAGGGTCCCTCTATACAATAAGGGTTATGTACCATGGCCAACTTGATGGTCATACAACTGTTGATTCATTGGATGAATCATAGAGGCTGACTTGGATGAATATCTAAGGAGTTAGATAGAGGACTCATCAAGCATCGTCAAATGATTGTTAAGTGATGATCTCCAATTTGAGTAGGAGATGGCAATCCTTGCTCATATGGCTGATATCTAACTGACCTCTTGATGAAGGTCCACTGCATGGGAATAGTGATTCGGAGGTGTCAGGTTAGTTGAGTCAATGGGTTGACTTAACGAGATCGAGATAACGAAAGACCTATGTTGAATACTGTCACAGCAAAGGCATGCATCCTCTGACCAGAGACATATGTGTTGCTATATATATGAGTGTGTACATTTGGCAGACCAATAGGTTGATGACCTAACCAAGGTCTATACACCGGCGAGCTGGTGTGCATGTAAGGATATATGAGTAATACGATCCCTCAAAGGGATCATACAGGTTCACTTGTGAGCCGGGAGACATGAGCTCATTCTTGAGGTATTGAGACTGATCAAATTCCATGCATGGTCGTCATGCTTTGGAAGCATGACATGAATTTGAAGGTAAGATATATGCTTTGGGAAAGCATATGATCTATACCAAATCCCAGTAATCAAGATTGAGAAACTTAATGATCAAACCCTGAAGATGACAACATAAAAGTGATCTTTATCTTCAGAATGATAATAGGTCTTCCAGTATGTAGGATGTACAGGTATTGGGATTACTTGAGGGTGATGTAATCATAAACGATTTTATAACCATGACGCTTCCGTTCCGAGGGAGTGATGAAACATGTTTGGATTTTAGTGACTCCTCTCATTAGAGAAGTGACCTAATCTTAGTCCATGAACTGGACATTGATCTGAATGAGATTCAGATGCAATGAGAAGAATAGGTCTGCAGTCTTGATTTGATCAAGCATCAGTGGGAGGTCCATGGGATCTCAATTTGAGATGTGATCTCAACATCCAAGTCACTATACATGGAACAATACAATCGCCCTGTCCTTATCTCCAAGTATCTGCGGAGAGATCGCATTATTCTTGAAGGGTTCGAGGATAATTCCATAAGATCTAAGCAATAAAGAAATAATGATTAAATGTGATTTAATCATTTTGATGTGTGAAGAAATTATCCAATAATTAAATATGATTTAATTATTATGGATAAGAATAATGTAGATAGAAATATCCAATTATTCGTAATATATTATAAATATGATTTATAATGTATTAGAGAGAGCTAATTAGAATTTATATTTGTTGATTAATTATTGTGTATTGGATACACATTGTGTAATTAATTGACAATGTAAATTATATGTTGTTTGGGTTGTGAATATGATTCACATTTTTTCAATGGCAAGATTGCAATATTGTCAAATATAATTGTGAATTATTTTTAAAGAATAAAACCCAACAAAAGTTGTTGGAAATAAAATGAAGAGATTTCCATGGAGATATGCAATCTTATTAAATATCATGAGATTGACCTCCATATGGAAGGGGTGGGCGGCACCCAATTCCTAATTGGAATGGGTGGCCGTCCACATGGAATGTACATGGAGATGTAATCTCCATGTATATTCTCTCCTTATTTATTGGTATAATTTAGGATTGATTTATATTTGATTTTGTCAAATATATTTTAATCTAAATTTGTTGGTTTTACCAAAACCAATCTTGACCATTGGATTAGCCATAAATCAATCTCATCCATTTATTTTATATGTCTCATGGATTGAGATCCATGGATCCCAATACCCTATAAATAGAGAGGCATACCATTCTCTCTAAGTACATGTAATATTGAAGCGCTCTCTCTCTCTCTCTCTCTCTCTCTCTCTTTCTTCACACACATCAAGCCTCTCTCCCTCTATTTGGTGGCAGACCACCAAACCCTAGGAGCACGACTCATCGACGCTCTCGCCACCGCGCCTCCTCTTCGACGTTCTTCGGTTCTCCGTCTTCTTGGAGTGCTACGCTCGCGAAGGAGACGTTCGATCTTGTGCGACGAGATCAGGAGCAACCGTGCTTGGATCATCTTCTTGGATTGCGAGGACTACGCGGTTCATCCCCGCGCTCGCAAGCGGTCTCGCCGACGATCGAACTTGAGGCAGGAGGTCTCCTTCTTTAGAGACTCGATCAACCACGCTTAAAAAAGTATTCCTTTACACTTGTCGTGGTTATAGATGAAACGATCCGAGAATCATTCTTGGATCATGTGGTTTCATCGCGTGAAATTTTTAAATTCTGCCACCCAGAACAACTAGTACGACTAGTCGTTCTTCGTCATATCCAATACGACAATCACACTTCCGTGATGTGCTTGAGGATTATTCCATATCCTTCAAGTGGTATCAGAGCCAGGTTGACGGTTTCGAATATGATTCGCAAACCGAGGACGACTTCGGTTCGTTAAGGTCGCGAAAATTTTTATCGCATTTGATCTCGCAGATCTGTTTAGTAAATAATTTCGTCCATGTTTAAAATATTTAAACAGAATTTTTTACTTGAATTTTGTTCCCCATTAAATAAGGAAACCATAGGATCTGAGCTTGCATAAATCGGATTTCGTATGCTCGAGATATGGTTGTTTTAATGAACATGTATGCACTGTTGCGGGAACTGTAGATCTTAACATGATTAAAGAGTTAATTATTGTTTTGATCGGCCTCGAAATGAGTAAAACATTACTTTATTTCTGTCTTAAATCAAGTTAGCAATCTTTGAAAACTGAGTTTGTCTAATTTGGATTTAAATTGATTGAGATATGTTAATTTTAGTGAGTAGGGGTCACTACTAAAATTGCAGTCCTAATCTGGAACCAAGTGATTGTCAACTAGTGAAATTAATTGTTAATTTCATGAAATAATCATGAAAATATTTGTGAAATATTGGAAGATGATTATTTACATAATTGACTTGGCCTCAACTAATTAATTCATTAGATTTGATCTAAATCTTAATTGGAAACACAATCATCAAACTTGATGCTTGAATAGGATTGGGAATTTGTGTAGAAAATTTCCTTATAATAAAAAATGGTTTGATTATTACTATATGGTATAATTTCGGTTGAAAAACCGATGATCATCTCAAGTACAAATTGATATATCTGGCATTATGCTTTCCAGAGGTGGATATGGTAACTAGTCGGAGAGCATTGGGGTTGCGGGTTGCAACGTATGTGGTCCGTCCCACTCTCATCGGTACTGGCCATGACAGCGGGTAGGGACTCTATAATGCCGGAGAAAATCAAGGTGTATTTTCTAATTATTAAAATTCGAATTAACACGTACTTTGGGATATTACCATATTTATATTCAAGTAAAAATAATCAAGTTTGTTGATTGAATTGGATTGATAATTAATTTAATGTGATTAAATTGATTATGTCCAATCGAGACACTCTATTATGAATAGAGTTATCATTTCCCTTGGAAGAATTAATAATATGAATATGATTCAAGATAATTAATTAAAATTTGAATATGAGATGGAGGATCACATAAGTGACATCCATGGTCTCCCGTCAAGGCGAAGAGTTCCGTCGCCAAGGATTGCATATGAGAGACGCCTGTTCGAAGTGACAACTCCTATATGCAAGCGCATCTGGATCGGGCTCATCACTTCTCGAAAGAGTAAGGACGTATGCGTAGTGACCCCAATATCGGGTCCTCATATTATTGGGGTGATATTGGATTGCGCATAGCGAGTTGTATTGCTGTTGACGGTTGGTTCAATTAATGACGGGTCAACATCACCTTAGGGGTGGTGAGCCTGGGTATTAAAGACCGAATTGGGAGATGCAAGTTGGACTTGCAAGGCGGAGTGTGTTCCCGCTTCTCTTTATTGGAGTCATAGGTTCTCATATTATTGGGATATGGCAAAGATAAGGAGGAGATCCCAGTTCTTGCTTGAGATATAATGGTAAGTATATCTCTTACTTTGAAAGTGATTAAGGGAATAAACTTTCAAGGTTGACAGAGCAAGAACAATTTGATTTAAAATACCTTAATAAAATATCATAAATATGAATATATGTTTAATATGTTCTGATATAGTGCCTTCTTAATTTCAGAAAATGAAGTCCTTGAACCCACTTAGTACGCTTCTTGAGGTCAACCAATTGACCGACCCAAATTACTCGGATTGGATCCGTAATTTAGAGTTTGCTCTCTCAGCAGAGCGCATAAGTTACGTGCTCTCCGAGGACAAGCATGAGAACCCTAAATCCAAGGAAGAAAAAGCATACAATGACAAGTATGATGAAGATCATGTCTTGGCTAGATGCTATATTCTGGGTTCTCTCTCCAATGTTCTGTAGAAGCAACATGTGGAGATGAGCACATGTCAGGAGATAATGCAAAATCTGAAAGAAATGTTTGGTGGCATTAACCGCACTCAGCGGTACAATATTATGAAAGATCTTATTCGCTGCAAGATGCATGAAGGGACTTCGGTTCATGAACATGTACTCAAAATGTTTGGGTACTTGTCGGGGATGGAGACTCTTGGGGCAACTATGGATGCAGACATGCAAGCTGCCTTCATTCTGCTATCGTTGCCCTAGTCTTTCAATAATTTTGTAGTGTCATTCCATATAAATAAGCTGGAATTGACAAGCGCTGGTTTTCTTGCTGCATTAAAGTCTATAGAAGACGTAATGAAGAAGGATGGTCCCGCTGGCAGTGCAATAGTTACACAGGTCAGAAGGAAGCGCGGTCATAAGCAAGGTTCTCGGAAGGGCCTGGCCCAGAAGAGAAAGAAGAAGGGACAAGGTGTTGGCTCTTCTTCCAATGCATCCACTCTAATGGCATTGAAGAAAACCAACGTCTGTCACCACTGCAAAAAGCTGGGGCATTGGAGGCGTAACTGCCCACAATACTTGAAGTCGTCAGACAAAGGTAAAGCCCCAGCAGGTATGAAATCTACTTTCATTATTGAAACTAGCTTTCTCGTTGGACGAGAGGGAAGTTGGGTTCTAGACTCTGGTGCTTCTGTTCATGTATGCAATGTGCTTCATTTGTTTCAGCAAACTAGAAGTCTTGAAGAAGGGGAGATAGTCATCCAGATGATGCAAGTGTTGCAGCAGTCGCCGTCGGGACGTGTCGACCATCATTATCTAGTGGTAGAGTCCTACTACTTAAAGAGTGTCTTTATGTTCCTGAAGTTAGAAGGAATTTAATATCTGTATCTAAGCTAGTTAGAAGTGGACATTCATTGCTGTTCTGTAATAAATTAGTCATAAATCATTATGATAAATATATTGCAGAGGGTATTTTAACTTCTGGTGGACTCTATGAATTGTGCATTAATGATAATGTCATGAATGTTACAACCACTAATAAAAACCCAAAGAGATCCAGGGAAAATAAAAATCATTCGAATATGATTTGGCATCAAAGGCTTGGTCATTTGTCTGTTGATAGGATCAACAGATTAATAAAGGATGGACCTTTAGACATTCTACAGGTTCAATCTTTGCCTACATGCGAACATTGTATTCGAGGTAAAATAACTAGAATGCCTTTCCGTAACAAGGTTACGAGATGCGAAGGTATTATTGACCTAATACATACCGATGTATGTGGTCCCTTCAATACCGCTACTTGAAATGGATATCGATATTATTTGATGTTTATCGATGACCATTCACGATACGGGTTTGTCTTCCTATTACGTCATAAATTAGAAACCTTTGAAAAGTTCAAAGAGTTCAAGGCTTTGGTTGAGAACCAAACCGATAGGAAGATTAAGCGGATTCGATCTGATCGAGGTGGCGAGTACCTCTCAGATGAATTCAAGGAATACCTTAAGAAGAATGGAATTGTTTCCAATCTCACTCCTCCTGGAACTCCCCAACTTAATGGTGTTGCTGAAAGACGAAACAGGACCATCATGGATATGGTCCGTTCAATGATGAGTAAGGCACATTTACCTCTTAGCTTCTGGGGATATGCAGTAGAGACTGCAATATATATCCTGAATAAGATTCCGAGGAAATCTGTGCCTAAGACTCCTCATGAGCTCTGGTATGGAACCAAACCTAGTTTTAATCACTTGATGGTTTGGGGTTGCTGGGTCCATGCGAAGAACGTGGATGCAAGTAAGCTAGAATCTCGCACTCGTGAGTGTTACTTCATTGGGTATGTTAAAGATGGTATTGGATACCAGCTCTATGACCCTGAGACCCAAAAGGTTTTTGTCTCTAGAGATGTGAAGTTTCTGGAGGATGATTTCCTTAAAGGTCAAGAAAAAAATGAAGTAGAGGAACTCATTGAATCCCCTGAGGATTCTGAGCTTCCTAGACCAGAAACTGAAGAGATAAATAAAGATGATACACCCATACCTCTTCGAAGGAGTTCGAGGGTGGTTGCACCACCTGATAGGTATGGATTCCATGTGTTAAGTGAGACTGACATTGATCCTACTTCATTTGATGAAGCACTCGCGGATCAAGACATGGATAGATGGATGCTAGCAATGAAGTTAGAGATTGACTCCATGCATAAGAATGGTGTATGGACCCTAGAGGATCCACCTAAAGGGGTAAAACCCATTGGGTGTAAATGGATCTTCAAGAGAAAGAGGGGACCTGATGGGAAAGTAGAGACTTTCAAGGCACGACTAGTGGCCAAGGGCTACACACAGAGAGAAGGCATCGATTACGATGAGACATTCTCTCATGTGGCTATGCTTAAATCCATTAGGATACTGCTAGCTATAGCTGCATATCTTGACTACGACATCTGGCAGATGGACGTCAAGACGACTTTCCTCAATGGATACCTCGAGGAGGATATCTACACGGAGCAGCCCCAGAGCTTCATGACTGAGGATGGCAAAGTATGCAAGCTGAAGAAATCCATCTATGGGCTCAAGCAAGTTTCTCGTAGCTGGAACATCAGATTTGACGAAACAATAAAGAGTTATGATTTTGTGCAAAATCCTGATGAACCTTGTATATACAAGAAGACTAGTGGGAGCGCCATTGTGTTCATCGTGCTTTATGTTGATGACATCCTTATCATTGGGAATGATACAGGGATGATGACCAGTGTAAAGATTTGGCTATCCCATACCTTTGAGATGAAAGATCTTGGAGAAGCCTCTTACATCTTAGGCCTGAAGTTGTTCAGAAACCGAGAAAAGAGGATTTTGGGATTGTCACAACATGGATACATTAAGAAGATTCTTGAACGATTCCATATGGATAGTTCCAAGAAAGGATTCCTACCCTTAAGACATGGTATCCACCTGTCTAAAGGAATGGCTCCTCAAACTGTTGAGGAAAAGAAGGCCATGGCTGGATGTCCTTATGCATTAGCTGTAGGAAGCTTAATGTATGCCATGATGTGTAATAGGCCAGATATCTGCCATGTAGAGGAAGTGGTAAGTCATTACCAATCCTGCTATGGAGAACAACACTGCAATACAGTAAAGAACATGTTCACATATCTAAGACGGACGCAAGATTACATATTGGTCTATGGAGATGGTGATCTCCAAGTCTTGGGATATACATATTCTGACTTCTAATTGGATGTAGATGATCGAAAGTCGACATCAGGGTTTGTGTTCTTGTTGAATGGTGGTGTTGTGAGCTGGAGAAGCAAGAAGTAGGACACTACTCTAGATTCAACAACAGAAGCCGAATACATTGCCGCATCGGATGCTGCAAATGAGGCAGTGTGGTTGCGCAAGTTCGTCCTGGATCTTGGCGTGGTTTCCTCTGATACTCCCATCTCGTTACTCTGTGATAACACAAGAGCCATTGCCTAGGAAAAGGAACCCAGATGGCATCAGAAGAGCAAACATGTGGAAAGGAAATACCACATCATTCGGGAGATATAAAAGCCTGGTGACATCATCATCACCAAGGTGGCCTCCGCCGACAACGTTGATGTTCCTCTTACCAAACCTCTGACACAGAAGGTTTTTGACCAGCATGTAATGAGTATGGGTTTAAGGATTGTTCTTGAATGATTTTGAGGGCTAGTGGGAGATTGTTAGCAATGTGAGCCCCGGGCGAATCATTTCTACAATAAATGTTATTGTAATGAATAAATTATTAATGAAAGTTATTGATTATTTCTCACTCCCTTTCTGAGATTAAATGAATGAATGCACTATAGGGTCCCTCTGTACAATAAGGGTTATGTACCATGGCCAACTTGATAATCATACAACTGTTGATTCATTGGATGAATCATAGAGGCCGATGCTTGGATGAATATCTAAGGAGTTAGATAGAGGACTCATCAAGCATCGTCAAATGATTGTTAAGTGATGATCTCCAGTCTGTGTAAGAGATGGCAATCCTTGCTCATATGGCTGATATCTGACTGACCTCTTGATGCAGGTCCTCTGCATGGGAATAGTGATTCGGAGGTGTCAGGTTAGTTGAGTCAATGGGTTGACTTAACGAGATTGAGATAACCAAATACCTATGTTGAATACTGTCACAACATAGGCATGCATCCTCTAACCAGAGACAGATGTGTTGCTATATGTATGAGTGTGTACATTTGGCATACCAATAGGTTGATGACCTAACCAAGGTCTATACAACGATGAGCTGGTGTGCATGTAAGGACATATGAGTAATACGATCTCTCAAAGGGATCATACAGGTTCACTTGTGAGCCGGGAGACATGAGCTCACTCATGAGATACTGGGACTGATCAATTTCCATGCATGGTCGTCATGCTTTGGAAGCATGACATGAATTCGAAGGTAAGATATATGCTTTGGGAAAGCATATGATCTATACCAAATCCCAGTAACCAAGATTGAGAAACTTAATGATCACCCTGAAGATGACACTGTAAAAGTGATCTTTATCTTCAGAATGATCATAGGTCTTCAAGTATGTAGGATGTACAGGTATTGGGAATACCCGAGGGTGATGTGATCATAAACGATTGTATAACCATGACGCTTCCATTCCGAGGGAGTGATGAAACAAGTTTGGATTTTAGTGACTCCTCTCAATAGAGAAGTGACCTAATCTTAGTCCATGAACTGGATATTGATCTGAATGAGATTCAGATGCAATGAGAAGAATATGTTTGCAGTCTTGATTTGATCAAGCATCAGTGGGAGGTCCATGGGATCTCGATTTGAGATGTGATCTCAACATCCAAGTCACTATACGTGGAACAATACAATCGCCCTGTCCTTATCTCCAAGTATCTGCGGAGAGATCGCATTATTCTTGAAGGGTTCGAGAATAATTCCATAAGATCTAAGCAATAAAGAAATAATGATTAAATGTGATTTAATCATTTTGATGTGTGAAGAAATTATCCAATAATTAAATATGATTTAATTATTATGGATAAGAATAATGTAGATAGAAATATCCAATTATTCGTAATATATTATAAATATGATTTAAAATGTATTAGAGAGAGCTAATTAGAATTTATATTTGTTGATTAATTATTGTGTATTGGATACACATTGTGTAATTAATTGACAATGTAAATTATATGTTGTTTTGGGTTGTGAATATGATTCACAATTTTTCAATGGCAAGATTGCAATATTGTCAAATATGATTGTGAATTATTTTTGAAGAATAAAACCCAACAAAAGTTGTTGGAAATAAAATAAAGAGATTTCCATGGAGATATGCAATCTTATAAAATATCATGAGATTGCCCTCCATATGGAAGGGGTGGGCGGCACCCAATTCCTAATTGGAATGGGTGGCTGTCCACATGGAATGTACATGGAGATTTAATCTCCATGTATATTCTCTCCTTATTCATTGGTATAATTTAGGATTGATTTATATTTGATTTTGTCAAATATATTTTAATCTAAATTTGTTGGTTTTACCAACAACAATCTTGACCATTGGATTAGACATAAATCAATCTCATCCATTGATTTTATATGTCTCATGGATTGAGATCCGTGGATCCCAATACCCTATAAATAGAGAGGCATACCATGCTCTCTAAGTACATGCAATATTGAATCTCTCTCTCTCTCTCTCTCTCTCTCTCTTTCTTCATACACGTCAAGCCTCTCTCCCTCTATTCGGTGGCCGATCACCAGACCCTAGGAGAGAGACTCGTCGACGCTCTCGCCACTGCACCGCCGCTTCGACGTTCTTCAGTTCTCTGTCTTCTTGGAGTGCTACGCTCGCGAAGGAGACGTTTGATCTCGTGTGATGAGATCAGGAGCAACCATGCTTGGATCATCTTCTTGGATTGTGAGGACTACACGGTTCATCCCCGCGCTCGCAAGCGGTCTCACCGACGATCGGACTTGAGACAGGAGGTATCTTTCTTTAGAGACTCGATCAACCACGCTTCAAGAGGTATTCCTTTACACTTGTTGTGGTTATAGATGAAACGATTCGAGAATCGTTCTTGGATCATGTGGTTTCTTCGCATGAAATTTTTAAATTCTGCCGCATAGAACAACAAGTACGACTAGTCGTTCTTCGTCGTATCCGATACGACGATCACGGTTTCGTGATGCGCTTGAGGATTATTCCATATCCTTCATGTGTGTGTGTGTCTCTATATATTGTAGGGACTACATTATATATCATTAATAATATTCCAGGCAAATCTAAACCCAAACATCCTCATGAGCTATGGTTTGGAACCTTGCACAATGTTGAACACTTGAGGATTTAGGGTTACTTGGTCCACAACTTTGTCATGGATGCAAGTAAGCTGGAATTTAGAGCCAGAGAATTCTACTTCATTAGTAAATAAAGAATGGTATTGTATATCTTCTTTATGACCTTGAGATTCTTAAAACAACTCATATCTCAGAATGTGATTCCTAGAGGATGAGACTCTTGAGAATCAAGATGAAAATGAAGTGAAGGAACTCATTTAATCTTGAAAAGATAATGAGGCTCCGGAAATCAGAAATTAAAAGGATAATTAAATTTGAACACTAATACCTCTTCAAATGAGTTTGAGGATGGATTCCATGTGTCAGTTAAGTCTGAAAATGATCAGATTTCATGTGATGAAGCAAGTGAGAATCATGACATGGAAAGATGGATTTTAACAATGAAGTCTAAAGTAGACTTCATGTACAAGTGTTGTATATGGACCCTAGAGGATCCACCTATATGGGTAAGACCCGTTAAGGTGTAAATGGTTCTTCAAGAGAAAGAGGGAACCCGATGAGAAGGTACAAACCTTAATGAACAACTCATATCCTCAAGATATACACCGAAGAGAAGACATCTCTTGCGATGAGACTTGACCTTCAGTGACCTTGCTTAAACCCATCAGAATATTGCTAACTATATCTACACAACTTAACTTTGACATCTTCAAGATGGATGTCAATATTGCATTCCTCTATGAATACCTCTTTAAGGATATTCACATGAAGTAGCCCCACGGCGTCATGGTTGAGGAAAGCAGGGTGTGCAAGCAGAAGAACCCCATCTGTGGACTCAAATAAGATTCCTGTAGTTGGAACATATGATTTAATGAAATTATAAATCTAATGATTTCAGATAGAATCTTGATGAACCATGTGATGCTTAGTGGGAGTGTGATTCTGTTCATTATGCTAAATGTAGAATCATTTGGAATGATATAAGGATGATAATGAGTGTTTTATAATCTGGTTATTCCATACCTTGAGATATTATCTCATGGATACCTCTTGGATCTTAGTTCCAAATGTGTTCAGAAGCAAAGAGAAGAGGGTATTGGGAATGACATATTTATAGTACACCTTGGACATTTCCATTTGCTGGAAAATTCTAAGAAAGACTTCCTTTCCTTAAGATATGATACTGACCTCCCTAAAGGATAACACCTCAAGGAGTTGAGGAAGTAAATGCTAAAACTACTTGCCCTTGTGCATCAGTTATGAGAAGCCGACCATATACTAGATGTATACAAAAGTCAGATGTCTGTCATGCAACGGGATTAGTAAATTGTTACTAATCCTACTATGGAGATAAAATACTTTATTGCAATAATAACAAAATCTTCAAAAAGTAAAAGACTTTCAAGATAGTGATCTCTAAGTCTTATATTCAAGAGCTTAAGACTTTATAAATAGTGATCTAAAAAGGGTCTTAACTGCTGAAACTTAGGAGATAGAGATCTACATGAAGCGTATTCTGATAAGGATTATGGAAATACTGGTTATAATAATTAAGTTGTAGTGTCAAGGACACTAGAACTGACAATATTGAGTTTTTGTTGCATGAGATGCAACATTTGCAATGGATGCGGACACTCTTACTGGGGGATATGAAAGTGTCGTAAATGGACTTAGCGTAGTCTCTCGGGAACAGAGTGACTAATTAGCTTACCTAGCTATTTTTCTAAATAGCCTATGATTATCGCATGAGTGTGGATTTAAAGATTAGCACATTAATGGCTCTTCGGGCTAGTGGGAGATGGTGGGACATGCGAGCCCACAACAAACCATTATGTAATAAATGTTATTGTGTATAACATTCCCTGATTGGTAATAAAGAATGATTAATTTTCTTAATAGGTATCTTAGTACAATTAGGGTTATGTACCATGACCATCTTAATGATCATACAACTGTTGATTCAATTGTTGAATTGTAGAGGCTGGTGCTTGGATGAATATCTAAAGAGTTAGATTGAGGACTAATCTAGCATCATAAAACGATTATTAAGAAAGGATCTCCAGCCTAAGAAGGAGATGGCAATCCTTTTTCTTATGGCTGATATCTAATCTACCTCTTGATGCAGGTCCTCTGCATAGTAATAGAGATTCAGAGGTGTCAGATTAGTTAGGTTAAAGAGCTGACTTAACGAGATCGAGATAACTAAAGACCTATGTCATATGTTGTCACGATATAGGCACGCATCCTTTGATCAGAGGCAGATGTATAACTATATGTCTGCATATGTACATTTGGCAGATCAGTTGATGACCTAACCAAGGTCTATACACCGATGTCCAGGTGTGCATGCAAGGGCATATGGGTAATACAATCTCTCAAAGGGTCATACATGTTCATTGTTGAATCAGAAGACATGAGCTCACTCATGTGATAAAGAATCAAATTTCGTGCATGGTTGTTTCACTTTGGAAGGTTGACTAAATTTGTAGGTTTGATATATACATTTGAAAAGTATATGATTGACGAGTCGCTAAATACGATATTTAGTTTGGTCACGTTGTAATACGTGTACTTAGCGATTCGATCAGAACCGAGAGAATGATCTCCGTGAAGAGTGTCTCGGCTTTAATTTATATCCCGGGCAAGTCCGGGGTCGAACTCAGGGAGGCAAAGGAACAACTTGGGTTTAATTTGCAAATGAAGATTTTAGATTTCCAAACGGTATTTTTTTATATTTTTTAATGCAAATAGGATGCCAAAATGCACAATGCAAGTGAACTAATATACTAAGAAAGTATACAACTTAGCCAAATTAAGTTTAATGTCAAATCAGTTCAATTCAGCCAAATTATATTTTTCCTAGAATACTAATCCAGAGATGAACACAAAACACATTTTTTTGGAATTTTATGGGATAAAACACATTAACTAAAAATACACACTTTTTATGGGTTTTTTCGCAATTTGTCACACAAACAGTACGCAAAAATTATGAAAAAATTACTGGAATGAAAACATGATGCAAGGAAGCTACAGTAATTTTTTTGGAATTTTTTGACAAGTTATGAATTTTTTATGGATTTTTTAGTGGAAACAGAGTGACAGTGAGTAAATAATTCTTAATAAATCCACGTTATCAAATTAATCAAAATGCGAATTATCTCAAGTAGATGTTTTCATATAGAATCCAGGAGACTTGAAATTTTGCGAAAAAGATGTCTGTGGATTTAATTAAAAATCAAATACAAAAATCACTCTACAATTTATTTCAGGCACAAGATAACTCCACTTTAGATGAAATTTGGACTGTATATCAATCATATATTACGACATCATATGTAATTTTTGTGGAATTTTTAGAGCAACCGTTTGTGAGATATAAATTTAAGAGCTCAATTTGGGTAAAATATGCAGAATTTCAGTTACACAATTTTAATTAATTACCCAAATATCACAAAAATACAAATAAATACTCAGATGACAGAGAATTAGTTGCTCAACATAATGGAATTTTTCATTGAATAAAACGATGCCAAACTGAGGTCCAAATTAATGCATAAACATAGGGGTGTCTCTGCAAACTCAGAAAACTATATTTACAAAGCAAATATATACAGGGACTGATTTGCAATTACTAAAACATGAAAGGATAGACTTGAAATTTTTACAATAAAAAATTACCCTCCCTTCTTCCTTCTTCGTTCAACGCAGGAGAGGAACCCAAATTGAGGGTGGGTCGACGGCGGCTATGGCGGCTCGCCGCGAGCTTCGAAGGCGGGCGGAGGCGGCGGAGGGGAGACACGCGCAGCTGCGCGCGGGGGTCGGCGGATGCGCGGGGCGCGGCGTCGGCTGGGGCCGCTGGAGGATGAAGGGGGGAGTGGCTGTGGGATGGCGGAGCTGCCGCTCTCTGCGGCGGAAGGGAAAGGCGGCCGCGCGGTCGTCCTCCGCAGCTGGGAGTGCGGCGGCGAGGCCGGCTGGAGTGGCCGCTGGGCGGCGATGGCGGTGGAGGATGGATGGGAGGGGCGGCGGGCGGCACAACGCCTGCTGCTCCTTCCGCTATTTTTTTTTATATTTTTTTTTGATTTTTTTTTCTGATGTAATAAAAGGGAAGTTTTTTTTGTTTTAGATTTTAAATTTTTTTATAATTTTGATTAGACAGGGATTAAACATGATAAAAAAATGATGATGGTGAGGATAATAAACTAAACAAATGAGGGGGAAAATGGTGTGATGGTGGTGGTGGAAGGGATGATATGTTTGTGCTAAAAAAATTTTGCAAAAAGACCAGATAAACTAAAATTACCTACGATGAACGCGGATGCCTATGGAGTGCTCGTGAGAGCACGGTCTTTGCTCGAATCGCCGGCGCGCGATGAGCTCGAGCAGCGCACGGTTGCGGCTGCGATGTTGGCCAAAAAACCAACGGATCACACCGGAGAGAGGGTCGTCGTCGCTCGACCGCGGTTGCGTTGCTGTCACCAATTCAACTCTGGGAACTAGGCTCTCCTCACATAAAGATGGATCAAAGGCAAATTGAGGAGGATGGAATGTATATAAAAAGATGGAAAAAATGGAAGTTAGAATTAAGATGGAGTGGGATGGAGGTTAATAAAATGGTGGAGTTGAATTAGAAGTTAGAAAAATGGTGGGGTTGAATGGAGGTTGTTGGTAAAGAGTTGAATGGTGGTTATTGTAGAGAATGAAAATTAAATAAATAAATAAAATAAAGTTGGCTACTTTAATTACAATAGAATAAAAAAGAAGAAAATAAATAGTGGAGAATTTACAAGGGAAGACAAACAACATGTACACATTTTTTTACTTTTCTAATATGTAATTTTTTTGTCTTTTTAATAAGAGATATTTACAACGGAAAAAATACAATAAAATACTACCATTAAAATACAACACAAGTATGATTTTTTTGTATTTTTAGTATTTAAGAAAGATACAATAAAAATTAAAGAAAGGATGAATATATACATGGTATATACAATGTACATCTAGGTCCCAAAACCCAACTTTTGCAAACGAGCTCCGATTTTAATGAAACCACTTCCGTTGGATAGATAATTTTCTAACTTGAACTTTAAAAGTGAGTTTGGTGAATTTGGAGTTCATACGGAGCGGGAATTTAGCTTGGAAGTTGGTCTTTACGGCTTTTCCCATTGGGATCTAGGAGTATTTATTTGAGGTAAAATTTGTTTTGTATTTTTTTATTTTTATATACATTGATATGAACATGTTGGAGAAAGAATTAGCCAAAAAGGAGTTGATATGAAATTATTAAAAATACATAAAGTTTTGGGCTATTTACATGTATAAAACTCCTTTGATTTTGTGGCTTTTTATGTGTAATTTATTTTGTACAATAATTAGTGAGTTTTATTTACAAGAGTCATTTTGTTAATTTATTGATTTTATGGTCATTTATTTGGGATTTTACTTGGGGATTTTGCTAAGATCAAGATATTAAGATGATGAATCGTGGATTCATCACCCCCCTATACTTAAACTTTGCTAGTCCTCGAGCAAATAAAGAATGAATAAGTTGGATAAACCCCTGACTGTGCATGTGAATACAAGACTTGATCCGTTCAAGAACTCTCGATTTTAGAGATCCTAAAATTCTAAGCTGAACCAAGCTCTAGTCAAAAGGTATCCAATTTCCCTAATCATCAGATTCTCTTTGTATACATATATAGTAGGGATATGACTTTAAGTGTTGACCGCAGTTACAAGAGTAGAGTCACAACGTCACACAAGGTTCCAGTCCAAGAGACTATCCTATGGACCCGATCCTCAACACTAGGGAATAAATCATTTCTTGCATCCAATTCACCGTCTCTTTAGTTGTCAGACTTGAAAGTGTAGATGGAAGGCCAGTTGATGGAGGGCATAGGATTGTGTCATTTCTTCTCTCCCTCTCATTGGAACAAGGATCCTCTCAAGTGCCTTATTACTCAACGCATTTTTTGGTGTTGATCAGTGCGTCCGTCAAGAGAAGTTGGAGCCGTCTGCACTTGTTTTCCTGGGAGTACACCGGGGTGTGTCTTTTTTGAGTATCTATTATACCTTCTACACCCAGACTTGTAGCATTTACGATGCAGAGCCCTTTTTTGGTGCAAGCCCGACTCCTGGTCCTAATAGCGGTGGTCCAAGTGGACACTTTGAAATGGTTGGGAGCGCTCGCCTTTGGTGGAAGCTCTTTGATAATTGACTTTGTGGAATGAGAGCTTTTCTTTGACATTTCATTGCTTTGTAGTATTTTTGGCTAGCTCCACTGCTTTTACCAAGAGTTGGCGCACACTGATCAACATTTTTTTATTTTATCACACCCTGGCACATAGGTAAATGTCAAGGGATAGTATAAGAACCATGTTCTCATACTGGCTAAATGTGCTGACACTCAGGTTTCATGAAGCCTTCATTGATTTTATCCCATCCTCGAGCATTATTAAATCAAGTCCAAACTCAAATCCCTCATCCCAGCTCCTCAGGTGAAATTTCAAGTCATTTCATCATAACTGCAGTCGTGTATGTGAGGTGCTGATCATATTCTTAAGGTAGAGACTAAGCATGCAATATAGCACACAAATCTTTCAAACTAGGGAAATGTGAATAATTAAGTCCAAGACCCTAATGACTAAGGCAGGTTAACTCAAAATCTCAAGACCTCATAAACCAAGTGTTCTTGAACATCACTAGTCTTGTGTGAAAGTTAATGTGTCAGGGGTTAAACCAACTTATTAGTTAGTTTTTTTAGTTTTTTTTAAAGTTTTACAAAAAGTGTTTGTTTTTCAAAAAGTTTTTTTTGACAAACAAAGGCAAAGAAGTTTTTTTTTGTTAGAAAAGTTTTGCTCTTTTTTTTCAAGAGTTTTTTTTTGAAAGATAGGTAGATAAAAAAGGACTTCTCTTTTTTTAAAGAGGATTTGTTTTTTTGAAAAGGTTTTTTTTTATTTTTTTTTGAAAATATAGATAAATAAGAAAGGACACATTTTTTTTGAAAAGTTTTTTTAGAGCAAATAAGAAAAGAGAACAAAAAACATTTTTTTTTGAAAAGTTTTTTTAAGAGTTTTTAAAAAAGTTTTTTTTACCCACCCCATAATTATTGTATAATATATATACAAAAATACGTGAAAGTACGAGCTATGGGTGAAGTATATATGTAATATATACACGCCCCCTATACTTAGCATGTGCTATGTCCTCATGGCACAAGAAGCGAGAAAAAGACATAGCTCGTGCTAAGCGTAGGATGGCTAAAATAATAAATAGTATAGAAGTCGATCCGCCCCCCCTATACTTAGGCTCTGGACAGCCTAAGTGTAGAAGAAGAGCAAAAATGGGGCGGACGAGGTCAAGAGGAAAAATGGATGAGTATGTACACACGGCGGGCATCGGCTCCCCCTATACTTAGGCTCTTGGTAAGCCTAAGTATAGGACAAGAGTAAGTGTGAGAACCGATGTGATCTGGAGAATATACAAAGAATGGCGAATGTACAAGAGGACTGAATCTTCTAAGATGTTGAATCTTGATGCTGCCTCTTCATGATGAGTAATATGATGTATCTGCTCTGTGCTCGCTCTGCATGAAGTTGATGACCTCGACTTGGACTAACTGCTCTTTTGAATCCACAAAATGCTTCAACAGTTGTCCATTTACCACATGAGACTGTGCACCATCTGTGAGATCAGCTATCTCTACACTTCCATTCTCGTGCACTTTCTTAACAACAAAGGGACCCGTCCATTTAGATTTGAGCTTCCCATGGAACATCTTCAACCTAGCATTGAACAACCATACCTTTTGTCCAGGGACAAAGTCTTTGCATCTAATGTGTTGATCATGCCATCTCTTTACTTTGTCCTTATAAATCAAACTGTTGTCAAATGCCCTGTTTCGGATTTCCACGAGCTCGTTCAAGTTCAAGTCTCGACAAAGCTTCCCTAGGTGACAACTCCAGTTAATCTTCTTAATTGCCCATTCGGATTTATGAATCAATTCTGCGGGCAAATGGCATGGCTTGCCATAGATCATTCTAAATGGTGAAGTACCCAATGGTGTCTTGTAGGCTGTCCTATAGGCCCACAGAACTTGGTCCAAATGCTGAGACCAGTTCTCCCTATCGGGACGAACCAATTTCTGCAAAATACTCTTCACCTCTCTGTTCGAAACCTCTGCCATGCCGTTGGACTGTGGGTGGTAAGGACTAGTAACTCTATGCTCAATTCCATAGTCCTTAGCTAAAGATCTCATATCTCGATTCACAAAATGGCTACCCCCATCAGATATCAAAACTTTTGGCACCCCGAACCTAGCAATAATATGATCTCTCACAAACTTACAGACAGTCTTGCTGTCTGCGGTTCGGGTTGGGATAGCCTCCACCCACCTGGATAAATAGTCAACCGCCAACAATATGTACTCATGTCCTTGGCTGTTGGGAAAGGGACCCATAAAATCTATGCCCCATGCATCAAAAACATCACAAATAATCATCGGTTGCATAGGCATCTCATCTCTCTGTCCAACTGTCCCTCCCATCCTTTGACAGATCGGGCACGACCGTACAAAATCAATGGCATCTCTAAACAAGGTCGACCAATACAATCCACATTGAAGTACTTTGTGAGCGGTTCTCTTTCCCGAATGGTGTCCTCCAGCCTCAAGTGAATGACAATATGTGAGGACACTCTGGTATTCCTCCTGAGGAATACACCTTCTCCAAACACAATCCGGTCCTTCGAAGAAAAGGAAAGGATCGTCCCAGTGGTATCTCCTCGAATCCGACTTCAGTCGATCAATGCTGCTCCTAGTCCAACCATGGGGAACCTGCTTGGAGACAAGATAGTTCACCATGTTGGCATACCACGGGAGTGAGTCAATAACACAAATTGACTCATCTGGGAAGGTTTCTCTAATCCGCTCATGATCAGGAGAATCCTTAAGTTCAATCCGAGAAAGATGATCAGCCACAACATTCTTCACTCCAGGTTTATCCTTTATCTCCAAATCAAATTCCTGGAGGAGTAAAATCCACCTAAGAAGACGCGCCTTCGCGTCCTTCTTTTCCATTAAATATCGAATGGCTGTGTGATTTGTATAAATTGTCACCTTAGAGCCCAAAATATATGATCTGAACTTCTCGAGGGCCCATACTACTGCGAGCATTTCCTTTTCAGTCACTGTATAATTTTTCTGTGTAGGATCTAAAACTTTGCTCGCATAGTGAATCGCAAACGGAATCCCCTCTCGCCGTTGTCCAAACACAGCTCCTATAGCAAAATCTGAAGCATCAGTCATGATCTCAAAGGGGAGAGACCAGTCAGGAGCTTGTAGGATAGGCGAGGCACAAATCTTCCTCTTTAAGAGCTCAAAGGCCTCCAGACACCTGTGATCTACAATGAACTCTGTGTCTTTTCCTAAGAGCTCAGTCAGTGGGCGGGCGATCTTTGAAAAATCCTGAATGAATCTCCTATAGAATCCAACATGCCCTAAGAATGACCGCACTGACTTCACGTTGGTAGGTGGATCGAGTTTCTTGATCACCTCCACCTTGGCAGGGTCAACCTCCATTCCCCTTTTGGAGATGACATGCCCCAACACGATACCCTCCGTCACCATAAAGTGACTCTTCTCCCAGGAGAGTACCAGATTCACCTCTCTACACCTCGTGAGGACTCGGTCCAAGTGCGCTAAACATGTATCAAAAGAATCACCATGGACCGAGAAGTCATCCATGAATACTTCCAGGAAATCTCCCACCATCTCGGCAAATATGGCTATCATGCACCGCTGAAATGTGCCCGGGGCATTGCAGAGCCCGAATGGCATGCACCTGAAAGCATAAGTGCCGAATGGACATGTGAATGTGGTCTTTTCCTGGTCCTCAGGGGCAATGGCCACCTGGTTGTAGCCTGAGTACCCGTCAAGAAAACAGAAGAACTCTTTCCCTGCAAGTCTCTCCAAGATCTGATCAATAAAAGGCAAGGGAAAGTGATCTTTCTTGGTCGCGGCATTCAAGCGCCTGTAGTCAACACAGACACGCCACGACGTAGGTACTCGTGTCGCGATCTCTACCCCCTCCTCGTTGGTGACCATCTGAATTCCCGACTTCTTCGGGACAACATGAAGTGGGGCCACCCACTTGGAGTCAGAAATAGGGTATATAAACCCTGCTTTGCACCATTTCTCAATTTCTTTCTTCACTACTTCCCGTAGATTGGGGTTAAGTCTCCTTTGGAACTCACGGGAAGGTCTCACATTATCCTCAGTAAAAATGTGGGGCGAGCAGAGAGCGGGGTTGATGCCCACGAGATCCGACACTGTCCAGCCTATTGCTTTGCGGTTCCTCTCTAAGACCTCTAACAACCTAGACTCCTGTTCTAAAGTCAAGTCTGAGCTAATGATGACAGGATATCCCTCTTTAGGTCCCGCAAGAAAGGCATACTTGAGTGTAGGAGGTAGTGATTTCAGTTCTGGCAATGTGGTATCATCAAGCAGATCTGGCTGAACTGAATCTGAATCTGGTTCCGTGCTGCATGAAGGTGGGCTAAGCTGAGTAGTACTCGCCACCAAATCAGAAGTAAAGGGAGTCGGATCGCCAAAGAAACGCGGTAGTTCGGCCAAAGTCGCGTCCGACTCATCTTCTATATCCCACGATCGTTCCGAAGGGGATGGAACTGACAGATCCAGATGGATCTCTGTGTCATCATGGGAATAGATAGAGGCATCTCTCACAAGATCAGACAACACCTGGCAAACTGCATCATCCACTATACCCTTTCCAGATGAAAGGGACTCGCTCTGTCCTGAAGGAATCTGTCCCCAAATCCCAACTGTGCTAATCAAACTGCAATCTGCCTCTGAAGATGAATACTCTGTGCTACTCTCTGAATCAGGTCGTTGACACTTGGTTTGCTTCATCTCAAGGTTCACTTCTCCGCCTAGAGAACGGAACTTCATCATTCCCGTACCATAATCGAAAGCTGCGCCTGCGGTCCTAAGGAAGGGCCGCCCAAGAATGATCTGAGATTCTCTCCAATGATTGGGGGTCTCCATGTCCAAGACTGTGAAGTCCACCTGATAGTTCTGCCCCTCAATCGAGATAACGACGTTCTTCACTTCTCCCTTAGGTCTCTTCATTGAACGATCTGCGAATTGGAGTAAGGCTCTAGATTTGCGAAGTGGTCCCAACTCCAATTTCTGATATAATGCTAAGGGAAGTAAGTTGATTGAAGAACCGTTATCTAAGAGTGTGCGTGCAAACGCAATGTTGTCAATACGACTCTCCACATAATGAGCACCCATGTCTCTCTTTTTCCTTGGCAAAGTCTGATTCTTGAGACAATAGGTTGTGGCTACCGATAAGACATGTGTCTTTATATTTCGGTTATCTTTCTTCATGCTAACCCTTGTAGGTGTGCATCTCACCTTAAGGTATTTTTGGAAGGCAGGATGGTTAGCCACATATTCATCAAATGGCACCTTGACTGTGATATTTTCTTTACAAAACCGTGCCATATCGGGGTCATCTTTCTGAATCTTTTTGATGCGCTTTCCTGCCGTAAGAGCACGGGGGAAAGGGATTGAAGCTAGGGAAACAGAGGATGAGGAATCTGAATCATGAACTGAAAGATCATTCTTTGACTTAACGGAAACAGAGTTCTTCATACATGAATCTTTGTGATGCAACATGGACTCAAAATCTAAACTATCTACTACAGGTTGTGGAATAGAAGCTGGAGTGGTATCCGCCACAACCGGAGATGCAAGGTCCTCCGTAGACTCAGAAGAATATCCATGCTGACGATGCTGCATACGTGCTCTCCTCCTCCTCTCGGCTCCCTGAGTAGAAATCCTCGAATGGTGCTGATGGGGCTCCGAAATATGATGCCTCTCCTCCTCGTCCTCTGAAGACTCCTCAGGTAGAGCTCCAGAGATGCCCCTCCTCGTGTCCCTCGCCCGGTCAGGTACGGTCACGGTCCTTCCGCTCCTGAGTGACATGTGGTTAGCCTCGTCACACGAAAGAATCTCATGTTCAGATCTAGGATATGCTGAATAGTATACCTGACCAAAGTGCTGCTGAGAACTAGATCTGTTCAGGCTATTGGGGTTAGCCTGAACTTGGGCTGGGATAGAGGTAGAGGGTGCAGTCTGCTCGTCTCGCCATCTGGACAGGCGGTTGACATCCACCCGTAAGTCTTGAATCTCGTTCCTATAGGAACGTAGCTCGTCGAGTATCTGCTGCTGAATATCCACGGGACTAGACGGAGAAGGAAGTGGATAAGACTGGGAAGAAGAACGGGAAGACTGGCCTTGCTGGCCAGAGTACTGCCTCTGCTGCTGCTGCTGGGGTTGCGGACCCTGCTGGCCCGCCTGGTAATGGCCCTGTCGGCCATGCTGCTGGTACTGCTGCCTCTGCTGCTGGGGTGGCTGGAATCCAGGACTCTGCTGTGAAGGAGGTGGTGCGGAGGTGAATGCGGTGTTGTGAAAGGTCGGGGGACGCTGGTAGGTCTGTCGGTCTCCCGTACTTCCCTGCCTGGCAGGGTCCTGAGTATACCATACTCCATTCACCTCCCAAACCGGTGGAGGTTCCTCCTGAACTGTCTCTGCTAATGGAGGTGGCTGCTGGAAAGAGTGGGTGTAGGATGGGTCCTGCTCCCACGGCTGGGGTTGCCCTGACACCAACTGCTCCTGAACATGGTGAACTCGGTATACGGGAGCAGAGGGTGCAGTCACGGCAGGTATCTTTATCTTAGATACCTTCTCAGTCAACTCCTCCATCTGTTTTGGAAGTTTGGAGACACTCCGATCTAACTCATCAATCCTCCTGTCGATCCTCTCGACTACAGTAAGCTTGTCAGCAAGAAGTCCCATGCTAGGGATCACGTCCTGAGAGAGATCAACTACAGCTGATTTTCCCCCTCCAAGTGAGAGTGAACTGGGGGATGGTGTATAGGCCCTGCTGGCCATCTGTGAGCGGCTAGTTTCAGCCATCTGCTCGAATACCCTCCAGACGGTATCCGCTCCTCGTGATGTATAGCTGCCTCCACAGGCAGCGCTCACTAAACCCTGCATCTCAGGGTTGAGACCAGTGAAAAATGATTGGACCAAGATGTTATCATTTAGTCCATGACAGGGACACTTCTGCAGGATGTCCTTGAATCTTTCCCAAGCATCACAAAAAGCTTCATGGGGTAATTGGGAAAAACTCGTAATACGCGTCCTCATCATGTTAGTTCTACTCAAAGGGTAGAACTTCTTAAAAAACAGGTCCTTGAACTGGGCATATGTGGTGACAACGATCCCAAGATTCTTTACCCAGTAATCAGCTTTGCCACCCAAGGCAAATGGAAGGACTTTGAGCCTAATATAATCCTGGCTAACATTTTGATTTTTGAGGTTAGCGCAGATAATCTCAAAGTCCCTTAAGAATGCATATGGTTCCTCAGAAGCATTCCCATCAAAATGTGGCAGCAGGTTCAGAAAGTGTGGCTTCAACTCAAAGTCAACCTCGGGTTCGGCCGGATTTAAGTAGTTCCGAATTTGATATTGTCCGGGGTTATACGCCGCATCCATTGGTAGTTGGACCCCAACATTTAACTGTCCTAACTGAGCTCTCAGTAATGCTTGTTGCTGCTCAGATGCAGCTAATCTGGCAAGTATCATTTTCATTGGGTCTTCATTGTTCTCTTCTTCCTCTTCTTTCTTCTTTGGAGGCATTTTACTTGTGTCTTCTATATGGCCTAAAATGAGCAATGTGTTCTTGATTAGAAGAGGATTTGTGAATCAAGATATTCTCATCGAGGCGAAGGTCTTCCTCGGTGAGGTGGGAAGAGAGAAAGGGAATGGTTTGAGAGTAACCATCCCGAGAGTGGGTGATCCTGGGCTCAAGAGGGTCATGAGTCCAGGTTGGTCCATGTTGCGCATGGACCTGTGAAGACATACTTCTTGGAGGGTTCAACGGGAAATTCGCAAGGTCCGAATAATTATCCCCCAATCAGTCATCTTCGATGTCAAAAGAACCGATTAGAACACGATATTTCAATGAGGTGCTAATTCTACGGTGCACGTAAATGTGCGGAGTAAACTCACACAATACAAACGCAATTCAAACCCTCAATTTCACCAACTCAACACGTGAAGGCCGTAAGAGTTCAGCCGAATTATCTTGTCAATTTTAGTTGATGAGAATACAATCTTGGAAAGATTAACGAGCTGTTAGGTGTCCGTATTTTCCTACAGACTGACCCGGTTCTTACGACTAGTGTCGCCTGAAAATAAAGAGCCAGTAGTAAGTAAGAAATCCAGACTTGGCTCTATCCTAGGGTCGTCTCTCTCTCACTTGCAAGTAAAACAAACAATGAGGGCTTTATGCACCCGAGAACAAGGGTTCTTTTTATTCCAATTTTTTAAAAATCGACCTGCTCAATTCAGTCCCAATTTTAGAGTTAGGTTATCACTTGAAATTTATGTGAACACACAAGCACGTCTACCGTTCAGTCCCAATTTCCTTTTAACCTTAAGTTATAAAACAAGAGGGGAATCGGAAATCAGAATGCAAACGAGAAACTATGATGCATGCTCAGAAGAAGGTATACTTACAGTGAATCCCAGCACTCTTCATGCGTTATGCAGAACAGAATTTTTAAATGTTACACTAAATGCATGCAGATCGAGAAAAACCGCACCTAAACAGTATACTATTAGCGGGGAAGAATTGATTGAATTTGAACTAAGTAGTACGTGTCTATGTGCGTCTCATTATGAATCTTATAAGATATGTGAATCTTCTAAGATATGTGTAGCCTAACTTACGATGGGCACAAACAAGTTTGAATCTAAACTACCGTGTGCCTAATCCTTAAGTTCGCCACTCAAGTCAAGCCCCACCCTCGCCAGAGAGTGAAACAGGCTCGACACACCACAAATAATGTCCAAGTCTTTTTTTACACACGCGAGCTCTCAAACAAGAGCCGCTATAAAGGAGCAACTACCTAAATAATTACAACAATTTACAAAAATTCTCTCGAAGATAAATTAATTCCTCCTCGCACTTCAGCAGTCGGCGCGCGTCGCGTCCGTCGACCTCCGATGCACTCCAAGTCCACCGGGCCCTCGCAAGAAAAATAAAATTTATGTTAGAGAGATAAAAACAAAATATATACAAAAATATGAAGAGAAATAATTGAAAGGAAAATGGAATAAATACAAGGTGGCTCGGGGGTCAGACTACCCGAGTAAGTGGAAAACTAAATCCAAATTTTTAAATTAGTCCCTAAGCCGTTTGCCTCCCCGGCAACGGCGCCATCTGACGAGTCGCTAAATACGATATTTAGTTTGGTCACGTTGTAATACGTGTACTTAGCGATTCGGTCAGAACCGAGAGAATGATCTCCGTGAAGAGTGTCTCGGCTTTAATTTATATCCCGGGCAAGTCCGGGGTCGAACTCAGGGAGGCAAAGGAACAACTTGGGTTTAATTTGCAAATGAAGATTTTAGATTTCCAAACGGTATTTTTTTATATTTTTTAATGCAAATAGGATGCCAAAATGCACAATGCAAGTGAACTAATATACTAAGAAAGCATACAACTTAGCCAAATTAAGTTTAATGTCAAATCAGTTCAATTCAGCCAAATTATATTTTTCCTAGAATACTAATCCAGAGATGAACACAAAACATATTTTTTTGGAATTTTATGGGATAAAACACATTAACTAAAAATACACACTTTTTATGGGTTTTTTCGCAATTTGTCACACAAACAGTACGCAAAAACTATGAAAAAATTACTGGAATGAAAACATGATGCAAGGAAGCTACAGTAATTTTTTTGGAATTTTTTGACAAGTTATGAATTTTTTATGGATTTTTTAGTGGAAACAGAGTGACAATGAGTAAATAATTCTTAATAAATCCACGTTATCAAATTAATCAAAATGCGAATTATCTCAAGTAGATGTTTTCATATAGAATCCAGAAGACTTGAAATTTTGCGAAAAAGATGTCTGTGGATTTAATTAAAAATCAAATACAAAAATCACTCTACAATTTATTTCAGGCACAAGATAACTCCACTTTAGATGAAATTTGGACTGTATATCAATCATATATCACGACATCATATGTAATTTTTGTGGAATTTTTAGAGCAACCGTTTGTGAGATATAAATTTAAGAGCTCAATTTGGGTAAAATATGCAGAATTTCAGTTACACAATTTTAATTAATTACCCAAATATCACAAAAATACAAATAAATACTCAGATGACAGAGAATTAGTTGCTCAACATAATGGAATTTTTCATTGAATAAAACGATGCCAAACTGAGGTCCAAATTAATGCATAAACATAGGGGTGTCTCTACAAACTCAGAAAACTATATTTACAAAGCAAATATATACAGGGACTGATTTGCAATTACTAAAACATGAAAGGATAGACTTAAAATTTTTACAATAAAAAATTACCCTCCCTTCTTCCTTCTTCGTTCAACGCAGGAGAGGAACCCAAATTGAGGGTGGGTCGACGACGGCTATGGCGGCTCGCCGCGAGCTTCGAAGGCGGGCGGAGGCGGCGGAGGGGAGACACGCGCAGCTGCGCGCGGGGGTCGGCGGATGCGCGGGGCGCGGCGTCGGCTGGGGCCGCTGGAGGATGGAGGGGGGAGCGGCTGTGGGATGGCGGAGCTGCCGCTCTCTGCGGCGGAAGGGAAAGGCGGCCGCGCGGTCGTCCTCCGCAGCTGGGAGTGCGGCGGTGAGGCCGGCTGGAGTGGCCGCTGGGCGGCGATGGCGGTGGAGGATGGATGGGAGGGGCGGCGGGCGGCACAACGCCTGCTGCTCCTTCCGCTATTTTTTTTATATTTTTCTTGATTTTTTTTTCTGATGTAATAAAAGGGATGTTTTTTTTTGTTTTAGATTTTAAATTTTTTTATAATTTTGATTAGACAGGGATTAAACATGATAAAAAAATGATGATGGTGAGGATAATAAACTAAACAAATGAGGGGGAAAATGGTGTGATGGTGGTGGTGGAAGGGATGATATGTTTGTGCTAAAAAAATTTTGCAAAAAGACCAGATAAACTAAAATTACCTACGATGAACACGGATGCCTATGGAGTGCTCGTGAGAGCACGGTCTTTGCTCGAATCGCCGGCGCGCGATGAGCTCGAGCAGCGCACGGTTGCGGCTGCGATGTTGGCCAAAAAACCAACGGATCACACCGGAGAGAGGGCCGTCGTCGCTCGACCGCGGTTGCATTGCTGTCACCAATTCAACTCTGGGAACTAGGCTCTCCTCACATAAAGATGGATCAAAGGCAAATTGAGGAGGATGGAATGTATATAAAGAGATGGAAAAAATGGAAGTTAGAATTAAGATGGAGTGGGATGGAGGTTAATAAAATGGTGGAGTTGAATTAGAAGTTAGAAAAATGGTGGGGTTGAATGGAGGTTGTTGGTAAAGAGTTGAATGGTGGTTATTGTAGAGAATGAAAATTAAATAAATAAATAAAATAAAGTTGGCTACATTAATTACAATAGAATAAAAAAGAAGAAAATAAATAGTGGAGAATTTACAAGGGAAGACAAACAACATGTACACATTTTTTTACTTTTCTAATATGTAATTTTTTTGTCTTTTTAATAAGAGATATTTACAACGGAAAAAATACAATAAAATACTACAATTAAAATACAACACAAGTATGATTTTTTTGTATTTTTAGTAATTAAGAAAGATACAATAAAAATTAAAGAAAGAATGAATATATACATGGTATACAATGTACATCTAGGTCCCAAAACCCAACTTTTGCAAACGAGCTCCGATTTTAATGAAACCACTTCCGTTGGATAGATAATTTTCTAACTTGAACTTTAAAAGTGAGTTTGGTGAAGTTGGAGTTCATACGGAGCGGGAATTTAGCTTGGAAGTTGGTCTTTACGGCTTTTTCCCATTAGGATCTAGGAGTATTTATTTGAGGTAAAATTTGTTTTGTATTTTTTTATTTTTATATACATTGATATGAACATGTTGGAGAAAGAATTAGCCAAAAAGGAGTTGATATGAAATTATTAAAAATACATAAAGTTTTGGGCTATTTACATGTATAAAACTCCTTTGATTTTGTGGCTTTTTATGTGTAATTTATTTTGTACAATAATTAGTGAGTTTTATTTACAAGAGTCATTTTGTTAATTTATTGATTTTATGGTCATTTATTTGGGATTTTACTTGGGGATTTTTCTAAGATCAAGATATTAAGATGATGAATCGTGGATTCATCAATGATCAACACCTATGATATATGCTTTGGGTAGTACATGATCGATACCGACTCCCAATGATCAAATGAGAAACTTAATGATAAAACCATGAAGTAGACAATGTAAAATTGATCTAATACTTGGGGTTTATTCTTCGTCTTCCAGTATGCAGGATGTACAAGTACTAAGAATACCTTAGGGTGATGTGATCATAAAAGATTGTATAACCATGAAGCTTCCATTCCTAGCGAGTGATGAAATGGGTCTAGATTTTAATGGCTCATTTCAGTGGAGAAGTGATCTAATCTTGATCCAAAATATTGGACATTGATCAGAATGTGATTCACATGCAATGAGAAGATTAGATTTACAGCCTTGATTTAATCAAACATCTATGAGAGGTTTTCTAGATTTGAGATGTGATCTTATTCATGTCACTATATGTGGAACAATACAATCATCATATCCTTATCTCCAAGTATACGCGGAGAAAACGCATTATCCTTGAAAGAGTTCATAGATAATTTCATTGTTGCCATTATATATCCGAGCATTGAGAATATAGATAATTAAATGTGATTTAATTATCAAGAATAATAAGAATTAGATTAATATTACAAGGAGAGTTATCTGAGATAACTAAGTGTGATTTAATTATTAAAGATGTGAATAATGTGAATGTGGTTCATATTATTCGATCACATGAGAATAGATATCCAAGATGATTAAATGTGATTTAAATCTCATGGGTATAAATAATGTTGATAACACTATTGATGATCTCGAAATCCACCTCTTTAATAGTCGTAAATTGTAGTAGTATAGGAGACGAATTTCAGTCAGCAAAAATCACAATCGAGTGAATGTTGTGGAATATTTATAATTGGAAAGTCTACCAAGGTCGAACACAAGGACACGAGCTACTTTATTTCTTTGTCAAATTTTGATCAATTAGAATCATGCTCAATTCTAAGGTCTTCGTGCAGATTATAATGTAATTAAATGATGCATGCTTTTTTAGTTGATTTTTCAATGCAAATATAAGGAGATGCATAAAGAATGATGAAATGTTAAGTGCAAGCTATATGTATGCAAAAGATATATACAAGTATTCCCTATAAAGATTACACAATTGAGCGAAAAATATGGTATGAAATCAGAGTCGAATCTAGCACAAATATATGAGAAGTCATCTATTCAGGGCAATAACATGTAGTGCAAAGGACCTCATCTGACATAAAAAATCACTTTAATTAAAAAGGTGTCACATTGGAAAATTAAACATGCCATGAAATACATAATGAAACAAGGATCAAATTGACACTAAAATCATAAAACTTGGACCTACGAAGCTCACGTTAGGAAGAAAACAATGCATGGGCATAAATGTAATAAAAATGATGGAAATAAAAGTGTAAATAATTACAAATTGGTCTCTGAAGGGACCTATTTGCAGTATACAGAACCTGAAGGGGTGTTTCTGCAATTGTTCCTAAAGCACATGCCCCTATTTGTAATTTCCATAAGTCGCTAGGTGTAGATGTAATTTTCCCAAGCGCGCATGTGAGGCACGCGCCTCTGGACTTCTTTGCAATTCCATAAAATATATGGTGTATTACTGCAATTTCCCAGCACTACACGTACGAGACACGCGAGGGCTAGGTTCAATGAGGGTCGCAGGTGATGAATCTCGGATTCATCACTCTAAATCTCATTTATTAAGCTCAAATCCATCGAAATCAACAGCATATTTGCATTTATTCTGCATAATTAGCATTCATGCATGTTTTCATAAAGATTGCATGTTATCCATAATTTTTGCACAAAATAAGAAGCCAAAAATCCAAGCCAAAAATGACCTGTAAATAGCCTAACTTCCCGGATTTTTAACTCATTCATACTAACTCCGAATAACCCAAAACCCCTTCCACTGTATACATATTACTAACAAGAATAAATAAAAAATACAAAAAAATCACTAACCCAAATAAGTGTATCAAAAACCTAAACCCTAATTTCAAGATTTCCGGACTAAAAGCCACATATCTTCCCCATCCAGTGTCCGATTTGATCCTACTCACCTTTGAACTAATGTACATTCAATTAACTTCAAAACAAGACCAAGTTCAATGAATCAGAGCTCGTATGTGAAAGTTGGGTTTTGGACCTCTTTTGTACATTGTGTATTATAGTGGTTTTCGTCCCGTCATTTTTGTACATACTTTCTTAATCAATAAAAATCCAAAAAAAATAGATTTAGATGTCTTTTATTTGGGCTTCAGAGGCCGCCACGTGTCAGCATTCTTTGGACTTTTCCTTATTTTGTTTTTATAAAAAATTAAAGGGCACGCACGTGCGTCGCACGTGCTTCCCAGGCACATGCTACGCACGTGCCACGCCCTCATCTCCCCTTCGCCATGTGGCGACTCCACGGTCATTCGATCAACAGCTGATCGAACGACCGCAGTGCATCTCCTTCCCTAGTCGCCCTCCCTCGCAAGCGACCCCCCGAAACCTCGCAACGGCCGCCAACCCTCACCCGCAATCCTCGCCAACCACCACCGTTCCCCACCCTGAGATCTCCGCCAACCATCTGACACCACCGATCTCGCCAACCATCTCGCACCGACCCCTCTTGTGCCCTATTTAAGAGCTCCGTCGACCACCCCAGATCCCTATATGCCGATAGCTTAGTCGTCAACGCAACGGAGGCGGTGACAGCACCTCCATTCCATTCCGGCGAGATTCGAAGCCCTTCGGGCTTCGTTGCAGATGCGCCCTCTGCTGTGCCATTGCTATTGCTGCTCCGACCTCCGTGCTGTCGAGCCTACGTCTACAACTCCACCGAATACATCCGTCAACGACCATCTTCAATGATGCTACGACACCGCCTCGCCTCGGCCAGCTCCCCTCTGTCGCAGCAGTCACCGGAGCTCGATCTCCCACCAGTCGATCCTCTGCCGTCCTGCCTTCGTCACCCACCGCAGCACCGGAGCCCCTCCGCCAGCCTCCGCCAAAAGCTGCCTCAACCAGGAGCAGCTCCCTCCGCCGATCACCACCTCGCACGACCGGGCGCTAGACCCGAGGTCCCCCGCACGTGCTTCACACGTGCATGAAAAACGACAGAAGAAGCATCCCTGGGTCACGTGCATTGCACGTGCACCCTTGGGAAAATTGCACAACAGCCCCGGTATTTCTGCCTTATTGCATTCCAGTCCAAGACCAGAGGGCACGTGCTGCGCGATTGCCTCTCTGTGAAATTTGCAGATTCGTTCCCTAGTTATCTAGGTAATTACAATTAAGTCCTCCCCCTGCATTGTCTTGTCTATTTATTTATTTTAACTGTATCCCTGTCTTGCTCAGTAGTTTTAGACCTCTTTTCTACATTATTTTATTAATCCAAAAATTGCATAATGTTCCTCACTTAACTCTCTAAATTTTGACATTAGAAATTTTCATGATCATTGGTTAATTAATGATTAATTATTCTGTGGAAATTTTCATATTTTGCCCAGTTTGAGCTTTTAATTTTGTAGTTGATTAAACATTGCTCTAAAAATCCCCCAAAAATCACATATTATAGAGATTGCTATGCTTGACATTGTGCCCAAAAATAATTGCATTTGCATTCATAATTTGCCCTGTAAAACTCATTTTGCATATTTCAGTATTTAATTTTTAATAGGTATTCAACCCCACATTTTTTAGGTTTATGATTTTTCTAAAATCCATCACCTAGTGATAGATCTTAGATAATTTTATCCTATGAAAATAAGTAGGTTTAGTATTTATTATAATTAAATATTGAAAATCATTGTGTTTGCATTTAAAAATTCATAAAAAATTCATATTGCATCTAAAAATTCCAAAAAATTATAGTGCACTCATTTCATCATATTTTGAATTGTGGCCAAGTTTCATATTTTTCGGACATCGTTTAATCGAATTTTACATTTTAGTCCCTAAAATAGGCCAAAATCGCATCTCACATTCCTTATTTGCATTAAAAATTCCGAAAAAGATCGCCTCAAAAATCGAACACAAAATTGGGTAGACATAATTCTAGTTGTTCTTTTGCCTCCTTGTGATCGACCTTGGGACTTGCCCAAGTAAAATAATCATAAAACCACTTGATTAAAAATTTATTAAATATTTGTGGTTATTTCTTGACTGATTCCGATCGCCGCCTACAACGAACGACACATTAAGTTTTAGCACGAACAAGATAAAAACCACTCCTTAACGCGACATTTCCGGACCCGTCAGCAGGCTCGGTACTGACATGTCTGGCGCTAGTGTCTTTGTGATTGAGGCTCGTATCTGAAGCCTCTAGCCTTGGTGAGGGCGACGTGGCACAACCTAGGCTATTGGATGGTCGTTGCAGAGGCGCCATCCAATGGTGCCTATGCTTCATCTTCCCTGGAGGAGGGGCGGCATAAACGGTGCTCCGACGAGCTCTCCAGAGCCCATCCGTACTCTTCCATACTCATGGAAGATCGTTGGATCTCGGTGGACATCTGGTGAGGATGACTGATGGATGCTGACACTCTGAGGGTAGTTGTAGGTGTCTATCGACGTCACCTCGCCGGAGATGAAGGTCGAGATCGTAGTAGACGTGAAGAATCAGGCCATTGATGATTCTTGTACCTTAAAAAATTAGAAGAATAGCCGAAGGAAGTGCATGTGAGTACGTGAGTGATGTGAGGTGAGTGGAGACTGTGGGGGGGCGACGAGAGCGGAGGCCGCGAAGCTTCTTCTCCAGCGAGGTGGGGAAGAAGGTGCGTCGAAGTGGAGAAGGTTATGGAGAAGGGAAGGGAGTTTGATGTGGATGAGGGTGAGTTGGCGGAGCTGATTGGATGGTTGGTGGCTAGTGCATGTGAGTAGAGGTGACTGGAAAATTATGAGAAAAGTTAGCGAAAATATGGAGAAGAAGACATGGAAGGCAGAGAGGAATCCGACGGGTGAAGTGGCCTGTGGTTGAGTGATGAATCCAAATTTCATCAACTTTATTCTATCATTTTGACCTCAAAAACCTTGGCAAATGCATTTAAATTCCCTTAATTCAAACATTTTAGCATCCGTGCATGTGTGTATAAATAGTGTATAAAATACAGTTCTTAAAGCCAAAATTATAGAATAAAAAAAAGAAAAGAAAAAGAATAAATTATTGCAAATATTTTATGACCCGAAACCCCGAGACCTAGGCATCTCAATGAATAGGTTGGCAAGGAATAAAGTAGGGGGAGATAAGGGCCAAAATACAATAAAAATTCCCTTTCATTTTATTAATTCTTTATTAATTTTGGGACCTAATTTTAGTTCCACTTTTTATACTCCAAATAAAGAAACTTTACGTATGAAAGATGTAGATAATTAAATAAAGAAAAATAAAAAATTTACTTCACTCAAAAATAATGTACAGATACCAAGCTATGATATGAATAAGATTCCAAAATCCCAACTTCCCAGACCTGTATCTCTCAAATGAAAGCTCAAAAAGTATCAAACTCACTTTAATTGTATATAATTTTAAATAAGCTCTTTATTGGAGGTGGTTTTATATTTTGCGGAGCTACGGTTTGAAAGTTGAGTTTTGGAACCCTATAGTATACCTATACTGATCAAAATATTCATTTTTATTTATTAGTCATTATTTCCATAATTTTATATTTTTGTAAACTTGTATATATTATTTATAGTATATGTGTATATTAAAACAAAAATAAAATACTAAAAGGAACATTAAAACAAATTACTAATATTTCACACCTAGGTAAAATACCTATACTTATACCTATAATAATACCCTTAATTTATTAAGTGTACAAAACACATCAGAAAAATAAAATAAAAATATTTTTACATACCTACAAATAAGTTCTAAATTTATAAAATAATAAACAAAATTACTAAAATCAAATAAACAAAAATAAAAATAAAATATTAAAATACATAGATACATGTACCTATATTGGCCTAAAAAGGTAACTTACATTTTCATACCTCAGAAAAATAAATAAAAATCACCATAAATTTCTTTATAAAATAAGGAACACTTTTTATTTTATAACCTAAAATCAATAAAATTATTTACTGTTTTATTTCGAACTTTCAAATAATTTTGACCAGCATTTTTCTGGTTGGTCCACGTGGACCAACCAACGCCGGTGATCAGTTGACCTCGATCAACTACCTGACCAAGGTCTGCCACCTTCTTACAGCGTGATTTCAGCCCGATTTCACCCATTTTTCAAGCCAAATGCCTTCATCCTCCTCCGTCGATTCCTTCCTGGAAATTCTTCCCCGATCACCACTGAGCCACGCCATGCATCCAGATCACGCCATATCTTCATCATGCGCGTGTGCTCTTGCACCCAAAATTACGCCATCACCATGTACTTAACGGACCCACCACCTTTGAGCCGAAGTTTTTCCCCTCGCGTGTCACTTTCTCCCCACCTATTGTGCTCCAGAGATAGAGGGAGGTGACAACTCCCCATTCCAAGCTTCAGGATGGTCGAGGAAGGGCCGAGGCGGCTCCACCATCTCCGCCGACCACCGGCGTTGAGGTTCTCCTCCTCTGCCTTCCGGCCATCGAGGTACCCCCTCTTCCTTCTTCTTTTTCCCCTTTTCTTAGTCGCTGTAGTTGTAGGAGTAGTTTAGGCCCCTTAGATTTCCTCGCCGATCCATATCTCGCCATCCATCGATCATCGTCGGAGCGCACCTTCAGCCGAATTCCCTCTGCCTTCATCCGACCACCTTCGCACTTCCGCGGGGTCCAGGCAGTTTGCCCTGGACCCTTAGATCTAGCTCGGGGAAGTTCGCCTCGCTGGCGTTCTTCCCTGTTCTTCCTCGTTGCCTCTCTGTCGTCTGATCCGGTCGCCACCCCAGTTCCATTCTCCACCGTTGGATCTCGCCCGTTCGCCGTTGTTCGATCAAGACCAAGGAGCTAATCCTGACCTCTCATCCACGAAGGGGTATCGGTCGTCCACGACGCACCACGTGTCAAGAAGAAGATATCAGCTGTTGGATCGCCAAGCGTTGGGTATTTTGTACCAACACCCTCTCCTATTTTTTTATTTCACATTAGTCCATAAAATTTCAGGCGGAGTTTAAATATTTAAGTAATAATTGCATTTAGGCCCCCGTACTTTCATTATTTGTATTTAGGTCCTATCCACGTCACCTCACGTGACCCATACATGTGGGGCGGTGGGCATTTTGCAAGGACACCCTATGGTTTGTTTATTTCATTCAGTCCATGAACTTTTGATTTATGTTGTAATATTTTGGTAAAATTACATCTGAGCCCCTGGAAATTTGTTATATTGCACAAATACCCCTGCCAGGTCACGTGCCCAGTGCGCCTGAGTTTGGAAATTTTGTAGAGACCCCCCTCCGAGTTTGCGTATTTATATTTAGTCCAGAAAATTGTGTTTAACGTTATATATTTTTGGAAAATTTGCATGTAGACCCTTGGACTTCTGTGTATTTACATTTATACCCTTGCTAGTATTGTATTTTTGCTTGGATGTTTGCATTTATTTCATATAATTTTAACTTGAAAAATTACCAAAAAATAACATAAGCTCCTGTTGCATTGTAGTTTAACGACATATTTTGAGTTTGCATTTTTATTACATTTGCATATTTATGAAAAATAAAAACATTCTTTTTCATCCTTATTTGCATTGAAAAATTCATAAAAATTACAAAAAGTCTTTGAAAAATTCCAAAAAAATTATATTTCGTGTGTTTTAGCTTAGTTTGTTTTCTGAACAAAACTTCCTAAAAATTACAAAAGGAAACCCCTAAAAATAGCAAAATTCTCAAAATCTTCATAAAAATCTTAAAAATTCTACAAAATTCTAAAAATACAATTTTAGTTTCTAAATTTTCCTTATTTTGTTAGATTTATTTTAAAATAAATTTGAGAAAGTTTTGATCATGTTTGATATTTTTCATCCTCATTTAATTTCGTCGAGCAACTTAGTCCATTGTTCTTTAGTATTTTTACCTTTAAAAATACCAAAAAATTAGGAAAATTATAGAAAAATCACAAAAACATAAGAAAAAAAATAAAAAGTACAAAATTATTTTACTTGTTGTATTTTAAAGTATTTTCCCTCTTGTTACCTCTCTCTTATCTCTAGTGTATATATATATCCTATATACATTATATCTTTATGAAAAGAAAAAGAAAATATAAAAATACAAAATAAATATCAAAATATAAAAATATAAAATAAAAAATCACATAAAAGATATAAAGTTCGAAACCCACAAAAAATAGCACTTGTAGGCATTTAGCCACTTTCACATTTCTGAGCATTATTGCCTTATTCTACCTGTTTGCTCTTGATGAATACCCATTCATCACTCTTTATTCTTATATTTTAGCTACAAAAACCATTGCAAATACATGTATATTCTTGTAAATACAAATAATTACCAAAGTACATGCATTGTATAAAATTGAATAAATCACATGTTTTTGTGCATAAATAAAAGAATAAAGAGACAAAAGAAAAAGAGGGAGATATTTAGAATAAATATCGAGCGACCTAATCCCAAGGGAGGGCTCAGCATGGGCCTGACCGCATAAAAGCCAAAGTAGAGAGAGATAGGTAGCTCATGTGTGTAAATATACCTGTACAAATAATAAATATTTTTCCTCTAAAAATAAAAATAAAAATGGGTCATAGTTATTTGTAAATATTTGTATATATTTGTAAATACAAAATCAAAATAAAAATTAGAAAATTAAAAAGAAAACAAAAATAACCTTCCTTGTACATATTCACCATGTACATAAGACCACGCATATATTTATTTAGCCTTATAAATAAATAAATTAAATCCCACAAAAATTTGTATATATTTTATATTTCAGAATGTAAATAAATAAAATAAAAATCATGAAAACAAAAATTAAAATAAAATTAAAAACCAAAAAGGATATTGTATATATACCATGTATATAAATGTATATACTTATTTATTTTACCCTTGTAAATAATTAATAAAAATAAAATAAAATACCTTTTTATTCCTAATTTTATGCTATAAATAAATAAAATATAAAATGGGAATAAAAATGTACAAAAATAATTAATTAAAAATCAAAAACTAAAAATCAATATTGTATATATACTTATGTATAGCACTATATTGTAAATACCTTATTTTTATTTCAAAAAAATAATTAAAAATCACAAAAAAAATAGAAAAAAAATAAAATAAACACTTTTTATGTTTTGAATTTTTAATAATTCGTCCATTTATTATTTTATTTCAAATATTTAAATCATTCTGACATGGCCTGCTCTGATTGGTCCATGGGGGACGTTGTCCCCATCATCAACTCCCCCCCCCCCGGACCACTGAGCCCCGGATCTGAGTGCCCGACCCGACTTCTCCATTTACTCCACACTCGGTCCGACACCTAAAACCCCAAACCTCGGGTCATACCTCTTCCTTGTAGATCCATGATCCACGCCCGGGGTGGGTATGAGGGGTCCGAGCTCCGATTTGCTCGCCCGATCCTTGTCTTCTCGGACCCCTAGGAATATAATGCATCGCCTCTGGCAGCCTTGTTCTGGATCTCTGGTCCTCCCCCACGTCGCCAAGGAGCTCCTCCACCTCGCTTGAGTGACAGCGGTGCGAGTTGCAGTGGAAGTGAGGCCCGGGCAGCCGGGAAACCATTGATCCAGCACCTTTCACCGCCGTGCGCCACCGCGAGCGCGCCCAGCCTCGGGAACCAACGCTCCCTTGCAGGCAATGACCCCCGAAGCTCCCCAAGCTCCAGCATAGTCGATCTCCTCCGCCAGGTAACTCTGTTAGCTCGTAGTTTGGCTTAATTTAGGTTTCCTCCCAATTCGCTCCGCCACCTTCGCCGACCAAATTAGCTCACTCCGACCACCCATTTGCCATCCCGACCTGACTACCACCTTTACCAGACTTCCCTCCATCTTCTTCACCCATCTACCCCCCCTGACTCACCCCGGAGCAGGTCCATCGCCTTCCTCCGCTGTCGCCTCGCCGGAAGACGCCATCCCACGTCACCCGACCACCCATTTCCCCTCTCACCGGGTCGAGGCATTTTGCCCTCGACCCAGGAGTTTGACTGTGTGTTTTGCAGGTTGAAAAAGGCCCATCTGAGGACCTTGAAGCTCAGGCACAACAGCTCCAGGACCGCTTCGTCGCCGGAGTGTCTCCAACGTCTCCATCCTCATCGGAGATATCCAGTAGCTGCAGACTACAGAGGCAAAAGTGTTCCTCCTTTCAGCAGCTTCCGAGGAGTTCCTCAGCGTGCACAGGAGTCCATCGAAACTCGCCGGCATCGAGTTCTTGGAGGATCTTCCCCGACCGTCAGATCGACCCCCACTCGCCAGTTTAGATCTTGATCGTTCATCCGTGAGGAGTCAGCTACCGTCAGATCTGTTGGAGAGTCGATCTGGACCGTCCGACTCAACGCATAGTTTTCCAATTACCATCCACCATTAGATCTGCCACGTGGAGAACCCTCGATTGACGATTGCGTGGAGAAGCGCCCGCTACTTTCCACCGTTTGATCAGCCGCGTGGCGTTGTCACAACCATCCGATCCGAGCGGGTCTTCTGTGAAGAGGCGCCATCGATTCACAGCCGTTCGATTACATACGTGGCGCCGCTACAGCCCTCGGATAATAAGTGGGGTAATTGCTCTTAGGCCCCTTTTGTTTTTGCATTTACTTTTTAGTCCTGTAAATACTTTGTTGCATTGTTTCTAGTTTTGTTATTTTGCACATTGGACCTTCTTCTTGTTGTTATTTGCTATCTGGTCCCTGTGAATGAGGCCCACGTGCTTCTACACGTGAGGGCTTGGTGTTTTTGCACTTTATACCCTGTAGTTTTGGCGTGTTAATGTTTACACTTTTATAAATAGGAATTACAAAAATAGCCCTCCGTGTCTGGACCACACGCATCACACGTGATCTCAGGGATTTTTGCATTTTTGGCCCTACATTTTTCTTGTGTGTTATCAAAAGGGCATGAAACTTATTTTAATTGCAGTTAGGTCCCTATGCACTGTGCCTTGATTTCTAATTTTAATAAAATAGCAAATTTACTCCTAATTCGATGAAAATTGGACACATGGCTCCTGCCATGGTGTAAAGATTTCTCTAATTTTTGGAGACATTTTTGAGTATTTTTGATATTTTTAAAATTCAAAAACAAGCATTTTTGTTACTGTCTAGCTTTAAAATTTACAAAAAATATTAAAATACCTTTAAAAATTACAAAAACATTAGATAGTGTTTGTTTTGTGTTGTTTGATTTTCTGACCAATTTTGGTCACTTTTAGATTTACAAAACCTATAAAAATTACAAAACCCCAAAAAACCTATAAAAATTATAATAAATAATTGAAAAATCAAAAATTAATAATTCCAATGCCTAATTTTTCCTTGTATTTTTTACTTTACAAGAAAATTACCTTCAGACCTTGATAGGGCCATTTTGCATTTTAATTTGGCCCTCCAATTCTGACTGGATAGTGCCTTCATTTTTCAGCCTTGTTTGATTTTTATAAAATTGCATAAAAATCAGGAAAACACCAAAATTTTAACCAAAAACACAGAAAAATATAAAAAACATAAAAACATTTTTGTTTGAATTTTTGGGTGATTTTTGAGTGATTAGATAATTGTTTGTAGTTGGTTGTTTTATTGTTTTCCTATTTTCTGAATTAATCTAAAATTCCAAAAAAATATAAAAAATATTAAAAATCCACCAAAAATATCTACCTTTTATTTTTCACTATTTTTGACTACTTCGTAGGCTGCAAGACCATCACGTGCTCCCTGAGTCCGACCCTGGTCGCTATACCGGGCTAATCTAATAGCCAGGGCCACTATTGATTTTATTCGATTTTTATCTTTGTTTGGTGGTCTGATCCTTATATTTTCTTGTTGAGTTGATTTATCTCTCGATCCGAGTTGCAACAACCCTTTGAGTGATTATTTTATCCCGGATTGATTGAGAAGATATTTTCGGCTCATCAGCTCCCTGTGTTCGAAACTCTACATACTTGCACTATACACATACTTTGTAGAGTTATAAAAAATTTTAACTCCACACTTTGATTTCATTGCTTTACTTGATTGTCGTGGGTTAATTGTTGACTAACCCAGGTTTCATGAGCGGTCGCCATAGCAAATTTGTCTCCGCCTTGTGTGAGACATATTTAGACCCTCGTAAGATCTGAGTTATCAAATGGCACCGTTGTTGGGGAACAACATCGTATAGATGATTTCTTTTTGCTTGATTGTGATTACTTGTCTATATTTTTACTTCGTTATTTGCTCAATTATTTGATATAATTGTTTTATTTGTCTAATCACTCTCTCTTGTTGACTTTGTGCTAGGAACTTCAGATCGAGGGTGGATCTCTACCCTAGGTGCCTGTGCACCCACGTGAAGGTGACAAGAGATTTCTGACCTAACATCAAGGGAGGCAGGGAGGATTTGAGAAGACAGATGCATTTTGAGCATTTTTTGTGTAATTTAAGTGAGAGAGAGACCACTATTATTTGTAATAATACAGGTGCCCTGAACTATGGACATTCGGGCCCAATTTCCAAGTGTTTGTTCATTGGCGGCTCACTGCGGTTTTCACGATTTTCATCGCTTCTTTTTATTCTGTTTTCCAGTTTTGTTTTCTTTATTTTGTGTGATTGAGCCCTTAGATGTAGGATCTTCTTGTCGATAGCATTAGGTCCAAACACATTAATCACCATTGGATGCTCCTATAGTCTCGTTTGGACTTAGTCAAATTTTGAAACTGTACTTCACACTAATAGCAGCTTTTCACCCTAGGGCGATTTCATCAGCTTGTATCTGAGTATGGATTAGGTTTTAATTCTGCTGAGCATCTTTGCATGTAGAGTGCTGGAGGCAAGGTGAGCATTTACGCTTTAGCATACATCATCGTTTGCCGCTCGCATTGCTTTTCCGACTCTCCCTTTGATTTTGCCGACCTAGGTGCATGTAGAGTGCTGGAGGCAAGGTGAGCATTTACGCTTTAGCATACATCATCGTTTGCCGCTCGCATTGCTTTTCCGACTCTCCCTTTGATTTTGCCGACCTAGGTGCTAAGTAAAATTAACTCCTCGATAGGCTCGTGTATTTCTCATTAAAAATTCAAAAAAAAGTGATAACAAATAAAATTGGGACTGCTAAAATTACTCGACCCTAAAATCAACCAAAAAGACAAATTCTCTTAGGGCGAGTATTCCCCTCATTGTCTTCGCTTTTACTTGCTCGCACACACTAAGGATTAGAGCCAAAAATCCCATTTCAGCCCCCTAAATGTTTGTAAAACATTTGGATTTCTCACCTAACTCTAAAACAGACAAGATAAAAAGACCAACTGTTTAGGTCTCTACAAAGTTGAGTAGGTGAATTGAGGGTTTGTATTGTGTGTGTGTTTGCTTGTGATTGCTTGTGTATCCTAGATCGTTGTTGCACACTTGCGCCTTCTTCTCATCTCTCTTGACTTGACCATTTTGCTCTCCTTATCCCCACCATTTGTTTCGATATGGCCGACTGTAGTGATTTTTGTCCGAACTTCACGGATCCCTCGTACCCTCCATTCGATCCACCTCACTTTTATCAGGAGGATACTCCTCCTACTTTTTCTGACTTTTGTACATACCCGCCTTAGCCACAGTATCAGACCTCAGATTTCTACCCACCTCCACCCTCATATTATCCACCTCCACCTTCACGACCTCCACCTTCACATCCACCCGAGACTGATCTGCGGGAGTCACCTCCCTCGATCTCCATGAATGATATCTTGAACCGAATGATAGAGCACATTAATTTGATGAATGATGATCTTGCTATCTTGATTAACGCTCCATTCGTCGAGGTTACTGATTTCTTTGTGGGTGATCATGGGAATTGTAATCGCCCAAAACACAAAAAATGAGAAAATTTAAAAAAAACAAAAAATTTCGGGAGACACATGATTGAGTCAGACTGTGAGTAGAGTGCTCACTTTCTAGACCCTTTGACCACACAACCTTTCACACCTTGTACCACCTTTGACCCCGAGGATGCCGTTGTACATACTGCTCTTGGCATGCCTCGTGTACATGATGATTTTGACTTTCTCTCTTGTATGGAGGAGGTCCAAAAATTAAAAAAATTATTGACTAAACCTGAAGTGGTGGCCGTTATTCATGAGATCATCCAAAAAGAGAAAGCGGAGAAGCAGATCTGAGCATCATATCTTGACCATGGCCACTGCCTGCTCCATCACACACCGTCCATCCCTAGACGAAGGAACACAACTACCGCTTTTGTCACTTGCACCATCTCTGACAATACTTGTGATCACACTCTCCTAGACGGTGGTGCTTTGATTAGCTTTCTACCTTCTCGCTGGTACAGTCTCTTCACTTATGGCCTCTCAAGAAAACCAGGATGATCGTTCAGCTTGCTGATGGATCTATCAAGAGGCCAAAGGGTATCCTTGAAAACACCGCCATTTCGATTCAGGGTATGAACTACAAGGTTGATTTTGTCGTATTGCCTATGGAGACCTCCACAGGGGAGCCCTCTCCAATCATCCTGGGACGACCGTTCCTCGCATCTGTGAGGGTCGTTATTGACTATGGATCAGGAGAGATTTGCTTCCGTCCTGTTGATGAGAGCAAGGTGATCACCACCGCATCCACTACCGAGCAGACACTTGGACCTGATGCACCTTCACTGATTCTAGTTCACTCCGAGGCCAATGACCTATCTGATGATATTAGAGAAGTTTGCTTTGCGACCGCTGATGAGACCTGAGAAATCCTCCGAAAGGGGGAAGACTCGGAAAGCATAGTCCTCGAGGTTCCTCCTTTTGGTGTGTGGCGATGTGTTGATGAAATTCATAGGATTTACACGATTGATACGATAGAGCGGAGGGCAGACTCCAAGACTAGACAGGACAGACCTAGTTTGACTACTTCCACTGATAAGTCCATTCTTGGTCACTCTAAAGTGGTTATGATTGAGGTCGGTTATGATCTCGATGCTTATTTTCATAAATTCGGGCCTTTTAATGAAAAAGATGATCAGGTTGAGACTCTTGAGGATGATCTGAGTTCGACTACTTCCATAGATGATTTCGTTCCTTTTGGTTTTGACATGGATGAGACCTCGCAGGACGACTCTGACTTTACTTCTTTCACTGACGATGAGTTTGTCCCTTTTTACTTCGATACCGACGAGACAACCAAGGGCGATCCTAGCCATACTACATCCATTGACCAGTTCCTGCCTTTTCGATTTAACTCCACTGAGGAACTTTACCCTATCGACCTTGATCGGTTAGTGTCATCTGAGGACCCCGATGTCGACCTGCACCACACTAGATCCATTCCTCAGTGGTCCCGCAAGAAGTTTTGCTTTCCACCTTCTTGATCTTTTGTACATCCATCTGTATTGTATATTCTCTTGTGTGTACCTCAGTTCTCTCCACCGTATTGCTCATTCACCCATTCTTGTGTTTTCCTTGCTTAGGAAGTATAGGGGGGTGGATGAGCCGAGTGTTCGTCATTCTGTTTCATTACTCCTGTTGTTGCATATACTTAGGGCTTCTTTTACCCTATGTATAGGGGGAGTGATGCGTATATCCTCTGATCTTTCTTCCAACTTCTGATCTCTTTTCTTCTTTTCTTCTTTTCTTTTTCTATCTTCTTTATCTATCAGAAAGGTGTCGCCCCTTTTTGTCAGTCTTCTATACTTAGGACATACTTTGTCCTAAGTATAGGGGGGTGTGCACCTCGAGTTGATTCTATTCTTTCATCCTCTCCATTGTCTCCTCTTCTTGCCTATACTTAGGGATATCTTACCCTAAGTATAGGGGGAGATAGTCTGAGTACGATCTGTTCATTCCCACCCTTGACCCTCCCTGCTTTGTGTGCAATCTGCTATACTTAGAATTATTTGATCCTAAGTATAGTGGGGACGGTCAACTTCTCATTTGTTCATTCCTTCATCTCTTATTTATTTATTCTTTAGACTTTTCAATACTTAGTACGAGTTATGTCTTCTCTTTTCTATCCGATCTATGAGGACATAGCTTATGCTAAGTATAGGGGGGTCGTATATACTCCGTATAAACTTTAGCCATAACTCGTAATTTCGTATTTTTACTATTAAATATGGCTAGTTATATTTATAAAACCCATTAAAAAAACCTTAAAAAGATGTGCTTATTCTTCAAAATTCTTTTTGTACTTACTGATTAATAAGTTAGGTGAAAATATTTTTTGCAAAATGTTTAAAAAATAGTTTGAAAACCTCTGTGAAAAATCTTTTGAAAACTATTTGAAAACGTTTTGTTACATGTTTCCAACCTTCGTAAAAACATTTATTTGAAAAACTATTTTCTTTGTGTGAAATAAAAAATTTGAAAAACTATTTGCAAATGGTTTGAAAAATGGTTGCAAAAATATTTAAAAAATCTATATATACTATTTAGAAAACCTTTGCAAAATGATTTTCAAATGTGTGTGCATGTTTTTAAAAATTGTTTGTAAAAATTATTTTGGACTATAGTTTTCAAAATTGTTTGAAAAACATTTGTCAAATAAGTTTGAGGAATACATACATCTTACCTAAAATTTTTTAGATATGTTTAAAAACTGACCACTTACCTTGTAAATTCTTAAAATCTACTTCTGGTAAATATAAGGTGCATCCCCGTGTAAATATTTGTACCTAGTTTCTGGCTAAAACCTTTTTGTTTTCCAAAAATCCCAAAAACATTTGCAAAATTAAAATCCAAAAACATTTGAAAAATCTTTTTGAAAAATCTATTAAAAATGCATATGCATCATCTTTTCAAAAATCCATAAAAAGTTCAAAATCTTCAAAAATTGCATCACAAAAATATTTTCTGCATAGCATTTGCATGCCATGAGCATTTTTCGGATTCAGTTTGATAGTTGAACAAGTCTAAGAAAAATCTGAAGATTGGAGCTTGGTTGGACCTTAAAATCTACCTACTTAACATGAACCTTATAGGAGCTGGATTTGAGATACTTTAGGTGTAGTTGACTTAAATCCTTGAGGATCATGAGACTGGGTTCAATGTATTCTTGACTGCCTAAGTAGAGTATGTCGGAGCACATGCACGACTCTTGTTGATAATGACCTAACTTGGACACCTGCACTTTTCACATGGCTCAACTCAGTTGGAGTAGTGAGGAGGTTGGATTTGCCGGTATGAGATGCACACAGGTAGAAACACTTGTCCTCCTCTAGGGAGGGAAGTGCACCCCAACCCATCTGGTGATGATGAGTTTCAAGGACAGGAGATTGTGGGTTGCAATAAGGCTTCAAAAGAGGGATAGTCTAGTAGCTCAAGAGGAAAATCTCCCTATGTAAATGCTGTTGTAAATAGTATTCAAAAAAATGCAAAAGCAAAAACTCCAAAAAAAAGTGGACATGCCAATACATAAATAAAATGCATGCCGAAGAGTACATATGTGTATAGCCAATAAGCAAGCTTGAGTTTCAAAGTCAAATCATGTAAGCCTGCAGCTGGATGACTTGGCTACATTGGTCTTGCATCCTAGGATAGGTAGCTACACTGGCTACCGTCCATTCTTCTCTTCACCCCCTCCTCTTGAGTTGGTTGCCACTTGAACTTAGAAGGGAATATCCTGCTCCTAGAGGAATGAGTTGTCGGATTGGGTAATCATTGAGTTGTCATGCTGGAGAAGTCAGTCTCTTTGTCATTTCAGTTGGGGAGAGCCACCATCACTTGCACTATACGAGTCAGATTCATAGTCGTAAGGGTTTGCATATGAGTTGAAATATTTCTGACCTGGCTATTGAGGAGACTTGAGCAGAGTTTTGGGATTCTTGAGGTTTGTTGGATTTCAAATCTAGTTCTCACTGAGGTTCCGCCTGCACTAAAATTCCAAAGCTCCGACTTAGGCTCCAAACTTTGATTTTGTGAAGATAAGTTTGATAATTGAAATCAATCCATCTCTCTTCTTTTTCTTTTCTTTGTTTTCTTTTCTGCACATATTGCGTAAGTGTTTGCTAGGGACTAGCAAAGGCAAAGTACAAAGGGATGATGAATCCACATTTCATCATCTTTATTCTATCATTTTGGCCTCAAAAACCTTGTCAAATGCATGTAAATTCCCTTAATTCATACATTTTAGCATCTGTGCATGTGTGTATAAATGGTGTATAAAATATAGTTCTTAAAGAGAAAATTATAGAATAAAGAAAAGAAAGAAAAATAATAAAATATTATAAATATTTTATGACCCGAAATCCCGAGACCTAAGCATCTCAATGAATAGGTCGACAAAGAATAAAGTAGGGGGAGATAAGGGCCAAAATACAATAAAAATCCCCTTTCATTTTATTCATTCTTTATTAATTTTGAGACCTATTTTTAGTTCCACTTTTTATACTCCAAATAAAGAAACTTTATACATGAAAGTTGTAGATAATCAAATAAAGAATAATACAAAATTTACTTTACTCAAAAATAATGTACAGATACCAAGTTTTGATCTGAATAAGATTCCAAAATCCCAACTTCCCAGACATGTATCTCTCAAATGAAAGATAAAAAAGTATCAAACTCACCTTTAATTGTATATGATTTTAAATAATCTATTAATGAAGGTGGTTTTATATTTTGCGGAGCTACGGTTTGAAAGTCGAGTTTTGGAACCCAATAGTATACCTATACTGATTAAATTATTCATTTTTATTTATTAGTCATTATTTCCATAATTTTATATTTTTGTAAATTTGTATATATTATTTATAGTATGTGTGTATATTAAAACAAAAATAAAATACTAAAAGGAACATTAAAATAAATTACTAATATTTCACACCTAGGTAAAATACATATACTTATACCTATAATAATACCCTTAATTTATTAAGTGTACAAAACACATCAGAAAAATAAAATAAAAATATTTTTACATCTCTAAAAATAATTTGTAAACTTATAAAATAATAAACAAAATTAATAAAATCAAATAAATAAAAATAAAAAAAGGAACATTTTTTATTTTACAACCTAAAATTAATAAAATCATTTACTATCTTATTTTGAACTTTCAAATAATTTTGACCAACATTTTTCTGGTTGGTCCACGTGGACCAACCAGTACTGGTTGTTTGTTGACCTCGGTCAACTGCCTGACCAAGGTCTGCCACCTTCTGACAGCGTGATGTCAGCCCGATTTCACCCATTTTTCGAGCCAAATCCTTTCATTCTCCTCCGTCGATTCCTTCTTGGAAATTCTTCCCCGATCACCACTGAGCCACACCATGCATCCGGATCACGCCATATCTTCATCATGCGTGTATGCTCTTGCTCCCAAAATCACACCATCACCATGTACTTAACGGACCCGCCACCTTCGAGCCGAAGTTTGATCCCCTTGCATGCCGCTTTCTCCCCACCTATTGTGCTCCAGAGATAGAGGGAGGAGACAGCTCCCCATTCCAAGCTTCAGGAGGGTCGAGGAAGGGCCGAGGCGGCTCCACCATCTCCGCCGACCACCGGCGTCGAGGTTCTCCTCCTCTAGCTTCCGGCCATCAAGGTACCCCCTCTTCCTTCTTCCTTTTCCCTTTTTTAGTCGTTGTAGTTGTAGGAGTAGTTTAGGTCCCTTAGATTTCCTCACCCATCCATATCTTGCCATCCATCGATTATCGTCGAAGCGTACCTCCGGCCGAATTCCCTCCGCCTTCATCCGACCACCTTCGCACTTCTGCGGGGTCCAGGAAGTTTGCCCTGGACCCTCTCACTCATTTTTGCAGGTTAAAGCGCCTAGAAAAGAGCCTGGAGCTCATTTTGGAACCTCACCGGAGATACCTGGAGCTCTAAGCTCTGCCTCCTTTGCGCCAGTGCCACGGAGCTTCTCTGATGATGCTGAGCCCTCCAGCAATAGAGCAACCTTCCAGGAGCACCCCGACCAATTTTGACCCGAAGCATCGTCGGCGGCCCATGATCTAGCTCGGGGAAGTTCGCCTCGTCGGCGTTCTTCCCCGTTCTTCCTCGTTTCCTCTCCGTTGTCCGATCCGGTCGCTGCCCCAGTTTGATCCTCCATCATTGGATCTCACTCGTTCGCTGTCGTTCGATCAAGACCCAGGAGCTAATCCTGACCTCTCATTCGCGAAGGGGTATCGACCGTCCACGACACGCCACATGTCAAGAAGAAGATATCAGCCGTTGGATCGTCAGGTGTTGGGTATTTTGCACCTACACGATCGCCTATTTTTGTATTTCATATTAGTCCATAAACTTTAAGTCGTGGTTTAAATAATTCTGTAATAATTGCATTTAGGCCCCTGTACTTTCATTATTTGCATAGGTCTTGTCCACGTCACCTCACGTGATCTGTACACGTGGGGCGGTGGGCATTTTGCAAGGACCCCCTAGGGTTTGTTTATTTCATTCCAGTCCATGAACTTTTGATTTACACTGTAATATTTTGGTAAAATTGAATCTGAGCCCCTGGAACTTTGTAATATTGCACAAATACCCCTGCGAGGCCACGAGTTCAGTGCGTGTGAGTTTGGAAATTTTGTAGAGACCCCCCTCTGGGTTTGGGTATTTATATTTAGTCTAGAAAATTGTGTTTAATGTTATATATTTTTGTAAAATTTGCAAGTTGGCCCTTGTACTTTTGTGTATTTACATTTATGCCCTTGCAAGTATTATATTTTTTCTTAGATGTTTGCACTTATTTCATGCATCATGTTAACTCGAAAAATTACCAAAAAATAATATAAGCTCCTGTTGCATTGTAGTCTAACTGCATATTTTTAGTTTGCATTTTATTACATTGGAATATTTATTAAAAATCAAAAACATGCATTTTCATCCATGTTTGCATCTAAAAATTCATTAAAATTATAAAAAGTATTCTAAAAATTCCTAAAAAAATATATTTCGTGTGTTTTAGCTTATTTAATTTTCTGACTAAAATTCTCTAAAAAATACAAAAGGAAACCCCTAAAAATAGAAAAATTCTCAAAATATTCATAAAAACCTTAAAAATTCTACAAAATCCTAAAAATACAATTTCAGTTTCCAAATTTTCCTTATTTTGTTAGCTTTATTTTAAAATTAATTTGAGGAATTTTTGATCCTGTTTGATATTTTTCATCATCATTTTAATTTCGGTCAGCAACTTAGTCCATTGTTTTCTAGTATTTATACCTTTAAAATACCAAAACAATTACGAAAAATATAAAAAAATCGTAAAATCATAAGAAAATTATAAAAAGTACAAAAACATTTTACTTGCTGTATTTTAAAGTTTTTTCCCTCTTCTTACCTCTCTCGTGTCTCTAGTGTGTATATATATATATCCTATATACATTATATCTTTATTAAAAGAAAAAGAAAACATAAAATTACAAAATATAAAAAGAAATTACAAAAATCAGTAAATTAAATCAAAATATAAAAGTATAAAATAAAAAATAACATAAAAAATATAAAGTTCAAAACCCACAAAAATAGCACTTGGAGGCATTTAACCACTTTCACATTTTTTAGCATTATTGCCTTATTCTACCTGTTTGCTCCATGTGTTCGACACTCTACATACTTGCACTATACACATACTTTGTAGAGTTATAATAAATTTTAAGTCCACACTTTGATTTCATTGCTTTACTTGATTGTTGTGGGTTAATTGTTGACTAACCTGGGTTTCGTTGGCGATCGCCACATCGACTTTGTCTCATCCTTGTGTGAGACATATTTAGACCCTCGCAAGATCCAAATTATCATTGAGCACCTTAGATCTTGGGGGTCATCGCCCGACGTGCTCAGCCATGCACGAACCTTGAGCTACCACCAATGGTGGCGGAGCTAACATGCGGAGGGGCCATGGATCTCACTCGGACTTTGGGTCGACATCGCCTCGACTCTGCCCTTTTCTGTCATCAGAGGGTAGAGAGAGCTAGGCCAAAGGTCTTTGGATGGTTGATAAACATGAAAAAGGCAGAGGGGGTTTGAAGGAGGAGTGAAGGCGAGGGCGTAATGGAGGTGGAATAAAGATTGACCTACGAGGATAGGGATGGTAACAACTATTAGAAGGAGGCATTAAGGAGATGAGAGAAGGTCAAGAAAATGGCAAAAAATGGAAGAGGGTGTCGCTGGTGCGAGGCGAAACGGATGGGGAGGTGGTTACGAAGGAGAAAGAAGGAGTCATGACCGTTGGATCCTGCGATCCAAAGGTCCTTGTGGGGGTGGGGAGGGAGGGTTTGGATTAGATCCATCAGATCTGATAAACGAGTGTGTGAAGACTGGGAATGGGTGTCAGGGTTTGATTTGGGGTACGATATGATGGTTAAGATAAAGGGTGACATGACGCGCGGTGAACATTAGGATAGGAGACAATTGGGTGGTTGTGATTGGAGTGGAGGCGGTGGCTAAGATCAGATCTCATCAGAGATTTGATGGCTTAAAATGGGGTGAGCAATGAACGGCTAGGATTGGGCCGGCCAGGAGGATCGGACGGCTGTGGGAGCTGACGGGTGGAAGAGAAGAGGCGGGCCATGTGGACAGCCTAGAGGGCGCCACGTAGCCCAATAGGAAAATTAGAAATTAGAAAAAAAAGAAAAATATAAAAGAATTAGTAGAAGCAAAATTAGAAAAAGTCAAAAATACGAAAGTTATAGATCTCGATGAGATCTACAAGTGCCATATTGAACAAAAAGCCAAAAGAGATCATTTGTAAAAAAAGTATTTTTGGATGTATTCTTAAGGGGTTAAAAATATTGATTTTTGGGTTTTGAGTCGTTTTTGTATTTTTTAGTTTTTTTAAGGGTTAGGAATTTATAGATAATTAATCACTCTTACTTTTATGGGTTTTTAATAATAAAATAATTAAAAATAAAAAAACTGTTACACAATACTGTAATAAGGAATTATTGGTGATTTTTATTACTTTATTTCAGCTAGGATATTAAAAAGTGGATTTTACCATGATGAATATGAGATTCATTAACTATCCAATTATTCATATATATTATAAATGTTATTTATAATACATCAGAGAGAGCATGTTGTGATTTATATTTGTTAATTAATTATTGATCTGAATAGGAATCACATTATATAATTAATTGAAAATATAATTTAATTTTTTTGGGTTGTGAATGTGATTCACAAATTTCCAATGGCATAATTGTAATGTTAACAACAAAATTATGAATTATTTTTGTGAGATATTTTACGACATATGTTGTTGTAAATCTTGGAGATATCATGAGATAAGGAGATATCATAAGATAATGAGATCTCATGAGATATTGAAAAGATAGACCAAAGTCCACCTCACGAGGGTGGACGGCCACCAATCTCCAAAAGAAAAGCGTGGTCATCCACTCCCCTTTTTTAGGAGATGTGGTCTATCTCCTCATTATCTCCAAGATTATTTTATTAGTTTGATTTGAAATTAATTATACTAATTTATCAAAATATATTAATTTAATTTAAATTGATTATTATTTTGTTTTCACAACAATATAATGGACATTGAAAGAAAAACAAATCATTCTCATCCATTGATTTTGTGTTGTCCATGAATTGAGATCCATGGATCCCAAAATACTATATAAGAATAGGCAACCCTTGCTCTTCAAGTTATGATATCAAAACACATGATCTTGCTCTCTCTCTCTCTCATTCTCTAAACGCCAAGCATCTCTCTCTTTCTCATTTTGGTCATCCACCATAGATCCCTTGAGAAAGTCGCCCTCGTCGTAGCATCATTGTTATGTTGTTAGTTTGCTTGCTTATGGATCTCCATTTCCTTTGGTGCTCTTCACTCGTGAAGAAGACGTCGGATATCATGCGACGAGATCATGAGATTCACCTCTTGGATCATCAACATGGATTATGAGGAGCACACATCTCATCAACACGCTCGCAAGAATCTCCTCCGTCAGATCGGACTTGAGACAGAAGGTCTCTTCCTTTAGAGACTCGATCGCAACCAGGCTTCAAGAGGTAATCCTAATACCTAGTTGTGGTTTAGATAAAATGATACGAGAAGTGTTCATCGATCATGTGATTTCATCACATTAAAATTTTTTAAATTCCACTGCCTGGAGCAACTAGTGTACTTATCGCTCTCGATCGCATTCGATGCGATCCTCATGCTTCTGTGATGAACTTAAGGATCTTCCCATATCCTTCAGGCTTCGTGGCCCTCCGTTTGCAGGTCCTCGTCACCATGCAACGGGTCGCCAACGCCCACCCAACACGCCTCCATAGGTGAGTTTGCCCAACCTTGACAACAGTAGCTAGAGCTCCTCCGCACCTACTCCTCGGTCGTCGGGCTTGTGTCTTCTGAGGTCTGAGCCTCACACAATAGTGCTCCTTTAGAGGTCGTCCCCTCAGCACACATTGTCATTCCGCCTCATGCCCCTCCAGTGTATGTCCTCGTCTCGACCTCCTCTGGACAACCGCCCTACCTAAATCCTTATCCCCACCTCACGTGCAAGGCACGTGGGGATGTGACAATCGCATGAAGAACCCTACATCTACCATAATTCACATGCATATCCTCTTGGAGAATGTGCACAGTTGCCCTCCAGCTTCACACTAATTTCACTAGAGTCCCACAAGCCAGACGTCACGTGCACAACACCCTTCCTCTAGGGAAATTTGGAGAAACATCCTCATGGTTTCTGGTAGTTAAAGAAGCACGTTTTGTGCTATTTTTAAATTATTTTCATTTTTGAATTTATAATTAGACCCTTATCTTTGAGCTTTGATTTGTCCTTTATTTTATATCATTCCTTTAATAAAAAAATGCATATTGTATCTCAGATAATGTTTTATCTCATGGATATTTATGTGGAATTTTGTGAGCAAATATTAATTAATTAAATTTATTTTGAAGAAAAATTGTATATTTTACCCATTTTGTGTTCTGAAATTCATTTAATTAACGATTGCTCAAAAAATTGTGCAAATTCTAAAATGATGTGTCTAAATGTGTCTTAATTTGTATCCAAATTTCATCTAAATTGGTTATGTCATGTATCTTAATAAATTATGGGATAATTACACCCATAACCCTGAGTAATTCCTCAATCTCAATCATAACCCTGCATAATCGCGATTTACGCCACGAACCCTGAGTAATTGTTAACTCTTACACGGGATGACCCCGTGTTAGTTGCAGTGAGTTTTGAGATAACGGCCGTTTGTTTGGACTAAAATTCCCTCATCTTTGCTGCCTTCCTCAACGGCTAGAATCCCCTTGCTTGGATTCCTATACAATATGATTGGGAGGAGCACCAATCGCAAGCCCGCCACGCAGCCACCGTGAGGACCGCCACCATGAGTTCACGGCGGAGAGTATCGTTTGCAGTGGTGAGGCCACGGCGGTCAGACCACCGCAAACGACACTCCAACATACATGGAAGCAAAGCCTAATCTCCAGACTATACCATCGTCCAAGCACCTCAAGAATCCGGAGGCGAGCTCCCACTCCTCCGGGAACGCCCGGAGAACAAAGTTCTTAGCCATCGCAGACGCTGCCGGTGGTGTCGCATCGTATGACCATCTGAACCAGAACCCACGAAAGCCCCCTCGATCAAATGGAACCTACAAATCGGGCACGTTCCGTGAGTCTCCAGCCAGGGAATTATACACCCTTTATGAAACCTGTGCATGCATGGCATCTCCTTGGCCTTCTCCCAACCACCAAGTCGTCCAAACACACGGGACAACTCGATCCCCCTGCGACAACCTTCACAGTCGGAAGCCCCTCCGTGGCCTTCTTCTCGACAGGAGGCGTTCCATATTGGCTCGTATCCCTCCCTCCAAATACCTCTGCAGCAGCTCGAAGTTAGGGTCGCCTTGCTAGAATATCACCGCACCTGTAAACGGATTCACGAGAACTACATGATCTCCTACTGCTTGCGACTCCCTTGCACTGCTGCTTGGGCCGGATTCATCGTCGTGATCTGCCGCCCTTGCACCGATTGGTGCTCACGGTGGCTGCGCGCCTTGCGACCGCCACCATCGCAAGCCCGCCACGCAGCCACATTGATCTGCCGCCCGCCGCCCTGAGGCTTGGAGAAGAACAGAACGGCGACACGCCCCTACCCCCTTTTGGCGTGAAGAATAGGAACGAAGGAAACCCCAATTTGACCCCGATTTGACTTCCTTTCTCATCCTGGCCGCCCACGTGTCATCAGAAAAGTGCATTTCATCCTAGCCGTCCGATCTACCTCGGTAGGCCCGTCTTAACTGGGGCGGGGTAGGTGGTAACCCAACCCCAGTTAGGCACTGACGTCCCACGTAACGGAGGGTTACATCCGTAACAGACACCCATTACTCAGGGTTCGTGGCGTAAATCGCGATTATGCAGGGTTATGATTGATATTGAGGAATTACTCAGGGTTTTGGGTGTAATTATCCCATAAATTATTAAGTATATTTTGTAAATGATTTTTAATTAAATCTACACTTATTATTTTTGCAAAATTCCATGTCTTCATATTGCTTATTAAAATATATTTTTGAATATATATTGATATTATAGATTTATTAGAAAGTAAATACTTGTAGTCACTTTGTTTTATTAAAAAATTATAAAAAATAAATATTCTCGAAAAATTCCAGAAAATACTGTAACTTGATTTCATCATCTTTAACTTTCAGTAAAAATTTGTATTTTTTGCGATCTGTTTGCACGAAAAATTATAGGAAAATCCCTAAAAAAGAATGCATTTTTCATTATTGCATTTTAACCCCAATAATTTAAAAATATATACGTTGCATTCATCATTGGATTAGGTTTACATGAAAAAATATCAATTGTCTAAATTGTATTAATTTCACAACTTAATTTAGCTGAGTTGCATTATTTCTTAATAACCTAGTTCAACTGCATATTTGCATTTGCATTTATATTGCGTTAAAAAATATATAAAAAATGCCTCTCTAAAAATCTAAGTTCTAGATTACCTAATAATCAACCTAAGGAATAGTTACCTTCCTAAGTTTGACCTTGAAATTTTTAAGTATAATTTTTTTAAATGCTTGCTTGTAATTAGATAATTAGTTTAACGATTTTTGATTAATTAAAATTGTCCGCTTGCAATAAAATGTAGCATTAATTCCACATAATTATAATTGGTAAATGACATGATTGCTGAGGAGGCACGACTTAAGATATATTTTTGAAAATCCATATTTTAGATTTTCCACTCTTGAGCAGTCTGACCTCGATTTCTATTATGTACATTTCTCTATTTATTTTTTCTTCATTTTTTTTGTATTTATTTTGTTTTTTATTTATTCTATCTCTCCGACCATCATCTTATTTGTTTATCCAAGGGATCTCACGCGACAGAGTGGTTGCTTAGGTGTTCGGGTAATTTAAGAGAATTGGAGGCTAGCTTTTCTGGGAAATAAGCCGACTGAAGGATTCACATAAAATTAAAATTGAGTCGAATCGTGAGTGTAGATTCTAGGTTTTATTTCATGTATTTAATTTAAATTATGAAATAATTTCACATTTCCAGTGGATTCCATTTGGAATCTCGCGTGTGTACTCGGACTTGGATTTTCTATTGTGAGTCGAGACCTGTTTCACATTCCGATGAAAGTGGGTCTCGACTTGAGTGGCGAAATTAGGATAGCCATACGATAGTGTAATTTTCAAATTTGTATGTACCTTTCGTAGTTTAGGCTACACATCTTAGAAGATTCATTATCTTTTAAGATTCATGTGGTGTATTCTACACCCTCGTCCAAGGGGAGAACCATCACAACAAGAGGAAAGGACGAAGACCTTCTTCATCCCTAGATATGGACGAGTGGAGAGAGGTTAGAACGCAAAGACTACATCCCTACCACCTATTAAATATTCTCCCTCAAGAGATGTTCTCTACCACATTACTTCTCATGTGGTGTGCTATACTCTCCCCCCCCCCTTACACACACATCTCACTGTGAGAGGTGATATATATATATATATATATATATATATATATATATATATATATATATATAGAGAGAGAGAGAGAGAGAGAGAGGGAGAGAGAGAGAGAGGAGGAAAGGGAGCTTACTTTGTGAAGTAGGTAACCTTACCTACTTCACATCAATTTTTCGCAATTTTTTTAATTTTTTTTGAAAAATGCCACCGTGTATTTTCATAACTATATCCCTCTAATATGTCATTCAAATTTCTCCAGAAACAGAGACTCTTACGGCCTCCATCTAGAACAGGTAAAATACAACAAATATGTGACCCTTAAAAAATGATTGTATGGATGGAGGTCGTAGGAGTCTCTGTTTCTAACGAAATTTGAATGACATATTAGAGGGATATAAAAATGAAAATCCACGACGACATTTCACAATAAAAATAAAAAATGTGAAAAATAGATGTGAAGTATGTAAGGTTACCTACTTCACAAAGTAGGCTCTCTTTTCTCATATATATATATATATATATATATATATATATATATATATATATATATATATATATATATATGAGGTAAATGGGGCTGCCCCCAGGGAGTAGCCAACTTGGCTACTCCCACCCCTATTTTTCCCTTATTTTTTTAATTTTTTTGGAAAATAAAAATTTGTATATTCATCAGTATATCCCTCTCACATTCTATTAAAATTTTGTCAGAAACAGAGACTCCTATGGCCTCCATCCAAACATGGTCGATTTTAAAAAAATCCTGCGACCGTTAAAAAAATGACGTCTGGATGGAGGGCTTAGGAGTCTCTGTTTCTGACGAAATTTTAATAGAATGTGAGAGGGATGTAATGATGAATATACAAATTTTATTTTCCAAAAAATAAAAAATGAGGGTAAAATAGGGGTGGGAGTAGCCAAGTTGGCTACTCCCTGTGGGCAGCCCCATTTTACCCTATATATATATATATATATGTATATATATATATATGTATATATATATATATATATATATATATTGGAGCTAGTGCCACAAAGGGCACAATATAACTTGGAGTGTCCTCAAAGGAATATGTGGGACCCTCCCACTTGCTATAGGGATAAGGACAAAGCGTCAGGTCACATAACGTGTACTAGAAATATGAAATGCAAACTTGAAGCATGTCACTTATATGGCTTGAGTGCAAGTGACAGGTCACCTACTGTGTCTCTTATTACCCATCTATTGTAGTTTCTGTTATTTTCAGCCTGAGTTGTTATAGTGCCAACTTCTGTCCATCCCTACATGCTATGACTTGAGTGTCATAGCAGGTCACCTGTTGTGCATCACTTGCTGCTAACAGTGCCACCTGTTGCAACTCCTCCTCATATAGCTTCACCTATTAATGTTTCAAATGTTATTAGTGCCACTTGTTGTAGCACCAATACTCATGGGTTGGACTCTATAGTAGGTGCTTCTTGTGGGTGTCACATGCTACCAACATCTTGCACGAGTCTTTATATGTAATGATTTATGCATCTTATGGAGTTTTTAATGTGATGAAGTCCTTACTGTTCGAGAAGCTTGAAATGTGTTTTTTATATGTTTGAAGCAATTTTCATGTCATCAAGGAAAGAGGACAACGAGGCGCATATCAACATAAATTCCCACAAGCTTTCATTGCACACAAGGATAAAATCATAGATAGAGATAAAGTTTATGAATACCACATTAAAGTTTGGTGTGAGTGATCTCTGTAATTGTTAAGTACTCTCTTACATTTTCCCTAACAGTTTGAAAGCGGATTTATCCGTTTGATGGTATTTTTGTTAGCTATCTTTATTAACTGTATAATGATTTTTAGAACAGTATAAGAGAGTTTGTTTCGTGTAAAACTTCAAGAGAGTCAATGTTGTCCATAGTGCTTGATTTTATATTGTAATCTACCCTTTGGTTTTTTATGCTCACATTGGAGTCTTTCATGATAAAAATCCTCCATGCATCTATTGTCAAGTTCTGCGGTCCGATCGTGATTGTAATTATCATGATTGCAAAATCCTTTTATCAACATTATGATTCTTCACAATTCCATGCATACAAGATTCCGTTCCCAACAAGTGATCAATACAAAAGCAGATTCTGCATTAACAATCGAAAAGCTCCTATAAGAACACCATATATATTAAATTTAAGCAAAAGATACAACGTAATTAATGATTCCGCGGCAATGCTCCCTTCTTCAGATAAGTCCTCCATCAACCTTCGAGCTCAAATGCGGAGATCGGGAAGCTATCGGCGAGCCCCGTGCCCGTCAAAAATGTGACCTTTGCCGACGAAGGGTCAGCGATGTAGACCTCGTTGATGGTGAGCCATATGAAGAGCTCCTTGACCTTCACGCCCGTCAGCTTCTTCATCTTGTGCTTCTCCGCGAAAGCGGTCACCTCGGTGGCGTAGGACACCTTCTCGTTGATCTTCTTGAAGGTGTGCTCCACCTTCTTCTTCTGGATGACCCACATGAATCCGGACGCACGATCGAAACCAAACTCCTCGACGTCGTTGACGGGGAGGAGGCCGAGCGGGAGGGACATCTGCTTGAGGAGCCCGGCTATCTTGGTCTTGCAGGCTGCATCTCCACGGGTGATCTCGGCGGTGTTCCTGTAGTTTTGGATGGTCTGCGATGCCATTCCTACCTTCTTTATTATCGACACGGAAGAAATGGAACAGGGAAGAGAAGATGTGAGGCTGTTGTTGGTAGGGGTGTGCACGGGGCGGGTATCCGACCCGTTCAACCATGACCCGCCCCGACCCATTATTATCGGATCAATGGATCGGGTCGACCCGTTCCAACGGGTACCCACTCTAATGGATACCCAAATTATTTAAATGCGTAACGGGTACCCGTGGGTACCCATGGATCATTCTTAGCACAAAAATATGCACTTATAAAATCAAAATTCACTTTAAGATCTTCCTAACAATGGGATCAAAACTTCATATAAAAAGGGAGAAGAACAGAGAATCGATCCCATTCCACTAAAACATCTGTTGAGGGAATAAGGGTATTATTGATATTTGTCCTGTAATGGGGTATTCCCTATGTAAACCCTAACCCTAAATCCTCTCTATATAAAGAGGGTTAAGGGGGCCTAATGATAATCAGAAAAACCTAATTGATACCCATCAACATGGTATCAGAGCCCTAGGTTTATTCCTAGGGATCTGCGCCGCCCTTGCCCCCTCCCCCCCCTCTCCCTCCCTCGCGAGTCGCCAGCCCCCTCTCCCTCCCACGCGAGTCGCCAGCCCCATTCCCAACTCGACGCCGCCGCCCCAACTCGCCCTCAGCCCAGTCGCCCTCGCCCTCGCCCTCGCCCCAGTCGCCCTCGCCCTCGCCCCAACTCGCCGCCGCCGCCCCAGTCGCCCTCGCCCTCGCCCCAACTCGACGCCGCCGCCCCAGTTGCCCTCGCCCAACCGCCCTTGCCCTCGTCGCCAAACCTCGCCCTAGCCCCTGACCTCGTCATCACCTGATCTCGCCCTAGCCCCTGACCTCGTGTCGCTCCTGATCTCGCCCCAGCCCCGCATCGACGACCTCGCCATCACCTGATCTCGCCCTCGCCAGATCCGATCTACCCCTCCCTTGCCTCGCCAGACAACAGACCCGACGCCCCCCCCCCCCACTGCGACCCTCTGCATCCTCACCGGATCTCGACGGCCGGCGTTATCCTCCCTTGACGTTATCCTCCCAGCCGGTACTGCATCGACTTCAAGCCAAAGCCAAGGCGTCATTCCTCCAGGACGACTTCCAGCCAAGGCCGATTCTTCCAGGACGAATTCCAGCCACTCAAGCCAAGGCGTTACCCGGCCAAGGCCGATTCCTTGTGATTCCTTCGGCCATCACATTCTGTTTTTTTTTCTCACATATGTAAACTGTACTTTGCATACATATTGACATGAATATATAAAAAGAGAGAGAGAGAGAGAGAGCCGCATACGACCAGGTGGCGGTGTAGGTCGATTACGGTATTCCTAAAGGGTACATCATACGCCCCCATGGCATCCGGAGCACCTACTTCAGATATGGATGGAGGTGGTCATTCAAAAATGCCATCCTTCGGATCCATACCGAAATTCGATGCGACAAATTACTCCATGTGGTCGCGGCTCTTCCTAATGATTGTTCGAGGATACGATAAAGAACATATCCTTCTCGAAGAAGAGCCAATTAATAAGGTTGAAAAATATGCAACCTGGGTTAAAGACAACGCCATGGTTAGCTCGTGGATCATGCTTAGCGTCATTGACAGGATCGCCCAGGAGTTAGTCTACTATGAGACTGCCCATGATATGTGGAAGTCCTTGCTAGCCACCTACGGGCAAGATAAAAATTCTACAAAGATGTATCAATCATTTCATGATCTGATGCATATGCGTCAGAATGGCCGCCCTTTATCGGAGTATTTTTCTGCACTCAAATCCTTGGTTGCAAGCTACAACGTATGTGCTCCTCTCTGCACATGCCCCACTCAACGGCAACATCGACAGCATATGGCAACTATGATCTTCCTTGGTGGCTTAGATCAGAACTTTGCCGCTCCTCGGGATCAAATGATTACCTCTTCTACTCTCCCAACCATGGAGGAAGCATACAACACATTGTGTCGACTTCCGACTGGAACGACATCTCTTACAGATACTATCAGTCAAACAACGGCGCTCGCAGCATCCGGGCGGAATTTCAGAGGCACCTACAGAGGCAGAGGACGCGGTCGGCCCTTGCAAGGACGAGGCCGATCACACATACAGTGCACCTACTGTCGTAAATTAGGTCACACCGAGGATATATGCTACAGCAAACATGGACGTCCAGGACCATCAGCCCGGGTCGCGACTACAGATGTTGAAGGAGGTTCGATCGAGATCCCGAGAAAGGATTTTGAAGATCTTATGCAGCGGCTATCAGAAATGAACCCTAACGAGGCGACCACTTCCGGAGATATCGCCGCAATCGCCCAAACAGGTACGGTCTTTGCTTCAGCTAGCCATCACAAACACTCACAATGGCTTATTGATACGGGGGCCTCCACCCACTTGTGTGGGAATCCCCGACTCTTCCGGAAACTCAGAACAGCCCAAAAAGGGAAGACTGTTCAAGTTGCTGATGGACGATCGTCACCGGTTACAGGAGTTGGGGATGTGCACCTTACCCCCACGATTGAGCTGCATAATGTCCTATTAGTCCCAGACTTCCCGCTTAGCTTACTCTCGGTCAGCCAGATATGCAAAGAACTTCGATGCCAAGCAATATTTGACACTTCTACTTGTGTTTTTCAGGACATACTGACTGGGAGGACGATTGGTACGGGCCGTGAAGAAGGAGGCGTCTACCACCTTGACAACCCATCTGCAATGGTCGCCTATTCACAAACTTCTGTAAACCAGTTTACTCTTTAGCATCAGCGTTTAGGACATCCGTCAGTCCACAAACTATGTCGAGTTATCCCACAAATGTCCCCCATAAGAGCTATCACCTGTGAAGCCTGTCAAGTTGGAAAACATCACCGAGCTACTTTTCCCTCATCTTGTAACCAACAATCTACTGAAAGTTTTGATTTAGTCCACATGGACATTTGGGGACCCAGTCGGTATCCTGATCGACTAGGTCATCGTTACTATCTTGTCCTCATCGACGATTTCTCTCGCATTGCATGGGTATTCCTTTTGAAAAACAAGTCGGATGCTACTACCTTTATTATTCGATACATTGCAAAAATCAAAACTCAATTCGGCCGGACTATCAAAACCTTTCGCTCCGATAATGGACAAGAGTTCTTTTCTCATGACTTGCAAAGTCTGCTTCTTCACCAAGGCATTGTGCACCAGACCACCTGTCCATACACTTCTCAACAGAACGGTGTTGCTGAACGTAAACACCGTCATATCCTAGACACCGCACGCACCTTACTCCTTGCCAATAATGTCCCAAAACTCTATTGGGGAGATGCAGTGTTAACTGCGACCTTTCTTATCAATAGACTGCCATCTACAACTCTAAAAGAACAGATACCAATTGAAATTCTTTTTCCAGGAAAACCCATCTTCCCTATCCAACCACGAGTTTTTGGATGCACTGCGTTTGTTCACCTTCATGCACCAGGCAGGGACAAGCTTGCTGCACGTGCCGTCAAATGTATCTTTCTAGGGTATACTGTAAGTCAGAAAGGATACCGATGCTTTGACACACGGACACGAAAACATTTTGTAAGCGCTGATGTTACCTTCTTCGAGTCCATACCTTACTTCTCGCACTCAACAAATTTTCAATCCTCAACTCCTTCCGTTGACAACATCACCTTTCCAGTACCAGTTCCAACTCCACAAAGCCCTACGCCTCCTTCTGAGCCAGTGCCACCTCCTCAGGTATGCTCCCCAACTCAGGATATGGAAAATAATGTGGTTGCAGAGAATCAGGTGGACCTCCCTATAGCTCAACGTCGCCAAGCTCGACAATGTCCATCGGTCTATCGGACTAAACACCCCATCAATGCTGCAGTGTCTCTCGCCAAACTTACTCCAGCCTATAAGAACTTTGCGCAGGCTGTCTCAGATACTGTTATTCCAAAGAACCACACTGATGCGTTACAGGAACCCCACTGGATTCAAGCAATGCAAGAAGAGATGTCCGCTTTGGAATCCAGAAATACCTGGACACTAGTGGAATTGCCGGCAAATAGCCATGTCGTTGGCTCCAAATGGGTATTCACTGTCAAGTATAATCCAGATGGTTCCGTTGCACGCTACAAGGCTCGTTTGGTAGCCAAAGGGTTTACCCAAACCTATGGCATTGATTTCTTTGATACCTTTTCTCCAGTCGCTCGGCTATCGACGGTACGTATTCTTATTGCTGTTGCCGTTCAGCTTGATTGGCCTTTACATCAACTAGATGTCAAAAATGCCTTCCTATATGGTGATCTTCATGAAGTGGTTTATATGCAACAACCACCTGGATTCGAGCGACAAGGGGAGTGTCAGAAGGTATGTCTTCTACGCAAGGCAATTTACGGATTGAAACAAAGTCCTCGAGCATGGTTTCACAGGTTGTCAGAAACATTACATGTGATTGGATTCGAGAGATCGTCTTCTGATCATTCCTTGTTCACGAAGAAGACTACGAAAGGCATAGTAGCAATGCTGGTATATGTTGATGACATCATTCTTACAGGAGACGACTACGAAGAAATCGCCAGAGTAATGGTGCAGCTTGCAGAACAATTCGTGATTAAGGATTTGGGACATTTACGATATTTCTTGGGGATTGAAATAGCTAGATCAAAGCATGGGCTAGTAATGTCTCAACGAAAATATGCCACTGATCTATTAACAGAAACAGGGATGCTTGGGTGTAAGCCAGCACATATTCCCATGGATCCTAAAGGGCGGATCTTCGAGGAAGCAGCACCAGAGGATGCTAGTAGATACAGACGCCTAGTGGGTAAACTGCTCTATCTCACTATTACTCGTCCCGATATCACTATGGCAGTTGGAAGACTTAGCCAGTTTATGGATTCTCCCACTAGTAATCACTTTGAGGCATGCATGATGGTACTTCGGTACATCAAGCAGTCTCCGGGGAAAGGATTACTATTTCGCAAAGACGGCAACCTTAACCTTGTAGCATACTCTGATGCAGACTATGGAGGATGCTTGCAAGATAGAAAATCCACCACAGGGTTTTGCACATACTTAGGGGGAAACCTAATCACATGGAAGAGTAAGAAGCAAGCGGTGGTGTCACGATCTAGTGCTGAGAGCGAATACAGAGCCATGGCACAAGCAGCAGCTGAACTTGTGTGGATCAAGGCTGTACTAACTGACCTTCATGTCAGGACCAATGATATTATGGAACTAAGATGTGATAATCAAGCAGCAGTATATATTGCAAATAATCCCATGTTTCATGAACGCACGAAACATGTGGAGATCGATTGCCATTACACAAGAGATCTCATACAAAAAGGACAATTACGCACACATGGTGTTACATCTACAGAGCAGACTGCAGATATACTTACAAAGCCATTAACAAGGATCCAGTTCGAGAAATGTTGTAACAAGCTGAGCATGTATGACTTATATGCTCCAGCTTGAAGGGGAGTGTTGAGGGAATAAGGGTATTATTGGTATTTGTCCTGTAATGGGGTATTCCCTATGTAAACCCTAACCCTAAATCCTCTCTATATAAAGAGGGTTAAGGGGGCCTAATGATAATCAGAAAAACCTAATTGATACCCATCAACAACATCATATCAAAATTAAGAAGGAAACTTTCAAAATTTATAACATAACAGTTGAAGAAACATAAGACATCAGAAAACATCACTAAGAAACTGATCCATTCCCACTTTGACCATCATACCAGCAAAATCAAAGTTCCAAATATCTTTATAATTCCCCCTTAACAATCGTAGAAAAGCAAATAAATACAGCAATAGAAGAATACGTCAGCAAACAAACCAGAAGCAACAAACCAGATACCGATCCAATTCCATCGAAACATATCTTCACAAAAAAATCAAAAATTTTACACTCATTCCTTCAGAGTTTATATCATCCCCATCAATCCTACCGTATCAAGAAAATCGAATTTCCAAACATACCCGCATCCCCGTAGTCATATCATCATCATATCAAAGAAAACCAAAAAATAATTTTTCAGTACCAATCGATATCGCACTGTTGATCTGGATCTACTACGGCAGTGAAGGCATGGAGGTAACAAAAGGGTTTGAAGGTTGGGGTTTTTGGGTTGGTTGGTTTTAAGGATGCCAGATAGGGAACCGTAGTGGAAGATGACAAAATGGGGTATTTGGATTGCCCCGTGGGTAACCGTTCTCAAACGGTTCAGTGCCCCGGATTTTATGGGTCAGATCATAGTGGTTACCCGATCCGTGATGGCGTATTGGATATCAATGATTTTAGGGTCATCTCCTATGGATCGGATCGGGTACCCATCCAACCCGGAAACCGTGAACACCCCTGGTTGTTGGCATAGAGATGTGAGGAGGGTGCGCGTATTTATACCAAATCAGATTAACGTTGGTCTGTAAAGTAATGAGTAAAATATTATAGGGTCGGTCAAGAATATATCAATGACCTTGCTCATCGATTTGGTCCATTTTAGTCTATTTCGTTTGCGCCCTTCGGATTGGAAATTGAAATGGATAACGACACGATGGAGTCAAACTGTGCTGAATGGAGGCTCTTGTACGGAGTCTGAGGTCAATGTTTCGCGGCAAATATATGGGGCATGAAGGGTTCATGAAGTCGAATCTATGGATTGAGGTCTTCTATTCATGTGGATTGAGGTCGATTCGGGTGTTCTCGACTATGTTCGGGTCAATATAGTTCTGCCCTCCGGCTAGTTGGGTCACTCGGATTTTCCTCCTTACCTTAAGAAACACTAATAGGGACTGTGATGCTTTCAATATTGATATTGGTCCGTTATAAATATACAATAACACAGTTTATATATCACACAATTTCTTTTGTATACTTCAAATTTTAAAATAATATTATGAGGGCATGCTCTCTCCACCACAGGTGCATTTTTCGATCTTGCGTTCGGCCTCCCTACGTCCAGTGATACCTGCGAGACTTTAGGCTCTTCGGCCCAGATCGAGGAACCTGAAGCAAACCCCAATCATGAATTGGATAAAAATACAAACTCGAGTTTGATGTGGGTTTGATTTAGATTACCGACAAATGGAATATGAAGATCATGGATTTGGGAGTCTACATCTGGTCTAAGAAGAGTAGAATATTGGAGTGGTAGAGAGCAACTCAGACTGAGGAGAGAGGAACCGGATGGAGGCAGATATGTAACTAAGTTCTTCTCACCTCTCCTTTTCCATCTCCCACCACTTCCTCATTTGCTTGCAGTCATACTTAGGTGGAATCGAGAACATATATAATTGTTTCCCCTTGTGAATTTGATCACTTATAAACCATGTTGTAATTTGTAGTCTCATTAATCTCAGTGAATTCAGTGGAGGCGGAAATGGGACTAAAGGTGGAGAAGGGAAGAAGTGAGGAGGCTAAAGTGGAGAGGGGATGGTAAATTTGAAAAATGGGAGAGAGCATGAGGGGGGAATTGTCTAAAAAATGGATGGAAGTTAACACATTGTTTTGTCATGTGATTACGAGTGTAATTTACAATCACGAAGGTTTATGCGTGTAATAATGAAACTAGTGAATATAAATATTCCTTGTATTTACTGTATACAAATATCTCTTATATCAATTTTGGGATCTTTAATTCATCACGTGCTACATTTCTGGTGCATCTTCTATTTTATTATAAATCTCTTCCACTATAGCATCGATAAATTTTGAATCACTACTAACTTGTCGATCTTTTGGGACGCTCACTGGAGAAAGTCGGAGAACAACCTTCTCGTATAGAATCAGAGGAGATGATTTCACCACCACTGTCCCTTCTGTTAAATACAAGGGATGGTCGTTGTTGACCGTCTCTGATGATAAACTCTCTGGCGACGGTAACTTCGTCACCTCCCCTATACGTCACTGTTGACGTCGCGAAAAGCAATCAGAAGGGACGGTCGCGACCATTCCTTATAGATATGTATAAGGGATGGTTGCATAACCATCCTCGATGTGTCTGTACTGGCGGGACATTTAGAAATATTTGTACCCAAAGGGGACGGCTAACTTATAACCGTCCCCGATCATTATTATAGGGGACGGTCAAACGACCGTACCCGATGGTGTTATATCCTTCTCCGCCCGAGTTCTTTCCTCATTCCGCTCAAAACTCTCTCCCTACCCGTTGCCCCTGACCTCCTCCTCCCCTACCGTTGCCGCCCGAGCTCCTCCTCCCTTTTGAAGCCTCCATCGACATTGTTGGCTCCTTCCTCAGCTCTCGTTTGACAACACCCAGTGTCCTCTTTTTCGGTTGTGAGTTTTTTCCAACTATTTCTATTTGTAATACATTATTAATTGAAATATTCTTGTTTTTAACTATGTTTTATTTTTTAAACTAATAGCTTAGTCTTTAAGGTTAATCATAATCATTACATTTATCTTGAATCATAATATTTTGTTGTAATTAAAAGATTTCAAATAATACAATTAAAAGATTCCATATGATTTTGTATTAGAACTTTCATAGTATTCATGTTTTTGACCTTGTTGTTATCTTTGTATAGTGTATAAGATTACATATGTTGTTGTAATTAAAAATTTAATAGTACAGGAAAGATAGTGTACAAGACCTTCATAACATATATTAATGTTGTTTTTATCTTTGGATCTTTACCTTTAGGAAATGGATAAAAGTTGGATGAAAAAAGGTCCGATGATTATCGGACATATAACAATGGTGTTATTGGGTTCTTAGATTGGGCATTTCGGTGTGAGTCACTCTATCATATTATAGGAGGCGAAGGAGATAGGATCCATTGTCCTCACATAAGATGCAAGAACACTCTAAGTCACAATCAAACTGTAGTTTCAAGCATCTGATATTAAATAGTTTTTGGCTTCATTATACGAATTGGACGTATCATGGTGAAGGACTAATATTTACAAAAGTCAATAATTCCTCAGTTGATAATGAAAGAGATTTGTCTGAAACAGATGATCATAGTTGTATGTTTCAGATGTTAAACAATATTCGAGGGCATAACACGGATGAAAGGATGGAATCGCTTCAGGATACTTTACATTAAAGACAAAAGATGCAGAAAATCCTATATGCTCAGGAATCAAAATGTACCATTTACGTTTTCTTTTGGAGTTGTTTAAGAAAAAAGTAAATAATCGATGTACATCGATTATGATGACAGATATCTTGTAGTTAATTAGGACATTATTAAATAATAGACTGCATTTTATATTGGAAGGAATATTCAAATATAGATACATGTCCTGACTACAAAACTAGCATATATAAGAATACGAGTCATGATTTGAAGAGGAAAAAATCAGAGAAGATTTTACGATTCTTTCCTTTGATTCCTCTATTACATCGGTTATATTCGTATAAAAGACCAACTAGAATGATGATATGTCACAGTAATATAAAAAAAGATATAACTGGTGTTATGCGACATCTATCAGATACCGAGAAGTGGACGAAATTCGATGAAAGTTATCCATCGTTCTCTAAAGAAGTAAGAAATGTAAGATTATGTCTCGCTTCCAACGGTTTTAATCCATTCAAAAATATGACTACGAGTTACTCTATAAGCTGACACCTTGGATGTTGATGGCATCTTCTTTTATGATGATGTCTTTATCCTGTCCAAAAGAGCCAGGTAATGCGATAGACACTTATATGCAACCGCTAATTGATGAACTAAAGATTTTGTGGAATTATAGAGTGAGAACATATGATGTGGTAAAGAAAGAGTTCTTTACAATGCATGCTTCTTTAAATGATTTTCCGGCGTCGCTAATTTATCGGTTGGAGTACGAAAGATAAACTCGTATGTCCAGTTTGTATGAATAAAACACAATCGACATGGCTAACTGCGAGTATGAAACTTTGTTATTTGGGCCATCATAGTTTCTTACGTGTGAATCATAGATTGTTGAAAAGTGAAAATAATTACAAGTTTGACAGCAGACGTTTCGAATCGAATAAGTTTGAATCAACGATATGGTAGCACAGTGTGGAGGGAACAAGAAAAGTTGGGTAACTTCTCTCTAGGTCGATTATTTGAGAGAAAGTTATCCGGCGGATGGCGAAAACAAAGTATATTTTTTCGAGAACTATCATACTGGTATACTTTATAGGTCCTTCATAGCTTAGATGTGATGCATATAAAGAAAAATGTTATGAAAAATATTCTTGGAATTTTTAATCTTTCTTGTACCACGAAAGATATTTTGCGAGCTAGACGTGATGTGATACAGTTGAGTATCCGGTCCGAACTACTTCTGACAGAGTCAGATAATTCTAAAGTAACAATTCCTAAAGCGATTTATACATTATCTAGTGATGACAAAGATAAGATACTCAATTTTATTATAGAATATCAGATGGATTCTCGTAACAATAAGCAGATGTATAAATCTGAAGAAAAGAAAGATATCATCATTAAAAAGTCATGATTGCCATGTATTAATGCAACTTCATTTTCCGTTGGCCATCAAGGGAGTTGTACCTCCTGATGTTATGCAGCCACTAATCGAACTCAGCCAAATTTTTAAAGTCCTATGTTTGAAGACTTTAGATCCTGAAGTGTTTTTCCGATTAGAGACAGATATTACTATCACTTTATGTATGATGGAGCAGCTCTTTCTACATTTTTTATATAATGATACATATAGTTGTTCATCATGCGAAGCTCGGATATGTGGTCCTGTATAGTATATGGATGTATCCAATTGAACGATATCTAAGGAAATTAAAAAATAAACAGTTTAATAACGATGCACCTAAAGGTTGCATTACCGATATGTATTTATGTGAAGAATGCATTACATTTTGTGACATGTGTATGGATGATGGCAAGAATATCAGATTCGACGAGTTGTGAACTGAACATCCAAACAAACTTTGGATATTTTAACAAAATGGATGAGCTATTATAAAGAGTATCTGTCGAAGTATTTCAGACGATGAAAGAGATCTTGTTCATTACTATATCTTGATGCAATTAGAGAGGTTGATTGTTTCTTTGAAGAGTTTCGGTCAATAAGTACTAAAAAGTCGAACTTTCTTAAATGGTTCAAGGATATTATTGAACAAAGATGAACGGTGGAGTATGAATCTTGATATTATCCAATGAAGTCCATTCTCAATAGTAGTGTCATATTCTGGTTATGTCGTTAAGGGATTCAAATTTTGAAAAAAAGTCAATTGATGGGAATAAAGCAACATAACTTTCTGCAGTGATAGTGAAGATCGAACTCTCATCTGAAATTGATGAATACTATGGTGAAATTATTGATATACTAGAAATTAATTTTACACATGATGCAAGGTCTGTTCTATTTCATTGCATTTGGTTCGATGTGAGTCGTATTGGAACATGTTACAAGAAAGATAAAAATGGAGATCTTTCTTTAAAGCAAATATGTCGGTTACAAACTAATGAGACGTATGCGCTTGTCAGTCAGGTAGAATAGATCTTTTATGTACCGGACAACTCTATTGGTGGGTGGATTATACCTATTATGACAATACCGAGAGACTTCTTTAATGTTAACGAAGAGGAATATGCATTGGATAATGATGTTGCATACCAGAGTATTTCAAATGATTTTTTCATGATGTAGTAGACAAAGACATTGCTACTAGCAACACGAGGTAATGTTATTTTTTATTTTATGTTCAAATAATTGATATCTTGTAATCGATCTAAATGTATTTTTTAAATTATATGCTATTGAAATGCAGATATGACTCCTAGACTCGGGTGTATTCGAGAAGTTCCTGAACCCGCTCAGCAGCCACATGGAGGATCTTATGGTCCCGATAGTGGCGGATCTCAGAGATGATCGGGACCGTCTCAGTATAGGTTCCTGGATCGTTTTACACTCAGACAGACATTACATGTTCGTATCGTTAGAGGAGATGCAGTTGGGGAGAACTCTACGGAGTTTCAGATCTACCTTGGCAAGGTTGCTCATGCATGTGTCCCCATCACAATGCATGACTTTCGACAACTTCCTTATATTGTCAAGGTTGTCATACTATCTGATTTGGAGGTATTCTGCAATTGAATTATTATTTGCATTATTTTAATATACTCAACTATTTTATTCATCTCGTACTAGGATGTTTTTATATGGGAACGAAATGCCAACGTCGATTCCCAGATTCTCTCTCATGCGGTTGAGATGTTGCATCGATATAAGAGACGCATAAAGGCAAAGGTAACAAGATCTGTATATATACCTAAAGGAAAGTTTGAACACTTACGATATTTTTTTCCTTTCTTAGTATTACAACTCTCAGATTCCATATGAGCAGCTTGTGCAAATCATCTCACCATGTGTTACACCATATCTGTGGAGGGACTTGATCAATTTTTGGTCCAGTGAGGGATTCATGGTATACAAAATTTTTCTTTATTAATTGTTTTATGTTTGTACTACCTTTGATTGATAATAGGCTATATGTATAAAAAATACTTCGAGCCGTCCAAAGACTTTAGGTCCACCCACAAGATGGGGAGAAAATACAAACCAGTTAAAGGATGACTTTGAAAGCATCTACAAATTTATAAGTGTGACTAGTTTTGGAATTTTATTTAAAAATTAATTTATTTAAGGTTTTTTAGTTGAGGGATAATGATCGAGAAATGACCCGAATAAAGGTTTTGCGAGGTCAAGGAGCAGAGACGTAGGAGGAGAAGTGCAGTGGGTTGATGATGCCTACACACCAATTCATGTATGTAATTTATATTGTTAATTTTGAGAATGTCTTATATTAATTTTTTAAAATAATATATATATCCATGCATGTAGGAAGAAATGATTAGGCTCTCCACCACCTCACTAGATAGCACGGGGATGGGCATGCTCCCTTTATGTGCCAATGAATCCTTCCTCCAAACCACAGGTCCAGAACACAGTGGACGCATATGTTGCGGAGGACGTGGAGAAACGATCCATACATGGTACGGAATGGGTGATGCAAGTGGATCTCGGACCTCGTCACAAGGGAGCCAGGGAGGGAGAGATATGGAGAGGGAGTTGCGTGATGTCATGTCAAAGATGTCCGCATAGGTAGAGGTGATGGCTAAGATGCATATGGACATGGTGAATGTCATGGCATACATTACCCGTATTTAAAGCCAGGCCGAGCAACTAGTAGATCCGTCACAACTCGGCGATGATGAGGAAAGTGAAGAAAAGAGCGATGAAAGTGATGAATCGGGGTAGATTACGCGCGATGTAGAATATGTATATTATACTTTAATAGTATATTGAACAATTAAGTTGTTTTAATTTAAAATATGTAGAATTGCAAAACTGTTTTGTTGTTAAGTATTAAGTAAGAAATTTGATGTCTTTTAAATGTATTATTATATACGTGGTTTTGCAGCAGGAGTAGGAGATAAAAAGCAATCAAATCATTAATTTTTTGCTTTTAGAGAGTATAAGGGATGGTTGTAACCGTCTCCTCTTGTTCTCTAAAACCGTTCCTTCTGTAATAAATAAGTTCACGGTCTCTCACTATGGCCCTCAGGGACTAAAGGGGATGGTTTAAACCGTCCTCGAAACGATTATGTGGGCGTCAAAAAAAAGTATTTAAGCGTAGGGGACGATCGTGACCGTCCCCATTGATATTCGGATGACACGGTTTTAACTGTCTCCTCTATGGCAGTGCCTCATTGTCTCTCGTTATGGCCCATTGGGAATAAAGGGGACGGCTTAGACCATCCATGAAATGATTCTATGGGCGCTGCAAAAAACCTTTTAGCATAGGGGATAGTTGTGATTGTCGTCGTTGATATTTAGAAGAGACGGTTTTAACAGTCTCCTCTGTACAACAGCACCTCGTTTTCTCTCATTTTGATCCACGGAGAGTAAATGGGGTGGTTTAGACCGTCCTGATTATGCAGGCACCGTGAAAAACATTTAACCGGAGGGGTCGATGACGACCGTCCCCATAAACGAGCGGAAGGGACGGTGATGAATCCAAGATTCATTGCCTTTATTCTTTTATTTTAGCTTCATTTCCATAGTCAAATGCTTGTAAATACCCACTAATTTCTTGAAATTATCATTTTGCATGCATTTCTTAAATATGTATTTTTAACACTTTTAACACTCAAATAAAAGAATAAAGTAGAAAAGAAAAGGAAAAGAAAAATGAAAGATGAATTCATAGAATAGATGCATACTGACCCGAGCCCCGAGAGAAGGTCAAGACTTGACCTGATCGACTAGGAATAAAGTATGGGGAGATAGGGTCTTTAATTAAAAATCCAAAATATTTGTAAATTTTTCCTATATATGTTTTACAAAACTTACACTATTTTATTTGTACATAAATTGATCTCAAATTAAATATTTTTGTAAACAAAAGATGTAAATAAAATAGTTTTGTAAATAATAAAAATAAATGGAAAGCAAAATAATTACAAATTACAAATAATCACACTCAGAAAGGGCCGCAAAACGATATTTGAAAGACCAATTTCAGATCCATACGGACTCATATTGAATAAAACTCAAGTCCATTATACTCTAAATTAAATTATCTTTCAAATGACTGTGATTTCATAAATTTTGGAGTTACGGTTGAAAAGTTGATTTTCTGAGGTGGTTTGTGCAGTTTTACTACTTACATATTTCTATATTTATTCATATTGTTTTATACATAATGTACAAAATTAGCAATATTATCTTCATTATTGAAAATAAAAAATAATAAAATTTAAAAATTTAAAAAAAAATAAAAATACTTTCCTTATTTTTACATGTGTATATTGTATTATACGTACATAATATTTGTATACAACTAATTTCCTTAGATATAAATCATCAAAACAAAGTAAATATATAATTGTAATTAATTTATTTTAATTAGGAAAATTTTATTTAATTATTGAATTATTTAATTTATTCATTATATGATTAAAAAATACCTTGTATGTAAAGATATTATTCTATACCTTAAATAGCTTGCATTAAGGTGGCGAATTAATTTTTATAAATTTATTACTTTATTTTATTTAGTTACAAAATTCATTTTTAACAATTAATTAATTCAATTAATTATTTTATTAATTCCACCACTAAATACATTTCTTCAGTATATATACCTTCCTTTTTTTCTTCTCTTTTAATTGGCTCCTTTCTCCCTCATTCATTTTTGATCAATCTTTGGTCGCGAGGAGCCAATCTTCGAGAGCAATCTTGTCGAAGAAGGATTCCCAGCCTCCGAGCCGTCCGATGATAGCGAGTCGACCCTCGTCGAGGCCATCACAGTTTATCCGATCCCAAGGTGGGATCCATTTTCTTTCCCATCATTTTTCCTAGATAAATCTTAGTTTTTATTTTTGCATAAATATCATGATTAATTCTTAGATCCTAAAATCCCAAAAAATTCGTCAGACATTTTCCGATCTGACACCGATTTTCCACGCCATTTTCTCTATCTCTACACGTTCCCATTCTAGCTTGCACAATTTATCAACTCCGGTCACACACGGTGACCAGAGATTTGGGTCTATCTTCCATATCGCCAAGATCCACAACTGTTAATGTATCTTATTTTGTGTAATTATAAAAAATATATATATAATTGCATTTATTCCTAACATTTGTTTTGGAGGAAAATAAAAAATATAAAAAAAATATTAATACATTTTATTACCTTCCTACGTATAGTTTTTGTTAAAAAAATAAAAAATATTTTTTTCCTTACTCCAGCTACTATTTTAAAATAAAAAATAATAAAAAAACAACTGCTCTCAGCCTGGCCGCATCAGCATCGCCCAACGGCCAGGCCGCCCATCGCCACTCAGTCAGCCTCCAGCCGACTGCCTATGTGCCATGTGCGCGTGGGGATGAGAGGCGACGACGGCACATCCCTCATGTTTGGAAATGAAGGACTCAAAGAAGGAACCCTAGGGGCGTGGGATTTGAAAAAGACAGGAAAAATTACAAAGATGCTATTGAAATTTTCAGAAATTATAAAAACAGTCCATGTGCGCCACCACAAGGCATGTGCGACACGCATGTTCACTAGGTAATTTGTATATTATGCTCGCATGCTTATTTCTTATTATATTTTAATGCAGAAACTTAGAGTAATTGCATTTATGTCCATGTACTGCAGACCTTGAATATCTTATTATTTTCATTAAAATAAATATTTTCATGCTCTAAAATTTTTCAAAAATTTTGTGAATATTTTGTATGTGTACTATATCATTGTAGAAAAATTTTATCATATTTTGTTGCTATTTGATATATTTAAAAAATAAAAAACAGTGTCTTTTTATCTGCCCAAACTTAGTTCAATCATAAAAACTCGAAAATTTGCCTAAAAAATTTCAAAAAAATACTATAGATGTATTTTACTCCCCTTTAATTTCTATCCAATTTTTGTACATTAATCATTTATAAAAACCAAAAAAATACGAAAAACTAAAAATCTTAAATAGTTTGTAGAAAATTCAATCAAAATCCAAAATTATGATTTCAATCTTTATTTATAGATTTGTACTTGTAATTTAGGATAGAAATAAATTCCAAGAGTTTTGGGTACTTAAAATAATTTTAAGTTGCAAAATACTCTTGGGTGTGCGTTGTTTTCCTTAGTTTCCATTATTTGATTTTTAAAAATCAAGAAAACATCTATAAATTTTGAAAAAAATATTAAAAAATTTTAAAACCGATAAATCCCAAAAATATTTTTTTTTTGTAATTTTATGAACATTTTTTTATATTATAAAAATAGAAAAAGAGTGTGGTGTGTGTGTATTTTTATCCCATTGTGCTTATTGTTCCTAATTTGAAAATAAAAAAAATGAAAAAGCAAAAACCACTAAAATCATATTTTCAAAATTTGACTAAGTTTTTAAATTGTGCTCCTTGTGTTCGACCTTGATCGCTATACCAGGTAAATTTAATAGTGAAAACCGCTTGCTTATCAATGTTTGATTTTCTCTTAAGTGGTTTAAAATATTTTTCTCGTTGACCAAATCAATTGGTTGAGAACAAAGACATTGCATATTTAATACATCTTGACCGCATCGATAATTGTCTCATCAGAATGGCGTTGTTGCTGGGGAGCATGGCTTTATAGTCATTTTTCAGTTTCACTCTATCTATCTCTATAATATTATAACTGTTTTGTGACCATCATATGCTTTGATTTTTATGCGAGGAACTGCTTGGAGGACGACTTGGAGTCTTTTTGGAGGACCCGTACAGGAGGTGGAGCAGAGAAAAAAAGAAGATAGTTGTGTATTTTAGAGAATAATTAATGGTTGTAATAATTTAGATACTTTGGACTTGCCAAGTATCGGTGCACTTGGGGGAACTCACTGTTGTTTTTCTTGTTTTTGATTTCACTGTCATAACTTTTTATTTGATTCTCATGGATCTAGCCCTTAGACATATGATTTTTGTTGATTGTGATGTAATCAGCTAAGGGCTAACTCCTAATTGATTTTCTTTTCCTATAGAATGTGATTGGACCTTGCTAAAATTGAATTGAAAAAGTTAGCCTAATTGATATTGAGACCACGCCCGGTGAGAAGTCACATACAGCACTAGCAGAACCCATTGTGGCAGGCACCGAGTGACTCCCAAGATCGGACTACAGACTCGATTCAATTAACTAATTATTGTTCTTCACGATCAATAGAAGTCACTCGTCTAAGGCTGATTTCCCTGTGCATCATATAGTTAGTTTACTTTCAGTATTTAATTTTATGAACGGATCATATTGCATGTAGAGTGTTGCAGCAAGGTACATATTTTCTATCTTTGCATGCATTGTCATATTTGATCACGTATTGGAATTTTCGTACTTCCTCCCCCTGTTTTTGGACTTAAATTAATCAAAAAGGAAATCAGAAAGCTTGTTAGACATTATTTTTGAAAAAATAAATAAATAAGAAAATCAAAAATTAAAAATTTATAAAATGGGACTTCTAATTGTACTTGATCCTTAAATTTAAATGTAATTAATTCCTCATTATTTTAGGAGAGCAACCCCCTCATTATTTCCGCTTTTAATTGCTCGCGTACATACTAAGGTGTAGTGTCCAAATCCTATTAAAGCCTCCTATGTGTATGTACAACTTTTGTATGATCACTAAACTCTAAAATTGAAAAGGTAAAGATCGAATTCTCACGGTCAGATTTGTGTTGAGTTGGTGAACTGAGGGTTTGCTTTGTTTATTGGATGTCTTTGGTGTGAGTTGGTTACATTTATCTTATTTAGATCTTTAGCAGTCACCTTCTGTCTCTCTCTCACTCTCTTCTATCCCACCCTCCCTCCCTTCATCATCATTCTTTCCTCTCATCATGAATGGCCATTCTCCATTTCAGCCAGATTTTGTGGCTTCTTCATTCCATGACCATTATTCCCGCCCGATTTTGTGGCTTCTTCATTCCATGACCATTATTCCCACCCACTATTTTGGGAGGTTCAAACTCCGACCGACATCATGTCTTCTCCCTTCTCATTCCCACCTTCCCATTTGGGACATGCTGTGAGTGAAGTCCAAAGAGTTAAGATTGACCAGATACAAGATACGTATTATCACCTTGTTGAGATGACAATGCACTCCATGAATGATGAGAGAGAGTAATGGCGAGTTTTAGATGATCATGATTTTAGGATTATTGTACATTATTTAGGAGACGAACAACCACACTTAGGAGCTCAGTTAAGGTCTATATTGAGTCCCTTCATTCTGGATTTAGAGTTCATTAATCTATGCCAAAATTTTCAGGGGGAGTGCATGAGGAGCCATATATTCCTACATAAGAGTTTGAGGATTTTTTTGGATCACGAGCATACATAGATATTACTTCTGAGGATCTGATGTTGATGACCTTCCCTTTCTCTTTTCAGACTAGAGCTTTGAGATGGCATAGAGAGTTGGGGAGGAAGATTGCAACGTGGGGAGATTTACGATCATTATTCTTGCAATGATTTTAACTCCAGCGTAAAGTAGATTTGATGTGGTCGTGCATTCGAGATTTTTCAGTAGACCCCTTTGAGCCATTGAGAGATTCATGGTTGAGGTTACTTGACTTTTTTAGATGATTTCCAGATCATGGATTTTCTATGAATGACCTTGTCCAGATCGCCATGAGGGAGATGACTACAGAGCATATTGAATAAATCATTACTTCATGTGACGGTTCATGCCACAATCCCGACATGGATTTATTTGAGACCATCTTGGGAACACATTCAAACATTCTGTATTCACGAGATGATTTTTTCGGGGCAACACATAAGGGAGAGATGACACTAGTTGAGTGTGTGGCGCTTCATGTTGATTTATACAGCACACACCAGTCAGAGGATATGGATGCTATTACATTTCATATGATGGATGCATTGACTACCACTGCGCGTTCCTTGAGTCGGACATTGGACGAGTTCTCGTTGGTTTTACATGCAGATTTTGAGCTAGTTCTGCACTTTCATGTCGAAGATTCTTGGATTCTAGCTCTGCTAGCATCCCAAGAAATAGATTAGGAACCTACATCTCAGCCATCCTTTGAGGTATTTCAGTGTCCATGTCCATTTGATTCAGTATCTATGCTTCAGAAGATCTTCTCATACTCAAATATACATTTGGATCCATCTCATCATAGAGAGGTTGATGAGGGACTGATTTTTTATTTGACAGACCTAAATAGTCTCGTCTTTGAGCTGTGTGTCCTCCCATTTGATGAGATCGATACATTTTTCGAGAACTTGATATTTGGCAGTATAGATCCCCAATTCGATGATTTTGCATTACTCCCCGAGGGTTATCTGTGGGGGGATGTCACGGACCCTGTGTACTTGGTTTCACTTTCTGGGAGTGCATTCGATCTGTCGGATTACGAGATCGAGTCTTCTGATATTTCTGATCATGACTTTGATTTTTCTCTCCACGACGACCATCGCGAGGATGACCCGATCTTTAAGGTATTAGATGATTTCACTGATTTCACTACATTACATGCATCGGGTATCAGCATTTTTATTAATTCTCCTGATCTTGATATTCGTTATCTATTCGAGACGGTTATTGACGTGGAATTCCCTGACAGATCCTTCCTTCTCCACGTTCGATTTCTTCGGCTCCTTCCATTCACTCCATTCAGACCTTGAGCAGACAATTTCTTTTGTGCTACCAGAGCTCAATTTCATCTTTCCACATCTTTACCTAGTAGAAGACACTTGTCTGATTGTATACTTGGGTGTCAGAGTCTACACTATTGACTTCATTGTTGTTCTCTCACCGAGACTGCAACAACGGTATGGTATTCACCTCACAAATATTGTCTTGAACCTTGATATGACATTATCCTACCCTTTGCGCCCATCTAGTGGCATAAACTCTAGCACTTGTTGAGAGGCACCTCAATATATTCTACAGATGTATAGATCCAGTTGTCCATATCATTCATTCTTTCTGTCTAAACACCCCATCCCTATCTCATGATTATTATATACTTAGGGTTTACTTTACCCTAAGTATAAGGGGGGGGGGGGGTCATACCTTTTATTATTCTTTTGATTCTTTTTGCCTCTGTTTTGTTAACTATACTTCGGGGTATTTTACCCTAAGTATAGGGGAGGTAGATTATGTATATTCTACTCCTCGGTTTTCCCCTTGCGTACAATCTTCTATACCTATGATTACGTGATCCTAAGTATAGGGGAATAACCGACTTCTATTGCTTTTATTCTTTAATTCATCGTTATAGTATACTAATTCTTTTCACTTTTCTATACTTAGCATGAGTTATGTCTTCCTTTGTAGCTTTTTGGTCACTATGAGGACATAGTTCGAGCTAAGTATAGGGGGTGTTGTATATATTGTATATATACTTTAGACATAACTCGTAGTTTCATATTTTTTATATGGCTAAAATATTGTATAAATACTGATAAAAAAATAAAATAATAGCTAATAAAAAGATGCAGAAATTTCCTCAAAATTCTTTTTGTATATACTAATTAATAAGTCATGTTAAAAAAATTTGAAAAATATTTTGAAAGTAGTTTGAAAATCTATTTGAAAAAACTTTTGAAAACTATTTGAAAAATGTTTGAAAAATATTTTCATCCTTTGTAAAAAAAATTGTGGCTCGTAATAATTTTTCTTTGTGTGAAATAAAATTGTTTTTGTAAAACTATTTGCAAATGTTTTGAAAATAGTTGAAAAATAATTTTGAAAATCTATATATACTATTTGAAACATGTTTGCAAAATTGTTTTCAACTGATTGTAAATGATTGTAAAATTGTTTGAAAATTTATTTTAGACTATATCTTTCAAAATCATTTGTAAAATTATTTTCAAAAAAGATTGAGGAATATGTGCATCATAAAAAATATAATAAAATAATAATAATAAAATTTTAACCTGTATAAATTACTCAAGTTGTAAATCCTTTCGTCTGATTCTTGTAAATAATTGACTCACTCTTGTGTAAATATGTGTGTCTCACTCCTAACCCATATTTAAAAAAAGTGTATATACTTGTATATATTACTAACTATTTGCATAAAAAAGCTCCTTTTGCATGTGCACCATTTTTTCAAAAATCCATAAAAAGTTCAAAATTAGAAAAAATGTTTCACTAAAAGTTTTTACATTCTTTCTTTGCATTGTACGCATTTCTTGCATTGACATGTGCATTTTTCAGGATTGTATAGACATTTAAACTAAGTCTGGAATAAATTTGAAGAATGGAGCTTAGTTGGACCTTAATCCACTTAGTTTCAAAGGAACCTTATAAGAACTACAGTTAAGACTATTCAGGTCCAAGTGACTTAATTCTTTGAGTCCATAACCTATGTTTACATGCCATCTTGATAATTCTAAGTAGAATATTTAACAAAACATGCATGATTCTTTCAGATCGTGGCTTACCTTAGACAATCACTCTACATCTTCATGGAGGAGGTAGTGAAGGGGCAGACTTTTGGCTTGGGGTAGCATACGAGGTTAGTACATCTAGGTGGATGCTCTCATCCTCCTCTAGGGAGGGAAGTGTGTCTCTACCTGGTTTGGAGATGTTGTACTCTAAAGACATGATGTTGTGGGGTTGCAATAATGCTTCAAAAGAGGGATAGTCTACTGGCTCAAGAGAAAAAAACTCCTTATGTAAATGTTGCACCTTGTATATATTTTCAAAAAAAATGCAGAATCTCCAAAAGTGGACAGGCCTGATTGAAAAGTAAAATGCCTGCCGAAGTGTATATACATGTGAAAAAAAAGAATAAGAGCTTCAAAGTCAAATGTTTGTGATCTTGCAGCAAATGGCTTGGCTACATTGGTCATGCATCCAAGGATAAGTAGCTACACTGGTTACCGTCCATTCTCTTCTCCGTCCCCTCTTCTTGAGCTGGTTGTACTTGAACTTAGAAGGGAATATCCCCGCTCCTTGAGGAAGGAGTTGCTACACTAGGGGATTAGAGTTACCTTGTTGAGGGAGGATGTTTCTTTTCTACTTTTGAGATGAGGAGCTATATTTCACTTACACCGTACAAGTAAAGATTGAGAGTCATAAGAATTTGTGTATGTAGATTTGTTCTGACCTAAATGTTGAGGAGACCTGAATAGGAGTCTTGTAGAACTTAGAGGCTGTTAGGCTTTAAATCTATTTCCCATTAAGGTTCTGATACACTAATAATCCAAAGGTTCGACGGAGCTCCATACTACATTTTTACGAAGATAAGTTTAAAAGTCAACATTGTTCTAACTTCTTTCCCTTTTCTTTTCTTCATTTTTATTTTCACTTATTTTCCAAATAAATGTTTGCTAAGGGACTAGCAAAGGTAAAGTATAGGGAAATAATGAATCCACGATTCATCTCCTTTATTCTTTTATGTTAGCTTTATTTCCTTAGTCAAACGCCTGTAAGTACGTACTAATTTCATGAAATTACCATTTTGCATGCATTTGTTCAATATGCATTTTTAACACTTTTGACACTCAAATAAAAGAATAAAGGAGAAAAGAAAAAGAAAAAAATGAAGGATGAATTTATGGAATAAATGCAGGCTGACCCGAACCTCGAGAGAAGATCGAGACTTGACCAGATCGACCAGGAATAAAGTAGGGGGAGATAGGGTCTTTAATTCAAAAATCCAAAAACGTTTTGTAATTGTTTTCCTGTATATGTTGTACAAAAATTATACTAATTTATTTGTACATAAATTGACCTCAAATTAGATATTTTTGTAAACAAAAGTTGTAAATAAAATAGTTTTGTAAATAAAAAGATGGAAAGCAAAATAATGAACAGATTATAAATAATCACTCAGAAAAAGCTGCAAAATGATAATTTAAAGAGCAATTCTGGCTCCATATTGACTCAAATTGAATCGAACTCATTTCCATTATACTCTAAATGAAATAATATTTCAAATGGCTTCGATTTTATAATTTTGGAGTTACGGTTGAAAAGTCAGTTTTCTAGGGTGGTTCGTGTAGTTTTACAACTTACATATTTGTATATTTTTTTACATTTCTTTTATACATAATGTACAAAATTGTAAATATTTTCTAAATTATTAAAAATAAAAAAAATAAAATATAATAAAAATAGAAATACTTTCCTTATTTGTACATGTGCATATTATATTATATTTACATAATATTTGTATATAACTAATTTCCTTACATATAAATCACCAAGAAAAGTAAATATCTAACATCAATTAATTTCATTTAATAATTAAAATAGTATTTAATTATTTAGTTATTTAATTTATTCATTATATTATTTTAAAAACATACCATGTATATAAAGAAATTATTTTATACCTTAAATAGTCATCATTAAGGTGGATAATTAAAATTTGAAATTAATTAATTTATTTATTTTATTTAATTCCGAAATTCGTTTTAGTTAATTATTTATTTTATTAATTCCACCGCTAAATACGTTCTTTAAGTGTATATACCTTCCTTTTTTCTTCTCTTTTTATTGATTCCTTCCTCCCTCATTCATTTTTGATCAATCTTTGGTGGGGAGGAGCCCGATCTCTGAGAGTAATCTCATCGAAGAAGGGTGCCTAGTCTCCGAGCCAACTAGTGACAACGAGTCGACCCTCGTCGAGGCCATCATGGTGTATGAGATCTTGAGGTGAGATCCATTTTCTTTCTCGACATTTTTCTTAGATAAATCTTAGTTTTAATTTTTGTGTAGATATCTGATTAATTCTTAGATCCTAAAATCTCAAAAAATCCACTACACATTTTATGATCCGACATTGATTTTCCACGCCATTTTCTCTATTTCTACACATTCCCGTTTTACCTCACACAATCTATCAATTCCAGTCACACACGGTGACTGGAGATTTGGGTCTATCTTCCATATCACCAAGATCCACAACCATTCACGTATCTTATTTTGTGTATAAAAATAAAAAAATATAATTAATTAATAAAATTTTTTAATACCTTCATGAGTACATTTTTTATTAGTTTTTTTCATTACTCATGTTGTTTCTTAACATATAAAAAAAGAATAAAAAAGAAAACAACAGCTCTCGGCCCAGCCCATCAGCATCGCCCAGTGGCCAGGCCGTCGATCGCCACTCAGTCAGCCTCCAATCGACCGACCACGTGCCATATGAGCGTGGAGAGGAGGGGCGGTGGCGGCACATCCCCCCTGTTTGGAAACAAAGGACTCAAATGAGGAGCCCTAGGGGCATGGTATTTTCATAAAATCGGAAAAATTACAAAGATGCCCCTCGAACTTTCGAAAATTATAAAAAGGTCCATGTGCGCCAACAAAGGCAAGTGTGACACACATGTTCACTTGGTCATTTGTATATTCTGCCTGCATGCTTATTTATTATTATATTCTTATGCATACACTTTGAGTAATTGCATTTAGGTCCTTGTACTCCAGATTGAGTTTCTTATTATTTTCATTAAAATAAATGTTTTTCATAATCTAAAAATTCTCAAAAGTTTTGCGAATATTCTTGTTGTGTACCAGATCATTGTATAAAACTTTCATCCCATTTTGTTGCTATTTGATATTTTGGAAAAATAAAAAACAACGTCTTTTGTCTGCCCGAACTTAGAGAAAATCATAAAAAATTGAAACTTTGCCTAAAAATTCCAAAAAAATATTGTAGGTGTATTTTACTCCCCTTTAATTTCTAAAAACCAAAAACATTATGAAAAAACTAAAAGTCTTAAAAATTTGTAGAAAATTTTAGAAAACATAAATTCTGATTTCAGTATTTATTTGTAGAAATTTAATTGTAGTTTAGCATAAAAATAAATTACAGGAGTTTTGGACACTTAAAATAAATTTAAGTTGCAAAATACTCTTGGTTATGCATTGTTTCCTTAGTTTTCATTGTTTGATTTTTATAAAATCACAAAAACATCAGAAATAAATTAAAACATTACCAAAAACATGTTAACTCCTATAAAACCCAAGAATACATTTTCTGTAATTTTCTTGGCAATTTTGGATATTCTGAAAATACAAAAAGAGTGTGGTGTGTGTAATTTTGTCCCTTTGTACTTATTGTTCCTAATTTGAAAATAAAAAAAATTGAAAAAGCAAAACCACTAAAAAAATGTATTTTCGAAATTTGATTATTAGTTTTTAAATCATGCTCTTTGTGTTCGACCCTGGTCGCTATACCAGGTAAATTTAATTGCGAAAATCGCTTGCTTGTCATTGTTTGATTTTCTCTTTGGTGGGTTAAAATATTTTTCTCGTTGACTGAATCGATTGGTTGAGAAAAACAACATTGCATATTTAATTCATCTCAACCGCATCGAAATTCGGCTCATTAGACGGAAACACACCTCCCCTCTAGCTTTGGATGCGACGGGTTAAACCATTGCATTGTATGCACATCAGGAATGGTCAATAAGGGATGGTTATCACCTTCCCAATTAGTCAGTGGAGATAGGACGGTCGAAAACGTCCCCAATAGATACAGAAAGGGGATGTTCATATTTAGCATTCCTTCCAGTCAAATGAGACGATGTTAAAGGGGACGGTCATGTGCATGTCCCTTCTGACCAAAAGGGACGGTTTACATAGGAATGAGGACGGTCGTTGACCGTCCCACTAGGTACTCTGCTTGCAGTGAATCTATGGTTGCATCCTCCATCTCCTCGTGACAAATTAGGGTTGATTGCATTTGATAATCGACTCGAGTCTCCCATCCTCCTCCATTGTTGATTCTTGATTGTATTCAAGTGCTCCGATCTTCAGTGATTGCATTCAAGTTGTTTCCTTCAATACTGACTAGTATTGATCCAAGATATGTAAAATAAGAATTCTTGTATTTTCTATTCCCTAATTTAACAAGTTCTCGAACACGAGATCTTCCCTCTCACATATTATTTACTTTCTTATTGACATTAAAAATTATATAAAGTACTTCATTGAGAAAATAAAATAATTTCGATCATATATATATAATATATATATCATATTCAAATAGTAAAATTTATTCATTCAATAAATTTTCAATTTAAAAGATTCTTTATTAATGAATATCATCATAGTGATTCAATTTATAAGATTGGATTTGAAATTATTTTAAAATATTTAACAATATGCATTGACTTATTAATAAAGTTCTTATTATTAACTAAATTACAGAAATTATATTCCATTATGAAAAATTGTAAGAGGAGTAGAAATACACTTAAATAGTTATTTCTTCCTCCCATAATAAAAGTAATAAACAACTAATTCAATGATTAGGGTAAGAGACTTCATGACCTAGATAATTCTTGATAATACAAACTTCTGCTTTATTTACAAACATTCATAAACCACAGTATGTAGATGTCAAAGGAATATTGCAATTCAAGGACGAATAAATTCTGCTCTCACTTACATTCAAATTACAATCCTATAAGCACCAATTCCATGGATCTTTTCCCCTCCATCGACTATTTATTATATTGTAGTCATCCCACTCATATATATGAATAATATGATGAAGTACCATATGAGTGTACATATAATCTTAATCATTAAAAATAGATGGGTTTTGGGAACACTAATAGGGGACGGTCACAAAATGATCATCGCATTACCAACTGGTGGTGATGATCATGAATCGATGGGCGATTGCACAGTTTTGTCCCTTATGTAGGTATCTATAGGGACTATTAAGCGGACCCATGTCCCCAATAGCAATGTAAGTGGACTTATAATATCGTTCGCCCCCTATGCCTTTGTTAGACAATAAGATTTTTGAGACCATCCCATATTAATCCTCAAAAGAGACGATCGCTATGACTGTCGCTTCTTTAGATGACCAGGGACGGTTTTAATTGTCCCCTTTGCTTCTTTGCGCATGTCATCGGTGGTCGCCTAAACGTTTGAGATATTTTGTCAAAGGGAATGGGTGTAACCATCCTAAATTCTCACTAGAGAGGACGATTGTATATCGACCATCCCTACTCTATTTGACGTTTTGAAGATCCTGAAATAAATTGAGACTAAAGGGACAATCATCAGTGAACCATTGATGAATCTATGATTCATCATATTATTTATCGTTTATTATCCTCTTTATTTAAACTATTCAAAAAAATTGTACATAATAAACTAGAATTAACTCCTAACTCTGTGTAATTAACTAACTCAATTGAGTGTATATATTGTATATATTGTGGTATCAAAAAGGAATTAAAAATACATAAATTAGTAATATAAAGTCATAAAATAAAGGAGTCATTCGCCTATAAATAGCCTAAACTTCTTGTATTTTAATAAATGCATATTAGTTCCATTTCGGGTTTTTTCGTTCTATAATTTATATAATTAAAATTTATATAAAAATACAAAAATATAAAATAAACTGACAGTCAATAAATACTGCTAGATCTCAAAGAGAAAGGCCGTAAAGTCCAACTTTTGTGCCGCATTTCCGCTCCATTTGAACTCCAGATTCACCAAACTCACTATTAAAGTTCAGGTTAGAAAATTATCTATCTATAAAAATAGTTTTATTAAAACCAGATCTCGTTAGCAGAGTATGAGTTTTTGGAACTACTTGTATATTATACATATGTCCTTCTATTTTATTTATTTATCTTCTTATTTATTAAAAATCTAAAAAATATATTAAATTGTAAACTTATTTTAGATTTTCTATTTTTAATTTTTTGATCTTATTTAAAAATTCCAAACAAATCCACAAAACACAAAAATGTGGTATTTTATACCTATAGTTGACCCTAAAAATACTTTTTGTGCAAATGATTTATTTTGGTTTCGTATTGTTCACAAAAGCTGTAGATCTCGTCAATATGAGCAACTTTCATGTTGACCACTTTTTGATTGACCTCTTTTGTTATTTATTGTTGATTTTTTCTGTATATTTAATTTTTTATTTTTCTAGGAGCAACACATGGCAGCCCTTGGAGCCGCCACATGTCACCCCATTTTATATTATTTTTGTATTTTATTTTATTTTAATTTAATTTTATTTCTATTTTATTTATTTATTATTTAATCAATTATTTATATGTATATTTACTTATTTATTTTTTTATTATCTATTTATTATAATTATTATTTATTTTATTTTTAAATTTTATTTTTTCTATCACATGACTGTACCCTTGCGTGCCACGTGGCCCCCTCTCCTTCCTCTCACTTCTCACCTCGTTCTTACATGTAACAACCCCATGGGCACCGCCTGCTTCCTTCAGCAGTGCGCAATCACTTACATAGCCTCCCCATCTCACTCTCCATCTCTCCCAGGTTCTCAAATTCCCCACCAATCCACGCCTATCTTTCTCTCTCCTTCGTTTGCACAGAGATACACCTCCGGCTGCTCTCCTACCCCGCTAAGCCCACTTCAACCACCTCCAAACTCTAACATCCCTCACACTTCACCCCCCACGAGATGCGCACCCTCCAAGATCCCACACCCTCTGCTACAATCCTTAAAAGGGCCGCTCCACCTTCTTGTGAATGCATCTGGCACCATGGACGAGAGAGATACATAGAGAGATCTCTCTGGATATGTGCCGGTGATAGACAAGTCTTAATGAGAAAAGATCCTCCTCGTCATGTAGAGATGCATAGCCTAAGGAGTTCTGTTGCAACCTCATCATCGGGTTGCTAAGCTCGTCGATACGGCGTTGATTCGAGTGATAATCATGATATTATCTTCATGCTCCTTCCCAGGTGTCAACTCATTCATCTACCTCAAGTAATCCTTTTTCTATCTTCCTTCTTCCTTGCTTCTCTTTTCCCATGTTCTCTTCTTCACATTTTCTCTACTCTTCTCCGTCGTTCACGTCATGCCGATCATCACACTTCCATTATTTCCTATATTTTTGTCCATCCACCATAGTTTCACGAGCCCGCTCCACCTTTACACACCTACACCTTCTTCACCACTCTCAATACTTGCTCCCCTCTCCTTCCATTTTCGGGTAGTTGTGAGCAACCTGCATCGCTCCGACACCGTCGAAAAATCGCCTCGAGCGCCAACCACACCAAGCCCACTCGCCATCGACACACATGCTACCATGTTTGCACCACCAGGAGAGTGTTGCCCATATCTGTCCTCAACTTCACCACCCTTCGCTTGCTCGTCACCATGTAGAAGATCGCTAGCACTCACGCAACATGCCTCCGCAAGCGAGTCTGCCCAACCTTGGCAACAACAGCTTTATCTCCTCCGCACAGGAGTATGTGTCACCTGAGGTTTGAGCCTCACACATCAGTAGTCCTCAAGCGGTCATCCCCTTGACACACATTGTTGTTCTGCTCCGTGCCCCTCCAGTATCTGCCCTTGTCTCAACCTCCTAGGGACAACCACCCTACATGGACCCTTATCCCCACCTCACACATAAGGCACGTGGGGATATAACATTTGCACGGAGCTCCACAAACTACTAGAATTCACAAGCAGATCCCGCCTTCCATAGGGCACATGCAAAGCATGCGCCTCTTAGGGAATTTGCATGTTTGCCCTCTGATGAGTTGCAAAATGCCCTCGTTAATTGTCGTGAATTATCGCACATTTAATTATGAATATCGTTTCATTGTAGGCGGGCAATTGGAAATCGGTTAAGAAATAACCACAATAAATTAATTCAATTTTTAAGGGCGTGGTTTTTGTTTATTTTACTTGGGCAAGTCCCAAGGTCGAACTCAAGGGGGCAAAGGAACAACCTAGAATTTTGTCTATCAAAGTTTGTGCACGATTTTTAAGGCGATTCTTTTTTGTAATTTTTAATGCAATATTTGGGATGCAAAATGCAACTTTGGATGATTTAAAGAAATAAAAAATGAATATTAATCAAACGATGCCCAAAAAATTTGAAAATTGGTCGAGATATTAATTATGATGAAATGAATGCACTTTAATTTTTTGGAATTTTTGGATGGAAGATACATATTTTATGAATCTATGAATGCAAACGATGAAACTTTCAATATTTAATTGTAAAAAATATTAAACCTAATTAATTTCAAGGGATAAAATTATCCAAGATCTAACACTAGGTGATTCATCTCAAAAAACTCCTAAACTTCAAAAATACAGGATTCAATATCTATTAAAAAATAAATATTGAATATGAGAAATGATTTTTACAGGCAAATTATGTATGCAGATGCAATTTTTTTAGGCATAATGAAACATACAACTAAATCTTCAATCCGTGATTTTTTGGCAATTTTTCGAGGAATGGTTAATTAGTTTTGAATTTCCAAGCACAGAATGGGTAAAATATGCAATTTTTCACAAAAAATAATTTATTATTAACCACAAATCATAAAAATGTCAAACATATGCCAAGATGTAGAGAATTAGTTGTGGAAAAGAATTCCTATTTTTAATATATAAAAGAATGCATGCAGAGGTTCAAAATAAAGACGGAACACAGGGTATTACTGTAATAAACAATAAATAAAATATGCAGAGCAGGGGACTAACGTGTAATTACAAAAAAAAATTGGGGAGCAATTGTGCAAAAATGCCAAGTGCTCACATGACAGATACGTGACCCTTGGTCGATGGGGTCTGATGGTGAATCACGTAAGGGAAGGGGGCTCCTTGTAAATTTTCCCTCTTTCCACGTGTGTGTCACGTGAGGAGGGACCTCCTTGAAATTGGGTGGACTCCAAGCAGTTTTCTTTCAAGATGTCCCCTCTCCTCACGTACGCCTCACATGGGGAGGGTCTCGGGCCTCCCGCCTGACAGTGGAGTCACGAAGGTGGAGGAGGATTCCTCGACGATGGGCACCTGCAGCCTTGGCGGAGAGGGGACCATGGATGGGAGTTGACGAAGGGGGTTGCTGGATGACACACGACCGACTGTCATCGGAGGATCACGACTGGCATAGAAGATTCTGGATGGCGTTGTGGATGCAGCCGGAGCGACAAGGAAGGTGCAAGCGGAGTTTGGTGAACGCAGGCGGAGTCATTGGTGGTGATGCTTGCAGGAGTCAAGGGGGAGCGAGATATGAAGTGGTTGACGACGGAAGGTAGAATGTTGTTGGCTCGATGATGAATACCCATTTATCACTCTTTATTCTTTTATTTTAGCTACAAAACCTATGCAAAACACATTGTATATTCATGTAAATAGCATAAATTATCAATAAGCATGCGTTGTGTAAATTACAATAATTAGCATGTTTTGTGCATAAATAAAAGAATAAAGAAACAAAAGAAAAAGAGGGAAATATTTAGAATAAATATTGAGTGACCTAATCCCAAGGGAGGGCTTAGCATGGGCCTGACCGCAAAAGAACCAAGTAGAGAGAGATAAGGAAGCTCATGTATGTACATAGACCTATGTATATAAATAAAAATGGATGCTTATTTATTTGTACATATTTGTAAATATAAAACTAGAATAAACATGGAGAAAATAAAAGAAAAATAAAAATAAATCAAATTCCCTTCATCATTGTACATAGATCATGTGTATAGAATAACCTATCTATTTATTTTCCCTTGTAAATAAATAATTAAAATCAAATAAAAATAAGTACATATTCCACATTTAGCCCGATTCCATTTAGCCAGACATGCACCACTATATAGGTCCAGCTCGGGCCGCCATTTCACGCCATCTTTGGCGCTGCCCCTTCGTCCCAGGACCTCCACTAGACTCCCTAGAGTGACAGCTGAGTGAGGCGAGTGTCGAAGAGAGGAGAGGAGCCCGTTAGCCACTGATCCGGTGACTCCTGCCGCCGTTCGCCGCCGCGAGGTGCGCCCGAGCCTCGGGCATCGACGACCCTTCGAGGCTATGACCCAGATCTCGCCGAGCTCGTCCCCAGTCGATTCCGTCATCTGGTAGATCCGATAGATTCCCTTTCATCGTCCATTTTGATTTTCACGTTTTAGCTCCGCCAAGCGGCCGGAGCTCCGCCAGCCCATCCTACCCGTACTGATATCCTCGTCGACTCATCTCCACCCTCCTACCACGATCTGATCATCTCGACTCTGACTACCCGAGTCCGGATCGAGCTGGGCTCCTTCCGCCGCCTTCACTGGAGCCTTCATCCGCCTCCCCACGTCGCTTCTTCCTTCCGTTTTGTGAATAACCCCCGCCGGAGCACTCCTCCGAGCGAATCCTTTCTTTTACAGGTGAATAAAGTGCAGATAACCCCCTTGACCGTGCTTTCATACCTTCGCCGGAGCTCCTCCGGGTCACTCGTCCCTCACCGGACGATCTGACCGTTGGATGCTTCATCGGAGGTGACTACCCGACGCAGACAGCCATCGCGAGTAGGACCGACCTCCCCGATCGTTCATCGGCTTACTGGATCTTCTCCGGCGAGCCGATGAACCTCAGCGAGGAGTTCTTCCTCATCTATCGCCAGCCGCTGGATTCAATTGCCGCTCCAGATCACATCCTCACCGTCCGTCCTCTACATTGTATGACCGTCAGATCGTGGTCTGACGGACACGTGCTGCCCATGTTCACCCGATTGCCTCCACCGTTGGATCGTCCAGGCGTCTGAACCAGGACCACACATCCGCAACTAACCCCGCCTCGACATCTGGCACCTCACGTGCACCATCACGCGCCTCGGGTGGGTAATTGCACCCGTACCCTTGCAGTTTCCTGTTGGTCTAGTTTAGTTTAATAAATAAACTTTAGCTCTTGGACATATTGCACTTAGGACCTTAATATTTCGGTTATTTGCATTTTCGTCCCTGCTTGTGTTATACACGTGCTTCGTCACGTGATTTTTGGACAATTTGCATTGTATGGGCTCGTGCTTTCTATGTGTAATGGAATGAAAATGATTTTCTGATATTTGCATCCATGCCCCTATGAATGTTTTTATTCGACATGTGCTAAATTAATTGGGTATTTTGCATTGTATTCCCTGGGCTTTTAGCACGTGTTGCTAATAAGCCCCTGAAACTAAGTTTTCTTACATATAGGTCCCTCCGTGTCCTGTATACATGCGTCGCGCGTGGAAATTTGAATATTTTGCATGAGGAGCCCTATACTTTCTGAATTCGTTATCATTGAGCTCCTGGACATACTTTTTCTTACATTTAGGTCCCTCTGCACTATGAGCCTTGGTTTTATTTAAATAAAATACCAAATTTAAGCCATATAGCGTGAAATTTGGACACGTAGCTCCTGTCACTGTGTAAAAATTTCCCTAATTTTTGGATACATTTTTAAGGCTTTTTATTATTATTAACAATTTAAAAATATCACTTTTTGTGTCTGTCTGATTTAGAAAATAAAAAAAATATAAAAACTCTTTGAAAAATTCTAAAAAAATAGGATATGTTAGTTTTTGTGTGTTTGATTTTCTGTGCACCTTTGGCTATTTTTGGACATATAAAAACCCTAAAAATTGAAAAACATTTAAAAACTTATAAAAATTCTAAAAAATTGTAGAAAACTCCAAAAATAATAAACTCTTTTCTTGAATTTTCCTTATTGTTGCTATTTTTCATAAAAATTACCTTTAGGTTGTGAAAGATCCATTTGATATTTTTCATGGGTCTTTGAAGCCTGAATGGACAGTAGCACACAATTTTTGCCTTCTTTGATTTTTAGAAAATTGTATAAAAAATAGAAAATCTAAAAAATTCACCAAAAACACTAAAATACCTAAACAACATAAAAATATTTTTGTTTAAATTTTTGGAGCATTTTAGAGTATTTAAATAATTTGAGGTGTTTGCTTGTTTTTTACCTTTTCTTATTTTCCCTTATTATTAAAAATCCAAAAAAATATAAAAATAATTAAAAAACCACCAAAAATGTTTGTTTTTGTTGTATTTCATTTTCTGACTACTTCGTAGGCTGCAAGGCCAATTCGTGCTCCCCGAGTCCGACCATGGGTGATACACCAGGATAATCTCATAGCCAGGACCGCTATTTTTGTATTGATTGATATTCTATCTATTTGATTGGTGGTCTGATCTTCATTTTTCTTGATCGAGCCGATTGATTCTCGAGTGACTGAGGTCGCAACGACCGTAGTTATCTGATTCACCTTAGTCGCTTGTGGGATTTTTCGGCTCATCAGAATGGCACCGTTGTCGGAGAGCACGGCTTAGTAGTCGATTTTGACCATTCCGCGGTTTCTCTTTTTCGCGACTTTTTGTAGTTATATTTTATCTGATTGTTTAGATATTTCTGGACTGACACCCTTCTGTCTCTTTTTCTTGCGAGGGTCCAAGGACCGAGGCGACTTTATTTGGAAGACGAAGCAACCGCGGGAGTCAGAGGTGGCTTCTTTCTTTACGAAGCTGCAGGAGAGCCGCAGGAGAAGAACCGAAGCGAGGGAGCCGTGGAATAGCCGCGTGGATTAGCCATAGATTAGGTTTAGTTTAGATTTACTCTCAGCAAATTATTAATTTGTAATAATATAAGGACTTGGACATGACTTGGACACTTGACGGTTTTCGGGGTATGTTTCGCCGAGCACCGGTATACTCGGGGGACCTCACCGTTTTTTCGCGGTTTTTCGTGGCTTTTTGACCGTTTATTTACTTCTTATTAGATTTACGTGGATTCTTCAGCCCTAGCTTTGGATTTTGCTTGATTGTGACGTAATTAATTAGGATCCAAACACCTAATTGCCTGCCTGTACCTATAGTTCGAAAAATTGGATCTAATTAATTAATTCACAAGAAAAAGACAGCTTATTAGAGCTCTGGTCTACATGCCTTGAGGAGTCACATACAACGCGTGCAGGATCCATTGTGGCGGACACCGAGGGGCTCCCAAGATAGGACTCCGGACCTAGGCTCGAGTACCCGACTATCGTTCTTTCGTGTAGAAATTGCTCTGCTAGGGACGGTTTTCCGTGTGCATCATATAGGTAGTTTATATTCTGTCATTTATTTTATGCGCGGATCATCCTGCATGTAGACTGCTGGAGTCAGGTATGCATCTCTTACTCTGCATGCATCATTGATTTCCGCGCATCAGCTTTTTCGTCTTCTACCCCCGATTTTTGGACTTAAAATAATCAGGAGAACCGAAAAATTCGTTAGGCGTTGTTTGTTATTGAGAAATACCTAAAAATCAAAACCATAAAATTGGGACTGCTAACTCAACTTGACCCTAAAAGACACTCACCATAAAAATTTGTCTTGGGGAGAGCAACCCCCTCATTGTTTGGTTTGCATGCGCGAGTGAGTGTCCCGCACACTAGGCTAGAGCCATATCCGAGCCCGATCAGACTACCGGCCTTTTATACGGGACAATATTTTCGGCAGATTAGATTCCTACCAGGTCACGTAACCGCTCTGTTATCCTGACTTGATCACCTAATAAAATTGACGATATAATTGACCGAACTCTTATGGTCTTCAGCTCGCGTTGCGTAGGTGAATACGGGGTTTGTTTGGTCATCATAGTTGTTTCCAGATCCCATCCGCCCGACTCGCCAGATCAAGATGATGGGCAGGAGGTCTCTTAGGCAGCCTCTGGCTGCACCACTTTTCAGCACTCCAGCCTGCTCATCTAGGTTGGTTCGTGAGAGCTCAGACCCGCTCTCTGAACCCGTGTTCGACTCCGCCCTGTTCCCCCTTGACCACCCTTCTACCACTCTTGAGACACGAGTTCCAGATGTGAGACAACAGACAGATGATTTATCAACACCTGAGTTTGGGTCTTTTGTCTTTGTAGAGACCATGGCCCGCAGCAGCGATGACCGCACCGGAGGCCCCCGAGCAGAGCATACATTTATCCTGGACCAGGGTACGATCAACAGCACCCTGATCGCCTCCCTTGAGACAGTACAACAACAATTGAGGGATCAGGGTGCATTCATGATTGAGATGAGGAGAGAGATGGAGCAGATGAGAGCCGACCGCGAGGAGCGCGGTCCCAGAGACGGACCGAGGATACCCGATGGTGCGGCAGTAGCCGCAGCAGCAGCAACAGATCCACCAAGACCGATGCGGGAGTTGCACAACCCCGGATCAACTTTGATGCATCGGTTGGTCGTACTATTAGCTATCGTGGGGGACTTCAAGTTCCAACCAAACACTCATCAGCTTCTGCCGGTTCCATGGGCTCGCCACTAAGGAGCCCCATCTTCATCTCCAGGCGTTCGAGATGATTTGCAGCACCGTCCACGACCGACAGGTGGACGAAGATACCATCAAGATGATTGCTTTTCCTTTCTCCCTGGAAAACAGAGCAGCTAACTGGCTGAAGCACTTAGGGAGGTTTGTGTACACCTCGGAGCAGCTCCGCACTGAGTACTTGAACAAGTACTATCCACTCGGGCGGACGAACGCTGCGAGAGCCTTGATCCGCAACTTCTCCATGCTCCCCAACGAGCAGTTTCACGAGGCATGGGAGAGGTTTAGAGAGTTTACCGACAGATGCCTGCACCATGATATCTCGAAGTTGAACCTTGTTCAGAGCTTCTTTTGCGGGTTGAGACCAAAGCTGCAGGGCCTGGTGAACGCTTCTTGTGGTGGGTCCTACTTCACCAAGGATCATGATCAGATCTGGGCCATCTACAAGGAGATGGCCGAGAACTATACAGTGATGTCCCAGACCAGACTCTACACTCAGGGACGCCCCCGGCCACAGACCGTGCAGTACTAGAGGATAGCACGGGTCGATGCCGGTCCTTCCACTTCATCAGCGGCAACTGCATAGGCCGAGTCCACAGCCGCCGATATGGGCATTATCAGCGAGAAGCTGGACCGGATGGAGATTATAGAGATGAAGCAGTGCTAGAGCATATCGTAGATGGATCAGATGGCACAGACGCTGAGTTACCTGAAGACACAGATCATGTGTCTCCAGGAGGCACAGACGGCTTCTCAGCCCTGTCTTCAGTCACGAGGAGATCTGAGTGGGATTGGCAGCTTGTCCCAGCACTCCAGCTCCAGTCAGCCTAGATAGGTCCACCTTGTACAAGCGGAGCCGTACCAGCAGCCGCAACCTTACTACCAGTCACCACCATCCCCGGACACTCAGATGGTGGTTTAACAGCCGGATCAGCCTCTGGCAGTACTCCCGCCACCCTCCTATGAGTCTGAGCCGTTGATTGATGTCAACGGGATTTGGTACGACCGACCCCAGCCCGGTATCTGACGAGACCATCCCGGATTCCGTTGGTCAGCCAGAGGTGCCAGTCCCGAGCAGCAGCCTTCAGGTCAGGGTGGCCAGTATGGTCATCAGCAAGATCACCAACAGCAGCAGCCCCCAGTATACCAGCAGCAGCAACGTCACTCATCTCAGTATGGTCCTCGTCCCTATCAGCATTGACATTCTGGGAGGTGTGATCAGCCTCAGCAGCAGCATCAACAGTACCCCTCTCACCAGCCACAGCAGTACCCGTACCAGCAGCATAGCCTCACTACGAGCGAGGCCACCCATCAGGTTCTCATGGGCCGACCTATGAGAACCATGCCTTAGACGACATAGCCCGCCTTGTGACAGAGCAGCAGGCTACCTTCAGACGGGAGATGGATGAGTTCCTCCAGGAGGTGCGGAAGATCATGAGAGGGAAGGCCGCCAACCCTGCCCAGATTGAGCCGAACCTGAACAACCTGAAGAGGAAATTTGAGCAGGTAAATTTCATAGAGTATTCCACTCCTAGTGATACATTTGGTGATATGTATGCATATCTGTTTGAAACTGATTTTGTTACACTTAGGGTAGGATGCCAGCAGGCGGTGCCTCATCTGAGCGACGTTCCCACGCTACTTCAGGAGCACCAGGTGAGGAGGAGTGCGATACTGATGTCGCGAGAGATGATGACGGTGGTGCTGAAGACACCATGGAAGTTGATCCACACGACGGTACCGAGGCCGTCACTACTCCAGATGGAGGAGGTGATACTGACGCCACCATTGTTGCCAAGCCAGAGCGCGTTGCTGATGCCGCGAGCTGACATGCCGAGGGTGGTGCTGATGCCACAATTTCTACTTCTGCTAGTCCTGTAGTCTTTCTATCTGTTCATGTATCTCAGGACTTATCTGGCAATAACGGAAAGGGTTTATTTTACTATGATCCACCTGTGGTGCATGATGTATGTGTGGATTCTGTCGTGCTTGAGCAGCCTAGACCCTCTCCTAGTCCATCATCTGAGAAGGACCCTGTGATCCCCTTCCCTAAAGCACTCCACTGGGTAAGGGACAGAAAAGAGAAAATGCCAAAAAGAATCAACAGGTAGAGTTCAGCCCGCAGATGATAGATCGATTCCATATTCAGCTGACTCTCCAGGAGGCCTTGGAGCACATCCCTCTACTCCAGAGATCACTCAGAGACAGGACCACAGTTAGGAGGAAGAGGAGGAACCACCATTATGAGATCCATGTGCTTACTCGGGCCACATGTTTCGTGATCCAGAACCATCTGCCGGCCAAGAGGCCAGATTCAGGAGCCTCAATGTCAGATGCCATATCCATGAGCAGAGGTTCGACCGCACTCTATTAGACAGCGGTTCTTTGATCAACCTACTTCCAGCAGCCCTTTTCGATCGCTTCGAGTTGAGCACTCTACGATAGAGCAGGACAATCCTTCAGTTTGCTGATTGATCTGTCAAGAGGTCGCAGGGGTTGCTGAGGGACATTGTCGTCACGATTCAGGGCCTGCAATTCCCCGTGGACTTCGTTGTGTTGGACATGGAGATCCCTGAGTCCGCGACTGATACCCCCATCATTCTAGGTCGCCCGTTCTTGGCCACAACCAAGGCAGTATCCGACCATGATAGCGGGAAGGTATACTTTCGCGTCGAGGGCGAGAGTGTACAAATAGAGATGGTTGAGGACATCAGAGATAGAGATTCAGAGTGCTCAGAGCAGACCACTAATTCAGAGCAAATGACAGAGTCAGGGTGAGACATCCACCAGGACTGCGACTTCGTGATTACAGATGATGAGGCAGTATGGCAGATCCAGTCGCACAGGCTATCCTCTAACCTTCAGAGTTTGCTGATGCAGAGACGCCAGCATAGGAGAGCTTGGAGAGCGCATTCTTGGTCCTGGATACCTTTCAGGCAGCAGAGCCGGTTCCTGACTACGAGAGAGAGATTTTTTGTGAGTCTCATACAGATCCCTCAAAGTCAGATCTTGATTGGGTAGAGTTTGAGGATTTTATACCAGATCTGACTTCTACAGAGCCTACAGCTAGGGAGGAAGTTGATGCCATGCAGAGCAGAGACAGTCCAGTAGAGTAGCCTTCTCTAGATCCAGTTTGCGAGCGAGAGTTCTCGTTCTCCCGTGCAGATTTGGCAGCATACACTCGGATTCTTCAGAAGCCAGATTTGCCAGCACCGACTTGTCCAAAGCTGAAGCCGCTACCAGCGTCGCTGAAGTATACATTCCTTGCAGGTGTGCATGAGATGTACCCAGTCATTATCTCCGCTGATTTGACTGGAGAGCAAGAATCCCATCTGATGGGGGTTCTTGAAAAGAACCGCAAGGCGATAGGATGGAGTGTAGCAGATCTCCAGGGGAGAAGCCCAGCTCTGTGCTCTCACCACATCTATCTCGAGGATGAGGCAAAGCTATCACGTGAGTTCCAGCGGCGGCTGAACCCGAATCTGAGAGAGGTAGTCATGAAGGAGATCTCGAAGTAGTGGAGCGCCGATTTTATCTACCCCATCTCCGACTCCAAGTGGGTCAGTCCGTTGCATGTGGTTCCCAAGAAGACGGGCATCACTACTGTTGTCATGGAGTCTGGAGAGGACATCGCTACCCGGGTACCCACTTCATGGAGGGTCTGCGTAGATTACAGACGACTCAACCAGGACACCAAGAAGGATCATTTCCCCTGCCCTTTATTGATCAGATCATTGAGAGACTGTTAGGGAACAACCATTACTGCTTCTTGGATGGGTATTCCGGCTACAATCAGGTGGCCATCGTTCCCGAGGACCAAGACAAGACCACCTTCACCTGTCCCTTCGGGACATATGCCTTCAGACGCATGCTATTTGGGCAATGCAATGCGCCTGCGACATTTCAGAGATGCATGTTGTCTATCTTTTCGGACATGGTGGGGGAGTGCTTGGAGGTCTTCATGGATGATTTCTCGGTCTACGGTGATGGATTTGACTCCTTTCTTGATTGCCTAGACCGTGTTTTTCAGCGATGCATAGAGGTTCACCTAGTGTTGTCTTGGGAGAAGAGTCACTTCATGGTGACTCAAGGGATGGTGCTTGGCCACATCATCTCCAACAGGGGCATGGAGGTTGATCCGGCCAAGGTGGATGTCATTAGAAAACTCGATCCACCGTCCAATTTGCGGCAGTTACGGTCTTTTCTGGGGCACGTCGATTTCTACCGACGATTCATTCATGATTTCAGCAGGATTGCTCGACCGTTGACTGATCTGCTGACGAAAGACACCGATTTCCTTGTAGATGATAAGTATCTATCGTCGTTTGAGACTCTCAAGAGCTGTGTTATAGAGGCTCCTGTTCTCCAGCCACCTGATTGGTCTCTCCCATTCGAGATCATGTCGGACGCCTCCGATTTTGCCGTGGGGGCTGTGCTGGGACAGAGGAGGGATGGAGTCCCATTTGCCATTCCCTACGCTAGTTGTACATTGGATGCCGCGCAGTGAACTACACAGTCAATGAGAAGGAGATGCTAGCAGTAGTTTTCGCCCTAGATAAGTTCAGATCTTACATCATTGGATCTAGAGTGACCATATACACTGATCATACCGCCATCAGATACCTCATGGAAAAGACGGATGCCAAAGCGAGATTGACCAATTAGAACCTTCTACTCCAGAAGTTTAACATAGAGATTAAGGATAAGCCTGGAGTCAATAATGTGGTGGCGGATCATCTCTCCCGATTGGAGTATCTTGAGGATTCTGAGCAGATTGACCCTATTTGTGAGACCTTCCCAGATGAGGCGATCCTTGCTATCGCCTCACTCCCATGGTATGCCGATATTATGAACTATCTTGTCGCCAAGAAAGTTCCACAATATTGACCTAGGCAGAAACTTGAGACCTTCCTCACGAAGGCCAAGTTTTACCATTGGGAGGATTCCATCCTATACCACGAGGGAGGGATAGTATCTGGCGTAGGTGCATTCCTCAGGAGGAGCACCGTAGCGTCCTTACTTACTGCCACAAGCTTGAGGCAGAAGGACATCACTCGGGGAGGAGAACGGCATAGAAAGTGCTCCAATACGGCCTATGGTGGCCTACTCTCTTCAAGGACTCTGATGAGTTCGTGAAGAGGTGTACTGACTGTCAGAGGATGGGCACTTGTGGACAGCGTGATATGATGCTGATGCAGCGCATACACTTCTGTGAGTTTTTTGACGCATGGGGTATCGATTTCATGGGTCCATTCCCTAGGAGTCAGGGATTTGCGTACATTCTGTTGGCCATGGACTATGTGAGTCATTGGGTTGAGGCCATCCCCGCCCGAACCACAGATGCTAGGACTATTTGGAGATTTTTTAGGAAGAATATCATTTCACGGTTCGGGGTACCTAGAGTGTTGATATCAGACGGGGGGTCTCATTTCGTCAACGACAAGGTAAAGGCCCTTGCTAGAGAGTTCAGCATAGACCATCGAGTTGCCACTCCATACCACCCTCAGACGAATGGTCTTGCTGAAGTGTCGAATAGGAAGATCAAGACTAGAAAGTCGTTCGCTCTGACAGAAAGGATTGGTCACAGCTTTTGGACTCAGTCTTGTAGGCATATCGGACGTCTTTCAAGACTCCATTGGGTACATCTCCCTTTCGCCTCGTTTATGGCAAGCCGTTCCATTTACCTGTTGAGCTGAGACATAGGTTACTTTGGGAAGTTATAGATATACTTTTGGATCCAGAGAGTGTAGGAGATCAGAGGAGGGCAGAGTTAGCAGCCCTGGAGGAGCTTTGTTATATCGCCTTCTCGAACAGCCTACATTATAAGAAGAGAGTGAAGGAGTGGCATGATTCTCATATCAGCCACAAGTAGTTTGAGCCACGACAGAGAGTATGGCTGTTTGATGCTAGGCTTCGTTTATTTCCAGGGAAGCTACAGAGCAAATGGAAGGGACCTTATCTGGTTAGAAAGGTGCATGACAATGGGAGTATTGATATATCTGAGTTGTCTTCTGATGCTACCTTTCGAGTGAACGGCCAGCGGTTCAAGCCATATCTAGATCATGAGCCGCGGGTCGTTGATGTTGCCCCTATTCACTTTGTGTTAGATGTGGTCTCTTGACTCACATCTATTGCATCTCACGCCTGATTATCACTGTTCTTCCGACTTGTATAGATCCAGTTGTCCATATCACTCTATTCTTTAGTCCCGCATCCCTTCTCTCATCTTATGATTTTGCTATACTTAGGGTGTACTTTACCCTAAGTATAGGGGGGATGTAGGACTCTCGGGTATTCTTTCGATTCTGTCAACCTCTGTTTTGCTGCCTATACTTAGGGATAATTTACCCTAAGTATAGGGGGGTAGACCATGTACATCCTTCACTCGGATTTCCCTTCATGTACAGCTTGCTATACTTAGGATTACTTGATCCTAAGTATAGGAGGAAACACCGAGTTCTCTTCATTCTATTCTCGGATTCGTCTTTGTACATACCATTCCTTTTCACTTCCCTATACTAAGCACGAGTTATGTCTTCTTTATCTCTCTTGATCACTCTGAGGACAGCGTTCGAGCTAAGTATAGGGGGGGTGTGTATATATTTCATATATACTTTAGTCATAACTCGTACTTTGTGTGAGTGTGTTAGTAAATAAAAATGGCTAAAAAACCAAAAATGCATAAAAATTAAAATATTTTCCTTGCAAATAAACATTCTTTTATTGCACATACATAGCTATTGTACAAAATATTTTTGTAAAAATGTTTGTAAAAACTTTTTGTATAAATATTGTGTAAATATTTTCTTATCAAAATTATGTATATAGTACAAAATTTTTCCAAAATGTTTTGAAAATCAAAAGTTTGCAAAAACCTTGTGTAAATTTGTGTACATATTTTGCAAAACTTGCATTCATGCATACATTCATGGTTTCAAAACATTTTTCAAAAATTTTGCACATGTGTAAATAGTTTGTAAATAGCATCTTTGTAAATACTTGTATAGTTTATCCTGGATTAGAGTTGACATTTAAACTAGCCTGGAATTAAATTGGAAAATGGAGCTTGATTAAGATCTTAATCACCTAATTATAAGAGGAACCTTATAGGGCTTAGGGTTAAGGCTTTTCAGGTCCATTGGGACTTAATTCTTTGAGTCCACTAGGCTATGATCACATGCCATCTCAATGAGCCTAAGTAGAGCACTTAACAACACACGCATGACTCTCAGAGACATTGGCTTTACCTGCACCAGCACTTTGCACCTAGCTCTCCATGGATGAGGTGGTGAGGAGGCAGTTTCCTTCGGCTTGAGGTAGCATATGAGGGTAGTACTTCTAGGCGGAACCTCTCTTCTTCTTATAGTGAAGGAAGTGCGTCTCAACTTGGTCTGGTGGTTATGAAGTCTAAAGACAAAAGCCGTGGGTTGTAATAAAGCTTCAAAAGAGGGATAGTCTACTGGCTCAAGAGGAAAAACTCCTTGTATATATGCTGCACCATGTAGATATGTTGTACAGATGCACATAAAAAAATGTGCAAAAAGAAAAGAATTCCAAAAAAGTGGTGGGTCGGATTGAAAATTTAATAATCCCACCGGAGTGTATATAGTCAAATAAAGCAAAAGCTTATGGTATAAATGTTCCAATCTCATGAAGCTTGCAGCGGGAGACTCAACTACACTGGTTAGAGCTCCCAAGGATACATGGCTACACTGGCCATGGTCCATTCTCTTCTTCTCCCTCTTCTTGAGTCGGTTGTACTTGAACTTAGAAGGGAATATCCTGCTTCTCGAGGAAAGAGTTGCTAGACCGAGGCATTGGAGTTACTGGGTTGAGGGAGATTGTCATTTTGCTACTTCTGAGGTGGGGAGCACATATCACTTACACTGTACAAGGAAAGATTCATGGTCTTCAGGGTTTGTGTACGTAGACTTGTTCTGATCTGGATTGTTGAGGAGTCTTGACTATAGATTAGTGGATCTTAGAGGCTGTTAAGTTTTAAACCTAAGTTCAAATAAGGTTCCGACACATTAATAATCCAAAGATCCGATCGAGCTCCATATTTCAATTTAATGAAGGCAAGTTTAATTATCAGAATTGATCCATGCATTTTCTCCTCTTTTTCTTTTTCCTTTTTCTTTTTCACTTCTTTTTTCAAATAAGTGTTTGCTAAGGGACTAGCAAAGTTAAGTATAGGGGGGTGATGAATACCCATTCATCACTCTTTATTCTTTTATTTTAGTTACAAAACCTATGCAAAACACATTGTATATTCATGTAAATAGCATAAATTATCAATAAGCATGCATTGTGTAAATTATAATAATTAGCATGTTTTTGTGCATAAATAAAAGAATAAAAAAACAAAAGAAAAAGAGGGAAATATTTAGAATAAATATTGAGTGACCTAATCCGAAGGGAGGGCTCAGCATGGGCCTGACCGCAAAAGAACCTAGTGGAGAGAGATAAGGAAGCTCATGTATGTACATAGACCTATGTATATAAATAAAAATTATTTTCCTCTTATAAAAATAAAAATAGGTGCTTATTTATTTATACTTTGTAAATATAATACTAGAATAAACATGGAGAAAATAAAAGAAAAATAAAAACAAATCAAATTCCCTTCATCATTGTACATAGACCATGTGCATAGAATAACCTATCTATTTATTTTCCCTTGTAAATAAATAATTAAAATCAAATAAAAATAAGTACATATTCTACATTCCATAATATAAATAAATAAAATAAAATCATAAAAATAAATTAAAAAGAAATAAATTAAAAATCAAAATCAACTTTGTATATATACCATGTAAATATTTGATGAATGCACATTATACTAGTATAAGAGTATACAAATTATATAAAAGAAACCCATTAATGTCTGATACATACACCTCAACATCACCAAATTCAGATATTATCGATATTGCAAATACAACAAGAAAATCATCTCTAAAAATGCATAATTAAATTAATGACCAAAATTCTCTCTTCATCAACAAAGACAATTACTCATCCCAAAACAAATTGCATGATCATTAAAACCAATTTGGCTCTACACAATTTGTTAGTAAGAAATAGAGAGGAAACATTGTGCAAAATTCACATTCTTTATTCCCTCTCCCTTCCCCATACAACACATGGCTCAAAAAGTATTTAAGACCCATCACCTCATCCTTCCCCATGCAACCATTAAACCCTTGCAATAATGATATTTTGGCTTTATTTGCATGTGATGTCTCCCTATAAAATAATGTCTTCCCATTATCTTCATTCTGACTCATGCACTCTCCTCTCTATCCCCATTCCCATGCTCTCATTCACGCACTCTTCTCTCACGCCATTCACCTCTCCCCTCACGCACCTCTCCCCTTGTCATTTTCATGCACATTTACTCTATTGTTCCCTCTCTCTCATTTTCCTTCTCATGAAAGTGTAGATGAAGATATAATATCCAGATTGGTCCTCCAGCCCGTAGCAGCGGCCGTGTGCATCCTCCAGTCCGCACAGCTGTTGCGGGCACCGCAACCACCTGCTGCACGCTTCCCTCCCTTGCGCGGTCTCCTCCTGTGTGCTTTCCTCGTGTGCGGTTCACTCTAGTCGTGCATCACCGTGCTGTGCGCCCCCTTTCCTCTCATGGTCTCCTCATCGCAGTTCACTCTAGTCGTGCACCATCGTGCACCCCAGCAAGCAGCTCGCGTGGTTATCTCCCTCTCGCGCACCCCCGCGGCCAGCCCTCCTTCGTCGTGACGCCGGATTCCGATAGAGAAGACTCTCTTTCTTATCTTATTTACATCTTGTAATTTCATAATGATGGTTAAGTTTGTTTAAGTTGATTTTGAAAGAAACAATTCTCAATCTTTATATCTTCCTCGCATTTTTGTTTCATTAGTTGTTGTTTAAGTTAAGGTGATAGAATGTTTATTTGGGAATAACTTTTGTTGACTCTAGTTTTTCTTTATAACATGTATTGCAATTCTCCATCCTCATTTGATATAACTTTTACTTGGTAATTTTTCTTCCATCTTAATTTGCAATTCACCCCTTCATTTTCTTATTTAGTTGCATTCATGCCCTCCTTCAATTACTTTAAGTTCTAGAAAGTATGTTCACCATAGATCACATTCTCTAATATTTTTATCTCATCGCCATGGAGTAAGATTTGATTTAAGATTGAATGAAGAACAAATATCGCAAATTTGCTTGGTACCTGTGGATTCGATCCTCTATTTGCCGCTTACAATTTTTCTGTAATCCGACCATGCTTGTAGTTGTAAAATTGTTTGTTTGATTGCGGTTTTACGTGGAACAACAACGACGTGGAAAAAACATCTTTTTATATCACGTAAAATCGTGTCAACATTTTGGCACCATTGCCGGGGACTAGGCAATATTTGCGATTTTTTCTTCACTTTCAACTTGTTTTTAATATTCTAATCCGTGCAATTTTTTATTTCAGGTACTTGAACCTCAAAAAAAGAAAAAAAAGAAGAATCCATGCATTTTTTTGCAAACTTGTAACTTAATCTAAGTAAAAAAAAATTTGTCCCCCCCCTTTCTCGAAAAAGCTTGCCATCAGCAGGACAAAACATTACGGATTTAGCGCCAGAAGTGGAGGCACTGTGAGCTTTCTTTTTCACTTAGGCATTCTAAGATTTATATTTCGTGCATTTGTTTTCGCATCGAATTAAACTGAAAAAAATTAAAAAAGAGTTCTTGATTGCATCATCTCTGTGGTCCTCTTCCTCTGATAATATAATTCAAAGACCACCAAAATCGTGCTTGATCATATTAGAAAGATAAGCTTGAAAGGCCACCGCAGTGGCCCGAGCAGAAGGTGGGAAAAATTTCTGAATGCTTGTTTTGATGCACGTGTATGACACAAAAATCACGAGCACATAAAACCCTTGGATAGAGATAAAAATCCCTGGTGCTACGTGGGATTGCAGAGAGAAATCGTAACTCCTCAACGCATTGGGCAAAGGTTCTTGTGGGAAGAGCAGATCTCACGATCTAAGTACCGCACCCTGGATCCCCTAGCCGGATTAGGACATCGATTTCTCACAATCTTCCACACCCACCTCATCTTTAAAGACCCTAATTTCTTTGAAAACTTTTGTTGAATCATTAAACTAAAATCGAAAAAATAACCGCTTTCGCGGCAATTTTTGTGTAGAGTTGGTGAATCAACAAATTTTCTTGTGTTAATCTGCTGTGTACTTGCATGTACTTGAGAATCTTTATTCATGGAACAAATTCAAGTTGTGCTCAATGAGATGCACGAGAAAACAAGGCTGAATCGGGGTATCGCACTGAATTCTTTGGAGGATAGGAAACGATCTTCGCGACCCATTGATCCACCTATTTTATTACCGACTGAGCGTGAGATTGATGAAATGATGCATCTAATGCAAAAATATCAAGAAGATCAGGAACACAAAAAGAATGAGTCATCTGATCAAATGTCAAAACCACCCCATGATGACCCTATATTAGAGGAATTTCTTGCATTACCTTCTCCTGCATGTCCTTCCTTTGTCTCTTCCAAACCACTTTCACATGCAGAACACTCGTCCATTTTGAATACTGGACTAATCTCCGATTCTTTAAGAAATCACTTAATCTCCTTACCCCTATCACCGACCCATGAAAGCGAATATCAACATACTCTTCATGAATTAGCTATCCAAATCCAACAAAACCAGGGAGCACTTATGGATGAGTGTAATAGGATGCATGAGAATGTCAGTAAACAACTTTTGGAAATTCGTTCTCACTTGATGAATAGACCAAATAGTTTGACGGATGAATGTAATATATCTCAACAATATTTTGAGAAACATCAAGAAAAGAAAATTGAGGATTTCAGACACTCAAAGGAGCAAGAAAAATGGATCCCAGTATCAATGAACAAACAAAGACACTTCCTTTTGATGAAATAGATGTGAGATGTATAGAAAAAGATTTTATTAATGAAATAGTGCCATCTCCATGTCTACTCAAACCCAGATTGGCAAAATTTTATGATATCCCCATCTTCGCTCCTCCTGTGTCAGACCATGTATTAATTGAGATGACCAATGATTTAACAGATGAATGTTGTCTCTTGGAAAGACTCGAAAACTTTGAGCATGATACTTCATTTTGTGATCTTGAGGGGCATCTTACGGAATATGACTTTATGGATGAAATTGAGGAGGAATGTGATATAATTTCGGCATTCATGAATCATATTGATCAGAATGATTTTGGAGAGTATAATAAAGGTTTTGTTGAAATTGAGATCACACCCCTAATACAACTTGATCACGACCCACTCTTGATGAATACATGTATTAATGATGGCATCGATCTTTCCTTAGACTATTCTGAAGGTTATGAATCTCAATCTACTAATGATATCGATTGGTCTGAGATTATAGTTGAATTTGAGGATAGTATTGGTATTGACTCCAGCAAAGAAATCGAGGAAGATTTGACGTTTGATGTTAATTCTGGATGTGATTTTACGATTAATGAAAAAGTCCAAACTCAGAGTTTGAATATGAGGACATGGTAGACAATGAATTGACTTCTTCATGCACCAAGACTCTCTTCCAACCAATACATGATTATATGTTGAAGATCCTTTATGATGATCCTTTCAAAGATGAGATTTCCAACTCCATTGCCTTCACCATTGAGAAAGAAGATCCACTCAATTTAGTTGATGACTATAAGAATACATCTTCTACTACTGAGTCAGAATTTGATCAGAATGAATTTTTATTCTCCGATCCTTTTTGGAATGAAAACGAGGAACTACTCAAAACATTCGAAGACAATCATCCAATCATTCATGCGACACAACCTTTGCCAAATCCGACCTCTATTGTCATATCTCCTAATTCAATTGCCAACACACCCCTACTCCTGACCTTTGAATACCCAAATAATATTTCTGGGAGAGAATCACCCTCATGGCTCAAGTAGAGAACTGAAATGAAATTGACAATAGATACCACTAAAAAAGCCAAGATGATTATTTGAGGGACAATGATGATTGATCACAATATATGTTGGAGGATCACATGCTTATAAATACTCAACCTTCTTTGATGGAAGAATCAATTATTGGTCACTTGGAGCTTGACTTCAACCCATCAAACCAACTTCTGGTCCATGAGCCCATCACCAATTCACTTATTCCCCTCCCACTACATCTAGTCCAAGATCAGACAGCTTCATCTCTCATTCCCGTTCACCAACCAATTACTTTCTTCACTATGTTAATGATATCGCACATCTATCAAACCAATCAACCATACTCCCACATCTTGGTCAGGATTTTCATGTTGAACCAATGGTTTCATAGGGGTTTTCTGAATACAGTTTCTGCACTCACACACAACACTGGATACTCTTGATAAGCTGAATCGTCGAGTTGGGACGTTAAACCAACAACATTTTGTGGGTCCACACCCATAGGTATCTTTTCCTTTTCTTTGTATCCTTCTCTTTACTGCATTGCATTAGATAAGTATGGGGGTCCACCTCTACACTTCAAAACAAAAACAACAAAAAAAACAAAAATACTTTTCACAATCACTCACCCCTTCCGATCCTCCTATTACACTTTGTCTTCACCATCAGGACATGGTTTCTTATAAGTATGGGGGTGTCTGCATAGTTTTCAAAATTGCATACTTTTCGAAACATCAAAAAAATCTTCAAAAATTTTGGAAAATTCCCCCTAAAAATATATTTTCAAAAAAAAGCAAGAAAACCACCAAAATACGTCCTTCCTAGTTTTATCCTATCTATTGAGAAATCAGCTCTTCATTGCATAGATCATAAACTGAGGTTGAGTTGACCTTAATCCACTTAACTTCATCAGAATTTCACTAGGCATGAGTTTTTAAGCTTTCTTCAGGTTCATATGGACTTTATTCTCTCAGTTCAACTAACTCTACTAGTGAATGAACTTCTGTATCTAACTAGATCACCTGAGCAACTAGTAGCACTCTTAAACTCTTCAATGGATATTAAGCAACTACACATTGCACTTAGCTTGATTGAGTTTATTTTACGAGATACAATTACAATCTAGTTGAGGTGAGGAGTTATCCTCTTGGTTGTGCCAATGCCTAAATCTTATGTATAGCCAGTGAAGGAACTTGACTTAGGGGCAACATAATCTCTCTAGTCTAAGTATGTCAGCAAATAAGCCAGTATCGTGCCTCCAAAGTCAATATTAAGCCGATACTACTTTTTGATGCCAAACCCAAAACAAAAACACCACAAAAAAGCATATCACAATACAAATGCCAAAATCCACCAATCATGCAAATGATGTGCGAAGCAAAAGCAAGAAAAGAAGACCACCAAATAACCCTTCTCCACCAAAAAGCCGTGTTAGCAGCCCGATAATGCTACCTAAATTCATAAAAGAGGCCCAAAGAGGCCCAGGGTTATGCTCTGCAAAAGGAAAGAAATGAGAGCAACGGAACAAAGCGATCTACGGAAAACCCCGAAAGTTAAGTCCCATTTCCAAAGAATTATGATCTATTTTTTATGCTGACATACTTGGGTAAAAACAGAATACGCCTGAATTCAGGTAAGGACTGAGGCTATATGTGTAGGGAATCATTCGGTACCTTGATAGATTGTGTTGTTAGCTCATTCTCTTGACTCATGAAAGCTAAACTATCAGTAACACTGTTTATATCCATTCAAAGTCAAAGAGAATACTTGTTTCTTATGGATGAGCTGACCTGATAGATCTTCTGAAACAATGTCTGATTTTGTTGGAACTGAGAGGCTGTTGAAACTATAAAACTCAAGTCAAGTCGACAATTCGAACAAATCATTAATCCATGGGTCAACTCTACTGAAGTCTGTATATTTGTGTGGTTAAGAACTGAAAACTCGAAGACTTTGTGGGTATGTCTGCTGCAAACCCTCACTAGATCTATCTTGGCTATTCTCCTTGTCCTACATTATTACTTGTATTTTTCTTGCTCGGGACTAGCAAGATTTAAGCATGGGGGTGTGATGAATGCACATTATACTAGTATAAGAGTATACAAATTATATAAAATAAACCCATTAATGTCCGATACATATACCTCAACATCACCTAATTCAGATATTATCAATATTGCAAATACAACAAGAAAATCATCTCTAAAAATGCATAATTAAATTAATGACCAAAATTCTCTCTTCATCAACAAAGCCAATTACTCATTCCAAAACAAATTGCATGATCATTAAAACCAATTTGGCTCTACACAATTTGTTAGTAAGAAATAGAGAGAAAACATTGTGCAAAATTCACATTCTTTATTCCCTCTCCCTTCCCCATACAACAATGTCCTTCCCCATGCAACCATTAAACCCTTGCAATAATGATATTTTGGCTTTATTTGAATGGGATGTCTCCCTATAAAATAATGTCTCCCCATTCTCTTCATTCCGACTCACGCACTCTCCTCTCTATCCTCATTCTCATGCTCTCATTCACGCACTCTTCTCTCACGCCATTCACCTCTCCCCTCACGCAACTCTCCCCTTGTCATTTTCATGCACATTTACTCTTTTGTTCCCTCTCTCTCATTTTCCTTCTCATGCAGGTATAGATGAAGATCTAATATCCAGCTTGGTCCTCCAGCCCGTAGCAGCGGTCGTGTGCATCCTCCAGTCCGCACAGCTGTTGTGTGCACCGCAACCACCTGCTGTAGGCCTCCCTCCCTCGCGCGGTCTCCTCCTGTGTGCTTTCCTTGTGTGTGGTTCACTCTAGTCGTGCATCTCCGTGTTGTGCGCCCCCTTTCCTCTCGTGGTCTCCTCGTCGCAGTTCACTCTAGCCGTGTACCACCGTGCACCCCAGCAAGCAGCACACGTGGTTATCTCCCTCCCACGTACCCCCACGGCCATCCCTCCTTCGTCGTGATGATGGATTCCGATAGAGAAGACTCTCTTTCTTATCTTATTTACTTCTTGTAATTTCATCATGATGGTTAAGTTTGTTTAAGTTGATTTTGGAAGAAACAATTCTCAATCTTTATATCTTCCTTGCATTTTTGTTGCATTAGTTGTTGTTTAAGTTAAGGTGATAGAATGTTTATTTGGAATATCTTTTGTTGACTCTAGTTTTTCTTTATAACATGTATTGCAATTCTCCATCCTTATTTGATATAACTTTTACTTGGTAATTTTTCTTCCATCTTAATTTGCAATTCACACCTTCATTTTCTTATTTAGTTGCATTCATGCCCTCCTTCAATTACTTTAAGTTCTAGAAAGTATTTTCACCATAGATCACATTCTCTCATATTTTTCTCTCATCGCCATGGAGTAAGATTTGATTTAAGTTTGAAAGAAGAACAAATATCACAAATTTGCTCGGTCCCTGTGGATTCGATCCTCTACTTGCCGCTAACAATTTTTCTGTATTCTGACCAAGCTTGTAGTTGTAATATTATTTGTTTGATTGCGGTTTTATGTGGAACAACAACGACGTGGTAAAAACAACTTTTTAAATCACGTAAAATCATGTCAATAATATGTATATAAAAGTATTTATTTAACCCCTGCAAATAAATAATAAAAATAAAATAAAATTACCCTTTTATTTCAAATTTTTTGTTATAAATCAATAAAATATAAAATTGGAATAATTGTATTAAAATACATCATTAAAAATAAAAATAAAAAAATAAATACATGTATATAACTGTATTTAATAATAATATATTGTAAATACATAATTTTTATTTCAAAAAAAAAATAAAAATCACTAAAAAAATGTTTGAAAATAAATAAACATTTTTATGTTTTAACTTATTCGAAAATAAGTCATTTATTATTTTTTATCGAATTTTCAAATATTTAATAAAAGCTGAATTCTGATTGGTCCACGGGGGAATGTTGACCCCCGATCAACTGTCCCCGTGGACCTCTTTCCCCGCGGATCTCTCGACCGACCTGATTTCTCATCTTTTTCCCCGCTTGATCCGATCGCCAAACACCCAAACCCCGGGCTCCATTTGATCTTTGCTTATCCGAGACCCTTGCCCGGGGTGGATTCTAAGGATCCGTGCTTCATGCCTCCTTGCCCAATTCCTGTTAGCCAGACCTGCACCACTATATAGCTCCAACTCCGGCCGCCATTTCACGCCATCTTTGGCACTGCCCCTTCGTCCTAGGACCTCCACTAGACTCCCCAGAGTGACAGCTGAGTGAGGCGAGTGTCGAAGAGAGGAGAGGAGCCCGTTAACCACTAATCCGGCGACTCCTGCCGCCGTACGCAGCCACAAGGTGAGCCCGAGCCTCGGGCATCGACGACCCTTCGAGGCTACGACCCAGAGCTCGCCGAGCTCGTCCCCAGTCGATTCCCATCATCAGGTAGATCTGATAGCTTACCTTTCACCGTCCATTTCAATTTTCACGTTTTAGCTCCGTCTGCTCCGCCCTAGTGGCTGGAGCTCCGCCAGCCCATCCTACCCGTACCGATATCCTCTCCAACTCATCTCGACCCTCCTACCACTATCTGATCATCTCGACTCTGACTACCCGAGTCAGGATCGAGCTGGGCTCCTTCCTCCTCCCCACGTCGCTTCTTCCTTCCTTTTTGCGAATAACCCCAGCCGGAGCACTCCTCCGAGCGAGTCCTTTCTTTTGCAGGTGAATAAAGTGCATATACTCCCTTGGCCGTGCTTTCATACCTTCGCCGGAGCTCCTCCGGGTCGTTCGTCCCTCGTCAGACGATCTGACCGTTGGATGCTTCATCGGAGGTGACTACCCGACGCTGACAGCCATAGCGAGTAGGATCGACCTCCCCGATAGTTCATCGGCTTACTGGATTTTCTCCAATGAGCCGAGGAACCTTAGCCACGAGGAGTTCTTCCTCATCCATCGCCAGCCGTCGGATTTCATTGCCGCTCCAGATCGCATCCTCACCGTCCGTCCTCTGCGGTGTCTTACCATTAGATTGTGGTCTGACAGACACGCGCCGCCCATGTTCGCCCGATCGCCTCCACCGTTGGATTATCCAAGCGTCTACACCAGGACCGCACATCCGCAGCCAACATCTAGCACCTCACGTGCACCGTCACGCGCCTCGGTTGGGTAATTGCACCCGTACCCCTGCAGTTTCCTATTGTTCTAGTTTATTTTAATGAATAAACTTTAGCTCTTGGACATATTGCACTTAGGACCTTAATATTTATGTTATTTGCATTTTCGTCCCTACCTGTGTGATACACGTGCTTCGTCACGTGATTTTTGGACAATTTGCATTGTATGGGCTCATGCTTTCTATGTGTTATGGAATGAAAATGATTTTCTGATATTGGCATCCATGCCCCTGTGAATGTTTTTATTCGACATGTGCTGAATTAATTGGGCATTTTGCATTTTATTCCACGGGCTTTTAGCAAGTGTTGCTAATAATCCCTTGAAAATAAGTTTTCTTATATATAGGTCCCTCCGTGCTCTGTACACATGCGTCGCACGTGGAAATTTGGATATTTTGCAGAAGGAGCCCTATACTTTCTAGATTCGTTATCATTGAGCCCCTGGACATACGTTTCTTACATTTAGGTCCCTATGCACTGTGAGCCTGGGTTTTATTTAAATAAAATAGCAAATTTAATCCAAATAGCGTGAAATTTGGACATGTGGCTCCTGCCACTATGTAAAAATTTCCCTAATTTTTGGATACATTTTTTAGGCTTTTTATTATTTTTAAAAAATTAAAAACATCACTTTTGGTGTCTGTCTGATTTAGAAAATCATAAAAAATATAAAAACTCTTTGAAAAATTCTAAAAAAATTAGGATTTGTTAGTTTTTGTGTGTTTGATTTTCTGTGCACCTTTGGCTTTTTTTGGACGTATAAAAACCCTAAAAATTGAAACCATTAAAAACATATAAAAAATCTAAAAAATTGTAGAAAACTCCAAAAATAATAAACTCTTTTCCTGAATTTTCCTTATTGTTGCTATTTTTCATAAAAATTACCTCCAGGCTGTGAAAGATCCATTTGATATTTTTCATGGGTCTTTGAAGCTTGGTTGTACAATAGCACAATGTTTTTGCCTTCCTTGATTTTTAGAAAGTTGTATAAAAAATAGAAAAATATCAAAAATTCAACAAAAACAATAAAAAACTAAACAACATAAAAATATTTTTATTTGAATTTTTGGATCATTTTAGAGTGTTTAAATAATTTGTGGTGTTTGCTTGTTTTTTACCTTTTCTTATTTTCCCTTATTATTAAAAATCCAAAAAATATAAAAATAATTAAAAACCACCAAAAATATTTGTTTTGTTCTATTTCATTTTCTGACTACTTTGTAGGCCGCAAGGCCAATTTGTGCTCCTTGGGTGCGACCCTGTGTGCTACACCAGGCTAATCTCATAGCCAGGACCACTATTTTTGTATTGATTGATTTTCTATCTTTTTGATTGGTAGTCTGATCTTCATTTTTCTTGATCGAGCCGATTGATTCTCGGGTGACTGAGGTCGCAACGACCGTAGTTATCTGATTCACCTTAGTCGCTTGTGGGATTTTTCGGCTCAACCCAAAGATCGGAGCATGGAAGTAGCAGGCGTGGAGGCCTCAACGCTACGAGCTGCTTGGAGCTCGGATCTCATCGAGAAGCAATAGGGACCCATGCTGTCACCATCGAAGTAGCTCGTTTTATGCATGCAATCGGTGGATCTCACTGATGGAGGTGGGCGGTAATCCTTATAGGGCTGATGATGGGGGCCAAAGATGGAAGTTTGACATGATTGGCTAAGTTAAGGGATACGATGGGATTCAACGAGGATCTCATGGCGAGATGGGCAAAATCTCGAGTGGATGTAGATGTTGGGTGGGCGATCGAGATCCGTATGGAGGTGGCCAGGTATGGAAAGCTGCGGTGAGGGAGGAGGTTACGCGTGAGAAGGGTGGTGGGCGGAGAGGTCGAGGGCCAATCTGGAAAGGGAAGACGGAGGAAGGGGGCAACACGTGCTGGACACATGCGGCGAAGTGCTTGGGTTGTCCCATCAGTAGAGATCGGACGGCCTAAAAAACGACACGTGGCATTTTATTATTTTTTATAAAATTTTCTTTTTTAAAATTTTTTTACAAAAAATAAATGAAAATTAAATCCAAAAATAGGTGACATGTGGCGTCTTAGGAGCGGCCACGTGTTAGACCAAGAAAATTCAAAAAAATAAATATATTTATAAATGCTTAAAAAATATTAAATGACCTCGGATCGAAAACTTTTCTTCACAAATATTGCTCGTCTCGATGAGATTTACAACTTTTATGAAGATCCTAAAATCAAAATCGATCTATTGCACAAAGTGATATTTTTGGGGTATTCCATGCACATCGTATACCTTGATTTTTGGGTTTTCTAATTTTTTTGTCATTTTTAAACCATATCAAAATCCGGAAAAAAATAGGATAAAATCAAAAATAAATATTTATATATTAATCCAATTTTTTATATTTTTATGAACTAATAAAGTAAGAAATATAATATAATATAAAAAAGACCATTTTTGTACAGATTGTAAATGGAGCCTCGAACTCAGTTAATTTCTTTGATTTCAAGCTCAATTTGATTTAGATTTTTACGTATTTTAATAAAACTTTTATCAGAGAAGACAAATGAAAAAGAAATAAAATTAAATGAGTTAATTATGTATATAAAATAATAGGTCAAAAACTGCTGAAATACAAAATGTACAAAAGAGGCCTAAAACCCAACTTTCACATATAAGCTCCGATTAACTTGAACTTGGTCTTATTTTGAAGGTATTTTAATGTAAAGTAGTTCAAAAGTGAGTTCGATCAAATCGAACACTGGATAAGGGAGATATCGAGGTTTTAGTTCGAAAATCGTAGAACTAGGGTTTCAAAAATTTTCCACTTATTTGAGTTAGTGATTTTTTTGTATTTTTTATTATTCTTGTTAGCAGTATGTACACAGTGGAGTGATTTCAAGTCGTTTGGAGTAACATGAGTTAGTTAAAAATCAAGGAAGTTAGGCTATTTACAAGTCAATTGGACTGTGATTTTTGGCTTCTTATTTTGTGCAATAATAAGTGATAAAATTCCATTCTTATCAAAACAGGCATGAATGCTAATTACGTAGAATAAATGAAGAAATGCCAATTATTTTTAGGGATTAGAACTTAATTAATGACATTAAGAGTGATGAATCTGAAATTCATCATCCCCTATACTTAAACCATGCTTGTCCCTGAGCATCAACAGAAATGCCATGAGGTAAAATGAGATTGGGTTCCATACCAAGATCATGAGCTGAAGATGAAAATAGAACTAGATCTAACCTATATATCATTGGTGTGGCAAAACTTCTGTGAGAATTAGAATTTTGAAATTCTACTGCCTTCAAGTTCTACACATCATTGTCACAGTTTCGGCTCAAAAGTCATCTTATATCAATCCTCTTCCCAAAGCATACCCTATGAACATTGAACAATCGACTCATGTGTGTGAAATGTTTTAGCTCTTCCCATCCAGAATGTCAGACTACCGTGCAAACCTCCTCTCCAATAACTCATCCTCGAGGAGTCGGGTATTTCCTTCTAAGGTATGTCGTGTTGTGTTCACAATTGAATAGAGGGAGAAATTAGAAGAAAGAGAAAAGAACTGGAGGGTGGTCGGTGCAGTCACCTCTCCTTGTGAAGCCGACAAGTGTAGTCAAGTCTCCACCAAGATTTGCATGTTTTTTTAAGCTTGGACCTTTTTGGTCAAATATTTATTTCGTAGATGGCTTCTCTTTGTTTGGATATTTGGTAGCTCTACTTGGTTCTTATTGTGCCCCTATGGATATGGAATCTTTTTTTCCGTACAATTTTTAGGGTCTTAGAAAAAATTATGCCCAGTCGTCTATATCTTTTCTGAAGCTTTATTTCAACATGTGTTCCGGTCTTTAGATTTCCACGCTACCAGAAAAGAAACTCACACATTCTTCCAACATCCCATCTAAGTTGAGCTAAGTGCATAGTGCAAGAGTACAAATTAATTCCCTATTATAAAGTCGTATTCAGAATTAAGAGACCATGTTAGACACTAAGAGTCAAGCGCTGCACATTGTCATGTGGAACTCAAAGAATCAAGTCGAATACCTGAGGTATTTACAATCCTATTTCTCGGTGAAGTTCCTCTGAAAATTAGGTGGACTAAGGTCAAGTCCAGACCACTCTCGGTTTCCTCTCATAACTCGGTTCAGAACCCAAGGACTTTTCACAAATGAAAATGCATGTAATGTTGGATGAAGTGCACGTGTGTGAAATGCATGCAATTTTTTTTAATTTTTTTGATATTTTTCTAATGCAAGGATTTTTGTTTTTTATGAAAAAAAATCAATACGAAGACATTTTTTAAAATTTTTTGGTTGGACATAGTCAGTGTTAGTAACAAAACTTTTTTTTATTTTTTTGTTTTTTGTTTTTCTCAAGTTAGTTACCCACCCCGTAAATATACACAGACTTACATGAAAGTACAAGTTATGGGTAAAATATATACATAGTATATATACACACCCCATATACTTAGCAAGTGTTGTGTCCTCAGAGCAAAGCATGAAGAAGAAATATCTCGAGCTAAGCGTAAGAGAGTGAAAAAGAAAAAGATAGATTGGCCTGCCCCCCTACACTTAGACTTCGAACGATCTAAGTATAGAAGAAGAGCATAAAGAAGGTGGTCAGGAGATGTGAATGAGGAGAGTATATACAGATGAGCATCGGTTCCCCCTATACTTAGGCTCTGGTCAGCCTAAGTGATGAATCCCCATTCATCACTCTTTATTCCTTTATTTTAGCTAGAAATCTTGGCAAAATACCATGTAGTTATTTGTAAATACAATAATTTGTCAAAATACATGCTTCATGTAAATAACTATAATTAGCATGTTTTTGTGTAAAAATAAAATAAATAATCAAAGAAAAAGAGGGAAATATTTAGAATAAATATTGAGTGACCTGAACCCAAGGGAGGCCAATCATTGGCCTGATCGCAAAATAAAACAAGTAGAGAGAGATAGGGCAATTCTCCCTCATACATATATTTCCCCCTTTATGTATATATTATATTTTTATAAAATAAAAATAATTATGTGTTTCTCATAACTTGTATATATTTCTAGAAATAAAATAAAAATGAGAAAAATAAAAATTAAACAAAATAAACTCTCTCTCTCACTCTTGTATATACCATGTAAATATGTACATACACCTATTTATTTTCCACTTGTATAAACATAATAAAAGTTAAATAAAAATTATTTAATGTACGAAAATTTATGTTGTAAATGAATAAAATATAAAATAGGGATAATTATACAAAAATAAACAAATAAAAATAAAATTAAAAAATACTAGGTATTTTATCTGTATACAATAATATCCCATGTATATACACTAATTTATTTTTTCAAAAAAAAATAAATATAACAAAAAAATACTTTGTAAATAAATAAACATTTTTTATTTTGAAATATTTAGAAATAAAATCTTTTTCTATTTTATTTTAAATTTCTAAATAATTTCTGAATGGAATTTTCCCATTGGTCCACGGGGGATGTTGACCCCTGGTCAACTCCCCCCCCCCCCGGACCACTTTGCTTCGCGGACCTCGTCTCGACCTGACTTCTCCCATTTATGCAGACGCGATCCACCTCACATTTACCCAAAATTCAGGCTCCGATTGCAGCTCCTTCATCCGAGATTCACGCCCGAGGTTCATCTTAGGGATCCGTGCATCGATCCACGCGCTCTTCTCCCACCTTATCGTACCCCTACAAGTATATAGCTTCTCCTCCTTTCGCCATTTTAGGCACCTTCGGCATCCGTCTTCGACTCCCAAGACCTCCACCTTCTATCCTTGAGTGACTGCAAGCCCTAGGAGGTGTTGCAACGAGGAAAGAGGCGGTCTAGCCCCTTGTCCGGTGGTCTTCGTCGCCGCGCTCCGCCATCACGCGAGCTCAAGCCTCTGGAGGCGTCGCTCCATTGAGGCGAGGATCCCAGGAGGTCACCCACCTCCAGCCTAGACGCTTTCGATCATCAGGTAACCTTGATAGCCCGTAGATTCGCTTAGATTCTGATTCTTAGGTTTAGCACCATCGGTCATCGTCGGCCGAATCCCGATCATCTGACCGTTCCTTTTCCCATCTCACCATCGTATCACCTCCACTAGACCTCTCCGCACCTTCTACGCCCTTCCAATCATCCTGGTTCGCCCCGGAATCAGGAGTTAGGTCCTCCGCCACCGCCGCTCACCGGAGGACCACGCCGCACCTCTCCCGATCGCCCATTTCGCCCGCTAATGGGTCCAGGCAATTTGCCCTCGACCCCTCTTGTTTTCTGTGCAGGTATCGAGGCTTAAGAACCTCATCTGGAGGATTAACTTTTCAGGCACATGAGCTCCAGGACCTTCACGTCGCCGGAGCACCCCGATGGCTCTCGTCTCCATTGGAGGATACCATTCGCTGTGAAGCATCGTCATTATCGATTTCCCCATTCTAGCAGCATCTGAGGAGGACTCCATCGCGCGTATTTGCCCGGCGAACCTCGTTGGGGAGCAGTTCTTCCAGGAGCCTCCGTCGCCATCGATCGAGCCCCCTCGCGCCAGATAAGATCGTAGCCGTTCATCTGAGGAATCCACGCGAAGAGGCATCCACGTGTCACAGTCGTTCGATCTGGAGAGGATGCCCATCGGCCTTCGGATCATAATAATGGGGTAATATCACTTGAGCCCCTATTCTTTTCGCATTTATAGTGTAGTCCTGTAAATACTTTATCTAGTTGTTTTTATTCTGGGTAAATTGCATCTAGGACCTTGTGTTTACTTTATTTACGATTTAGTCCCTGTGTATGTGAAGCACGCGCATCGACACATGATTTGTGGAACTTTTGTATTGTTCATCCTATAGTTTTGGGTTGTTATTGTTTACATTTTTATAAATAAGAATGACACTTTAGTCCCTGTGAGTGCAAATCACGTGTGTGCCTCGTGCCCATCTGGGCTTTTTGCAACTTTGGCCATGTGATTTTTACATGTGTTATCAATTGGCCCTGGAATTTACTTTCTTTGCACTTTGACCCCTATGTGCAGTGCCTTGTTTTGTGATTTAATAAAATATCAAATCAACTCCAAAATTGGTGAAATTTGGATACATGGCTCCTACTATTGTGCAACAATTTTACTGATTTTTTGGGACATTTTTATTACTATTACTATTTTTAAAAAAATCGAAAACATCTATTTTTGCTATCGTTTGAAATATAAAATCAACTAAAAATATTAAAAATCCCTAAAAATTATAAAACATTAGGTACTATTTGTTCTTGTATTTTCTTGCTTTAGAATATTTTTTACTGCATTTGGACATATGAAACACCTAAAAATTGAAAAACCTTAAAAATCTTATAAAATCATAAAAAATTTAAAAAATCCCAAAAAAATGCAATTTCTTCTCCTGTAGCTTATTTTTTATTTCTAGTCTTCATAAAAATTATCTCCAGATTTTTATAGGTTATCTATTTTTAGATAACCTTTCAAATCTGGTTGCACATTAGTTCCCTGATTTTGCTTTTTTTTCTATTTTATAAAATTAACAAAAAATATAAAAAATTGAGAAAATTACCAAAAACACATGAAAATATATAGAACACAAAATAATTTTATTTTAATTTTCTGGCTTGTCTTTGTGTGTTGAATAAATTGTTGTTTGAGTCCCTTTTGCCTTATTTTGTATTTTCTTCATAATAAAAAATCATACAAATTTTAAAAATATAAAATCCACCAAAAAATTACATTTTCTTATTTCATTCATTTTTGAATACTTCGTAGGCTACTTGGCTAATTCGTGCTCCTTGAGTTCGACCCTGTTCGCTATACTAGGTTAAATAAATAGCGAGACCACTATTCGGATTTTCATCTGATTACTTTTATTTTGTGGTCTAATTTTTCTTGTTGATCGATTTTCGAGGGATTGGGGTCGCAATCACCCCTGATATTTATCTCCCTTAGTCTCTCATTGATTTTTCAGTCATCACTAAGTATAGAGGAAGGGTGGAAATGAGGCAACCGAGAGATGGGTTGAATGATATATACAAATGGCATCGATCCCCCCTATACTTAGGCCTTGACCTAAGTAGAGGAAGAAGATGTACAAGGAGACCGTTGTGGTCGGAAGGGAGGGTGGGAAGCTGATGATTAAGATTGTTTCCGGTCGATCTTTTTGTGAGCCTGTGGTGGGAGATCAAAATGATAAGAAGGAGATGAAGAATATGATTCCCAACCATTATCAGTGTTAGATGAAGCATTGATTTATTCATAGAAATCATGCTGGAGAGTAGATGAAGCATATGAATCCGATGAAAGATAACCATCGTCGGAGTTATCCTCAGAGGAATAGTATTTGAAAGTGGAGGCACTCCAGACCTTCTTGTTCTTTTGTTTCTTCAGTTGTTTTCTCAAAATTTGTTCCTTCTTATGATCAAGCGATTTATCATCAGATGAATACTCTGAAGCACCAGTCTTAGTCAGCTCATAAGAAATTATTCCAGTGTATTTAATGAGACCAGGAGAATCGGTTTTAGATGAATATTAGTGAGGAAAGTGAGTCGTCGAGAATTGAAGTTTGAATCCTTGCGATGATAAGGTTTTAAGACTGTCGAATAGACCTCAATCATGTAGATTACCTTTTCAGGACCTGACGAGGGATCATCAGACGATTCCACTTCCAGAAGGTCAAAGGCGACTTTCTTTTTAGATGCATGAGCAGTCATTTTGTTTCATGAAGGTGTTGGTCCTAAGAGTGAGGAGTCTCAAGATGAATAACTATTGAAATTTTTCTCCTTGATCGGTGTCTGTCCCACATTCTTGTTCTTAGTTTTCTTGATGTTGGTGCACTCCTGAGTTGGATTGATTTTCTCAAGGTAGTCAGAGAAGTTTGACTCAGAGTGAGCCCATGCATATGTCTCAGGGTCATGTAAGAAACACTTTTCCAGAGCAGCAGGAAATGGAATAGTAGGGAGAGTCTCTGCATGTTAGTTCTTAATTAACTTGATGTTGGAGCATTCTAGTGTCAGGTTGATTTGATCAATGTGGTCAGAGGAGATTTCGGCCGACTCAGGATGCGGCCATGCGTAAGTCTCAGGATCATAATCAGAGTCATTTCCCATGGTGAGAGAAGTGGGAAATGGAGCAGCAGGAAAAGTCTCTAAATAATAGTCTCATCAACAGCCGTTATCTCAGGTGTAGCAACAGGGTATGTCTCTTCTATCATTTGGTTATGGTTGTCGAGGGCTTCGTGGGTTGCCTTAAAAAATTGTGGTTTCTCAAAGACTTGTTGAGATCGAAGTTCTCCCAATGCTGTAAAATTGATTTCCCGAGTCTCATATTCAATAATTGCCTTAGTCAATGCCAAGAATGGATTTTCGAGAATGATCGGAGACTGGGTGAATTCTCCTCGATGCTCAATATCAATGATCATGAATTTTATTTTGAGTAGAGCACCTTGGAATGTAATGATGACAGAAATGGTTCATTTCGGCCGCTTTATCGATCGATGAGCTAGTTGAACGATCTCTCGTATCTTCTTGCTAGGTGTGAGTTTCAGTTCGTTAAAAACAATGGTCGCAAGGATATTAATTGGTGAGTTGTCATCAATTCGAGCATGGTTAAATATTATATATTTGATTCCACAGTCAAATATGGGCAACCACTTCATTATGCGACTCTTGATTTTTCTACTCAACACCAAGAAGGATGCCATTGACAAGATATGTCTTTCAGTCTTTGTTCTTATCCTGCCTGACTTTTTCATCATTAATTTATTCATCATAAATCCTTTCAGGTCGGGGAAGTGTTCAATAGCCTGTATAAAGGGAAGATAAAAAATCAATCTTTTCTCCAGTGCTTCCCGTAAAGCAGGATCCAAATTCTTCAGATCTTCTTTAATTTTATTTTTTATGTATTCTTCGAGATTTTCGATTTTTTGGTTGTTTTTAAATATTTCAATTTTTTAATATTTTCTGTGTGGTGTGTCGATGTGATGTTTTCCATAGATGATGAAGGATAAGGATCAGGGTCAGAATCAGAGCCTTCCCTAGGGGAGTAATATACATAAGTGTCACTGTCAGAGTCATTCTTAGGGTGAATATATTCTCTAGGCTTATGAGTATACTTAAAATTTTCAACATGAGATCCAATCTTTTCCTCATCCACTTTTATATTCGAGGCACCAGAGAGTAAAATTAGTCGGTTGGCAAACTTTCTAAATCTATCCTCCATTAAATTAAATCTCTTATTTATTCTCGAAATATCATCCTCAAAAATATGTTCATGATCAATCGTGGGAGCAGTCGGGGTATGTTTTTGAAGTTGAGTTTCAATCATTTCATCTTCCATTTTCCTATATGAGCTGAGAGGAGACTCTCTTGGATTATCAAATATATGATTATTATTTCTTGAAAATTTTTCCTAAAAAATTATGGAAGGAGTCTGCTTAGTGGAAGGATTTTGCAAGAATCTTTTGGTCTCATACTCCACATGCCGTGACTCAGGCATGCAATATTGATTTGAGTAGAGTCTACTTCTACGGTTATGATTGATCGTATCCCCAAACAATGGAATCATACATGGTTTATAGGTGTCGATATTATCAGGGTTGTCCTTTGTATTTGTAGGATGATAGAAGGAGTGGTATTTGGGTCGATCAATATGGATTTGGTCGTCATGGTTAATCCAACACTGATGATCATTAGATGTGAGTGTCTCCATCTGTAGTGATTAGGTTTTGTCTCTCTTCCAATCGTGAGTCTCAAAATTGATTTGTTCTTGATATGGTTCATTAAGTTTAATGAGAAATCGGGAATAAGATGGTTCAGTCCAGGATGGCAGTTGCTCAAGTTATTGAGGTGAACAATATGAAGCTATGGTGACCTGGATCGGATGATGCGAGTAGAGTGACTTGGAATTTATTTAGGAGGCTGAATTCATCTGAGAATGAAAGTCTCCTGCAAATGTTGGACGATTATTGAAAGAAGAGGATTTAATCGACTTGGGCATGACTGAGACAAATTCATTCTCATAATATATGTCAGATGGGTACTCAGAACATTATCCTGTATTTGTTAAAGAAGATTGATTGGTTGACATAATCGATCTTGGTTAAGTGCACAAGATATTTGCAAGGAAATATTTTTATCAAGGAGAGTGATGGCACAAGTGTGCGGTTTTTGATCTTCGAAATTGGTTCACACACACCAAAGAAAACACAAATCTAACCCCGGGTTCACCAACTTGCACAATGAAGCTTAAAGAGTTTGGCAATTATCTTTTCAATTTTAATTTGTGATAAGAGAATCTTGGAAAATAATTAGAGAAATATTAGGTACCGAAGATTTTCTTAAAGACTGTCCTGAATACTTATGACTAGTTGCCTCTACTTCCAGCCAATATAGGTGTAAGTACGGACCAAAAACGGTTACCCGTGTTACTTAAGGATAGAACCTTATGCAATGTCCTTTAAACCACCTACTATGTTAAGGAAATCCAGACCGTTTATCGGCTACCCGTATTCCTAACTGAGAAGTAGCTAATCATTTTTAGAATCTGCAGTCTGAATGAAAATTTTGGAGCTGGGCTCTAACGTTAAATGTCATCTCTCACTCCCTCAGAAAAATAAATGCATCTTAAGGTTAGGGTTGCTTGATGAGTCGAAAATCCCACAAGCTCCGAGTAGGGATAACATAAATCTAGGGGCATTGCGACTCGGATCTCGCAGATCGGACTCAACAAGAAAAAGAGACCACCAAATAAAAATAATCAGAACTAAAATCCGAATAAGTGGTCTTCGCTATTTATTTAACCTGGTATAGCGATCAGGGTCGAACTCAAGGAGCACGGATTTGCTCAAAGGAGCCCACGAAGTAGTCTAAAGATACAATAAAAAGACAAAATATTTTTGGTGGTCTTTTTGTATTTTTAATTTTTTTGTATTTTTAATTATAAAGAAAGTATAAGAAAAGGCTAAAAAGGTCACATTCAATAATTTATTCAACACATCAAATCAACCCAGAATATTCAAATAAAATTATTTTTATGTTTTATATATTTTTAAGTGTTTTTGATGAATTTTTCAGAATTTTCTAATTTTTACTTGATTTTATAAAAATCGAGAAAGGGAAAAACAGTGAATCAATGTGCAGCCAGATTGGAAAGGCTAATTAAAAATATATAGTTTGCTCTAAAAATCTGGAGACAATTTTTATAAAAACTAAATGTAAAAACTAAGACACAGAAAAAGATTTTGCATTTGTTTGTATTTTATAGAATTTTTAATAATTTTTGTAAGATTTTTAGGGTTTTGTGATTTTTAGGAGTTTTATAAATCCCAATAGGCTAAAAATTGGACAGAAGCTAAAAAACAACAAAAAAACAAGTTCTAATTTTTTGTAGTTTTTAGAGAAGTTTTTATATTTTTAGTTGATTTTCTATTACAAATAGTAGCGATAATGTAGGTTTTTTTATTTTTTAAAAATAGCAAAAAGCAACAAAAATATCCCAAAAAATTAGTAAAATTTTTACACAGTGGCATAAGCCACGTAACTAAATTTCACTTGATTTAGATTTTATTTGATATTTTATTCAGCGAAAACAAAAGCTACAGCATACAGGGACCTAAGTGCAAAGAAAGTTAATTCCAGGGCTAAATATATAACAAGCCTAAAAAGCCTAGAGCCTAAAATGTAAATAGCACAAACAAGCACGACCAACGCACGAGATTAACACCCATAGGGGTATTTATGTAATTCCTATTTATAAAATACCAATCAATAACAACCAGAAACTACAGGGTGTAATATGCAATTGTTTCGCTACTCACGTGTCGAAGCACGTGTTCCACACAAATAGGGACTAAATAGCAATATCCAAAAATACTAGGGTCCTACATGCAAATTACCCAAACTAAAGACAACTGAATAAAATATTTACAGGACTAAATGATAACAACAAAAAGAAGAGGGGCCTACAGGAAATTTACCTCTTTATTACTGATCTGACGGACAAAGGTGGCGCCACGTGGATGATCGGATGGTGTAGAACCGTGGACGCTCCTTCGCTTGATCGACGCTCCAGATGCAACCCTCAGATGGATCTAACGGTGGAGAGCTCTCGCGAACGGATGGCTACGATCAAAACTGGAGCTGGATCTCGATCGGACGGTGGCTGGAGATCCTCCAAGAACAGGTCACCGACAAGTTTCGCCAGCCAAATGCGTGCGCAGGGGACCTCCTCAGCCGCGGCAGAGGTGGGAAAATCAACGAGAGAGCTCGTCCGCAGCTGGTGGTGTGCTCCGATGACTCTGGTGATATCGGAGAAGCTCCGACAACGGAGGGGAGCGAAGTGGTTGTGCCTAAACTGTTGGACCCCCATATGGGGTCCTTCTTCGATGGGACCTACACAGAAAGAACACTGGGTCGAGGGCAAAGTGTCGCGACCCAATTATTGGCGAAGTGGGTGGTCTGGTGAGGCGGAGCGGGGGTCTCCGACGAGGCGACGGTGGAGGAGACCTATTTCTTGGTTCCGGGACGAACTAAGGTGATCAGAGGGGTGTAGAAGATGGGGCGAAGTCTCATGAAGATGATACGAGGGACGGATGGACAGAAGGGTGATCGGAGCAGACCGAAATGGCCGACGAAGGACGACGACGCGAATTTGAAAAATCTGAAATTAGAAGAAACTAGAGAGCATCTGACCTAAAGGGTGGCTGAGGTTGTCTGGGATGAAGGTTAAGCACCTTCGGGTGTCGCTGCCTCGATGGTTCGATGGGACCAGAGGCTCTGGCTCGCTTGGTAGTGGAGCATGGCGATGTGGCCGCCGGATCAGTGGTTCCCAGCACTCACGTCCTCCCTGCAACTCTTCCTCATGCTGTTGTCACTCAGGCGAAGATGAGGAGCTCCTTGGTGGCGAGGGGGGTGGCCAAAGATGGAGTGAAATGTGCAGTGGAGGTGAGACTATATACTGGGAAGGGTCCGATAAGATGGGAGTCGGGAGAGATTCTGGGTGCACGGATCCCTAGAAGGAATGTCGGGCATGGATCGTGGATCAATCATGGATATTCGGAGCCTAGGGTTTGGATGGATGGAGGTCGAATCATTTCTCTAAAAATGGGAGATGATCGGGTCGGTGACAGGGTCCGCGAAGAAGAGGTCCGCGGGGAAGAGTTGACCGGGGGTCAACAATCCCCCGTGGACCAATTAGATTCTTCCTTCTATTAATGATTTGTAAATTCATTTAAAAATAATAAATGATTTTATTTTGAAACATTTTTGCCATGAAAAATGTTTATTTATTTTCAAAGTATTTTTTAGTTATCTTTATTTATTTTTTTGAAAAATATATTATGTATTTACAATATATTATTAATATATATAGGCATATGTACATATGTCTTTTTATTTTTATTTTAAATTGTTTATTTTTGTACAATTGTCCCTATTTTATATTTTATTTGTTTACATCATAAAATATGGAATATAAAAATAGTTTTAATTGATTTTTATTAATTATTTACAAAGGTAAAATAAATACATCTTTTATTTCATGTACATGGTATATGTTCACTGATGAGAGATAAAGTATTTATTTTTATTTTCCGATTTTTATTTTATTTTTATAAATATATATACAAATTATGAGGGACACAAATATTTTTATTTTGAGGAAAATAAAATTATTTATATATAGGTGTATATACAAGCATGATTGATCCTATCTCCCTCTACTTGGTTTCTTTTGCGGTCAGGCCAATGCTTGGCCCTCCTTTGGGATTAGGTCACTCAATATTTATTCTAAATATTTCCCTCTTTTTCTGTGTCTCTTTATTCTTTTATTTATTCATAAAAACATGCTAATTATTCAATATTAACAAATGCATGCCTTTTGATAATTTATTATATTTACATATATATACATGATGTTTTTGCCGAAATAACTAGCTAAAATAAAAGAATAAAGAGTGATGAATGGTTATTCATCACCCCCCTATACTTAACTTTGCTAGTTCCTTAGCAAACACTTATTTGAAAAACAAGTGCAAAAGAGAAAGAAAGAGAAAAAGAGGAGAAATCAAGGTTGAGTATTAAACTTTCATTCATTAAATTGAAATATGGAGCTTAGTCATACCTTTGGATTATTAATTTGTTGAAACCTTATTTGTACTTAAGCTTAAAACTTAACAACCTCTAAGTTCCACCAATATATGGTTAAGACTCCTCAATAAACCAGATCAGAACAAGTCTACATACACAAACTCTAATGACCATGAATCTTTCCTTGTACTGTGTACGCGATATGTAGCTCCCCATCTCAGAAGTGACAAAGAAACAACCTCCCTCAACCTGGTAACTCTAATGCCTTGGTCTAGTAACTCTTTCTTCGAGGAGCAGGGTATTCCCTTCTAAGTTCAAGTACAACCGGCTCAAGAAGAGGGGGAAGAAGAGAATGGACCATGACTAGTGTAGCCATGTATCCTTGGGAGCTCTAACCAGTGTAGCTGAGTCTCCCGCTGCAAGCTTCATGAGATGATCATGTGTAACATAGGCTTTGCTTTATTTGACTATATATACTCCGGTGGGATTATTAAATTTTCAATCCGACCCACCACTTTTTTGGAGTTTTTATTTTTGCGCATTTTTTTGATGTGCATATGTACAACATATCTACATGGTGAAACATATAACATAAGGATTTTTTCCTCTTAAGCCAGTAGACTATCCCTCTTTTGAAGCTTTATTGCAACCCACAACTCCTGTCTTTAGACTTCATAACCACCAGACCAAGTTGAGACGCACTTCCTTCACTATAAGAAGAAGAGAGCTTCCGCTTAGAAGTACTACCGTCATATGCTACCCCAAGCCAAAGGAAACTGCCTCCTCACCACCTCATCCGTTGAGAGTTTTGTGTAAAGTGCTGGTGCAAGTAAAGCCATTGTCTTTGAGAGTCATGCGTGTGTTGTTAAGTGCTCTACTTAGGCTCATGAAGATGACATATGCTCATAGACTAGTGGAGTCAAAGAATTAAGTCCCAATGGACCTGAAATGTCTCAATCCTAAGCCCTATAAGGTTCCTCTTATGATTAGGAGGATTAAGGTCTTAACAAAGCTCCATTTTCCAATTTAATTCCAAGCTAGTTTAAAAGTCAACTATGATTTGGAAAAACTGTACAAGTATTTACAAAGATGCAATTTTACAAATTCCTACACATGTGCAAAATTTTTGAAAAATGTTTGAAAACATGGATGTATGCATGAATGCGAAGTTTTGCAAAATATTTACAAAAATTTGCACAAGGTTTTTGCAAACTTTTTTGTTTTCCAAACATTTTACAAATATTTTGTACTATATACATAATTTTGATATCAAAATATTTACAAACTATTTACATAAATCTTTTTTACAAACATTTGTACAAAAATAATTTTTATAAATAAATAGGTATGTGCAAGAAGAATTTTATGTACAAGGGAAATTTTTAAATTTTTATGGATTTTTAGCCATTTTATTTATTAACACACTCCCACAAAGTACAAGTTATGGCTAAAGTATATATGAAATATATACGACACCCCCCTATACATAGCTCGAACGATGTCCTCAGACTGATCAAGAGTGATGAAGAAGACATAACTCGTGCTTAGCATAGGGAAGTGAAAAGGAATGGTATATACATAGATGAATCAAAGAATAAAGAGGACTCGGTGTTTCCCCCTATACTTAGGATCAAGTAATCCTAAGTATAGTAAGCTGTATATGAAGGGAAATCCGAGTGGAAGGATGTACAGGGTCTACCCCCTATACTTAGTGTAAAATATCCCTAAGTATAGGCAGCAAAACTGAGGTTGAAAGAGAGACAGAAGACAAGTATATACAAGATGGGTGGACATCACTCCCCCTATACTTAAGGTGAAGAATCCTTAAGTATAGGCAACAACAGAAGTGATGAAACAGAACGAAAGGAACAACCCAGTGTTTCCACCCCTCCTATACTTAGGATGAGGTATATCCTAAGTATAGCAAAGATAATCCTAAACGAGACCTGGGGTGAAAACAGAATGGAAGAGAGAAGGATCAACTCATGACGAAACAGGTATATACAAAAGTGGACAATGTTGAGGTGCCTCTCAACAAGCGCTAGATTTTACGCCCCTGGCTGGGCGCAAAGGTTAGGACAAAGCTGTATCAACGTTCAGGACGACATCTATAAGGCGAATGCCGTACTGTCGTCGCATTCTTGGTATGAGCACAATGACGAAATCAACAATGTAAGAAATGACACCCAGGTAGGCAATCAGGAGGGTGTCTGCTACCGGCCATGGATATGGGAATATGTGATCTTGATTCGGTAGCACAAAAGAAATCATCGGCTCAGGATCAGACTGGAGTGGAAGTGTAGAACCGAAGAAATCAAACATGGAGAAGGATGGATCATTCATGAAATCCTCCACGTCAATCAGTGTCTCGAAAAGGTGTGGAAAATCAAGATCAGGAGACTCCCTACGAAAACTGATATCCGATGCATATAATGGAGCAAAATCAGACAGATCATCGAATATCTCAAGGATCGGTTCATCCTCGCGAGAGTCGTCGTGAGATGACTCAGAATCAGAATGATTAGAAGACTCGGTTTTGTGATCCGACATATCGGATACACTCTCAGAAAATGAACCCGAGTACACATCATGTATGGCATTCTCCTGCAGATAACCATCGGGGAGGAATGCAAGATCATTGGTGAGAAATAGAGGATCGGGATCTATCAAGGCATTTGTGTTGCTGTCAAGCACCCACTCTGTGCACCAGGATGCATCATCATCTGAAGTCTGTGTCTGATCAATCTGGAAGCAGGAGAAGGTATTGGTCATCACCGCAAAGGCTGGCAATGTGGCTACAACTGGTCCTCGCTCTGCGGCAATGCCGACTATCATCTGGTCCTCATAGTATGGATCTATCTCATCAGAGTGGAGGATAGAAGGCTCGAATACAGGAGTATCTATATCGTTCATCCCAAATTGGTATCCCATATCGAGTTGTGGATGCTGGAATAAGTCATGGTATCTGTCTGAATCTGAGAAGTATCTCTGCAAAATGGAAGCTGAGTCATCTGGGACTGGACACTGAAATGGCTGGATCGATGGCTATAGTAGCGGGGGCTCCTCCATCTCCTGGAATATCAGAAGATCTGATATCCAAGACTCGTAGACTGAAAACTCTAGGCTGACTCGAACTCTAGCTGGAAGACCAACGGGAACTCGAGTAGATTCTGGGTCAGCACCTCCATTGTGGCAGTCATCTCCTTTATCTTCTGTGGTGTAGCAGCATCCATACCATCGGTTTGGTGTGCAGAAGTTGTATCCTCATGATGTGTGGCACACCCTACTGGTACTGCATCCTCCTCGTGTGTTGTTCTGGCGATGGTATCTCGTGAAGATGGGCTCTATGAAAGTGATCTCGAGATGGCATCAAGTAATTCAATGTCGGAACTGCGGTGTGAACCACCACACGAGGTCACGACCAGTGCTATCTGATCGACGGTCATCCCCCTCATGGAGATCTCGATGAGGTCTGTCGGTGAAAGTCCCTAATCGGGGAATCTCCTCAAGAGGTCAAGAAACTTCAATCATGCATCATGTACTGGCTCCTAGGGGTCTACTGAAAAATCTGTGATCAAAGACCGCATCATATCTGCTCTACACGGGGGATAAAATCTCTGTAGAAACTCTGAATGTAGCTGTCCCCACGTAGCGAATCTCCTTCACAATTTTTTGTGCGATGTTCTGGCTCTACTCTGTAGTGTAAATGGGAAGGTCTTCAGCATCAGCTCCTCTACAGTGGTATCTGAATATATCTGTCTCTCTCAAGACTTCTCTAAAGCGATCAGATGAAGAAAAGGCTCCTCGTGCACCTCCCCTGAAAATGTCGGCAGTCTCTGAAGAAACTCCAAATCCAGAATGAATGGACCTAATGTAGAAGCTGACTCAGCTCCCTGATCTATCTGCTCATCCATCATACTGGCATAGGGGGCATCTGATACTTGCATCTGCTCTCTACGATCGCATACGGAGTGCACTCTCAATCCAGCAATGGTATCATCCGGTTCTCGCATCTGCTCAATCGAATCTCCGCAAACGTCTAGCGCAGCATGCCCAGAAGAATGAAAGGGATAGGAGGGTGGGAGCAAAAGGTCAGTCGGAGATCCGACCTCCTGTGAAGGTGGACTACACTGATGGGAAGAAGATGTAGAATCCGCAAGGATTGGCAAGAAGTTAGGGAAATCCATCATCCACGGGCAGACAGAGAAGAATAATAAAGGGTTGGTGTGAAGGGAAGAGACAGATGACTGGAAAGAGAAGAAAGCGGATGGGACCTAGAAAAGCAAACAAGATCGGTCAAGCAAAACCCCAAATTCACCTACAAACCCAAAGCTGATGACCGTGAAGGTTTGGTCTTTTATCTTGTCTATTTTACTAGGTGATCAAACAGTCTTTCAGAGTGATTAAGTGAGATGATAGGGATCCAATACTCCTAACAGACTGTCCCGACTAAAAAGCCGGTAGTCTGTCAAGAAATCGGATATGGCTCTAGCCTAGGATACGGGTCACTCTCTCGCTCATCCAAACCGGAAAATGAGGGGATTACTCTCCCAAGAAAATTATTAGGTCAATGTCTTTTAAGATCAAGTTTGGTTAACAGTCTTAATTTTATAGTTTTTGTTTTTAGATTTTTTTCAGATCAAACAACGCCTAACGATTTTTTCGGTTCTCCTGATTATTTAAGTCCGAAAACAAGAGGTGAAGACGAAAAAGCCGATGCGTGATAAAATCAATGATGCATGCAGAGTTAGTGGTGCGTACCTGACTCCAGCAGTCTACATGCAAAATGATCCGCGTATAAATGTAAATACTGAAAGTAAACTACCTATATGATGCACGAGAATCCGGCCCTAGACGAAGCAATTTCTACACGTAAAGCATAGTAGCCGGGTAATCAAACCTAAGTCCGGAGTTATGTCTTCCCTACACTAAGCACGAGTTATGTCTTCTTCATCGCTTTTGATCACTCTGAGGACATCGTTCAAGCTAAGTATAGGGGGTGTGTATATATTTCATATATACTTTATCCATAACTCGTAATTTGTGTGAGTGTGTTAATAAATAAAAATGGCTAAAAACCCAAATATCCATAAAAATTAAAAATTTTCTTCCTTGTAAATAAACATTCTTTTATTGCACATACATAGCTATTGTACAAAATTATTTTTTGTAAAAAGGTTTGTAAAAACTTTTTGTGTGAATAGATTGTAAATATGTGCATATCAAATATATGTATATAGTACAAAATTTTTCCAAAATGTTTCGAAAATCAAAGTTTGCAAAAACCTCGTGTAAATTTGTGTACATATTTTGCAAAACTTGCATTCATGCATACATCCATGGTTTCAAAACATTTTTCAAAAATTTTGCACATGTGTAAATATTTGTAAATAGCATCTTTGTAAATATTTGTATAGTTTTTTCCTGGATTATAGTTGACATTTAAACTACCCTGGAATTAAATTGGAAATGGAGCTTGACTAAGATCTTAATCCACCTAACAATAAGAGGAACCTTAGAGGGCTTAGGGTTAAGGCTTTTCAGGTCCATGGTGACTTAATTCTTTGAGTCCACTAGGCTATGAGCATATGTTATCTTGGTGAGCCTAAGTAGAGCACTTAACAACACACGCATGACTCTCAAAGACAATGGCTTTACTTGCACCAGCACTTTACACATAGCTCTCCACGGATGAGGTGGTGAGGAGGCAGTTTCCTTTGGCTTGGAGTAGCATATGAGGGTATTACTTCTAGGAGGAACCTCTCTTCTTCTTCTAGTGAAGGAAGTGCGCCTCAACTTGGTCTGGTGGTTATGAAGTCTAAAGACAGAAGCCGTGGGTTGCAATAAAGCTTCAAAAGAGGGATAGTCTACTGACTCAAGAGGAAAAACTCTTTGTATATATGCTGCACCATGTAGATATGTTTACAGATGCACAAAAAAATGTGCAAAAAGAAAAGAACTCCAAAAAAATGATGGGTCGGATTGAAAATTTAATAACTCCACCGGAGTGTATATAGTCAAATAAAGCAAAAGCTTATGGCATACATGTTCCATCTCGTGAAGCTTGCAGTGGGAGACTCAGCTACACTGGTTAGAGCTCCCAAGGATACATGGCTACACTGGTCACGGTCCATTCTTCTTCTTCCCCCTCTTCTTGAGCCGGTTGCACTTGAACTTAGAAGGGAATACCCCACTTCTCGAGGAAAGAGTTGCTAGACCGAGGCATTAGAGTTACCAGGTTGGGGGAGGTTGTTTCTTTGTTACTTCTGAGGTGGGGAGCTACATATCACTTACACCGTACAAGGAAAGATTCATGGTCATTAGAGTTTGTGTATGTAGACTTATTCTGATCTGGTTTATTAAGGAGTCTTGCCCATAGATTGGTGGAACTTGGAGGCTATTAGGTTTTAAGCTTAAGTCCAAATAAGGTTCCGACAAATTAATAATCCAATGATCTGATCGAGCTCCATATTTCAATTTAATGAAGGGAAGTTTAATAATCAGCATTGATCCATGCATTTCTCCTCTTTTTCTTTTTCTTTCTCTTTTTCACTTCTTTTTCAAATAAGTGTTTGCTAAGGGACTAGCAAAGTTAAAGTATAGGGGGTGATGAATACCCATTCATCACTCTTTATTTTATTATTTTAGCTACAAAACTTATGCAAAACACATGTACCTTCATGTAATAACAATAATTATCATTCAGCATGCATTGTGTAAAATACAATAATTAGCATGTTTGTGTGCATAAATAAAAGAATAAAGAAATAAAAGAAAAAGAGGGAGATATTTAGAATAAATATTGAGCGACCTAATCCCAAGGGAGGGCTCAGCATGGGCCTGACCGCAAAAAGAACCCAAGTAGAGGGAGATAGGGAAGCTCTTCTGTGTACATATACCTATGTTTATAAATAAAAATGATTTCCTCTAAATAAAAATAAAAATGGGTGTATAATTATTTTTATATATTTTTAAATATAAAATTAAAATAAAAATGGGAAAAATTAAAAGAAAATAAAAGAAATAAAATTCCTTCTACATAGACCACATGTACATAAAACCACATCTCTATTTATTTCTCATTGTAAATAAATAAATAAAAATTCAATAAAAATATTTTCTCATACCATGTTCCATAATGAATAGAAATAAAATAAAATTCAAAAAAATAGAATAAAAATAAAAAGAAGAAAAATAAAAATAAAAATCACATTGTATATATACCATATATGTATATAAATAAAAGTATTTATTTAACCCATGTAAATAATTTATAAAAATAAAATAAAAATACCCATTTATTCCAAATGTTATCCTATAAATAAATAAAATATAAAATTTGAATAAAATGTACAAAAATAAACAATTTAAAATAAAAAATTAAAAATGTATATTGTATATACCTATATATAATAATCATACTTTGTAAATACCTAAATTATATTTCAAAAAAATAAATAAAAATCACAAAAAATAATTTAAAAATAAATAAACATTTTTCTTGTTTTAACTTTTTCAAAATTCGGCCATTTACTATTTATTATTTAATTTCCAAATATTTAATACGTGGCCGCACCTGATTGGTCCACAGGGGATGTTGACCCCCGGTCAACTCCCCCCTGGACCTTTGCCCCGCGGATCCTGCGTCCGACCCGATATTCGCCGAATTATCCAGACGCGATCCGACCATCAAATCCTTAAACCCCGGGCTCCGATCCTTCCTCCTGCATCCGAGATCCACGCCGACACATCCGCATTGGGATCCGTGCTTCATGGAACCGTGCCGGACCCTCTCTTCTCAGACCTGCAGGTGTATAAAGTCCCATCTCCGCCGCACAATTCCACTTATCTTTGGCGTCGCCCCTTCCACCCAGGACCTCCACCTGACTCCTCTGAGTGACAGCTTGGGATTTGAGTGTTGTAGAGAGGAGGAGAGGCACCGCGTCACTGATCCGGCCGTGTTTCGCCACCGTACGTCGCCCAGTGCTGCGCCCGAGCCTCGGGCCCTCCACGACCCTCGAGGCAAAGACCAGAGCTCCAGGAGCTCATCCACAGTCGAACCCCTTCACCAGGTAGCCCTTATTCTTTCCATAGTTCTCAAATTTTTGATTACGCCCAAATCCATCGTTCGCCGTCGCTCGTCGATTCCGACCATCCCCGTCACCCTCTCGATCATCGGAGCCGACCATCATACCTACGAGACTTCCCCTCACCTTATGCACCCACTCACACCCCCTGACTCGCCCCGGAGCAAGGACTTCGATCTCCCTCACCATCGCTTCGTCGGAGATTGACCGCCCCGACGCGCCAACGACCCACTTCACCCCTTATAAGGTCGAGGCACTTTGCCCTCGACCCAGAAGCTTGTTGTGATACTTTTCAGGTCACGAAAGGCCCATCTGAGGGCCTGAGTATCCAGGGACAGAAGCTCCAGGCCACCGCTGTCGCCGGGCCACACCGGTGGTCGCCAGCCTCATCGGAGAGGCGTATCAGCTGCGGGACGTCAAGGCGGATCTATTCCGCACTTTAGCAGCAGCAGAGGAGGCCCAGCGCAGCCGTGGGGCTCCGGTGAAGTTTATATTCTGTACCCGACTATCGTTCTTTCGTGTAGAAATTGCTCTGCTAGGGACGGTTTTCCGTGTGCATCATATAGGTAGTTTATATTCTGTCATTTATTTTATGCGCGGATCATCCTGCATGTAGACTGCTGGAGTCAGGTATGCATCTCTTACTCTGCATGCATCATTGATTTCCGCGCATCAGCTTTTTCGTCTTCTACCCCCGATTTTTGGACTTAAAATAATCAGGAGAACCGAAAAATTCGTTAGGCGTTGTTTGTTATTGAGAAATACCTAAAAATCAAAACCATAAAATTGGGACTGCTAACTCAACTTGACCCTAAAAGACACTCACCATAAAAATTTGTCTTGGGGAGAGCAACCCCCTCATTGTTTGGTTTGCATGCGCGAGAGAGTGTCCCGCACACTAGGCTAGAGCCATATCCGAGCCCGATCAGACTACCGGCCTTTTATACGGGACAATATTTTCGGCAGATTAGATTCCTACCAGGTCACGTAACCGCTCTGTTATCCTGACTTGATCACCTAATAAAATTGACGATATAATTGACCGAACTCTTATGGTCTTCAGCTCGCGTTGCGTAGGTGAATACGGGGTTTGTTTGGTCATCATAGTTGTTTCCAGATCCCATCCGCCCGACTCGCCAGATCAAGATGATGGGCAGGAGGTCTCTTAGGCAGCCTCTGGCTGCACCACTTTTCAGCACTCCAGCCTGCTCATCTAGGTTGGTTCGTGAGAGCTCAGACCCGCTCTCTGAACCCGAGTTCGACTCCGCCCTGTTCCCCCTTGACCACCCTTCTACCACTCTTGAGACACGAGTTCCAGATGCGAGACAACAGACAGATGATTTATCAACACCTGAGTTTGGGTCTTTTGCCTTTGTAGAGACCATGGCCCGCAGCAGCGATGACCGCACCGGAGGCCCCCGAGCAGAGCATACATTTATCCTGGACCAGGGTACGATCAACAGCACCCTGATCGCCTCCCTTGAGATAGTACAACAACAATTGAGGGATCAGGGTGCATTCATGATTGAGATGAGGAGAGAGATGGAGCAGACGAGAGCCGACCGCGAGGAGCGCGGTCCCAGAGACGGACCGAGGATACCCGATGGTGCGGCAGTAGCCGCAGCAGCAGCAACAGATCCACCAAGACCGATGCGGGAGTTGCACAACCCCGGATCAACTTTGATGCATCGGTTGGTCGTACTATTAGCTATCGTGGGGGACTTCAAGTTCCAACCAAACACTCATCAGCTTCTGCCGGTTCCATGGGCTCGCCACTAAGGAGCCCCATCTTCATCTCCAGGCGTTCGAGATGATTTGCAGCACCGTCCACGACCGACAGGTGGACGAAGATACCATCAAGATGATTGCTTTTCCTTTCTCCCTGGAAAACAGAGCAGCTAACTGGCTGAAGCACTTAGGGAGGTTTGTGTACACCTCGGAGCAGCTCCGCACTGAGTACTTGAACAAGTACTATCCACTCGGGCGGACGAACGCTGCGAGAGCCTTGATCCGCAACTTCTCCATGCTCCCCAACGAGCAGTTTCACAAGGCATGGGAGAGGTTTAGAGAGTTTACCGACAGATGCCTGCACCATGATATCTCGAAGTTGAACCTTGTTCAGAGCTTCTTTTGCGGGTTGAGACCAAAGCTGCAGGGCCTGGTGAACGCTTCTTGTGGTGGGTCCTACTTCACCAAGGATCATGATCAGATCTGGGCCATCTACAAGGAGATGGCCGAGAACTATACAGTGATGTCCCAGACCAGACTCTACACTCAGGGAAGCCCCCGGCCACAGACCGTGCAGTACCAGAGGATAGCACGGGTCGATGCCGGTCCTTCCACTTCATCAGCGGCAACTGCATAGGCCGAGTCCACAGCCGCCGATATGGGCATTATCAGCGAGAAGCTGGACCGGATGGAGATTATAGAGAAGAAGCAGTGCTAGAGCATATCGTAGATGGATCAGATGGCACAAACGCTGAGTTACCTGAAGACACAGATCATGTGTCTCCAGGAGGCACAGACGGCTTCTCAGCCCTGTCTTCAGTCACGAGGAGATCTGAGTGGGATTGGCAGCTTGTCCCAGCACTCCAGCTCCAGTCAGCCTAGATAGGTCCACCTTGTACAAGCGGAGCCGTACCAGCAGCCGCAGCCTTACTACCAGTCACCACCATCCCCGGACACTCAGATGGTGGTTTAACAGCCGGATCAGCCTCTGGCAGTACTCCCGCCACCCTCCTATGAGTCTGAGCCGTTGATTGATGTCAACGGGATTTGGTACGACCGACCCCAGCCCGGTATCTGACGAGACCATCCCGGATTCCGTTGGTCAGCCAGAGGTGCCAGTCCCGAGCAGCAGCCTTCAGGTCAGGGTGGCCAGTATGGTCATCAGCAAGATCACCAACAGCAGCAGCCCCCAGTATACCAGCAGCAGCAACGTCACTCATCTCAGTATGGTCCTCGTCCCTATCAGCATTGACATTCTGGGAGGTGTGATCAGCCTCAGCAGCAGCATCAACAGTACCCCTCTCACCAGCCACAGCAGTACCCGTACCAGCAGCATAGCCTCACTACGAGCGAGGCCACCCATCAGGTTCTCATGGGCCGACCTATGAGAACCATGCCTTAGACGACATAGCCCGCCTTATGACAGAGCAGCAGGCTACCTTCAGATGGGAGATGGATGAGTTCCTCCAGGAGGTGCGGAAGATCATGAGAGGGAAGGCCGCCAACCCTGCCCAGATTGAGCCGAACCTGAACAACCTGAAGAGGAAATTTGAGCAGGTAAATTTCATAAAGTATGCCACTCCTAGTGATACATTTGGTGATATGTATGCATATCTGTTTGAAACTGATTTTGTTACACTTAGGGTAGGATGCCAGCAGGCGGTGCCTCATCTGAGCGACGTTCCCACGCTACTTCAGGAGCACCAGGTGAGGAGGAGTGCGATACTGATGTCGCGAGAGATGATGACGGTGGTGCTGAAGACACCATGGAAGTTGATCCACACGACGGTACCGAGGCCGTCACTACTCCAGATGGAGGAGGTGGTACTGACGCCACTATTATTGCCAAGCCAGAGCGCGTTGCTGATGCCGCGAGCTGACATGCCGAGGGTGGTGCTGATGCCACAATTTCTACTTCTGCTAGTCCTGTAGTCTTTCTATCTGTTCATGTATCTCAGGACTTATCTGGCAATAACGGAAAGGGTTTATTTTACTATGATCCACCTGTGGTGCATGATGTATGTGTGGATTCTGTCGTGCTTGAGCAGCCTAGACCCACTCCTAGTCCATCATCTGAGAAGGACCCTGTGATCCCCTTCCCTAAAGCACTCCACTGGGTAAGGGACAGAAAAGAGAAAATGCCAAAAAGAATCAACAGGTAGAGTTCAGCCCGCAGATGATAGATCGATTCCATATTCAGCTGACTCTCCAGGAGGCCTTGGAGCACATCCCTCTACTCCAGAGATCACTCAGAGACAGGACCACAGTTAGGAGGAAGAGGAGGAACCACCATTATGAGATCCATGTGCTTACTCGGGCCACGTGTTTCGTGATCCAGAACCATCTGCCGGCCAAGAGGCCAGATTCAGGAGCCTCAATGTCAGATGCCATATCCATGAGCAGAGGTTCGACCGCACTCTATTAGACAGCGGTTCTTTGATCAACCTACTTCCAGCAGCCCTTTTCGATCGCTTCGAGTTGAGCACTCTACGATAGAGCAGGACAATCCTTCAGTTTGCTGATTGATCTGTCAAGAGGTCGAAGGGGTTGCTGAGGGACATTGTCGTCACGATTCAGGGCCTGCAATTCCCCGTGGACTTCGTTGTGTTGGACATGGAGATCCCTGAGTCCGCGACTGATACCCCCATCATTCTAGGTCGCCCGTTCTTGGCCACAACCAAGGCAGTATCCGACCATGATAGCGGGAAGGTATACTTTCGCGTCGAGGGCGAGAGTGTACAAATAGAGATGGTTGAGGACATCAGAGATAGAGATTCAGAGTGCTCAGAGCAGACCACTAATTCAGAGCAAATGACAGAGTCAGGGCGAGACATCCACCAGGACTACGACTTCGTGATTACAGATGATGAGGCAGTATGGCAGATCCAGTCGCACAGGCTATCCTCTAACCTTCAGAGTTTGCTGATGCAGAGATGCCAGCATAGGAGAGCTTGGAGAGCGCATTCTTGGTCCTGGATACCTTTCAGGCAGCAGAGCCGGTTCCTGACTACGAGAGAGAGATTTTTTGTGAGTCTCATACAGATCCCTCAAAGTCAGATCTTGATTGGGCAGAGTTTGAGGATTTTATACCAGATCTGACTTCTACTGAGCCTACAGCTAGGGAGGAAGTTGATGCCATGCAGAGCAGAGACAGTCCAGTAGAGTAGCCTTCTCCAGATCCAGTTTGCGAGCGAGAGTTCTCGTTCTCCCGTGCAGATTTGGCAGCATACACTCGGATTCTTCAGAAGCCAGATTTGCCAGCACCGACTTGTCCAAAGCTGAAGCCGCTACCAGCGTCGCTGAAGTATACATTCCTTGCAGGTGTGCATGAGATGTACCCAGTCATTATCTCCGCTGATTTGACTGGAGAGCAAGAATCCCATCTGATGGGGGTTCTTGAAAAGAACCGCAAGGCGATAGGATGGAGTGTAGCAGATCTCCAGGGGAGAAGCCCAGCTCTGTGCTCTCACCACATCTATCTCGAGGATGAGGCAAAGCTATCACGTGAGTTCTAGCGGCGGCTGAACACAAATCTGAGAGAGGTAGTCATGAAGGAGATCTCGAAGTAGTGGAGCGCTGATTTTATCTACCCCATCTCCGACTCCAAGTGGGTCAGTCCGTTGCATGTGGTTCCCAAGAAGACGGGCATCACTACTGTTGTCATGGAGTCTGGAGAGGACATCGCTACCCGGGTACCCACTTCATGGAGGGTCTGCGTAGATTACAGACGACTCAACCAGGACACCAAGAAGGATCATTTCCCCTGCCCTTTATTGATCAGATCATTGAGAGACTGTTAGGGAACAACCATTACTGCTTCTTGGATGGGTATTCCGGCTACAATCAGGTGGCCATCGTTCCCGAGGACCAAGACAAGACCACCTTCACCTGTCCCTTCGGGACATATGCCTTCAGACGCATGCTATTTGGGCAATGCAATGCGCCTGCGACATTTCAGAGATGCATGTTGTCTATCTTTTCGGACATGGTGGGGGAGTGCTTGGAGGTCTTCATGGATGATTTCTCGGTCTACGGTGATGGATTTGACTCCTTTCTTGATTGCCTAGACCGTGTCCTTCAGCGATGCATAGAGGTTCACCTAGTGTTGTCTTGGGAGAAGAGTCACTTCATGGTGACTCAAGGGATGGTGCTTGGCCACATCATCTCCAACAGGGGCATGGAGGTTGATCCGGCCAAGGTGGATGTCATTAGAAAACTCGATCCACCGTCCAATTTGCGGCAGTTACGGTCTTTTCTGGGGCACGTCGATTTCTACCGACGATTCATTCATGATTTCAGCAGGATTGCTCGACCGTTGACTGATCTGCTGACGAAAGACACCGAGTTCCTTGTAGATGATAAGTATCTATCGTCGTTTGAGACTCTCAAGAGCTGTGTTATAGAGGCTCCTGTTCTCCAGCCACCTGATTGGTCTCTCCCATTCGAGATGATGTCGGACGCCTCCGATTTTGCCGTGGGGGCTGTGCTGGGACAGAGGAGGGATGGAGTCCCATTTGCCATTCCCTACGCTAGTTGTACATTGGATGCCGCGCAGTGAACTACACAGTCAATGAGAAGGAGATGCTAGCAGTAGTTTTCGCCCTAGATAAGTTCAGATCTTACATCATTGGATCTAGAGTGACCATATACACTGATCATACCGCCATCAGATACCTCATGGAAAAGAAGGATGCCAAAGCGAGATTGACCAATTAGAACCTTCTACTCCAGAAGTTTAACATAGAGATTAAGGATAAGCCTGGAATCAATAATGTGGTGGCGGATCATCTCTCCCGATTGGAGTATCTTGACGATTCTGAGCAGATTGACCCTATTTGTGAGACCTTCCCAGATGAGGCGATCCTTGCTATCGCCTCACTCCCATGGTATGCCGATATTGTGAACTATCTTGTCGCCAAGAAAGTTCCACAAGATTGACCTAGGCAGAAACTTGAGACATTCCTCACGAAGGCCAAGTTTTACCATTGGGAGGATTCCATCCTTTACCACGAGGGAGGGATAGTATCTGGCGTAGGTGCATTCCTCAGGAGGAGCACCATAGCGTCCTTACTTACTGCCACAAGCTTGAGGCAGAAGGACATCACTCGGGGAGGAGAACAGCATAGAAAGTGCTCCAATACGGCCTATGGTGGCCTACTCTCTTCAAGGACTCCGATGAGTTCGTGAAGAGGTGTACTGACTGTCAGAGGATGGGCACTTGTGGACAGCGTGATATGATGCTGATGCAGCCCATACACTTCTGTGAGTTTTTTGACGCATGGGGTATCGATTTCATGGGTCCATTCCCTAGGAGTCAGGGATTTGCGTACATTCTGTTGGCCATGGACTATGTGAGTCATTGGGTTGAGGCCATCCCCGCCCGAACCACAGATGCTAGGAATATTTGGAGATTTTTGAGGAAGAATATCATTTCACGGTTCGGGGTACCTAGAGTGTTGATATCAGACGGGGGGTCTCATTTCGTCAACGACAAGGTAAAGGCCCTTGCTAGAGAGTTCAGCATAGACCATCGAGTTGCCACTCCATACCACCCTCAGACGAATGGTCTTGCTGAAGTGTCGAATAGGAAGATCAAGACTATATTGCAGAAAGTCGTTCGCTCTGACAGAAAGGATTGGTCACAGCTTTTGGACTCAGTCTTGTAGGCATATCGGACGTCTTTCAAGACTCCTTTGGGTACTTCTCCCTTTCGCCTCGTTTATGGCAAGCCGTTCCATTTACCTGTTGAGCTGAGACATAGGTTACTTTGGGAAGTTATAGATATACTTTTGGATCCAGAGAGTGTAGGAGATCAGAGGAGGGCAGAGTTAGCAGCCCTGGAGGAGCTTTGTTATACCGCCTTCTCGAACAGCCTACATTATAAGAAGAGAGTGAAGGAGTGGCATGATTCTCATATCAGCCACAAGTAGTTTGAGCCACGACAGAGAGTATGGCTGTTTGATGCTAGGCTTCGTTTATTTCCAGGGAAGCTACAGAGCAAATGGAAGGGACCTTATCTGGTTAGAAAGGTGCATGACAATGGGAGTATTGATATATCTGAGTTGTCTTCTGATGCTACCTTTCGAGTGAACGGCCAGCGGTTCAAGCCATATCTAGATCATGAGCCGCGGGTCGTTGATGTTGCCCCTATTCACTTTGTGTTAGATGTGGTCTCTTGACTCACATCTATTGCATCTCACGCCTGATTATCACTGTTCTTCCGACTTGTATAGATCCAGTTGTCCATATCACTCTATTCTTTAGTCCCGCATCCCTTCTCTCATCTTATGATTTTGCTATACCTAGGGTGTACTTTACCCTAAGTATAGGGGGGATGTAAGACTCTCGGGTATTCTTTCGATTCTGTCTACCTCTGTTTTGCTGCCTATACTTAGGGATAATTTACCCTAAGTATAGGGGGGTAGACCATGTACATCCTTCACTCGGATTTCCCTTCATGTACAGCTTGCTATACTTAGGATTACTTGATCCTAAGTATAGGAGGAAACACCGAGTTCTCTTCATTCTATTCTCGGATTCGTCTTTGTACATACCATTCCTTTTCACTTCCCTATACTAAGCACGAGTTATGTCTTCTTTATCTCTCTTGATCACTCTGAGGACAGCGTTCGAGCTAAGTATAGGGGGGTGTGTATATATTTCATATATACTTTAGTCATAACTCGTACTTTGTGTGAGTGTGTTAGTAAATAAAAATGGCTAAAAAACCAAAAATGCATAAAAATTAAAATATTTTCCTTGCAAACAAACATTCTTTTATTGCACATACATAGCTATTGTACAAAATATTTTTGTAAAAATGTTTGTAAAAACTTTTTGTATAAATATTGTGTAAATATTTTCTTATCAAAATTATGTATATAGTACAAAATTTTTCCAAAATGTTTTGAAAATCAAAAGTTTGCAAAAACCTTGTGTAAGTTTGTGTACATATTTTGCAAAACTTGCATTCATGCATACATTCATGGTTTCAAAACATTTTTCAAAAATTTTGCACATGTGTAAATAGTTTGTAAATAGCATCTTTGTAAATACTTGTATAGTTTATCCTGGATTAGAGTTGACATTTAAACTAGCCTGGAATTAAATTGGAAAATGGAGCTTGATTAAGATCTTAATCACCTAATTATAAGAGGAACCTTATAGGGCTTAGGATTAAGGCTTTTCAGGTCCATTGGGACTTAATTCTTTGAGTCCACTAGGCTATGATCACATGCCATCTCAATGAGCCTAAGTAGAGCACTTAACAACACACGCATGACTCTCAGAGACATTGGCTTTACCTGCACCAGCACTTTGCACCTAGCTCTCCATGGATGAGGTGGTGAGGAGGCAGTTTCCTTCGGCTTGAGGTAGCATATGAGGGTAGTACTTCTAGGCGGAACCTCTCTTCTTCTTATAGTGAAGGAAGTGCGTCTCAACTTGGTCTGGTGGTTATGAAGTCTAAAGACAAAAGCCGTGGGTTGTAATAAAGCTTCAAAAGAGGGATAGTCTACTGGCTCAAGAGGAAAAACTCCTTGTATATATGCTGCACCATGTAGATATGTTGTACAGATGCACATAAAAAAATGTGCAAAAAGAAAAGAATTCCAAAAAAGTGGTGGGTCGGATTGAAAATTTAATAATCCCACCGGAGTGTATATAGTCAAATAAAGCAAAAGCTTATGGTATAAATGTTCCAATCTCATGAAGCTTGCAGCGGGAGACTCAACTACACTGGTTAGAGCTCCCAAGGATACATGGCTACACTGGCCATGGTCCATTCTCTTCTTCTCCCTCTTCTTGAGTCGGTTGTACTTGAACTTAGAAGGGAATATCCTGCTTCTCGAGGAAAGAGTTGCTAGACCGAGGCATTGGAGTTACTGGGTTGAGGGAGATTGTCATTTTGCTACTTCTGAGGTGGGGAGCACATATCACTTACACTGTACAAGGAAAGATTCATGGTCTTCAGGGTTTGTGTACGTAGACTTGTTCTGATCTGGATTGTTGAGGAGTCTTGACTATAGATTAGTGGATCTTAGAGGCTGTTAAGTTTTAAACCTAAGTTCAAATAAGGTTCCGACACATTAATAATCCAAAGATCCGATCGAGCTCCATATTTCAATTTAATGAAGGCAAGTTTAATTATCAGAATTGATCCATGCATTTTCTCCTCTTTTTCTTTTTCCTTTTTCTTTTTCACTTCTTTTTTCAAATAAGTGTTTGCTAAGGGACTAGCAAAGTTAAGTATAGGGGGGTGATGAATACCCATTCATCACTCTTTATTCTTTTATTTTAGTTACAAAACCTATGCAAAACACATTGTATATTCATGTAAATAGCATAAATTATCAATAAGCATGCATTGTGTAAATTATAATAATTAGCATGTTTTTGTGCATAAATAAAAGAATAAAAAACAAAAGAAAAAGAGGGAAATATTTAGAATAAATATTGAGTGACCTAATCCGAAGGGAGGGCTCAGCATGGGCCTGACCGCAAAAGAACCTAGTGGAGAGAGATAAGGAAGCTCATGTATGTACATAGACCTATGTATATAAATAAAAATTATTTTCCTCTTATAAAAATAAAAATAGGTGCTTATTTATTTATACTTTGTAAATATAATACTAGAATAAACATGGAGAAAATAAAAGAAAAATAAAAACAAATCAAATTCCCTTCATCATTGTACATAGACCATGTGCATAGAATAACCTATCTATTTATTTTCCCTTGTAAATAAATAATTAAAATCAAATAAAAATAAGTACATATTCCACATTCCATAATATAAATAAATAAAATAAAATCATAAAAATAAATTAAAAAGAAATAAATTAAAAATCAAAATCAACTTTGTATATATACCATGTAAATATTTGATGAATGCACATTATACTAGTATAAGAGTATACAAATTATATAAAAGAAACCCATTAATGTCTGATACATACACCTCAACATCACCAAATTCAGATATTATCGATATTGCAAATACAACAAGAAAATCATCTCTAAAAATGCATAATTAAATTAATGACCAAAATTCTCTCTTCATCAACAAAGACAATTACTCATCCCAAAACAAATTGCATGATCATTAAAACCAATTTGGCTCTACACAATTTGTTAGTAAGAAATAGAGAGGAAACATTGTGCAAAATTCACATTCTTTATTCCCTCTCCCTTCCCCATACAACACATGGCTCAAAAAGTATTTAAGACCCATCACCTCATCCTTCCCCATGCAACCATTAAACCCTTGCAATAATGATATTTTGGCTTTATTTGCATGTGATGTCTCCCTATAAAATAATGTCTTCCCATTATCTTCATTCTGACTCATGCACTCTCCTCTCTATCCCCATTCCCATGCTCTCATTCACGCACTCTTCTCTCACGCCATTCACCTCTCCCCTCACGCACCTCTCCCCTTGTCATTTTCATGCACATTTACTCTATTGTTCCCTCTCTCTCATTTTCCTTCTCATGAAAGTGTAGATGAAGATATAATATCCAGCTTGGTCCTCCAGCCCGTAGCAGCGGCCGTGTGCATCCTCCAGTCCGCACAGCTGTTGCGGGCACCGCAACCACGTGCTGCACGCTTCCCTCCCTTGCGCGGTCTCCTCCTGTGTGCTTTCCTCGTGTGCGGTTCACTCTAGTCGTGCATCACCGTGCTGTGCGCCCCCTTTCCTCTCATGGTCTCATCGTCGCAGTTCACTCTAGCCGTGCACCATCGTGCACCCCAGCAAGCAGCTCGCGTGGTTATCTCCCTCTCGCGCACCCCCGCGGCCAGCCCTCCTTCGTCGACGCCGGATTCCGATAGAGAAGACTCTCTTTCTTATCTTATTTACATCTTGTAATTTCATAATGATGGTTAAGTTTGTTTAAGTTGATTTTGAAAGAAACAATTCTCAATCTTTATATCTTCCTCGCATTTTTGTTTCATTAGTTGTTGTTTAAGTTAAGGTGATAGAATGTTTATTTGGGAATAACTTTTGTTGACTCTAGTTTTTCTTTATAACATGTATTGCAATTCTCCATCCTCATTTGATATAACTTTTACTTGGTAATTTTTCTTCCATCTTAATTTGCAATTCACCCCTTCATTTTCTTATTTAGTTGCATTCATGCCCTCCTTCAATTACTTTAAGTTCTAGAAAGTATGTTCACCATAGATCACATTCTCTCATATTTTTCTCTCATCGCCATGGAGTAAGATTTGATTTACGATTGAATGAAGAACAAATATCACAAATTTGCTTGGTACCTGTGGATTCGATCCTCTATTTGCCGCTTACAATTTTTCTGTAATCCGACCATGCTTGTAGTTGTAAAATTGTTTGTTTGATTGCGGTTTTACGTGGAACAACAACGACGTGGAAAAAACATCTTTTTATATCACGTAAAATCGTGTCAACATTTTGGCACCATTGCCGGGGACTAGGCAATATTTGCAATTTTTTCTTCACTTTCAACTTGTTTTTAATATTCTAATCCGTGCAATTTTTTATTTCAGGTACTTGAACCTCAAAAAAAGAAAAAAAAGAAGAATCCATGCATTTTTTTGCAAACTTGTAACTTAATCTAAGTAAAAAAAAATTTGTCCCCCCCTTTCTCGAAAAAGCTTGCCATCAGCAGGACAAAACATTACGGATTTAGCGCCAGAAGTGGAGGCACTGTGAGCTTTCTTTTTCACTTAGGCATTCTAAGATTTATATTTCGTGCATTTGTTTTCGCATCGAATTAAACTGAAAAAAATTAAAAAAGAGTTCTTGATTGCATCATCTCTGTGGTCCTCTTCCTCTGATAATATAATTCAAAGACCACCAAAATCGTGCTTGATCATATTAGAAAGATAAGCTTGAAAGGCCACCGCAGTGGCCCGAGCAGAAGGTGGGAAAAATTTCTGAATGCTTGTTTTGATGCACGTGTATGACACAAAAATCACGAGCACATAAAACCCTTGGATAGAGATAAAAATCCCTGGTGCTACGTGGGATTGCAGAGAGAAATCGTAACTCCTCAACGCATTGGGCACAGGTTCTTGTGGGAAGAGCAGATCTCACGATCTAAGTACCGCACCCTGGATCCCCTAGCCGGATTAGGACATCGATTTCTCACAATCTTCCACACCCACCTCATCTTTAAAGACCCTAATTTCTTTGAAAACTTTTGTTGAATCATTAAACTAAAATCGAAAAAATAACCGCTTTCGCGGCAATTTTTGTGTAGAGTTGGTGAATCAACAAATTTTCTTGTGTTAATCTGCTGTGTACTTGCATGTACTTGAGAATCTTTATTCATGGAACAAATTCAAGTTGTGCTCAATGAGATGCACGAGAAAACAAGGCTGAATCGGGGCATCGCACTGAATTCTTTGGAGGATAGGAAACGATCTTCGCGACCCATTGATCCACCTATTTTATTACCGACTGAGCGTGAGATTGATGAAATGATGCATCTAATGCAAAAATATCAAGAAGATCAGGAACACAAAAAGAATGAGTCATCTGATCAAATGTCAAAACCACCCCATGATGACCCTATATTAGAGGAATTTCTTGCATTACCTTCTCCTGCATGTCCTTCCTTTGTCTCTTCCAAACCACTTTCACACGCAGAACACTCGTCCATTTTGAATACTGGACTAATCTCCGATTCTTTAAGAAATCACTTAATCTCCTTACCCCTATCACCGACCCATGAAAGCGAATCTCAACATACTCTTCATGAATTAGCTATCCAAATCCAACAAAACCAGGGAGCACTTATGGATGAGTGTAATAGGATGCATGAGAATGTCAGTAAACAACTTTTGGAAATTCGTTCTCACTTGATGAATAGACCAAATAGTTTGACGGATGAATGCAATATATCTCAACAATATTTTGAGAAACATCAAGAAAAGAAAATTGAGGATTTCAGACACTCAAAGGAGCAAGAAAAATGGATCCCAGTATCAATGAACAAACAAAGACACTTCCTTTTGATGAAATAGATGTGAGATGTATAGAAAAAGATTTTATTAATGAAATAGTGCCATCTCCATGTCTACTCAAACCCAGATTGGCAAAATTTTATGATATCCCCATCTTCGCTCCTCCTGTGTCAGACCATGTATTAATTGAGATGACCAATGATTTAACAGATGAATGTTGTCTCTTGGAAAGACTCGAAAACTTTGAGCATGATACTTCATTTTGTGATCTTGAGGGGCATCTTACGGAATATGACTTTATGGATGAAATTGAGGAGGAATGTGATATAATTTCGGCATTCATGAATCATATTGATCAGAATGATTTTGGAGAGTATAATAAAGGTTTTTTTGAAATTGAGATCACACCCCTAATACAACTCGATCACGACCCACTCTTGATGAATACATGTATTAATGATGGCCTCGATCTTTCCTTAGACTATTCTGAAGGTTATGAATCTCAATCTACTAATGATATCGATTGGTCTGAGATTATAGTTGAATTTGAGGATAGTATTGGTATTGACTCCAGCAAAGAAATCGAGGAAGATTTGATGTTTGATGTTAATTCTGGATGTGATTTTACGATTAATGAAAAAGTCCAAACTCAGAGTTTGAATATGAGGACATGGTAGACAATGAATTGACTTCTTCATGCACCAAGACTCTCTTCCAACCAATACATGATTATATGTTGAAGATCCTTTATGATGATCCTTTCAAAGATGAGATTTCCAACTCCATTGCCTTCACCATTGAGAAAGAAGATCCACTCAATTTAGTTGATGACTATAAGAATACATCTTCTACTACTGAGTCAGAATTTGATCAGAATGAATTTTTATTCTCCGATCCTTTTTGGAATGAAAACGAGGAACTACTCAAAACATTCGAAGACAATCATCCAATCATTCATGTGACACAACCTTTGCCAAATCCAACCTCTATTGTCATATCTCCTAATTCAATTGCCAACACACCCCTACTCCTGACCTTTGAATACCCAAATAATATTTCTGGGAGAGAATCACCCTCATGGCTCAAGTAGAGAACTGAAATGAAATTGACAATAGATACCACTAAAAAAGCCAAGATGATTATTTGAGGGACAATGATGATTGATCACAATATATGTTGGAGGATCACATGCTTATAAATACTCAACCTTCTTTGATGGAAGAATCAATTATTGGTCACTTGGAGGTTGACTTCAACCCATCAAACCAACTTCTGGTCCATGAGCCCATCACCAATTCACTTATTCCCCTCCCACTACATCTAGTCCAAGATCAGACAGCTTCATCTCTCATTCCCGTTCACCAACCAATTACTTTCTTCACTATGTTAATGATATCGCACATCTATCAAACCAATCAACCATACTCCCACATCTTGGTCAGGATTTTCATGTTGAACCAATGGTTTCATAGGGGTTTTCTGAATACAGTTTCTGCACTCACACGCAACACTGGATACTCTTGATAAGCTGAATCGTCGAGTTGGGACGTTAAACCAACAACATTTTGTGGGTCCACACCCACAGGTATCTTTTCCTTTTCTTTGTATCCTTCTCTTTACTGCATTGCATTAGATAAGTATGGGGGTCCACCTCTACACTTCAAAACAAAAACAACAAAAAAAAACAAAAATACTTTTCACAATCACTCACCCCTTCCGATCCTCCTATTACACTTTGTCTTCACCATCAGGACATGGTTTCTTATAAGTATGGGGGTGTCTGCATAGTTTTCAAAATTGCATACTTTTCGAAACATCAAAAAAATCTTCAAAAATTTTGGAAAATTCCCTCTAAAAATATATTTTAAAAAAAAAGCAAGAAAACCACCAAAAATACGTCCTTCCTAGTTTTATCCTATCTATTGAGAAATCAGCTCTTCATTGCATAGATCATAAACTGAGGTTGAGTTGACCTTAATCCACTTAACTTCATCAGAATTTCACTAGGCTTGAGTTTTTAAGCTTTCTTCAGGTTCATATGGACTTTATTCTCTCAGTTCAACTAACTCTACTAGTGAATGAACTTCTGTATCTAACTAGATCACCTGAGCAACTAGTAGCACTCTTAAACTCTTCAATGGATATTTAGCAACTACACATTGCACTTAGCTTGATTGAGTTTATTTAACGAGATACAATTACAATCTAGTTGAGGTGAGGAGTTATCCTCTTGGTTGTGCCAATGCCTAAATCTTATGTATAGCCAGTGAAGGAACTTGACTTAGGGGCAACATAATCTCTCTAGTCTAAGTATGTCAGCAAATAAGCCAGTATCGTGCCTCCAAAGTCAATATTAAGCCGATACTACTTTTTGATGCCAAACCCAAAACAAAAACACCACAAAAAAGCATATCACAATACAAATGCCAAAATCCACCAATCATGCAAATGATGTGCGAAGCAAAAGCAAGAAAAGAAGACCACCAAATAACCCTTCTCCACCAAAAAGCCGTGTTAGCAGCCCGATAATGCTACCTAAATTCATAAAAGAGGCCCAAAGAGGCCCAGGGTTATGCTCTGCAAAAGGAAAGAAATGAGAGCAACGGAACAAAGCGGTCTACGGAAAACCCCGAAAGTTAAGTCCCATTTCCAAAGAATTATGATCTATTTTTTATGCTGACATACTTGGGTAAAAACAGAATACGCCTGAATTCAGGTAAGGACTGAGGCTATATGTGTAGGGAATTATTCGGTACCTTGATAGATTGTGTTGTTAGCTCATTCTCTTGACTCATGAAAGCTAAACTATCAGTAACACTGTTTATATCCATTCAAAGTCAAAGAGAATACTTGTTTCTTATGGATGAGCTGACCTGATAGATCTTCTGAAACAATGTCTGATTTTGTTGGAACTGAGAGGCTGTTGAAACTATAAAACTCAAGTCAAGTCGACAATTCGAACAAATCATTAATCCATGGGTCAACTCTACTGAAGTCTGTATATTTGTGTGGTTAAGAACTGAAAACTCGAAGACTTTGTGGGTATGTCTGCTGCAAACCCTCACTAGATCTATCTTGGCTATTCTCCTTGTCCTACATTATTACTTGTATTTTTCTTGCTCGGGACTAGCAAGATTTAAGCATGGGGGTGTGATGAATGCACATTATACTAGTATAAGAGTATACAAATTATATAAAATAAACCCATTAATGTCCGATACATACACCTCAACATCACCTAATTCAGATATTATCAATATTGCAAATACAACAAGAAAATCATCTCTAAAAATGCATAATTAAATTAATGACCAAAATTCTCTCTTCATCAACAAAGCCAATTACTCATTCCAAAACAAATTGCATGATCATTAAAACCAATTTGGCTCTACACAATTTGTTAGTAAGAAATAGAGAGAAAACATTGTGCAAAATTCACATTCTTTATTCCCTCTCCCTTCCCCATACAACAATGTCCTTCCCCATGCAACCATTAAACCCTTGCAATAATGATATTTTGGCTTTATTTGAATGGGATGTCTCCCTATAAAATAATGTCTCCCCATTCTCTTCATTCTGACTCACGCACTCTCCTCTCTATCCTCATTCTCATGCTCTCATTCACGCACTCTTCTCTCACGCCATTCACCTCTCCCCTCACGCAACTCTCCCCTTGTCATTTTCATGCACATTTACTCTTTTGTTCCCTCTCTCTCATTTTCCTTCTCATGCAGGTATAGATGAAGATCTAATATCCAGCTTGGTCCTCAAGCCCGTAGCAGCGGTCGTGTGCATCCTCCAGTCCGCACAGCTGTTGTGTGCACCGCAACCACCTGCTGTAGGCTTCCCTCCCTCGCACGGTCTCCTCCTGTGTGCTTTCCTTGTGTGTGGTTCACTCTAGTCGTGCATCTCCGTGTTGTGCACCCCCTTTCCTCTCGTGGTCTCTTCGTCGCAGTTCACTCTAGCCGTGTACCACCGTGCACCCCAGCAAGCAGCACACGTGGTTATCTCCCTCCCACGTACCCCCGCGGCCATCCCTCCTTCGTCGTGATGACGGATTCCGATAGAGAAGACTCTCTTTCTTATCTTATTTACTTCTTGTAATTTCATCATGATGGTTAAGTTTGTTTAAGTTGATTTTGGAAGAAACAATTCTCAATCTTTATATCTTCCTTGCATTTTTGTTGCATTAGTTGTTGTTTAAGTTAAGGTGATAGAATGTTTATTTGGAATATCTTTTGTTGACTCTAGTTTTTCTTTATAACATGTATTGCAATTCTCCATCCTTATTTGATATAACTTTTACTTGGTAATTTTTCTTCCATCTTAATTTGCAATTCACACCTTCATTTTCTTATTTAGTTGCATTCATGCCCTCCTTCAATTACTTTAAGTTCTAGAAAGTATTTTCACCATAGATCACATTCTCTCATATTTTTCTCTCATCGCCATGGAGTAAGATTTGATTTAAGTTTGAAAGAAGAACAAATATCACAAATTTGCATTGTCCCTGTGGATTCGATCCTCTACTTGCCGCTAACAATTTTTCTGTATTCTGACCATGCTTGTAGTTGTAATATTATTTGTTTGATTGCGGTTTTATGTGGAACAACAACGACGTGGTAAAAACAACTTTTTAAATCACGTAAAATCATGTCAATAATATGTATATAAAAGTATTTATTTAACCCCTGCAAATAAATAATAAAAATAAAATAAAATTACCCTTTTATTTCAAATTTTTTGTTATAAATCAATAAAATATAAAATTGGAATAATTGTATTAAAATACATCATTAAAAATAAAAATAAAAAAATAAATACATGTATATACCTGTATTTAATAATAATATATTGTAAATACATAATTTTTATTTCAAAAAAATAAATAAAAATCACTAAAAAATGTTTAAAAATAAATAAACATTTTTATGTTTTAACTTTTTCGAAAATAAGTCATTTATTATTTTTTATCGAATTTTCAAATATTTAATAAAAGCTGAATTCTGATTGGTCCACGGGGGAATGTTGACCCCCGATCAACTGTCCCCGTGGACCTCTTTCCCCGCGGATCTCTCGACCGACCTGATTTCTCATCTTTTTCCCCGCTTGATCCGATCGCCAAACACCCAAACCCCGGGCTCCATTTGATCTTTGCTTATCCGAGACCCTTGCCCGGGGTGGATTCTAAGGATCCGTGCTTCATGCCTCCTTGCCCAATTCCTGTTAGCCAGACCTGCACCACTATATAGCTCCAACTCCGGCCGCCATTTCACGCCATCTTTGGCACTGCCCCTTCGTCCTAGGACCTCCACTAGACTCCCCAGAGTGACAGCTGAGTGAGGCGAGTGTCGAAGAGAGGAGAGGAGCCCGTTAGCCACTAATCCGGCGACTCCTGCCGCCGTACGCAGCCACAAGGTGAGCCCGAGCCTCGGGCATCGACGACCCTTCGAGGCTACGACCCAGAGCTCGCCGAGCTCGTCCCCAGTCGATTCCCATCATCAGGTAGATCTGATAGCTTCCCTTTCACCGTCCATTTCGATTTTCACATTTTAGCTCCGTCTGCTCCGCCCTAGTGGCTGGAGCTCCGCCAGCCCATCCTACCCGTACCGATATCCTCTCCAACTCATCTCGACCCTCCTACCACTATCTGATCATCTCGACTCTGACTACCCGAGTCAGGATCGAGCTGGGCTCCTTCCGCCTCCCCACGTCGCTTCTTCCTTCCTTTTTGCGAATAACCCCAGCCGGAGCACTCCTCCGAGCGAGTCCTTTCTTTTGCAGGTGAATAAAGTGCATATACTCCCTTGGCCGTGCTTTCATACCTTCGCCGGAGCTCCTCCGGGTCGTTCGTCCCTCGTCAGACGATCTGACCGTTGGATGCTTCATCGGAGGTGACTACCCGACGCAGACAGCCATAGCGAGTAGGATCGACCTCGCCGATAGTTCATCGGCTTACTGGATCTTCTCCAATGAGCCGAGGAACCTTAGCCACGAGGAGTTCTTCCTCATCCATCGCCAGCCGTCGGATTTCATTGCCGCTCCAGATTGCATCCTCACCGTCCGTCCTCTGCGGTGTCTTACCATTAGATTGTGGTCTGACAGACACGCGCCGCCCATGTTCGCCCGATCGCCTCCACCGTTGGATCATCCAAGCGTCTACACCAGGACCGCACATCCGCAGCCAACATCTAGCACCTCACGTGCACCGTCACGCGCCTCGGTTGGGTAATTGCACCCGTACCCCTGCAGTTTCCTATTGTTCTAGTTTATTTTAATAAATAAACTTTATCTCTTGGACATATTGCACTTAGGACCTTAATATTTATGTTATTTGCATTTTCGTCCCTACCTGTGTGATACACGTGCTTCGTCACGTGATTTTTGGACAATTTGCATTGTATGGGCTCATGCTTTCTATGTGTTATGGAATGAAAATGATTTTCTGATATTGGCATCCATGCCCCTGTGAATGTTTTTATTCGACATGTGCTGAATTAATTGGGCATTTTGCATTTTATTCCACGGGCTTTTAGCAAGTGTTGCTAATAAGCCCTTGAAAATAAGTTTTCTTATATATAGGTCCCTCCGTGCCCTGTACACATGCGTCCCACGTGGAAATTTGGATATTTTGCAGAAGGAGCCCTATACTTTCTAGATTCGTTATCATTGAGCCCCTGGACATACTTTTCTTACATTTAGGTCCCTATGCACTGTGAGCCTGGGTTTTATTTAAATAAAATAGCAAATTTAATCCAAATAGCGTGAAATTTGGACATGTGGCTCCTGCCACTATGTAAAAATTTCCCTAATTTTTGGATACATTTTTTAGGCTTTTTATTATTTTTAAAAAATTAAAAACATCACTTTTGGTGTCTGTCTGATTTAGAAAATCATAAAAAATATAAAAACTCTTTGAAAAATTCTAAAAAAATTAGGATTTGTTAGTTTTTGTGTGTTTGATTTTCTGTGCACCTTTGGCTTTTTTTGGACGTATAAAAACCCTAAAAATTGAAACCATTAAAAACATATAAAAAATCTAAAAAATTGTAGAAAACTCCAAAAATAATAAACTCTTTTCCTGAATTTTCCTTATTGTTGCTATTTTTCATAAAAATTACCTCCAGGCTGTGAAAGATCCATTTGACATTTTTCATGGGTCTTTGAAGCTTGGTTGTACAATAGCACAATGTTTTTGCCTTCCTTGATTTTTAGAAAGTTGTATAAAAAATAGAAAAATATCAAAAATTCAACAAAAACACTAAAAAACTAAACAACATAAAAATATTTTTATTTGAATTTTTGGATCATTTTAGAGTGTTTAAATAATTTGTGGTGTTTGCTTGTTTTTTACCTTTTCTTATTTTCCCTTATTATTAAAAATCCAAAAAATATAAAAATAATTAAAAACCACCAAAAATATTTGTTTTGTTCTATTTCATTTTCTGACTACTTTGTAGGCCGCAAGGCCAATTTGTGCTCCCTGGGTGCGACCCTGTGTGCTACACCAGGCTAATCTCATAGCCAGGACCACTATTTTTGTATTGATTGATTTTCTATCTTTTTGATTGGTAGTCTGATCTTCATTTTTCTTGATCGAGCCGATTGATTCTCGGGTGACTAAGGTCGCAACGACCGTAGTTATCTGATTCACCTTAGTCGCTTGTGGGATTTTTCGGCTCAACCCAAAGATCGGAGCATGGAAGCAGCAGGCGTGGAGGCCTCAACGCTACGAGCTGCTTGGAGCTCGGATCTCATCGAGAAGCAATAGGGACCCATGCTGTCACCATCGAAGTAGCTCGTTTTATGCATGCAATCGGTGGATCTCACTGATGGAGGTGGGCGGTAATCCTTATAGGGCTGATAATGGGGGCCAAAGATGGAAGTTTGACATGATTGGCTAAGTTAAGGGATACGATGGGATTCAACGAGGATCTCATGGCGAGATGGGCAAAATCTCGAGTGGATGTAGATGTTGGGTGGGCGATCGAGATCCGTATGGAGGTGGCCAGGTATGGAAAGCGGCGGTGAGGGAGGAGGTTACGCGTGAGAAGGGTGGTGGGCGGAGAGGTCGAGGGCCAATCTGGAAAGGGAAGACGGAGGAAGGGGGCAACACGTGCTGGACACATGCGGCGAAGTGCTTGGGTTGTCCCATCAGTAGAGATCGGACGGCCTAAAAAACGACACGTGGCATTTTATTATTTTTTATAAAATTTTATTTTTTAAAATTTTTTTACAAAAAATAAATGAAAATTAAATCCAAAAATAGGTGACATGTGGCATCTTAGGAGCGGCCACGTGTTAGACCAAGAAAATTCAAAAAAATAAATATATTTATAAATGCTTAAAAAATATTAAATGACCTCGGATCGAAAACTTTTCTTCACAGATATTGCTCGTCTCGATGAGATTTACAACTTTTATGAAGATCCTAAAATCAAAATCGATCTATTGCACAAAGTGATATTTTTGGGGTATTCCATGCACATCGAATACCTTGATTTTTGGGTTTTCTAATTTTTTTGTCATTTTTAAACCATATCAAAATCCGGAAAAAAATAGGATAAAATCAAAAATAAATATTTATATATTAATCCAATTTTTTATATTTTTATGAACTAATAAAGTAAGAAATATAATATAATATAAAAAAGACCATTTTTGTACAGATTGTAAATGGAGCCTCGAACTCAGTTAATTTCTTTGATTTCAAGCTCAATTTGATTTAGATTTTTACGTATTTTAATAAAACTTTTATCAGAGAAGACAAATGAAAAAGAAATAAAATTAAATGAGTTAATTATGTATATAAAATAATAGGTCAAAAACTGTTGAAATACAAAATGTACAAAAGAGGCCTAAAACCCAACTTTCACATATAAGCTCCGATTAACTTGAACTTGGTCTTATTTTGAAGGTATTTTAATGTAAAGTAGTTCAAAAGTGAGTTCGATCAAATCGAACACTGGATAAGGGAGATATCGAGGTTTTAGTTCGAAAATCGTAGAACTAGGGTTTCAAAAAATTTCCACTTATTTGAGTTAGTGATTTTTTTGTATTTTTTATTATTCTTGTTAGCAGTATGTACACAGTGGAGGTGATTTCAAGTCGTTTGGAGTAACATGAGTTAGTTAAAAATCAAGGAAGTTAGGCTATTTACAAGTCAATTGGACTGTGATTTTTGGCTTCTTATTTTGTGCAATAATAAGTGATAAAATTCCATTCTTATCAAAACAGGCATGAATGCTAATTATGTAGAATAAATGAAGAAATGCCAATTATTTTTAGGGATTAGAACTTAATTAATGACATTAAGAGTGATGAATCTGAAATTCATCATCCCCTATACTTAAACCATGCTTGTCCCTGAGCATCAACAGAAATGCCATGAGGTAAAATGAGATTGGGTTCCATACCAAGATCATGAGCTGAAGATGAAAATAGAACTAGATCTAACCTATATATCATTGGTGTGGCAAAACTTCTGTGAGAATTAGAATTTTGAAATTCTACTGCCTTCAAGTTCTACACATCATTGTCACAGTTTCGGCTCAAAAGTCATCTTATATCAATCCTCTTCCCAAAGCATACCCTATGAACATTGAACAATCGACTCATGTGTGTGAAATGTTTTAGCTCTTCCCATCCAGAATGTCAGACTACCGTGCAAACCTCCTCTCCAATAACTCATCCTCGAGGAGTCGGGTATTTCCTTCTAAGGTATGTCGCGTTGTGTTCACAATTGAATAGAGGGAGAAATTAGAAGAAAGAGAAAAGAACTGGAGGGTGGTCGGTGCAGTCACCTCTCCTTGTGAAGCCGGCAAGTGTAGTCAAGTCTCCACCAAGATTTGCATGTTTTTTTAAGCTTGGACCTTTTTGGTCAAATATTTATTTGGTAGATGGCTTCTCTTTGTTTGGATATTTGGTAGCTCTACTTGGTTCTTATTGTGCCCCTATGGATATGGAATCTTTTTTTCCGTACAATTTTTAGGGTCTTAGAAAAAATTATGCCCAGTCGTCTATATCTTTTCTGAAGCTTTATTTCAACATGTGTTCCGGTCTTTAGATTTCCACGCTACCAGAAAAGAAACTCACACATTCTTCCAACATCCCATCTAAGTTGAGCTAAGTGCATAGTGCAAGAGTACAAATTAATTCCCTATTATAAAGTCGTATTCAGAATTAAGAGACCATGTTAGACACTAAGAGTCAAGCGCTGCACATTGTCATGTGGAACTCAAAGAATCAAGTCGAATACCTGAGGCATTTACAATCCTATTTCTCGATGAAGTTCCTCTGAAAATTAGGTGGACTAAGGTCAAGTCCAGACCACTCTCGGTTTCCTCTCATAACTCGGTTCAGAACCCAAGGACTTTTCACAAATGAAAATGCATGTAATGTTGGATGAAGTGCACGTGTGTGAAATGCATGCAATTTTTTTTAATTTTTTTGATATTTTTCTAATGCAAGGATTTTTGTTTTTTATGAAAAAAAATCAATACGAAGACATTTTTCAAAATTTTTTGGTTGGACATAGTCAGTGTTAGTAACAAAACTTTTTTTTATTTTTTTGTTTTTTGTTTTTCTCAAGTTAGTTACCCACCCCGTAAATATACACAGACTTACATGAAAGTACAAGTTATGGGTAAAATATATACACAGTATATATACACACCCCATATACTTAGCAAGTGTTGTGTCCTTAGAGCAAAGCATGAAGAAGAAATATCTCGAGCTAAGCGTAAGAGAGAGAAAAAGAAAAAGATAGATTGGCCTGCCCCCCTACACTTAGACTTCGAACGATCTAAGTATAGAAGAAGAGCATAAAGAAGGTGGTCAGGAGATGTGAATGAGGAGAGTATATACAGATGAGCATCGGTTCCCCCTATACTTAGGCTCTGGTCAGCCTAAGTGATGAATCCCCATTCATCACTCTTTATTCCTTTATTTTAGCTAGAAATCTTGGCAAAATACCATGTAGTTATTTGTAAATATAATAATTTGTCAAAATACATGCTTCATGTAAATAACTATAATTAGCATGTTTTTGTGTAAAAATAAAATAAATAATCAAAGAAAAAGAGGGAAATATTTAGAATAAATATTGAGTGACCTGAACCCAAGGGAGGCCAATCATTGGCCTGATCGCAAAATAAAACAAGTAGAGAGAGATAGGGCAATTCTCCATCATACATATATTTCCCCCTTTATGTATATATTATATTTTTATAAAATAAAAATAATTATGTGTTTCTCATAACTTGTATATATTTCTAGAAATAAAATAAAAATGAGAAAAATAAAAATTAAACAAAATAAACTCTCTCTCTCTCACTCTTGTATATACCATGTAAATATGTACATACACCTATTTATTTTCCACTTGTATAAACATAATAAAAGTTAAATAAAAATTATTTAATGTACGAAAATTTATGTTGTAAATGAATAAAATATAAAATAGGGATAATTATACAAAAATAAACAAATAAAAATAAAATTAAAAAAATACTAGGTATTTTATCTGTATACAATAATATCCCATGTATATACACTAATTTATTTTTTCAAAAAAAAAATAAATATAACAAAAAAAATACTTTGTAAATAAATAAACATTTTTTATTTTGAAATATTTAGAAATAAAATCTTTTTCTATTTTATTTTAAATTTCTAAATAATTTCTGAATGGAATTTTCCCATTGGTCCACGGGGGATGTTGACCCCTGGTCAACTCCCCCCCCCCCGGACCACTTTGCTTCGCGGACCTCGTCTCGACCTGACTTCTCCCATTTATGCAGACGCGATCCACCTCACATTTACCCAAAATTCGGGCTCCGATTGCAGCTCCTTCATCCGAGATTCACGCCCGAGGTTCATCTTAGGGATCCGTGCATCGATCCACGCGCTCTTCTCCCACCTTATCGTACCCCTACAAGTATATAGCTTCTCCTCCTTTCGCCATTTTAGGCACCTTCGGCATCCGTCTTCGACTCCCAAGACCTCCACCTTCTATCCTTGAGTGACAGCAAGCCCTAGGAGGTGTTGCAACGAGGAAAGAGGCGGTCTAGCCCCTTGTCCGGTTGTCTTCGTCGCCGCGCTCCGCCATCACGCGAGCTCAAGCCTCTGGAGGCGTCGCTCCATTGAGGCGAGGATCCCAGGAGGTCACCCACCTCCAGCCTAGACGCTTTCGATCATCAGGTAACCTTGATAGCCCGTAGATTCGCTTAGATTCTGATTCTTAGGTTTAGCACCATCGGTCATCGTCGGCCGAATCCCGATCATCTAACCGTTCCTTTTCCCATCTCACCATCGTATCACCTCCACTAGACCTCTCCGCACCTTCTACGCCCTTCCAATCATCCTGGTTCGCCCCGGAATCAGGAGTTAGGTCCTCCGCCACCGCCGCTCACCGGAGGACCACGCCGCACCTCTCCCGATCGCCCATTTCGCCCGCTAATGGGTCCAGGCAATTTGCCCTCGACCCCTCTTGTTTTCTGTGCAGGTATCGAGGCTTAAGAACCTCATCTGGAGGTTTAACTTTTCAGGCACATGAGCTCTAGGACCTTCACGTCGCCGGAGCACCCCGATGGCTCTCGTCTCCATTGGAGGATACCATTCGCTGTGAAGCATCGTCATTATCGATTTCCCCATTCTAGCAGCATCTGAGGAGGACTCCATCGCGCGTATTTGCCCGGCGAACCTCGTTGGGGAGCAATTCTTCCAGGAGCCTCCGTCGCCATCGATCGAGCCCCCTCGCGCCAGATAAGATCGTAGCCGTTCATCTGAGGAATCCACGCGAAGAGGCATCCACGTGTCACAGTCGTTCGATCTGGAGAGGATGCCCATCGGCCTTCGGATCATAATAATGGGGTAATATCACTTGAGCCCCTATTCTTTTCGCATTTATAGTGTAGTCCTGTAAATACTTTATCTAGTTGTTTTTATTCTGGGTAAATTGCATCTAGGACCTTGTGTTTACTTTATTTACGATTTAGTCCCTGTGTATGTGAAGCACGCGCATCGACACATGATTTGTGGAACTTTTGTATTGTTCATCCTATAGTTTTGGGTTGTTATTGTTTACATTTTTATAAATAAGAATGACACTTTAGTCCCTGTGAGTGCAAATCACGTGTGTGCCTCGTGCCCATCTGGGCTTTTTGCAACTTTGGCCATGTGATTTTTACATGTGTTATCAATTGGCCCTGGAATTTACTTTCTTTGCACTTTGACCCCTATGTGCAGTGCCTTGTTTTGTGATTTAATAAAATATCAAATCAACTCCAAAATTGGTGAAATTTGGATACATGGCTCCTACTATTGTGCAACAATTTTACTGATTTTTTGGGACATTTTTATTACTATTACTATTTTTAAAAAAATCGAAAACATCTATTTTTGCTATCGTTTGAAATATAAAATCAACTAAAAATATTAAAAATCCCTAAAAATTATAAAACATTAGGTACTATTTGTTCTTGTATTTTCTTGCTTTAGAATATTTTTTACTGCATTTGGACATATGAAACACCTAAAAATTGAAAAACCTTAAAAATCTTATAAAATCATAAAAAATTTAAAAAATCCCAAAAAAATGCAATTTCTTCTCCTGTAGCTTATTTTTTATTTCTAGTCTTCATAAAAATTATCTCCAGATTTTTATAGGTTATCTATTTTTAGATAACCTTTCAAATCTGGTTGCACATTAGTTCCCTGATTTTGCTTTTTTTCTATTTTATAAAATTAACAAAAAATATAAAAATTTGAGAAAATTACCAAAAACACATGAAAATATATAGAACACAAAATAATTTTATTTTAATTTTCTGGCTTGTCTTTGTGTGTTGAATAAATTGTTGTTTGAGTCCCTTTTGCCTTATTTTGTATTTTCTTCATAATAAAAAATCATACAAATTTTAAAAATATAAAATCCACCAAAAAATTACATTTTCTTATTTCATTCATTTTTGAATACTTCGTAGGCTACTTGTCTAATTCGTGCTCCTTGAGTTCGACCCTGTTCGCTATACTAGGTTAAATAAATAGCGAGACCACTATTCGGATTTTCATCTGATTACTTTTATTTTGTGGTCTAATTTTTCTTGTTGATCGATTTTCGAGGGATTGGGGTCGCAATCACCCCTGATATTTATCTCCCTTAGTCTCTCATTGATTTTTCGGTCATCACTAAGTATAGAAGAAGGGTGGAAATGAGGCAACCGAGAGATGGGTTGAATGATATATACAAATGGCATCGATCCCCCCTATACTTAGGCCTTGACCTAAGTAGAGGAAGAAGATGTACAAGGAGACCGTTGTGGTCGGAAGGGAGGGTGGGAAGCTGATGATTAAGATTGTTTCCGGTCGATCTTTTTGTGAGCCTGTGGTGGGAGATCAAAATGATAAGAAGGAGATGAAGAATATGATTCCCAACCATTATCAGTGTTAGATGAAGCATTGATTTATTCATAGAAATCATGCTGGAGAGTAGATGAAGCATATGAATCCGATGAAAGATAACCATCATCGGAGTTATCCTCAGAGGAATAGTATTTGAAAGTGGAGGCACTCCAGACCTTCTTGTTCTTTTGTTTCTTCAGTTGTTTTCTCAAAATTTGTTCCTTCTTATGATCAAGCGATTTATCATCAGATGAATACTCTGAAGCACCAGTCTTAGTCAGCTCATAAGAAATTATTCCAGTGTATTTAATGAGACCAGGAGAATCGGTTTTAGATGAATATTAGTGAGGAAAGTGAGTCGTCGAGAATTGAAGTTTGAATCCTTGCGATGATAAGGTTTTAAGACTGTCGAATAGACCTCAATCATGTATATTACCTTTTCAGGACCTGACGAGGGATCATCAGACGATTCCACTTCCGGAAGGTCAAAGGCGACTTTCTTTTTAGATGCATGAGCAGTCATTTTGTTTCATGAAGGTGTTGGTCCTAACAGTGAGGAGTCTCAAGATGAATAACTATTGAAATTTTTCTCCTTGATCGGTGTCTGTCCCACATTCTTGTTCTTAGTTTTCTTGATGTTGGTGCACTCCTGAGTTGGATTGATTTTCTCAAGGTAGTCAGAGAAGTTTGACTCAGAGTGAGCCCATGCATATGTCTCAGGGTCATGTAAGAAACACTTTTCCAGAGCAGCAGGAAATGGAATAGTAGGGAGAGTCTCTGCATGTTAGTTCTTAATTAACTTGATGTTGGAGCATTCTAGTGTCAGGTTGATTTGATCAACAGAGGAGATTTCGGCCGACTCAGGATGCGGCCATGCGTAAGTCTCAGGATCATAATCAGAGTCATTTCCCATGGTGAGAGAAGTGGGAAATGGAGCAGCAGGAAGAGTCTCTAAATAATAGTCTCATCAACAGCCGTTATCTCAGGTGTAGCAACAGGGTATGTCTCTTCTATCATTTGGTTATGGTTGTCGAGGGCTTCGTGGGTTGCCTTAAAAAATTGTGGTTTCTCAAAGACTTGTTGAGATCGAAGTTCTCCCAATGCTGTAAAATTGATTTCCCGAGTCTCATATTCAATAATTGCCTTAGTCAATGCCAAGAATGGATTTTCGAGAATGATCGGAGACTGGGTGAATTCTCCTTGATGCTCAATATCAATGATCATGAATTTTATTTTGAGTAGAGCACCTTGGAATGTAATGATGACAGAAATGGTTCATTTCGGCCGCTTTATCGATCGATGAGCTAGTTGAACGATCTCTCGTATCTTCTTGCTAGGTGTGAGTTTCAGTTCGTTAAAAACAATGGTCGCAAGGATATTAATTGGTGAGTTGTCATCAATTCGAGCATGGTTAAATATTATATATTTGATTCCACAGTCAAATATGGGCAACCACTTCATTATGCGACTCTTGATTTTTCTACTCAACACCAAGAAGGATGCCATTGACAAGATATGTCTTTCAGTCTTTGTTCTTATCCTGCCTGACTTTTTTATCATTAATTTATTCATCATAAATCCTTTCAGGTCGGGGAAGTGTTCAATAGCCTGTATAAAGGGAAGATAAAAAATCAATCTTTTCTCCAGTGCTTCCCGTAAAGCAGGATCCAAATTCTTCAGATCTTCTTTAATTTTATTTTTTATGTATTCTTCGAGATTTTCGATTTTTTGGTTGTTTTTAAATATTTCAATTTTTTAATATTTTCTGTGTGGTGTGTCGATGTGATGTTTTCCATAGATGATGAAGGATAAGGATCAGGGTCAGAATCAGAGCCTTCCCTAGGGGAGTAATATACATAAGTGTCACTGTCAGAGTCATTCTTAGGGTGAATATATTCTCTAGGCTTATGAGTATACTTAAAATTTTCAACATGAGATCCAATCTTTTCCTCATCCACTTTTATATTCGAGGCACCAGAGAGTAAAATTAGTCGGTTGGCAAACTTTCTAAATCTATCCTCCATTAAATTAAATCTCTTATTTATTCTCGAAATATCATCCTCAAAAATATGTTCATGATCAATCGTGGGAGCAGTCGGGGTATGTTTTTGAAGTTGAGTTTCAATCATTTCATCTTCCATTTTCCTATATGAGCTGAGAGGAGACTCTCTTGGATTATCAAATATATGATTATTATTTCTTGAAAATTTTTCCTAAAAAATTATGGAAGGAGTCTGCTTAGTGGAAGGATTTTGCAAGAATCTTTAGGTCTCATACTCCACATGCCGTGACTCAGGCATGCAATATTGATTTGAGTAGAGTCTACTTCTACGGTTATGATTGATCGTATCCCCAAACAATGGAATCATACATGGTTTATAGGTGTCGATATTATAAGGGTTGTCCTTTGTATTTGTAGGATGATAGAAGGAGTGGTATTTGGGTCGATCAATATGGATTTGGTCGTCATGGTTAATCCAACACTGATGATCATTAGATGTGAGTGTCTCCATCTGTAGTGATTAGGTTTTGTCTCTCTTCCAATCGTGAGTCTCAAAATTGATTTGTTCTTGATATGGTTCATTAAGTTTAATGAGAAATCGGGAATAAGATGGTTCAGTCCAGGATGGCAGTTGCTCAAGTTATTGAGGTGAACAATATGAAGCTATGGTGACCTTGATCGGATGATGCGAGTAGAGTGACTTGGAATTTATTTAGGAGGCTGAATTCATCTGAGAATGAAAGTCTCCTGCAAATGTTGGACGATTATTGAAAGAAGAGGATTTAATCGACTTGGGCATGACTGAGACAAATTCATTCTCATAATATATGTCAGATGGGTACTCAGAACATTATCCTGTATTTGTTAAAGAAGATTGATTGGTTGACATAATCGATCTTGGTTAAGTGCACAAGATATTTGCAAGGAAATATTTTTATCAAGGAGAGTGATGGCACAAGTGTGCGGTTTTTGATCTTCGAAATTGGTTCACACACACCAAAGAAAACACAAATCTAACCCCGGGTTCACCAACTTGCACAATGAAGCTTAAAGAGTTTGGCAATTATCTTTTCAATTTTAATTTGTGATAAGAGAATCTTGGAAAATAATTAGAGAAATATTAGGTACCGAAGATTTTCTTAAAGACTGTCCTGAATACTTATGACTAGTTGCCTCTACTTCCAGCCAATATAGGTGTAAGTACGGACCAAAAACGGTTACCCGTGTTACTTAAGGATAGAACCTTATGCAATGTCCTTTAAACCACCTACTATGTTAAGGAAATCCAGACCGTTTATCGGCTACCCGTATTCCTAACTGAGAAGTAGCTAATCATTTTTAGAATCTGTAGTCTGAATGAAAATTTTGGAGCTGGGCTCTAACGTTAAATGTCATCTCTCACTCACTCAGAAAAATAAATGCATCTTAAGGTTAGGGTTGCTTGATGAGTCGAAAATCCCACAAGCTCCGAGTAGGGATAACATAAATCTAGGGGCATTGCGACTCGGATCTCGCAGATCGGACTCAACAAGAAAAAGAGACCACCAAATAAAAATAATCAGAACTAAAATCCGAATAAGTGGTCTTCGCTATTTATTTAACCTGGTATAGCGATCAGGGTCGAACTCAAGGAGCACGGATTTGCTCAAAGGAGCCCACGAAGTAGTCTAAAGATAAAATAAAAAGACAAAATATTTTTGGTGGTCTTTTTGTATTTTTAATTTTTTTGTATTTTTAATTATAAAGAAAGTATAAGAAAAGGCTAAAAAGGTCACATTCAATAATTTATTCAACACATCAAATCAACCCAGACTATTCAAATAAAATTATTTTTATGTTTTATATATTTTTAAGTGTTTTTGATGAATTTTTCAGAATTTTCTAATTTTTACTTGATTTTATAAAAATCGAGAAAGGGAAAAACAGTGAATCAATGTGCAGCCAGATTGGAAAGGCTAATCTGGAGACAATTTTTAAAAACTAAATGTAAAAACTAAGACACAGAAAAAGATTTTGCATTTGTTTGTATTTTATAGAATTTTTAATAATTTTTGTAAGATTTTTAGGGTTTTGTGATTTTTAGGAGTTTTATAAATCCCAATAGGCTAAAAATTGGACAGAAGCTAAAAAACAACAAAAAAACAAGTTCTAATTTTTTGTAGTTTTTAGAGAAGTTTTTATATTTTTAGTTGATTTTCTATTACAAATAGTAGCGACAATGTAGGTTTTTTTATTTTTTAAAAATAGCAAAAAGCAACAAAAATATCCCAAAAAATTAGTAAAATTTTTACACAGTGGCATGAGCCACGTAACTAAATTTCACTTGATTTAGATTTTATTTGATATTTTATTCAGCGAAAACAAAAGCTACAGCATACAGGGACCTAAGTGCAAAGAAAGTTAATTCAAGGGCTAAATATATAACAAGCCTAAAAAGCCTAGGGCCTAAAATGTAAATAGCACAAACAAGCACGACCAACGCACGAGATTAACACCCATAGGGGTATTTATGTAATTCCTATTTATAAAATACTAATCAATAACAACCAGAAACTACAGGGTGTAATATGCAATTGTTTCGCTACTCACGTGTCGAAGCACGTGTTCCACACAAATAGGGACTAAATAGCAATATCCAAAAATACTAGGGTCCTACATGCAAATTACCCAAACTAAAGACAACTGAATAAAATATTTACAGGACTAAATGATAACAACAAAAAGAAGAGGGGCCTACAGGAAATTTACCTCTTTATTACTGATCTGACGGACGAAGGTGGCACCACGTGGATGATCGGATGGTGTAGAACCGTGGACGCTCCTTCGCTTGATCGACGCTCCAGATGCAACCCTCAGATGGATCTAACGGTGGAGAGCTCTCGCGAACGGATGGCTACGATCAAAACTGGAGCTGGATCTCGATCGGACGGTGGCTGGAGATCCTCCAAGAACAGGTCACCGACAAGTTTCGCCAGCCAAATGCGTGCGCAGGGGACCTCGTCAGCCGCGGCGGAGGTGGGAAAATCAACGAGAGAGCTCGTCCGCAGCTGGTGGTGTGCTCCGATGACTCTGGTGATATCGGAGAAGCTCCGACAACGGAGGGGAGCGAAGTGGTTGTGCCTAAACTGTTGGACCCCCATATGGGGTCCTTCTTCGATGGGACCTATACAGAAAGAACACTGGGTCGAGGGCAAAGTGTCGCGACCCAATTATTGGCGAAGTGGGTGGTCTGGTGAGGCGGAGCGGGGGTCTCCGACGAGGCGACGGTGGAGGAGACCTATTTCTTGGTTCCGGAGCGAACTAAGGTGATCAGAGGGGTGTAGAAGATGGGGCGAAGTCTCATGAAGATGATACGAGGGACGGATGGACAGAAGGGTGATCGGAGCAGACCGAAATGGCCGACGAAGGACGGCGACGCGAATTTGAAAAATCTGAAATTAGAAGAAACTAGAGAGCATCTGACCTAAAGGGTGGCTGAGGTTGTCTGGGATGAAGGTTAAGCACCTTCGGGTGTCGCTGCCTCGATGGTTCGATGGGACCAGAGGCTCTGGCTCGCTTGGTAGTGGAGCATGGCGATGTGGCCGCCGGATCAGTGGTTCCCAGCACTCACGTCCTCCCTGCAACTCTTCCTCATGCTGTTGTCACTCAGGCGAAGATGAGGAGCTCCTTGGTGGCGAGGGGGGTGGCCAAAGATGGAGTGAAATGTGCAGCGGAGGTGAGACTATATACTGGGAAGGGTCCGATAAGATGGGAGTCGGGAGAGATTCTGGGTGCACGGATCCCTAGAAGGAATGTCGGGCATGGATCGTGGATCAATCATGGATATTCGGAGCCTAGGGTTTGGATGGATGGAGGTCGGATCATTTCTCTAAAAATGGGAGATGATCGGGTCGGTGACAGGGTCCGCGAAGAAGAGGTCCGCGGGGAAGAGTTGACCGGGGGTCAACAATCCCCCGTGGACCAATTAGATTCTTCCTTCTATTAATGATTTGTAAATTCATTTAAAAATAATAAATGATTTTATTTTGAAAGATTTTTGCCATGAAAAATGTTTATTTATTTTCAAAGTATTTTTTAGTTATCTTTATTTATTTTTTTGAAAAATATATTATGTATTTACAATATATTATTAATATATATAGGCATATGTACATATGTCTTTTTTATTTTTATTTTAAATTGTTTATTTTTGTACAATTGTCCCTATTTTATATTTTATTTGTTTACATCATAAAATATGGAATATAAAAATATTTTTAATTGATTTTTATTAATTATTTACAAAGGTAAAATAAATACATCTTTTATTTCATGTACATGGTATATGTTCACTGATGAGAGATAAAGTATTTATTTTTATTTTCCAATTTTTATTTTATTTTTATAAATATATATACAAATTATGAGGGACACAAATATTTTTATTTTGAGGAAAATAAAATTATTTATATATAGGTGTATATACAAGCATGATTGACCCTATCTCCCTCTACTTGGTTTCTTTTGCGGTCAGGCCAATGCTTGGCCCTCCTTTGGGATTAGGTCACTCAATATTTATTCTAAATATTTCCCTCTTTTTCTGTGTCTCTTTATTCTTTTATTTATTCATAAAAACATGCTAATTATTCAATATTAACAAATGCATGCCTTTTGATAATTTATTATATTTACATATATATACATGATGTTTTTGCCGAAATAACTAGCTAAAATAAAAGAATAAAGAGTGATGAATGGGTATTCATCACCCCCCTATACTTAACTTTGCTAGTTCCTTAGCAAACACTTATTTGAAAAACAAGTGCAAAAGAGAAAGAAAGAGAAAAAGAGGAGAAATCAAGGTTGAGTATTAAACTTTCATTCATTAAATTGAAATATGGAGCTTAGTCATACCTTTGGATTATTAATTTGTTGAAACCTTATTTGTACTTAAGCTTAAAACTTAACAACCTCTAAGTTCCACCAATATATGGTTAAGACTCCTCAATAAACCAGATCAGAACAAGTCTACATACACAAACTCTAATGACCATGAATCTTTCCTTGTACTGTGTACGCGATATGTAGCTCCCCATCTCAGAAGTGACAAAGAAACAACCTCCCTCAACCTGGTAACTCTAATGCCTTGGTCTAGTAACTCTTTCTTCGAGGAGCAGGGTATTCCCTTCTAAGTTCAAGTACAACCGGCTCAAGAAGAGGGGGAAGAAGAGAATGGACCATGACTAGTGTAGCCATGTATCCTTGGGAGCTCTAACCAGTGTAGCTGAGTCTCCCGCTGCAAGCTTCATGAGATGATCATGTGTAACATAGGCTTTGCTTTATTTGACTATATATACTCCGGTGGGATTATTAAATTTTCAATCCGACCCACCACTTATTTGGAGTTTTTATTTTTGCACATTTTTTTGATGTGCATATGTACAACATATCTACATGGTGAAACATATAACATAAGGAATTTTTCCTCTTAAGCCAGTAGACTATCCCTCTTTTGAAGCTTTATTGCAACCCACAACTCCTGTCTTTAGACTTCATAACCACCAGACCAAGTTGAGACGCACTTCCTTCACTATAAGAAGAAGAGAGCTTCCGCTTAGAAGTACTACCGTCATATGCTACCCCAAGCCAAAGGAAACTGCCTCCTCACCACCTCATCCGTGGAGAGTTTTGTGTAAAGTGCTGGTGCAAGTAAAGCCATTGTCTTTGAGAGTCATGTGTGTGTTGTTAAGTGCTCTACTTAGGCTCATGAAGATGACATATGCTCATAGACTAGTGGAGTCAAAGAATTAAGTCCCAATGGACCTGAAATGTCTCAATCCTAAGCCCTATAAGGTTCCTCTTATGATTAGGAGGATTAAGGTCTTAACAAAGCTCCATTTTCCAATTTAATTCCAAGCTAGTTTAAAAGTCAACTATGATTTGGAAAAACTGTACAAGTATTTACAAAGATGCAATTTTACAAATTCCTACACATGTGCAAAATTTTTGAAAAATGTTTGAAAACATGGATGTATGCATGAATGCGAAGTTTTGCAAAATATTTACAAAAATTTGCACAAGGTTTTTGCAAACTTTTTTGTTTTCCAAACATTTTACAAATATTTTGTACTATATACATAATTTTGATATCAAAATATTTACAAACTATTTACACAAATCTTTTCTACAAACATTTGTACAAAAATAATTTTTATAAATAAATAGGTATGTGCAAGAAGAATTTTATGTACAAGGGAAATTTTTAAATTTTTATGGATTTTTAGCCATTTTATTTATTAACACACTCACACAAAGTACAAGTTATGGCTAAAGTATATATGAAATATATACGACACCCCCCTATACATAGCTCGAACGATGTCCTCAGACTGATCAAGAGCGATGAAGAAGACATAACTCGTGCTTAGCATAGGGAAGTGAAAAGGAATGGTATATACATAGATGAATCAAAGAATAAAGAGGACTCGGTGTTTCCCCCTATACTTAGGATCAAGTAATCCTAAGTATAGTAAGCTGTATATGAAGGGAAATCCGAGTGGAAGGATGTACAGGGTCTACCCCCTATACTTAGTGTAAAATATCCCTAAGTATAGGCAGCAAAACTGAGGTTGAAAGAGAGACAGAAGACAAGTATATACAAGATGGGTGGACATCACTCCCCCTATACTTAAGGTGAAGAATCCTTAAGTATAGGCAACAACAGAAGTGATGAAACAGAACGAAAGGAACAACCCAGTGTTTCCACCCCTCCTATACTTAGGATGAGGTATATCCTAAGTATAGCAAAGATAATCCTAAACGAGACCTGTGGTGAAAACAGAATGGAAGAGAGAAGGATCAACTCATGACGAAACAGGTATATACAAAAGTGGACAATGTTGAGGTGCCTCTCAACAAGCGCTAGATTTTACGCCCCTGGCTGGGCGCAAAGGTTAGGACAAAGCTGTATCAACGTTCAGGACGACATCTATAAGGCGAATGCCGTACTGTCGTCGCATTCTTGGTATGAGCACAATGACGAAATCAACAATGTAAGAAATGACACCCAGGTAGGCAATCAGGAGGGTGTCTGCTACCGGCCATGGATATGGGAATATGTGATCTTGATTCGGTAGCACAAAAGAAATCATCGGCTCAGGATCAGACTGGAGTGGAAGTGTAGAACCGAAGAAATCAAACATGGAGAAGGATGGATCATTCATGAAATCCTCCACGTCAATCAGTGTCTCGAAAAGGTGTGGAAAATCAAGATCAGGAGACTCCCTACGAAAACTGATATCCGATGCATATAATGGAGCAAAATCAGACAGATCATCGAATATCTCAAGGATCGGTTCATCCTCGCGAGAGTCGTCGTGAGATGACTCAGAATCAGAATGATTAGAAGACCTCGGTTTCGTGATCCGACAGATCGGATACACTCTCAGAAAATGAACCCGAGTACACATCATGTATGGCATTCTCCTGCAGATAACCATCGGGGAGGAATGCAAGATCATTGGTGAGAAATAGAGGATCGGGATCTATCAAGGCATTTGTGTTGCTGTCAAGCACCCACTCTGTGCACCAGGATGCATCATCATCTGAAGTCTGTGTCTGATCAATCTGGAAGCCGGAGAAGGTATTGGTCATCACCGCAAAGGCTGGCAATGTGGCTACAACTGGTCCTCGCTCTGCGGCAATGCCGACTATCATCTGGTCCTCATAGTATGGATCTATCTCATCAGAGTGGAGGATAGAAGGCTCGAATACAGGAGTATCTATATCATTCATCCCAAAGTGGTATCCCATATCGAGTTGTGGCTGCTGGAATAAGTCATGGTATCTGTCTGAATCTGAGAAGTATCTCTGCAAAATGGAAGCTGAGTCATCTGGGACTGGACACTGAAATGGATGGATCGATGGCTATAGTAGCGGGGGCTCCTCCATCTCCTGGAATATCAGAAGATCTGATATCCAAGACTCGTAGACTGAAAACTCTAGGCTGACTCGAACTCTAGCTGGAAGACCAACGGGAACTCGAGTAGATTCTGGGTCAGCACCTCCATTGTGGCAGTCATCTCCTTTATCTTCTGTGGTGTAGCAGCATCCATACCATCGGTCTGGTGTGCAGAAGTTGTATCCTCATGATGTGTGGCACACCCTACTGGTACTGCATCCTCCTCGTGTGTTGTTCTGGCGATGGTATCTCGTGAAGATGGGCTCTATGAAAGTGATCTCGAGATGGCATCAAGTAATTCAATGTCGGAACTGCGGTGTGAACCACCACACGAGGTCACGACCAGTGCTATCTGATCGGCGGTCATCCCCCTCATGGAGATCTCGATGAGGTCTGTCGGTGAAAGTCCCTAATCGGGGAATCTCCTCAAGAGGTCAAGAAACTTCAATCATGCATCATGTACTCGCTCCTAAGGGTCTACTGAAAAATCTGTGATCAAAGACCGCATCATATCTGCTCTACACGGGGGATAAAATCTCTGTAGAAACTCTGAATGTAGCTGTCCCCACGTAGCGAATCTCCTTCACAATTTTTTGTGCGATGTTCTGGCTCTACTCTGTAGTGTAAATGGGAAGGTCTTCAGCATCAGCTCCTCTACAGTGGTATCTGAATATATCTGTCTCTCTCAAGACTTCTCTAAAGCGATCAGATGAAGAAAAGGCTCCTCGTGCACCTCCCCTGAAAATGTCGGCAGTCTCTGAAGAAACTCCAAATCCAGAATGAATGGACCTAATGTAGAAGCTGACTCAGCTCCCTGATCTATCTGCTCATCCATCATACTGGCATAGGGGGCATCTGATACTTGCATCTGCTCTCTACGATCGCATACGGAGTGCACTCTCAATCCAGCAATGGTATCATCCGGTTCTCGCATCTGCTCAATCGAATCTCCGCAAACGTCTAGCGCAGCATGCCCAGAAGAATGAAAGGGATAGGAGGGTGGGAGCAAAAGGTCAGTCGGAGATCCGACCTCCTGTGAAGGTGGACTACACTGATGGGAAGAAGATGTAGAATCCGCAAGGATTGGCAAGAAGTTAGGGAAATCCATCATCCACGGGAAGACAGAGAAGAATAATAAAGGGTTGGTGTGAAGGGAAGAGACAGATGACTGGAAAGAGAAGAAAGCGGATGGGACCTAGAAAAGCAAACAAGATCGGTCAAGCAAAACCCCAAATTCACCTACAAACCCAAAGCTGATGACCGTGAAGGTTTGGTCTTTTATCTTGTCTATTTTATTAGGTGATCAAACAGTCTTTCAGAGTGATTAAGTGAGATGATAGGGATCCAATACTCCTAACAGACTGTCCCGACTAAAAAGCCGGTAGTCTGTCAAGAAATCGGATATGGCTCTAGCCTAGGATGCGGGTCACTCTCTCGCTCATCCAAACCAGAAAATGAGGGGATTACTCTCCCAAGAAAATTATTAGGTCAATGTCTTTTAAGATCAAGTTTGGTTAACAGTCTTAATTTTATAGTTTTTGTTTTTAGATTTTTTTCAGATCAAACAACGCCTAACGATTTTTTCGGTTCTCCTGATTATTTAAGTCCGAAAACAAGAGGTGAAGACGAAAAAGCCGATGCGCGATAAAATCAATGATGCATGCAGAGTTAGTGGTGCGTACCTGACTCCAGCAGTCTACATGCAAAATGATCCGCGTATAAATGTAAATACTGAAAGTAAACTACCTATATGATGCACGAGAATCCGGCCCTAGACGAAGCAATTTCTACACGTAAAGCATAGTAGCCGGGTAATCAAACCTAAGTCCGGAGTTATGTCTTCCCTACACTAAGCACGAGTTATGTCTTCTTCATCGCTCTTGATCACTCTGAGGACATCGTTCGAGCTAAGCATAGGGGGTGTGTATATATTTCATATATACTTTATCCATAACTCGTACTTTGTGTGAGTGTGTTAATAAATAAAAATGGCTAAAAACCCAAATATCCATAAAAATTAAAAATTTTCTTCCTTGTAAATAAACATTCTTTTATTGCACATACATAGCTATTGTACAAAATTATTTTTTGTAAAAAGGTTTGTAAAAACTTTTTGTGTGAATAGATTGTAAATATGTGCATATCAAATATATGTATATAGTACAAAATTTTTCCAAAATGTTTCGAAAATCAAAGTTTGCAAAAACCTCGTGTAAATTTGTGTACATATTTTGCAAAACTTGCATTCATGCATACATCCATGGTTTCAAAACATTTTTCAAAAATTTTGCACATGTGTAAATATTTGTAAATAGCATCTTTGTAAATATTTGTATAGTTTTTTCCTGGATTATAGTTGACATTTAAACTAGCCTGGAATTAAATTGGAAATGGAGCTTGACTAAGATCTTAATCCACCTAACAATAAGAGGAACCTTAGAGGGCTTAGGGTTAAGGCTTTTCAGGTCCATGGTGACTTAATTCTTTGAGTCCACTAGGCTATGAGCATATGTTATCTTGGTGAGCCTAAGTAGAGCACTTAACAACACACGCATGACTCTCAAAGACAATGGCTTTACTTGCACCAGCACTTTACACATAGCTCTCCACGGATGAGGTGGTGAGGAGGCAGTTTCCTTTGGCTTGGAGTAGCATATGAGGGTATTACTTCTAGGAGGAACCTCTCTTCTTCTTCTAGTGAAGGAAGTGCGCCTCAACTTGGTCTGGTGGTTATGAAGTCTAAAGACAGAAGCCGTGGGTTGCAATAAAGCTTCAAAAGAGGGATAGTCTACTGACTCAAGAGGAAAAACTCTTTGTATATATGCTGCACCATGTAGATATGTTGTACAGATGCACAAAAAAATGTGCAAAAAGAAAATAACTCCAAAAAAATGATGGGTCAGATTGAAAATTTAATAACTCCACCGGAGTGTATATAGTCAAATAAAGCAAAAGCTTATGGCATACATGTTCCATCTCGTGAAGCTTGCAGTGGGAGACTCAGCTACACTGGTTAGAGCTCCCAAGGATACATGGCTACACTGGTCACGGTCCATTCTTCTTCTTCCCCCTCTTCTTGAGCCGATTGCACTTGAACTTAGAAGGGAATACCCCGCTTCTCGAGGAAAGAGTTGCTAGACCGAGGCATTAGAGTTACCAGGTTGGGGGAGGTTGTTTCTTTGTTACTTCTGAGGTGGGGAGCTACATATCACTTACACCGTACAAGGAAAGATTCATGGTCATTAGAGTTTGTGTATGTAGACTTATTCTGATCTGGTTTATTAAGGAGTCTTGCCCATAGATTGGTGGAACTTGGAGGCTATTAGGTTTTAAGCTTAAGTCCAAATAAGGTTTCGACAAATTAATAATCCAATGATCTGATCGAGCTCCATATTTCAATTTAATGAAGGGAAGTTTAATAATCAGCATTGATCCATGCATTTCTCCTCTTTTTCTTTTTCTTTCTCTTTTTCACTTCTTTTTCAAATAAGTGTTTGCTAAGGGACTAGCAAAGTTAAAGTATAGGGGGGTGATGAATACCCATTCATCACTCTTTATTTTATTATTTTAGCTACAAAACTTATGCAAAACACATGTACCTTCATGTAATAACAATAATTATCATTCAGCATGCATTGTGTAAAATACAATAATTAGCATGTTTGTGTGCATAAATAAAATAATAAAGAAATAAAAGAAAAAGAGGGAGATATTTAGAATAAATATTGAGCGACCTAATCCCAAGGGAGGGTTCACCATGGGCCTGACCGCAAAAAGAACCCAAGTAGAGGGAGATAGGGAAGCTCTTCTGTGTACATATACCTATGTTTATAAATAAAAATGATTTCCTCTAAATAAAAATAAAAATGGGTGTATAATTATTTTTATATATTTTTAAATATAAAATTAAAATAAAAATGGGAAAAATTAAAAGAAAAATAAAAGAAATAAAATTCCTTCTACATAGACCACATGTACATAAAACCACATCTCTATTTATTACTCATTGTAAATAAATAAATAAAAATTCAATAAAAATATTTTCTCATACCATGTTCCATAATGAATAGAAATAAAATAAAATTCACAAAAATAAAATAAAAATAAAAAGAAGAAAAATAAAAATAAAAATCACATTGTATATATACCATATATGTATATAAATAAAAGTATTTATTTAACCCATGTAAATAATTTATAAAAATAAAATAAAAATACCCATTTATTCCAAATGTTATCCTATAAAAAAATAAAATATAAAATTTGAATAAAATGTACAAAAATAAACAATTTAAAATCAAAAATTAAAAATGTATATTGTATATACCTATATATAATAATCATACTTTGTAAATACCTAAATTATATTTCAAAAAAATAAATAAAAATCACAAAAACTAATTTAAAAATAAATAAACATTTTTCATGTTTTAACTTTTTCAAAATTCGGCCATTTACTATTTATTATTTAATTTCCAAATATTTAATACGTGGCCGCACCTGATTGGTCGACAGGGGATGTTGACCCCCGGTCAACTCCCCCCTGGACCTTTGCCCCGCGGATCCTGCGTCCGACCCGATATTCGCCGAATTATCCAGACGCGATCCGACCATCAAATCCTTAAACCCCGGGCTCCGATCCTTCCTCCTGCATCCGAGATCCACGCCGACACATCCGCATTGGGATCCGTGCTTCATGGAACCGTGCCGGACCCTCTCTTCTCAGACCTGCAGGTGTATAAAGTCCCATCTCCACCGCACAATTCCACTTATCTTTGGCGTCGCCCCTTCCACCCAGGACCTCCACCTGACTCCTCTGAGTGACAGCTTGGGATTTGAGTGTTGTAGAGAGGAGGAGAGGCACCGCGTCACTGATCCGGCCGTGTTTCGCCACCGTACGTCGCCCAGTGCTGCGCCCGAGCCTCGGGCCCTCCACGACCCTCGAGGCAAAGACCAGAGCTCCAGGAGCTCATCCACAGTCGAACCCCTTCACCAGGTAGCCCTTATTCTTTCCATAGTTCTCAAATTTTTGATTACGCCCAAATCCATCGTTCGCCGTCGCTCGTCGATTCCAACCATCCCCGTCACCCTCTCGATCATCGGAGCCGACCATCATACCTACGAGACTTCCCCTCACCTTATGCACCCACTCACACCCCATGACTCGCCCCGGAGCAAGGACTTCGATCTCCCTCACCATCGCTTCGTCGGAGATTGACCGCCCCAACGCGCCAACGACCAACTTCACCCCTTATAAGGTCGAGGCACTTTGCCCTCGACCCAGAAGCTTGTTGTGATACTTTTCAGGTCACGAAAGGCCCATCTGAGGGCCTGAGTATCCAGGGACAGAAGCTCCAGGCCACCGCTGTCGCCGGGCCACACCGGTGGTCGCCAGCCTCATCGGAGAGGCGTATCAGCTGCGGGACGTCAAGGCGGATCTATTCCGCACTTTAGCAGCAGCAGAGGAGGCCCAGCGCAGCCGTGGGGCTCCGGCGAAGTTCGTCGGAGCCGTGTTCTTCCAGGTGCCTTCAGAGCTGTCCGTTCAGCCTCGACCTACCAGATTTCATCCGGGCCGCTCATTTATACGAAGAGGTACCCCGATCTCCACAGCCGTCTGATCTGCACGTGGTGCAATCTTCGCCACCCATCCAGCAAAGGGTCAGCCCTCGATCCTCCACCGTCAGATAGCACACGTGGATGACCCTCCGCCGTCGATTCGAGCCGAGGGTCCTTCGTTGAGGCGCTGCTACTTCCAATCGTCAGATCTTCCACGTGGCGCGCCCTCAGCCCTCGGATAATAAGGGGTAAATATCACTTAGGCCCCCTTCTGTTTTGTCTTTATTGTTTAGTCCTGTAAATATAGCATACAGTTGTTTTTATTTTGGGACATTTGCACTTAGGACCTTGTTGTTTAGTATATTTGCACTTTCATCCTTGTGTGTGATAGACACGTGCTTCGTCACGTGGTTTGTTGGTGAATTTGCATGTTTTGGGTTGCAGTTCTGATGTGTTATTGAATGAAACATATTTTTGTGATAATTGCACTTATGCCCCTGTGAATGATGTTATTCGACATATGTTGAATTTATTTGGGTATTTTGCAACTTCGCCCCTGGACTTTTAGCACCTGTTGCTAATAAGTCCAGGGTTGCATATAGGTCCCTCTGTGCCCAGATCATGTGCCCCGCGCGTGAAATCTTAGAGAAATTGCACGAGGACCCTCCATCTTTCTGAATTTGTTACATTTCAGCCCCTGGAACTTATTTCTCTTACGTTTAGATCCCTGTGCACTATGGCCTTTTTGTTGGATTTTAAATATCAAATTCAACCTAAATTTTGTGAAAATTGGACACGTGGCCCCTCCCACTGTGTAAAATTTTCCATAATTTTTGGGTACATTTTTGAGTCGTTTTATTATTTTTAAAAATTCAAAAACCCTTGTTTTTCTGACTGTTCAGATAATAAAATCCCAAAAAATATCAAAACTCTTTCAAAAATTCTAAAAAAAACATGAGTTGTTAATTTTTCTGTGTTTGAATTTCTGTGCATTTTTGGCTATTTTGGGATATATAAAAACCCTAAAAATTGAAAACCCCTTAAAACTAATAAAAGTTCTAAAAAATAGTAGAAAAATCCAAAAACAATAAACTCTTTTTCTGAATTTTCCTTATTATTTCTACATTTCATAAAAAATACCTCCAGGCTCTTTTAGGACCATTTTATATTTTAATTTGGTCCTCCTAGCCTGACTGGACAGTTTGCCTTTATTTCTGTCTTCTTTGATTTTTAGAAAATTCCATAAAAATTATAAAATCCTCAAAAACTCACCAAAAACAAAAAAAAAATCCATAAAACCTAAAAATATTTTTGTTGGAATTTTTTGATCATTTTTAAGCATTTAAATAATTGGTTGAATGTGATTGCTTTTATCCTTTTTATTATTATCCTTCATAATTAAAAATCCAAAAAAAATATTAAAAATATTAAAAACCACCAAAAAATTGTTTTTGCTTTCCATTCATTCTTGACTACTTCGTAGGCCGCAAGGCCAACTCGTGCTCCTTGAGACCGACCATGGGTGCTATACCAGGTTAATATCATAGTGGGACCGCTATTTTGATTTTTATCGATTTTTATCTCTGATTGGTGGTCTGATTCTTTTTTCTTAATTGAGCTCTGAGTCCCGAGTGACTGAGGTCACAACGACCTTAGTGAGATACTTTACCTTAGTCTATTGGGTGGCTCATCAAGTCTTATCTTGGGAGATAATCGGTGTCCGCCACAATAGATCCTGCACGCGTTGTATGTGACTCCTCAAGGCACGTGGACTAGAGTCTAATTAATCCGGCTTTTTCTTGTGATTTAATTAATTAGGTCCAGTTTACGATCTATAGGTGTAGGCAGATAATTAAGATTTGGATCCTAATTAATTACATCACAAACAGAGAAAATCCTACGCTAAGGCCAAAACCGCATAAATCAGATAAGTAGTAGAAAATGCGAAAAATCAAAACCGGCGAAAAACAGCGGTGAGGTCCCCCGAGCACACCGGTGCTCGGTGAAACAGACCCCGATATCACAAAAGTCCAAGTCTGTCGTTGTATTATTACAAATAAAGTTTGCAGAAAATAAATCTAACTACTAATCTACACTACGGCTTTATACGGTTATTTTCGCGGCTATTCCGTGGCTCCCGCACTCCTGCAAGGCTCCTTGCGCTCTCCTTCGGCTCTATGCAGAAAAGAGACGCCTCCGACTCTCGCGGTTGTTTCGGCTCCCGAAAAAGCTGCCTCGATCCTCGGGCCCTCGCAAGAAATCAAACAAGAATGTATGTCAGACACAAGTTATTAGAATAATATGTAAATAAATAAGAGAAAAAATATCTACACAACTATGAACAAAAAGCCGTGAAAAACCACAAAAAATCAAAAGACTACTAAGCCATGCTCCCCGGCAACTGCGTCATTCTGATGAGCCAAAAATCCCACAAGATCCGAGTAGTGATAAATAAATCAAGGGTCGTTGCGACCCAGATCTCACAGATCGGACTCAATAAGAAAAAGAGACCACGAAATCAAAAATAATCAGAACTGAAATCCTAATAAGCAGTCTTCGCTATTTATTTAACCTGGTATAGCGACCAGGGTCGAACTCCAGGAGCACGGGTTGGATCAAAGGAGCCTACGAAGTAGTCTAAAGATAAAATAAAAAGACAAAATATTTTTGGTGGTTTTTATGTATTTTCAAAATTTTTGTATTTTTAATTCTAAAGAAAGTATAAGAAAAGGCTAAAAAGGTCACATTCAACAATTTATTCAACACATCAAATCAATCGAGAAAATTCAAATAAAATTATTTTTGTGTTTTTTAATTTTTTTTAAGTGTTTTTGGTGAATTTTTCAGAATTTTGTAATTTTTAGTTGATTTTATCAAAATCGAGAAAGGGAAAAACAATGAATCAATGTGCAGCCAGACTTTAAAGGCTAATTAAAATATATAATTATCCCTCTAGAAATCTTGAGATAATTTTTATGAAAACTATATGTAAAAACTAAGCTACAGAAAAAGAGTTTGCATTTTTTGTATTTCATAGATATTTTAAGAATTTTTGTAATATTTTTAGGGTTTTGTGATTTTTAGGAGTTTTATAAATCCAAATTGGCTAAAAATTGGATAGAAGCTCAAAAACAACAAAACAAACAAGTTCAAGCTTTTTGTAATTTTTAGAGAAGTTTTAATATTTTTAGTTGATTTTCTATTCCAAACAGTAGCGAAAATACAAGTTTTGATTTTTTAAAAATAGCAAAAGGAAAGACAAATGTCCCAAAAAATTACTGAAATTTGTACACAATGGCAGGAGCCACATGTCCAAATTTTACTTGATTTGGAGTTTATTTGATATTTTATTCAACAAAAACAAAAGCTACAACATATAGGGAACTAAGTGCAAAGAAAGTTAATTCCAGGGTTGAATATATAATAAGCCTAAAAAGCCCATGGCCTAAAATGCAAATTGCCCAAACAAGCATGACCAGCGCACGTGATTAACACCTAGAGGGGTATTTCTGTAATTCTATTTATAAAATACCAATCAATAACAACCAGAAACTACAGGGTGTAATATGCAATTGTTCCGCTACTCACTTGTCGAAGCACGTGTTCTACACAAACAGGGACTAAATAGCAATATCCAAAAATACTAGGGTTCTACATGTAAATTACCCAAACTAAAGACAACTGAATAAAATATTTACAGGACTAAACAATAACAACAAAAAGAAGCAGGGCCTACAGGAAATTTACCCCTTTATTACTGATCTGACGGACGAAGGTGGTGCCATGTGGATGATCGGATGGTGTAGAACCATGGACGCTCCTTCGCTTGATCGACGCTCCAGATGCAACCCTCAGATGGATCTAATAGTGGAGAGCTCTCACGAATGGATGGCTACGATCAAAACTGGAGCTGGAGCTCGATCGGACGGTGGCTGGAGATCCTCCAAGAACAGGTCGTTGACGAGTTTCGCCAGCCAAATGCGTGCGTAGGGGACCTCCTCAGCCACTGCTGAGGTGGGAAAATCAACTAGAGAGCTCGTCTGCAGTTGGTGGTGTGCTCCGATGACTACGGCGATATCGGGGAAGCTCCGGCGACGGAGGGGAGCGAAGTGTATGTGCCTGAACTGTAGGACCCTCAGATGGGGTCCTTCTTCGATGGGACCTGCACAGAAAGAACGCTGGGTCGAGGGCAAAGTGCCTCAACCCGGTTATGGGCGAAGTGGGTGTCTGGTGAGGTGGAGCGGGGGTCTCCGGCGAGGCGACGGTGGAGGAGACCTATTTCTTGGTTCCGGGGCAAACCAAGGTGATCGGAGGGGTGTAGAAGATGGGGCGAAGTCTCATGAAGATGATACAAGGGTCGTATGGACAAAAGGGTGATCGGAGCGGAGTGAAATGGCTGGCGAAGGTCCGCGACGCGAATTTGAAAAATCTGAAATTAGAAGAAACTAGAGAGCATCTGACCTAAAGAGTGGCTGAGGTCATCTGGGTTGAAGGTTGGCAACCTTCGGTTGTCGTCGCCTCGATGGTTCGACGGGACCAGAGGCTCTGGCTCGCATGGTAGCGGAGCACGGCGGTGTGGCCGCCGGATCAGTGGTTCCCAGCGCTCGTGTCCTCCCTGCAACTCTTCCTCACGCTGTTGTCACTCAGGCGAAGAAGAGGAGCTCCTTGGTGGCGAGGGTGGTTGCCAAAGATGGAGTGAAATGTGTGGCGGAGGTGACACTATATACTGGGAAGGGTCCGATAGGATGGGAGTCGGTAGAGATTCTGGGTGCACAGATCCCTAGAAGGAATGACGAGCGTGGATCGTGGATCAATCATCGATATTCGGAGCCTGGGGTATGGATGGATGGAGGTCAGATCATGTCTTGAAAAATGGGAGAAGATCGGGTCGGTGACAGGGTCTGCGAAGAAGAGGTCCACGTGCGAGAGTTGACCGGGGGGTCAACCATCCCCCGTGGACCAATTAGATTATTCCTTTTATTAATTATTTGTAAATTTATTTAAAAATAATAAATGATTTTATTTTGAAAATTTCAACATGAAAAATGTTTATTTATTTTCAAAGTATTTTTAGTGATTTTTATCTATTTTTTTGAAAACAAATTATGTATTTACATTATATTATTAATATATATAAACATATGTACATATGTCTTTTTTATTTTTAGTTTTTTATTTTTGTATAATTGTCCCTATTTTATACTTTATTTATTTACATCATAAAATATGGAATATAAAAATATTTTTATATGATTTTTATTAATTATTTACAAAGGTAAAATAAATACATCTTTTATTTTATGTACATGATATATGTTCACTAATGAGAGATAAGTATTTATTTTTATTTTAATTTTTATTTTACCCATTTTTATTTTATTTTTATAAATATATATACAAATTATGAGGGACACATAAATATTTTTATTTTGAGGAAAATAAAATTATTTATATATAGGTGTATGTACAAGCATGATTGACCCTATCTCCCTCTACTTGGTTTCTTTTGCGGTCAAGCCAATGCTTGGCCCTCCATTGGGATTAGGTCGCTCAATATTTATTCTAAATATTTCCCTCTTTTCTGAGTCTCTTTATTCTTTTATTTATGCACAAAAACATGCTAATTATTCAATATTAACAAATGCATGCCTTATGATAATTTATTATATTTACATATATATATATATACATGGTGTTTTTGCCAAAATAACTTGCTAAAATGATAGAATAAAGAGTGATGAATGGGTACTCATTATTGCTCTCCCATAAAAATTCTTGATTTTATGAGTTATTTAAAATTGGCTATATTTAACAACCACAATTTTAATTAGGTGATCACTGAATATTTTAGGTAATCACAAATACAGGTATACCATTTAGTCTCAATTTCCTTTTAAAATTATGTGACAAAACAGAAGGTAGAAATTTGGGAAAAGCTGATGCACGTGAAACAATGATGTATGGCTCATATAGAAAACTTACAGTGATTCCTCGCAATGTCCATCGGGGATGCCATATAAGAATTGAAAGTTTATTGTATATGAATGCATGCCGATGAAAATCGTACCTAGCATAAATTTCTATTAGTCGGGAAGAATTGATTTGGAATTTTTGACTAAGTTGAACGATCTAAGGTGAGTCTTGATTAAAGTGAAGTGTGGTCCTAGGTTCTATGAGCACAATAAAAAATTATAGAAGCTCTAATATCCCTACGTGCACGTCTATCCTAAGCGCCACTCAAGTCGGCCCCCACCCTCATCGGAGAGTGAAACAGGCCACGACACACCACAAAAAATAGTTCACGGTCTTGTTACACACGTGAGAGTCCAAACGGACACCACTATAAATGAGCGAATAATTACAAAATTTAAAATTGCAAAAACAATAAATCCTGGACTCTACGCTCTCTCACGACTTGACTAGATCTTAATTTTTAATGTGCTTTCTCGGAAGTCGGGGAAGATGCGTCGGTTCTTGAAAACCTCTCCCCGTACGCCGGGTACCTCGCAAGAAAAATAAGAGAGAGAATGTAAGAGAGTGACATGAAAATAATAAAAAATGAAATAAATGCAGAAAATAAAATAATTGCAGAAAAATAGAAAATTTACAATGAAAAATTCATGGTTCAGACTACCTGAATAAAGAAAATCGAACAAAAAAATTAGATAAAAACCATGTCGTTTACCTCCCTGACAATGGTGCCATATGACGAGTCAAGAAATACCCTCATTAATTATCGTGAATTATTGTACGCTTAGTTATGAATGTCATTTCGTTGTAGGCGTACAATCGAAATCGATCAAGATATAAGCACAATTAATTAATTAAAAATTTCAATCACGTGGTTTTTATTTATTTTACTTAGACAAGTCCCAAGGTTGAACTCAAGGGGGCAAAGGAACAACCTAGAATTTTTTCTACCAAAGTTCGTGCAAGGTTTTCGAGACGGTTCTATTTTTAATTTTTAATGCAATTGTTGGGATGCAAAATGCAATTTTGACCGATTTTAAGGAATAGAAAATGAATATTAATCAAACGATGGCCAAAAAATATCAAAATTGGCTGAGATGTTATTTATGATGAAATGAATGCACTATGACTTTTTTTGAATTTTGGATGGAAGATAAATATTTTAAGAATTTATGAATGCAAACGATGTGAATTTCAATATTTAATTGTAATAAATAATAAACTTAATTATTTTCAAGGGATAAAATTATCCAAGATCTATCACTAGGTGATTGATCTCAATAAAATCCTAAGCCTCAAAAATATGTGATTCAATATCTATTAAAAATTAAAGGTCGAAATAGGCGAAATGATTTTTACAGGCAAATAATACATGCAGATGCAATTTTTTTGGGCAACATGAAACATACAACTAATTCAACAATCCGTGATTTTTTGAAAAATTTTCAAGCGATGGTTAATTAGTTATGAATTTCCAAGCACAAAATGGATAATATACACAATTTTCGACAAAAAAATTAATAAATAATTAAGCATGTATCAAAAAAATGTCAAACATATGCCAAGATGTAGAGAATTAGTTGTAGAACAGAATGCTTATTTTTTATAAATAAAATATTGCAATGTAGAGGTTCAAAATAAAGAAGGAACACAGGGGTATTATTGCTATTACAATAAATAAAATAGGCAAAGCAGGTGACTAACATGTAATTACCAAAAAAGGAGCGAACATGCAAAAATGCCAAGCGGTCACGTGACAGGCACGTAGCACTTGGTCGATGGTTACTTAGGGCGAATCGCAGAAGGGTGGGGTGCCCCATGTAAATCTTCCCTCTTTCCACATGTGTGTCATGTGAGGAGGGACCTCCTTGAAATTGGGTGGACTCTATGGGGTTTTCTTCCAAGATGTCCCCTCTCCTTACGTGTGCCTCACGTGGGGAGGGTCTTGGGCCTCCCACTCGGTGATGGAGTGGCGAAGGGGGAGGAGGATTCTCCGACGGTGGGCGCCTGTAGCCTTGGCGGAGCAGGGAATGAGGCTGGGAGTTGACGAAGGGGGTTGCTGGCCGACATATGGCCGGCAGTCGTCGGAGGAGAACGGCTAGCGGAGAAGCTTATGGCTGGCGTTGTGGATGCAGCCAGAGCGAGAGGGAAGGTGCAAGCGAAGTTTGGTGAATGTGGGTGGAGTCATAGGTGGTGATGCTTACTGAGTTGAGGGGGAGCAAGAGTTGAAGTGGTTGACGGCAGAAGGTAGAACGTCATTGGCTTGATGGCCCAAAGATCAAAGCAGGGAAGCAGCAGGCACGGAGGCCTCAATGCGACGAGCTCTTTGGAGCTCAGATCTCACCGAGAAGGAACAAGGACCCGAGTTGTCACCATCGGAGTCCCTCGTTGCGGATCTCACTGACAAAGGTGGGCGACGAAGCTTTATAGGGTTGATGACGGGGGCCAAAGATGGAAAGTTGATGGGATTGGCGAAGTTAAGGGATACGATGGGATTCGATGAGGGATTCGACGAGGATCTCATGGCAAGATGGGCAAAATCTTGAGTGGATGCAGATGTTGGGTGGGTGATCGAGATCCGCAGGGAGGTGGTCAGGAATGAAAAGCAGCGGCAAGGGCGGCGGTTGCATGCGAGAAAGGCCGCGGGTGGCGAAGTTGAGGGACAATCTGGAAAGGGAAGACGGAGGAAGGGGGCAGCACGTGCTGGACGCATGCGGCGAAGTGCGTGGGTCGTCCTTTCGATCGAGATCGGACGGTCCAAAAATGACACTTGGCTTTTTTTTATTTTTAATTTTTTTAATAAAAATAAAAGAAAATTAAATCCAAAAATGGAGCACATAGCAGCTCTAGGAGCTGCCACATGTCAGCCCCAGAAAATTCGAATAATTTAATATATATTTTAAATGCGTAAAAACAATAAATGTCCTCGGATCGAAAACTTTTCTTCACTAAAGGTGCCCATCTCAATGAGATAAATAATTTTTTTGAATATACCAAAATCAAAATCGGTCGTTTACAAATTGATATTTTTGGGGTATCCCATGTACATCGAATACCTTGATTTTTGGGTTTTCTAATTTTTTATCTTTTTTAAACAAAATAAAGTTCAAAAAAGATAGGATAAAATCAAAGATAAATATTTACACATTTATATAATTTTTTTATTTTATTAATTTTGAAAATAAAAAAATAAAATAAAATTCAAAAAGGACAATTTTTGTACATACTATTAACGGAGACTCGGACTCAGTTAATTTCTTTGATTTCAAGCTCAGTTTGATTTGGATTTTTGCTCATTTTAATAAAACTTTTATCAAAGAAGATAAATGAAAAATTAATAAAAATTAAATGAGTTAATTATGTATATAAAGTAATAGGTCAAAAACTGCCGAAATACAAAATGTACAAAAGAGGTCCAAAACCCAACTTTCACATATGAGCTCCGATTCACTTGAACTTAGTCTTGTTTTGAAGGTATTTGAATGTAAATTAGTTCAAAAGTGAGTAGGATTCAATCGGATACTGGATGAGGGAGATATCGAGATTTTAGTCTGAAAATCCTAGAACTAGGGTTTCAATTTTTGATCCATTTATTTGGGTTAGTGATTTTTTTATTTTTTGTTTATTCTTTTTAGCAATATGTACATAATGGAGGTGATTTAGAGTCATTTGGAGTCAGCATGAATTAGTTAAAAATCAAAGAAGTTAGGCTATTTATAGGTCAATTGGACTGTTATTTTTGGCTTCTTATTTCATGAAATAATAAGTAATAAAATACCATTCTTATCAAAACATGAATGAATGCTAATTATGTATAATAAATGAAGAAATTCCAATGATTTTTAGGGATTAGATCTTAACTAATAACTTTTAGAGTGACGAATCTGAGATTCATCACCCTTTAGCTTTGCATAAATTTCACTAGAGTCCCCACTAGCCAGACGTCACGTGCAAAACACCCTCCCTCTTAGGAAATCTGTAGAAACATCCTTACGGATTCTGGTAATCAAAGAAGCATGTTTTGCACTATTTTTTTATTTATTTTCATTTTTAAATTTTCAATTAGACCATTGTCTTTGAGCTTTGATTTGAACCTTTATTTTATATCATATTTTAATAAATTGGACCCTAAATTTGTGTCCAAATTTCATCTAAATTGGATATGTCATACAACTTAAATAAATTCTTAAGTGGTTTCAGTAAATGATTTTCAATTATATTTACATTCATTATTTTTGTGAAATTTCAAGCCCCCATATTGCTTATTAAAATATCGTTTTGAGAATAAATTGAATTTGTGGATTTATTCGGAATTAAATACTTGTAGTTACTTTGTTTTCATTAAAAAAATATAAAACATCATATATTATCGAAAAAATCCAAAAAAAAAAGTATTGTAACATCGTTTCCTCATGTTTCACTTCCTAAAAATTTTTTTGCATTCTATTTACACGAAAAATTACAAGAAAACCTCTAAAATTTTACAATTTTCATTGTTGCAATTTAACCCCAATATTTCCAAAAAATATATATGTTGCATTCATTATTGGATTAGCTTTTCAGAAAAAATATCACTTGGTTGAATTGTATTAATTTGACATTAAAACATAATTTAGCTGAGTTACGATATTTCTTAATAACCTAGTTCAAATGCATATTTGCATTTGTGTTTATATTATGTTAAAAAAACAAAAAAAACTCCTCTCTAAAAGCCTAAGTTCTAAATCACCTAATAATCAACCTAAGGAGACAGTTGCCTCTCTGAGTTTGACCTTGTATTTCCCAAGTAATTTTTTTTTGAATACTTGCTTGTAATTAGATAATTAATTTAATGATTTTTTATATTTTAAATTTCCCTCCTGTAATGAAATTTAGTGTTAATTTCACAAAATTAACAAGGCTAAGCTACGGTTTTACAAATGGCACTGTTGTTGGGGAGGCACGGCTTAGCATAATTTTTCGAAAATCAAGATTTTAGGCTTTCCACCATAAGGTAGTATGTCCCCCTGTTTCTCTTTTGTATATTTGTCTGTTTATTTTTTTTGCATTTTTTTATATTTATTTTTTTATTTTATTGAGTCTATCTCTCTGACCATCATCTTATTTTTTTTCTCTAAGGTAACTAGCGTGAGGGAGTGGCTACTTAGGTGGTCGAGCAACACAGGAGCATTGGAGGCCGCCTTTTATGGGAAATAAGCCGACTGAAGGATTCACATAAAATTAAAATCGAGTCGAATCGTGAGAGAGTGTAGAGTCTAGGTTTTATTTCCTACATTTATTTTAAATTATGTAAAAAATGAAAATTTTCAGGGGATTTCATTTGGAAACTTGTGTGTGTACTTGGACTTGGACTTTCTCTTTTGTGTGTCCAGACCTGTTTCACTCTCTGGTTAGGGTGGGACTCGACTTAAGTGGCGAAATTAGGATAGGCATACGATAATGTAGTTTCAAATTTGTATGTACCCTTCGTAGTTTAGGCCAGATATCTTAGAAGATTCACTATCTTTTAAGATTCATAGAGTGTATTCTACACCCTTGCACAAGAAGATAACCATCACAACAAGAGGAAAGGACGAGTGGAGTGAGTATAGGACACAAAGCCATCCCTAACCCCCTATCAATTATTCTCCTTCAAGAGATGTTCTCTATTATATTGGTTCTCAAGTTGTGTGTTCTACTCTCTTCCTCTTACACACACATCTCATTGTGAGAGGTGAGATATATATTGGAGCATGTCCCACAAAGGGCACAATATAACTTGGAGTGTCCTCTAAGGAATGCGGCACCCTCCCACTTGCTGTAGGGATTAGGACAAAGCATCAGGTAACATCACGAGTACTAGAAATCTGAAACGCAAACTTGAAGTATGCCACTTTGTATGGCATGAGTGCCATGACATGTTACCTATTGTATCTCCTATTACCCATCTATTATAGTTTCTGTTATTGTCATCCTGACTTGTTACCGTGCCAACTTCTAAACATCCCTACATGCGATGACTTGAGTGTCATAGCAGGTCACCTCTAGTGCATCAATTGCTGCTAACAGTGCCACCTGTTGCAGCATCTCCTCATATAGCTTCACCTATTAATATTTCAAAGTTATTAGTGCCACTTGTTGTAGCACCAATACTCTTGGGTTGGACTCTATAGTAGGTGCTTCTTGTGGGTGTCACATGCTACCAACATCTTGCACGAGTCTTTATATGTAATGATTTATGCATCTTATGTAGTTTTTAATGGGATGAAGTCCTTACTGTTCGAGAAGCTTGATATGTGTTTTTTATATGTTTGAAGCAATTATCATGTCATCAAGGAAAGAGGACAACGAGGCGCATATCAACATAAATTCTCACAAGCATTCATTGAACAAAAGGATGAAATCACAGATAGGGATAAAGTTTATAAATACCACATTAAAGTTTGGTGTGAGTGATCTTTGTAACTGTTAATTACTCTCTTACATTTTCCTTAACAGTTTGAAAGCAAATTTATCCGTTTGATGGTATTTTTGTTAGCTATCTTTATCCACTGTTTAAAGATTTTTAGCACAGTATAAGCGAGTTTGTTTCGTGTAAACCTTCAAGAGAGCCGATATTGTCCATAGTGCTTGGTTTTCTATTGTAATCTACCCTTTGGTTTTTTATGCTCACATTAGAGTCTTTCGTGATAAAAATCCTCCATGCATCTATTGCCAAGTTCTGGGGTCCGACTGTGATTGTAATTTTCATGATTGCAAAATCCTTTTATCAACATTATGATTCTGCACGATTCCATGCATACAAGATTCCGTTCCCAACAAGTGATCAATACAAAAGCAGATTCTGCATTAACAATCGAAATTCTCCTATAAGAACACCATATATATTAAATTTAAGCAAAAGATACAACGTAATTAATGATTCCGCGGCAATGCTCCTGTCTTCAGATAAGTCCTCCATCAACCATCGAGCTCAAATGCGGAGATCGGGAAGCTATCGGCGAGCCCCGTGCCAGTCAAAAATGTGACCTTTGCCGACGAAGGGTCAGCGATGTAGACCTCGTTGATGGTGAGCCATATGAAGAGCTCCTTCACCTTCACGCCCGTCAGCTTCTTCATCTTGTGCTTCTCCGCGAAACCGGTCACCTCGGTGGCGTAGGACACCTTCTCGTTGATCTTCTTGAAGGTGTGCTCCACCTTCTTCTTCTGGATGACCCACATGAATCCGGACGCACGATCGAAACCAAACTCCTCGACGTCGTTGACGGGGAGGAGGCCGAGCGGGAGGGACATCTCCTTGAGGAGCCCGGCTATCTTGGTCTTGCAGGCTGCATCTCCACGGGTGATCTCGGCGGTGTTCCTGTAGTTTTGGATGGTCTGCGATGCCATTCCTACCTTCTTTGTTATCGACACGGAAGAAATGGAACAGGGAAGAGAAGATGTGAGGCTGTTGTTGGCATAGAGATGTGAGGAGGGTGCGCGTATTTATACCAAATCAGATTAACGTTGGTCTGTAAAGTAATGAGTAAAATATTATAGGGTCGGTCAAGAATATATCAATGACCTTGCTCATCGATTTGGTCCATTTTAGTCTATTTCGTTTGCGCCCTTCGGATTGGAAATTGAAATGGATAACGACACGATGGAGTCAAACTGTGCTGAATGGAGGCTCTTGTACGGAGTCTGAGGTCAATGTTTCGCGGCAAATATATGGGGCATGAAGGGTTCATGAAGTCGAATCTATGGATTGAGGTCTTCTATTCATGTGGATTGAGGTCGATTCGGGTGTTCTCGACTATGTTCGGGTCAATATAGTTCTGCCCTCCGGCTAGTTGGGTCACTCGGATTTTCCTCCTTACCTTAAGAAACACTAATAGGGACTGTGATGCTTTCAATATTGATATTGGTCCGTTATAAATATACAATAACACAGTTTATATACGGAGCTTGATTTTTATTTTGGTTTGATTTTTTAGGCTATTTTTTTAATATATCATCCTCTATTCCAATAAGCTTTTATATCGAAAGTTTTGTTATAACTTTAAGTGCCCGATACGATTTGATCTTTGTGAAGTATGAGACTTCCAATAATAATTTATAAAATGAGTTTTCTTATACCATTACTTTTTCTTTTAGAAATTGATTATCTTCTTTAGAAATCATTCTTCATGTGTGTAATCAAGACACGTGATGGTCACCAAGGAATATGTGGGACCCTCCAACTTGCTATTAGGGATAAGGACTTTGTAATACCCAAGATCCTTTATTCGGTTTTTTTTATAATAATAACAATAATAATAAAACAATACAATGTTATGATGGAAAAAAAAGAGAGTAAGAGAGAGAGAGAGTAATTATCATTTTGAACAAATGTGTACAGATTTCATGGTTTTTTTTTCAATTTAATCCATATAATGAATAAACCCCAAGCCATCAATGAATAAGTTATGATATAAGATTTTTTTAATCAAAGAGTATACAGTAGTAATTGAGCATAGTGTTATTAATAAATAGGGGATAGTTTCCATAAAATTTTATGGACATGCACTCCAGGAGATGATGGGTGAAGGTTCATGTGTGGGTGTGCATGGAAGAATCACCGATTAGGAAGTATCCCGTAGAGATTTTTATTAGAATTGAGAAGGCTATACTCTTATTTGCTTCCTACACCAAAAGAGGAGGACGAAACAATTCACTCGGAGAGACGGAAGAAGTCAGGAACGTGAGATAACTCTATTTCTAAATTTTCCATCCTTTAATTCCAAATAATAATGACATGAACATGAAAAGTAGAAAGATGGGCGTAGGATTACACCCAACTGAGAAAGGGTCATATAAGTTTCATAATAATCAAAACCCTTATATTTCTCCCAAGCACAGAATTTAATTAGAAAATTTCTTAACCTGTAATAAATATCATCTTCTTATAAACCTTAGGTGATGTTGGGTGGTAGGTAATTTGACCTTATCATAAGAAAGAAACCGCATGGATTATTGCAGTATTATGTCAGTTTTAAGAGAGCTGAGATTTTTTTTCTGTCTAAGTATTAAAATTATCAACTTTTGGATTACAGTCATAGTAGAAAAAATATAGAGAAAAATATATTGTTATTCGCTAGTTGATTTGGATTTTTAATGGAAAAGATAAAGACAACGACCATGGATATGAATACGATTAACCCCACACTAAAGAAATGAGATTGGACAAGAAATTTGAGTATTCCGAATGGAGAATCTGTAGGATGATGGTTGCTTCTTTTTCGAGTATATGCTTAAGATTCTATGAACAAATTTCCATGATATAATTAAGATAGAAGAATCTAGGAATAACGAACATTGAAAGTTTGAATAAATCTATTATAACTTGCACTAGAATAAGTGTTCACAGGTCTGTTAATTTTCTAGGGAACTATAGGTTGTTAAGTAGATTTCATTAAAAGAGTGTCAAAGAGATAACTGCCTATAGTTGAAATCGACAGCAGGTCAGTGGTTCCAAACTTCTACTTATGCCATCATATTTCAAATATCCTTTATATTATATTCTATTCAAGAATTTATGGTTCTTATATTAGTATTGCAAAGTTACATGTTGTTACGTTTGGCAAGATATTACATGTGCAAGATTATGATATTTATGATTTTCTAGCAACAAATATGAAAAGTATATTATGTATGTTTGGAAAGCATGCACCTTATATCTATCTAAAAGAACAGTCCTTTGGATAAGTAAGAGCGCTTTGGGCCCACATTCCGTATATACATTGGCTTTGGACCGTATGAGGGGTGTCCTTGACCTTTGGGGTCGTCTGCGTGTATGACAATAAGATAAGGTCCTAGGTGGAGTTCGATCTCCTAGGCAATATGTAAGGCTAAGGGATGGATAAAACCTCCCTGGCAGTATGATTCATAGACCAAGTAAGATTAGATGAAAATACCGGTGCCTATCTATGTTCATATGAAATGGAATCAGGTTGTTTTTCTAAAAAAAAATCTCTTGTTTATTCTTTCTGTTAAGAAAGCATGTTATTATCCGCTATGTGTGAAATTTTACAAAATTTACAGTTATGTTATTTTTACATTCAACCCCATGAGATTTCTGCTTAAGGTGATGATTGTTCTTTTTATTTATGTTGAAATAAACTATATTCATTTTAAAGTTTGGACCATTCACTGAGTCTAAACTATTTATTCGGGTTGAGACTCACCACTCTATTGCTTATTATATTACATACATACCAGAACAAAAATCATAGGAGGCTTGGGGACGTCACTGACCTAGTTGGAGGTTGTTGCCATCATAACATTTTTTTGACCACTGTTGGGTGAAACTTTTTTTGTGTATCGTCAGGTAATGTTATGTATGATTTAACACATGAAAACTCGTTGGCAGAAAAAGAAAAAGAATCATATGAGATACTCCAATTAGTTTTTGTTATGAATACAGAGCAGTTGGTTGTATACTTTTGATAGTATATATATAGATGTTAGATTTGGGTTTGATGGGTGTGGATGTTGATCATCTTGATTAGTATTAGTATGATTAGATTGTGTGATGATATTATTTGATTTAGATAATATATCTTCCAGTACAGGTTGGCATTTTTGGGAGAATTCCAAATTATAGAGGAATTGTTGCCGAAATTTTTATGGACGTTTGAACTAAGATAAGAAATATCGTGGGGAAACTTGTCACGCTCGTCTCGGCTAGCGGGGCGGGTCGTGACAATTTTTGATATCAGAGCCATTGATTTTGGATTTCGATTCATATTGGAGTCTGGAATTTTGATCTGTTGACATGTCAAAGAATGATCGGGCTATATATTAGGTTTTAATGAGAACCAAAGGAAAAAGAATTGGAATTATGATTTCCTTATTATGGAGGCTATGATATTTTAGTGCTTAAGTCTTTATTCAGAATAAGTATTGGATCTCCAAATAATGTTCTTTGTTTTAGGAAGTGATGGCTGCAGAACAACCTCCTAGGAATGCACCAGGTACTCACAATAGGAACGAGTCATCGAACAATGACTTATAAGATATATTAGAATTGATCGCTCAAACGTTGGGATCAATGGCTACACAATCTATTCGATCGCATGCATACGAACAACAGTTACCATATGATCATCTCCTTAAACTTGGAGTGCAACATTTTAAAGGGACAGCTAATCAAAAGAAGCTAAAAATTGGTTTGAACAAACAGAAAGGATATTCACTTTAATGGATTACACAGATGATCAAAAGCTGAAGTATTCGGTATTTCTTCTTAAAGAAAGTGCTTATGATTGGTGGAAATCCATTATGAATAAATATCCAGACCCTGTTACCCGTGGTTGGCAATTATTTCATACCGAATTTAATGATCATGTCTATCCAAGGATTTATCAAGAAGAACTCGACGCGAATTTTCATTTTTGACTGAAGGAGGATTATCGGTTGCAGAATATGAAAAGAGATCTTTAGAGTTATCTCAATTTTGTCCTGTAATAGTTACATAAGAAGAGGACAAGTGTCGACGTTTTGAAGATGGGTTACACCTTGTTATACTGTCTATGCGAAGCTAGTGGAATCATCCACAAGAGCAGAACAATTGATACAAGAAAGGAGAAGAAATAATGATAATTCATGAAAAATGGGAGGAGAATGGTCGAACTGGAGAGGCCATGGAAATAAAATGTTTAGGGAAGTTGAGAACTCAAATAAATTTCAAAAACCTACACAAGTATGGAAAGGAAACCAATCAAACTAATCTGAAAAAAAGTCCAGTGGTTCTTATCAAGCCTATCCTACGTGCAATACATGTGGAAAACGTCACCTTGGAGAATGTCTAGAGGGTTTAAAGATATGTTATAACTGTGGAAAGACTGGTCATTTGAGGCAAAATTATCGTGATCTAGTTCAGAATGCTACAAAAATCAAGGAATCATTCCAGCAACGAAAGCAATAAGCAACCACAAATTTTCCAGCTGAAAAGAAAGGAGGCTACTTGAAGGATGGCAAAGCTAACAAGACACATGCTCAGGGAAAAGCCTTTAACATGACACTGCAAGAGGTTATTTCTGGAGAAGATGTAGTTTCAGGAATTACGGAAATTTTTAATAAAGATGCACATACTCTTATTGATTCGGGAGCCAATCATTCTTTTATTTCTCGCTCTTTTTCAAAACATGCTGATAAACAATTGGGTTCATTAGAGCATACTTTATTAATATCCATGCCTAAGGGAGATTCTGAAGATATACAATATGTCTTCCGAGATTGTTCCTTGTGGATCAATGAACATGAGATTCATGTGAATCTAATTCCTATGGAGTTGAGAATTCGATATTATTGTCGAAATGGACTATTTAAGCTCTTACCACGCAGTGCTAGATTGTCACAAGAAAGAAGTCACTTTGAGAAAGCCAGGAGATAAGGAATTTACTTTTTATGGCGAGAGAAGATTATATGCTCCTAGTATCATTTCTGCTTTGTTGGCCAGTAAGTTAATTAGAAAAGGTTGCTTAGCCTTTGTTGCTTTTATTTATAATATGGAAGCTCAAGCTATCACATTAGAAAATATTCATATAGTGAGAGATTTTCCAGAGGTTTTTCCAGATGAACTTCCAGGACTACCCCATAATAGGGAAATTGAGTTTACAATAGAGCTGGATCCAAATACAACACCAATAGCCCTTTCACCATACCGTATGGCTCCAGCTGAGTTGAAAGAGATTAAAGTTCAATTACAAGAATTATTAGATAAATATTTTATTTGAGCCAGTATATCTCCATGGGGGCACCTATTCTTTTTTTAAGAAAGAAAGATGGGACTCTTAGGCTTTGCGTTGATTACAGGAGGCTAAACAAAGTGACGGTTCAAAATAATTAATTTTTGCCTTGTATAGATGATTTATTTGATTAGATACAAGGGTCTTCTATATTCTCAAAGATTGATTTGAGATCAGGATATCACCAATTGAAAATCAAGGAGACAGATTTCCTAAAACTGCATTCTGTACATGTTATGGACACTATGAATTCCTAGTAATGCTATTTGGATTGACCAATGCGTCGACTGCTTTTATGGACTTTATGAATCGTGTCCTTCACCTTATTAGACAAATTTGTGATTGTGTTCATTGACGATATTTTAGTATATTCCAAAAATGAGGATGATCATAAAGAGCACCTAAGAATTGTGTTGAGTACTTTGAAGGAAAACAAATTATATGCCAAATTAAGAAAATGCGAATTTTGGTTGCATAAGGTGAACTTTTTAGGACATGTAATTTCAGGGGATGGTATCTCGGTAGATCCTGCTAAAATTGAAGCTGTCACAAATTAGGAACGTCCAACAAGTATTACAGAAATTCGAAGTTTTCTTGGACTAGCAGGATATTATTACAGATTTATTCAGAACTTCTCGATTATTGCAGCTCTGTTAACCAAATTAACGCGCAACGATGTGAAGTTTACATGGAACGATAACTGCAAAAAGAGTTTTCAAGAACTCAAAAATTGTTCGACTTCAGCGTCAATTCTTAGCCTACAATCTGGAAGCGGTGGATATGTGATATATAGTGATGCCTCACATCAAGGGTTAGGATGTGTTCTTATGCAGCATGGCAAAGTCATTGCCTATACTTCGAGGTAGCTTAAAAGGCATGAAGTGAACTATCCCACTCATGATCTGGAATTAGCAACAATTGTGTTTGCTCTCAAGATTTGGAGACATTATTTATATGGTGAAACATGTCAGATTTTTACGTATCACAAGAGTTTAAAGTATTTTTTTACACAGAAGGAAAAAATCTTCGGCAGAGAAGATGGTTAGAGCTAACCAAAGATTACGATTTGTATGATTGATTACCACACATGAAAAGCAAACGTAGTTGCAGATGCATCAAGTCGAAAATCCAGTGGAAGGTTGAACTGTATGAAAAATGAAAGTACTTTGAAACAACTGATGTCATTAAGGACAAAGTTGGCTATCGTTGATTGTGAAGCACTTTTAGCAATTTTGAAAATAATGTCAACAAATTATAATGAAATTCAGGCAGCTCAGCTACACGAGACCAAAATTTTGAAGATGATAGAAAAAGTTAAGATCGAAGACAATCCAGAATATAGTTTGGATGAGCAAGGGGTCTTGCATTTTAAATAAAGGCTATGTGTTTCGGATTCTTTAGAAATAAAAGGAAAAATTATGGAAGAGGCACATAATTCCTTGTATGCCATGCATCCAGGAAGCACTAAAATGTATAGAACATTGAAGGGTGTTTATTGGTGGCCTGGAATGAAAAGGCAAATTGCTGACTATGCTAAATGTATAATATGTCCGCAGGTTAAGATAGAACGCTTAAGACCACTGAGTATGCTGCAACCTCTCCCGATTTACAAATGGAAATGGGAGCACATTACAATGGATTTCGCCACGGGACTTCCTCGCAGTTAAAGAAACCATGATGCAATATGGGTCATTATTGATAGATTAACAAAGTCTGCACATTTTATAGCAGTTAACGTAAAGTATACTCTTGAAAAATTATGCAAACTATTTATTGATGAAATAATTCGTTTGGTTGAAGCACCTATTACTATTACCTCAAATAGAGATCCCAGATTCACTTCAAAACTATGGCCAAGTTTGCAGAAAGCATTGGGTACAAAATTAAATTTTAGCACTACACTTTACCCACAAACCGATGGGCAATCAGAGCGAACTATTCAAACATTAGAAGACATGCTCCGTGCTTGTGCTTTGAGTTTCAAGGGCAGTTGGGATGATCACTTATCACTCATGTAATTTTCCTATAATAATAGCTACTATTCTAGTATCAACATGGCTCCATATGAAGCCTTATATGGCAGAATGTGCAAAACGCCTGTGTGTTTGACTGAAGTGGGAGTACAAAAACTACTTGGTACTGAACTGATCCAAACTACGAGCAAGAAAGTAGAAGAAATCAAAAGATATTTAAAAATAGCACAAAATCGACAAAAAAACTATGCCGACAAACGGAGGCGATACTTAGAATTTAAAGTTGGTGATCAAGTATTTTTAAGAGTTTCACCTTGGAAGGGTCTTCTGAGATTTGGCAAGAAAGGGAAACTTGCTCCAAGATACAATTGACCTTATCAGATCATTCAAAGAATCGGTCAAGTGGCATATCGTTTATTACTCCCACCCGAATTGGATCGGATTCATAATGTTTTTCATATCTCTACATTTAGAAAATATATTTCAGATCCCTCACATGTTATAGAGCCCCAATAAGTAGAACTGAAAGAAAACCTATCATATGAAAAAAGACATGTGCAAATATTAGACCATAAGGTTCAAGAACTGTGAAACAAAGAGATTCGATTGGTCAAAGTATTATGGAGAAGTCACGTATAGAGGAGGCCAACTGGGAAAGAGAGAACGAAATGAGATCTCAATATCCACATCTCTTTATAAATATAGGTACGTAAATTTCGAGGACAAAATTTATTTTAAGTAGGGAAGTATTGTAATACCCGAGATCCTTTATTCAATTTTTTATAATAATAACAATAATAATAAAACAATACAATGTTATGATGGAAAAAAAGAGAGTAAGAGAGAGAGAGAGAGTAATTATCATTTTGAACAAATGTGTACAGATTTCCTGATTTTTTTCAATTTAATACATATAAATGAATAAATCCCAAGCCATCAACGAATAAGTTATGATATAAGATTTTTTTAAGCAAAGAGTGTACAGTAGTAATTGAGCATAGTAATATTAATAAATAGGGGATAGTTTCCATAAAATTTTATGGGCATGCACTCCAGGAGATGACAGGTGAAGGTGCACGTATGGGTGTGCATGGGAGAATCACCGATTAGGAAGTATCCCGGAGAGAATTATATTGGAATTGAGAAGGCTATACTCTTATTTGCTTCCTACGCCAAAAGAGGAGGACGAAACAATTCACTCGGAGAGACAGAAGAGGTCAGGAACGTCAGGTAACTCAATTTCTAAATTTTCCATCCTTTAATTCCAAATAATAATGACTTGAACATGAAAAGTAGAAAGATGAGCGTAGGATTACACCCAACTGAGAAAGGGTCAAACGAGTTTCATAACAATCAAAACCCTTAGGCTCTGTTCGTTTGGGTCATAAGGAGGAATGGAATAAGGGGAATAAGCCCCCAACACGCTTCCCCGTGGTACGACTATTCCCCATTATTTCATCTTACTTCACTCTTATTCCTATCTTTATCCCACCTTACCTACCTTTATTTCACCTTATTCTCCTTATTCTTATCCTCTAGCCGAACGGAGAATAGACCCTTATTCCCCTTATTCCCCATCCTTATTCCTGCTTATTCTCCTACCGAACGGGCCCTTATATTTCTCCCAAACACAGAATTAATTAGAAAATTTCTTAACCTGTAATAGATATGATCTTATTATAAACCTTAGGTGATGTTGGGTGGTAGGTAATTTGATCTTCTTATCATAAGAAAGAAACCACATGGATTATTGCAGTATTTTATCAGTTTTAAGAGAGCTGAGGTTTTTTTATGTCTAAGTATTAAGAAATTATCAACTTTTGGATTACAGTCACAGTAGAAAAAAATATAGAGAAAAAGATATTGTTATTTGCTAGTTGGTTTTGATTTTTAATGGAAAAGATAAAGACAACGACCATGGACATGAATACGATTAACCCCACACTAACGAAATGAGATTGGACAAGAAATTTGAGTATTCCGAAGGGAGAATCTGTAGGATGATGGTTGTTTCTTTTTTCGAGTATATGCTTAAGATTTTATGAGCAAATTTCCATGATATAATTAAGATAGAAGAATCTAGGAATAACGAACATTGAAAGTTAGGAATAAATCTATTATAACTTGCATTAGAATAAGTGTTCACAGATCTGTTAATTTTCTAGGGAACTATAGGTTGTTAAGTAGATTATGACTAAAAGAGTGTCTAAGAGATAGCTGCCTATAGTCGAAATCGACAGCAGGTGAGTGGTCTGAACTTCTATTTATGCCATCAAATTTCAAATATCCTTTATATTATATTCTATTCAAGAATTTATGGCTCTTATAATAGTATTGCAAAGTTATAAGTTGTTATGTTTGGCAAGATATTACATGTGCAAGATTATGAGATTTATGATTTTCTTGCAACAAATATGAAAAGTATATTATGTAAGTTTGGAAAGCATGCACCCTATATCTATCTAAAAGAACAGTCATGGATATGTAAGAGGGCTTTGGGCCACATTCCGTATACACATTGATTTTGGGTCGTATGCGGGGTGTCCTTGACCTTTGGGGTCGTCTGCGCGTATGACAGTAAGATAAGGTCGTCGGTGGAGCTCACTCTCCTAAGCAATATGTAAGGCTAAGAGATGGATAAAATCTCCCTGGCAGTATGATTCATACACCAAATAAGATTATATGGAAATACCGGTGCCTATCTATATTCATATGAAATGGAATCAGGTTGTTGTTTATTAAAAAAATCTCTTGTTTATTCTTTCTGTTAAGCAAGCATGTTATTATCTGCTAAGTGTGAAATTTTACAAAATTTACAGTTATATTATTTTTACATTCAATTCCATGACATTTCTAGTTAAGATGATAATTGTTCTTTTTATGTATGTTGAAATAAGCTATATTCATTTTAAAGTTTGGACCATTCACTGAGTCTAAACTCTTTATTCGGGTTTAGAGTCACCACTCTATTGCTTATTATATTGCAGACATATCAGAACACAAATCATAGAAGGCTTGGGGACATTACTGACCTAGTTGGAGGTTGTTGACGTCATAACATTGTTTTTACCACTTTTGGGTGAAAGTTTTTTTTGTGTATCGTCTGGTAATGTTATGTATGATTTAACACATGAAAACTCATTGACAGAAAAAGAAAAAGGATCATCTGAGATACTCCAGTTAGTTTTTGTTATGAATACAGAGCAGTTGGTTGTATACTTCTGATATATATATATATATATATATATATATATATATATATGTTACATATGGGTTTGATGGGTGTGGATGTTGATGATCTTGATTAATATTGGTATGATTGGATTGTGTGATGATATTATTGGATTTATGTAATATATCTTCCAGTACAGGTTAGCATTTTTTGGAGAACTCCAAATTCTAGAGGAATTGCTGTCGGAATTTTTATGAACGTTTAAACTAAGATAAGAAATATCATGGGGAAACTTGTCACGCTCGTCTCGGCTAGAGGGGCGGGTCGTGACACAAAGCATCAAGTCACATAAGGAGTACTAGAATCTTGAAACGCAAACTTGAAGTATGTCACTTTATATGGCCTGAGTGCCATGACAGGTCACCTACTACGTCTCTTATTACCCATCTATTATAGTTTCTGTTATTTTCAGCCTGACTTGTTACAGTGCCAACTTCTGTCCATCCTTGCATACGATGACTTGAGTGTCATAGCAGGTCACCTGTAGTGCATCAATTGCTGCTAACAGTGCCACCTGTTGCAGCACCTCCTCATATAGCTTCACCTATTAATATTTCAAAGTTATTAGTGCCACTTGTTGTAGCACCAATACTCTTGGGTTGGACTCTATAGTAGGTGCTTCTTGTGGGTGTCACATGCTACCAACATCTTGCACGAGTCTTTATATGTAATGATTTATGCATCTTATGTAGTTTTTAATGTGATGAAGTCCTTACTGTTCGAGAAGCTTGAAATGTGTTTTTTATATGTTTGAAGCAATTATCATGTCATCAAGGAAAGAGGACAACGAGGCGCATATCAACATAAATTCTCACAAGCATTCATTGAACACAAGGATGAAATCACAGATAGGGATAAAGTTTATAAATACCACATTAAAGTTTAGTGTGAGTGATCTTTGTAACTGTTAATTACTCTCTTACATTTTCCTTAACAGTTTGAAAGCAAATTTATCCGTTTGATGGTATTTTTGTTAGCTATCTTTATCCACTGTTTAAAGATTTTTAGCACCGTATAAGCGAGTTTGTTTCGTGTAAACCTTCAAGAGAGCCGATATTGTCCATAGTGCTTGGTTTTCTATTGTAATCTACCCTTTGGTTTTTTATGCTCACATTAGAGTCTTTCGTGATAAAAATCCTCCATGCATCTATTGCCAAGTTCTGGGGTCCGACTGTGATTGTAATTTTCATGATTGCAAAATCCTTTTATCAACATTATGATTCTGCACGATTCCATGCATACAAGATTCCGTTCCCAACAAGTGATCAATACAAAAGCAGATTCTGCATTAACAATCGAAATTCTCCTATAAGAACACCATATATATTAAATTTAAGCAAAAGATACAACGTAATTAATGATTCCGCGGCAATGCTCCTGTCTTCAGATAAGTCCTCCATCAACCATCGAGCTCAAATGCGGAGATCGGGAAGCTATCGGCGAGCCCCGTGCCAGTCAAAAATGTGACCTTTGCCGACGAAGGGTCAGCGATGTAGACCTCGTTGATGGTGAGCCATATGAAGAGCTCCTTCACCTTCACGCCCGTCAGCTTCTTCATCTTGTGCTTCTCCGCGAAACCGGTCACCTCGGTGGCGTAGGACACCTTCTCGTTGATCTTCTTGAAGGTGTGCTCCACCTTCTTCTTCTGGATGACCCACATGAATCCGGACGCACGATCGAAACCAAACTCCTCGACGTCGTTGACGGGGAGGAGGCCGAGCGGGAGGGACATCTCCTTGAGGAGCCCGGCTATCTTGGTCTTGCAGGCTGCATCTCCACGGGTGATCTCGGCGGTGTTCCTGTAGTTTTGGATGGTCTGCGATGCCATTCCTACCTTCTTTGTTATCGACACGGAAGAAATGGAACAGGGAAGAGAAGATGTGAGGCTGTTGTTGGCATAGAGATGTGAGGAGGGTGCGCGTATTTATACCAAATCAGATTAACGTTGGTCTGTAAAGTAATGAGTAAAATATTATAGGGTCGGTCAAGAATATATCAATGACCTTGCTCATCGATTTGGTCCATTTTAGTCTATTTCGTTTGCGCCCTTCGGATTGGAAATTGAAATGGATAACGACACGATGGAGTCAAACTGTGCTGAATGGAGGCTCTTGTACGGAGTCTGAGGTCAATGTTTCGCGGCAAATATATGGGGCATGAAGGGTTCATGAAGTCGAATCTATGGATTGAGGTCTTCTATTCATGTGGATTGAGGTCGATTCGGGTGTTCTCGACTATGTTCGGGTCAATATAGTTCTGCCCTCCGGCTAGTTGGGTCACTCGGATTTTCCTCCTTACCTTAAGAAACACTAATAGGGACTGTGATGCTTTCAATATTGATATTGGTCCGTTATAAATATACAATAACACAGTTTATATATCACACAATTTCTTTTGTATACTTCAAATTTTAAAATAATATTATGAGGGCATGCTCTCTCCACCACAGGTGCATTTTTCGATCTTGCGTTCGGCCTCCCTACGTCCAGTGATACCTGCGAGACTTTAGGCTCTTCGGCCCAGATCGAGGAACCTGAAGCAAACCCCAATCATGAATTGGATAAAAATACAAACTCGAGTTTGATGTGGGTTTGATTTAGATTACCGACAAATGGAATATGAAGATCATGGATTTGGGAGTCTACATCTGGTCTAAGAAGAGTAGAATATTGGAGTGGTAGAGAGCAACTCAGACTGAGGAGAGAGGAACCGGATGGAGGCAGATATGTAACTAAGTTCTTCTAACCTCTCCTTTTCCATCTCCCACCACTTCCTCATTTGCTTGCAGTCATACTTAGGTGGAATCGAGAACATATATAATTGTTTCCCCTTGTGAATTTGATCACTTATAAACCATGTTGTAATTTGTAGTCTCATTAATCTCAGTGAATTCAGTGGAGGCGGAAATGGGACTAAAGGTGGAGAAGGGAAGAAGAGAGGAGGCTAAAGTGGAGAGGGGATGGTAAATTTGAAAAATGAGAGAGAGCATGAGGGGGAATGGTCTAAAAATGGATGGAAGTTAACACATTGTTATGTCATGTGATTACGGTTGTAATTTACAATTATGTAGGTTTATGCGTGTAATAATGAAACTAGTGAATATAAATATTCCTTGTATTTACTGTATACAAATATCTCTTATATCAATTTTGTGATCTTTAATTCATCACGTGCTACATTTCTGGTGCATCTTCTATTTTATTATAAATCTCTTCCACTATAGCATCGATAGAATTTGAATCTACAGTTGCATCCTCCATCACCTCATGGCCAATTAGGGTTGATTGCATTCAATAATCGACTCGAGTCTCCCATCCTCCATTGTTAATCTAGATTGTATTTAAGTGCTTCGGTCTTCAGTGATTGCATTCAAGTTGTTTCCTTCGATACCGGCTAGCACTGATCCAAGATATGTAACATAGTAATTCCTGTATTTTCTATTCCTCGATTTTAACAAGTTCTCGAACACGGGATCTTCCTCCTCTCTTATTATTTAGATTCTTATTTGCATTAAAAATTTCATAAAGTGCTTCATTGAGAAAATAAAATAATTATGATTCATAGATATCATATTCAAATAGTAAAACTTATTCATTCATTAAATTTCCAACTTAAAAGTATTCTCTATTGATAAATATCATCATAATGTTCAATTTATAAGATTGGATTTTGAAAATATTTTAAAATATTTAACAATATGCATTGTCTTATTAATAAAGTTCTTATTATTAACTACGTTTTAGAAATTATACTCCATTATGAAAAATTATAAGTGGAGTAGAAATAAACCTAAATAGCTATTTCTTCCTCCCGCACTAAAAGTAACAAACAACCAATTCAACGATTAGGGGGGAAGAGACTACATGACCTAGATAATTCCCGATGATACAAACTTTTGCTTTATAACAAGCATTCATAGACCACATGTTATGTAGATATCAAAGGAATATTGCAATACAAGGTCCAATAAATTCTGCTCTCACTTACATTCACACATACAATCCTATAAGCATCAATTCCTCATATCTTTTCCCCTTCATCAACTATTTATTATACTAGAGTCGTCCCCACTCCTATATTGAACCGTATGATGAAGTACCTTATGTGTGTATATATAATTTAAATAACTACAAACAGATGGGCTTTTGGGAATTCTAATAGGGGGCGGTAACAAAATGATCGTCCCATTAGCAATGTAAGTGGATGGTTATAATATCGTTCGTCCCCTATGCCTTTGTCAGACATGATGGTTTTTGAGACCATCCCCTATTAATCCTAAGAAGATACGATCGTTTATGACTATCTCTTCTTTAGATGATCAGGGACGGTTTTAATTGTCGCCTTTGCTTCTTTATGCATGTCGTCGGTGGTCGCTTAACGCTTGAGATATTTTGTCCAAGGGGATGGGTGTAACCATCCTAATTTATCACTAGAGGATACGATTGTATATCGACCATCTTTACCCTGTTTGGTGTTTCTAAAATCATGGAATAATTGAGAATAAAGGGAACGATCTGTAGTAAACCATTGATGAATCTACGATTCATCATATTATTTATCTTTCATTACCTCTTTATTTAAATTATTCAAAAAAATTGTATATGATAACCAAAAATTAACTCCTAACTCATTGTAATTAATTAACTCAATCGAGTGTATATATTGTATGTATTGTGGTCTTAAAAAGAAATTAAAAATACAAAAATTAATAATAAAAACCCATGAAATGAAGGAATCATTCACCTATAAATAGCCTAAACTTCTTGTATTTTATAAAATATATATTAAATCCTTTTCGAGTTTTTTCATTCTCTAATTGTATTTAAAAATCCATATAAAAATACGAAAATATAAAATAAATTAACCGTCAATAAATAATGCTAGATCTCAAAGAGAGAAGACCGTAAAGTCTAGCTTTTCGACCACATTTCTGCTCCGTATGAACTCCAAATTCACTAAACTTACTTCTAAAGTTCAATTTAGAAAATTATCTATCCAATAAAGTGGTTTCATTAAAATCAGACTTCGTTTGGAAAATATGAGTTTTGGGACTTAGTTGCATATTATACATATGTCCCATTATTTGATTTAGTTACCTTCTTCTTTATTAAAAATCCAAAAAATATATATTAATTTGTACATATTTATTTTATATTTTCTTTATTTCTTATTTCTTTTACTTATTTAAAAATACCAAACAAATCTGCAAAAAGATAAAATGTGCTATTTTATACCTATAGGACGCCCCCAAAAATACTTTTTCTATAGATGATTCGTTTTCATTTTCAATTATTCACAAAAGTTGTAGATCTCATCGAGATGAGTAACTTTCATGTTGATCACTTTTTGATTTGACCCCTTTTGTTATTTCTTTTTTATTCTTCTTTGCATTTAATTTTTTTATTTTCTAGGAGAACACATGGCACCCCTTTGAGCCATCACATGTCACCCCATTTCATATTATTTTGTAATATATTTTAATATTTTAATATATTATCTATTATTTTATTTATTATAATTATTAGTTAATTATATATCTAATTATTTATTTATTGTTATTACTTATTTATTATAAGTATTATTTATTTTATTTTTAATTTTTTTCTGCCCCATGGTCGCTCCCCTACGTGCCACGTTGCCCCCTCTCCTTCCTCTCGCTTCCCGCCCCATTCTTACGCGCGACAACCCCTCGTGCACCGCCAGCTTCCTTCAACAGTGTTCAACCACCCGCACAGCCTCCCCATCTCGCCCTTTGCCTCCATCTCCCCCATGTTCTCCAATTCCCCATCAGCCCACACCACTCTAAATTTTTCATCCATCAATTCATATCGCTTACTTATCCTCAAATTTTAATCCTCCAAAGAATTTTCAGGATCAATCATGTGATCAGTCTGTGTGGTTTCTTATTCTTGAATTTGAAATCTAGCATTTCATCTTCCATTTTCATGTATGAGCTGGGAGAAGACGATATAGGAATATCTATTATTTGATCTTTATCTTTCGAAAATTTCTCCTAAAAAATCATGGAAGGAGTCTGCTCCATGTGAGGGCCACTATCAGTCGTATACTCAACATGGTGTTATTTCAGTATGTAGCGTTGGTTTGAGTAGAACCTATTTTCTTGATCATAATTTGTCGGACCATTATATTGTGGAGTCAACATACAAGGTTTGTGTGTATCTATATCATCAATCTGGTCCTCTATATGAGTATCATGTCTGAAGATGGGATTGTAATAATAAATCCATGATGGAAGATTATTAGGTGCGGGATCCTCTCGATCTGTTCGAATTTCCATTATGTTCCCAATTGTCAAATCGAATTGTCGATTTGTAAAATACTGACCTATTCGTCAAATCAAATTGTCGATTTGTGAAGTACTGACCTATTCGTCAAATCGAACTGTCGATTTGTGAAGTATTGACCTATTCCAACAATATGATGACGATAGATTGTAGTTAATTGGAGCTGTTGTCTTGGTCGGTCATTCCTCTCAAAGTGATTTGATCTTCAAATGGTTCATGAGTTTTGATGCGAAATGGGCCAGTCCAAGATGGTAGTTGCTCATTTTTGGTGAAGGTTGAGGGAGGTGAAATATATGAAGAAGTGTAAAATTCGATTGGATTCATCATGTGGTGAATATCCCACGAATGATGAATTGACATTTAAATAGTATGAAGGATGGATTGTATGATCAGAATATAGAGTATTGACATACAAAGAAGTTGAGACCTCAGTCTGCTATTTGTTTGTATGATCTGAATGTAAAGGATTATCATTCATGGAGTATATCGGATTTGTAGAGAGAGTTGGAACTATTTGTGGGTTAAAGTCTCTTGTGAAAGATGGATGATGTCTGTCAGAAGAGGTTTTAGATAATTTTGGTTTCATCGAGACGAATTCATTTTCATAATATAGATCTGATGGATACTAGGACAAATATCTTGTCATCTTCGAAGAAGGCGGATGAGTTGTCATGATAGATCTTGGTTGAAAATGTAGAAACCCAATTTTTTCTTTAATCAAGGAAGGAGAGTGATGACACAAGTGTATGGTTTTTGATATTTGAGATCAGTTTACGCACACAATACACACACAATTCAAACCCCAAGTTCACCAACTCACACAATGAAGCTGCAAGAGTTCAACAAATTATCTTTTCAATTATAGTTGGTGATAAACTCAATCTTTGAAAAAAATTAGAGAATTGTTAGGTGCTGAAAAATTTCTGAAAGATTGGCCCGAATTTTTACGACTAGTAGCATCCACTTTCAACCAGTATGGGTGTAAGTACGGACTGTAAAATGGCTACCCGTGTTACTTAAGGACGGAGCCTTACGTAGTGTCCTTTAAACCACCCACTCTCCTAAGGAAATCCGGATCGTTTACCGGCTAACCATAGATCCTCACTAACAAGTAGATGATCATTTTTATAGAATCAGTAGTCTGAATGAAGATTCTAGCGCAGGGCTCTAACCTTAAGTGTTGTCTCTCGCTCACTTAGACAAATAAATGTATCTAAGGTCAGGGTTGCTCTCCCGCAAAAAATGTTTATTTTATGAGTTAATTTAGTCATCTTTGTTTAGTAGTCTTAGTTTTAATAAGGCGATCATTGAAAAATTAGGTGAGCACAAATACACGTCTACTGTCCATTCCTAATTTCCTTTAAAATTAATGTGACAAAATAGGAGGGAGAGATTCGGGAAAAGCCGATGTACATGGAAAACGATGATGCATGCTCAGTTAGAAGACTTATAGTGATTCCTCTCAATCTCCATGTGGGATGTAATACAAGAATTGAAAATTATTCTAGAAGAATGCAAGCCGATAAAAACTACACCTGGTAGAAAGTTCTATTAGCCAGAAAGAGATGAGTTAAATTTGAATAAGTTGAACGATCTAATGTGCGTCTCAATTAAGTGAAGTGTGGTCCTAAGTTCTATGAGAACAAACAACAAATCTAGAAGCTCTAATAGTCGTATGTGCAGGTTTATCCTAAGCACCACTCAAGTCAGGCCCTACACTCACCAGAGAGTGAAACATGCTACGACACACCGTAGAAAAAGTTCAAGGTCTTGTTACACATGAGAGAGTCCAAACGTACACCGCTATAAATGAACAATTAATTACAAAAATTAAAATTATGAAAATTAGAGTTCTAGACTTTACGCTCTCTCATGACTCGACTCGATCTCAATTTTAATGCAGATTAGCAGTTGGTGAAGATGAGTCGATTTTTAGAAAAATCGCTCCATGTACGTTGGGTACCTCGCGCGAAAAATAAGAGAGAGAATATAACAGAGTGATACAAAAAATAATAAAAAATAACAATACAAGAATAAATGATAAAAAATATGGAAAATATATAGTGATGAGATTCGGGATCAGACTACACGAAAATGTGGAAACCGTAACACTAATCTTTTTAGATAAAACCTAAGTTGTTTGCCTCCTCGGCAACGACACCATCTGATGAGTCGCAAAAACCCTATGTTAATTTGCGTGAATTACCGTTTAAATTTGTCGTTTCGTTGTTGGCGAGAATTCGAAATTAGTCAAGAAATAACCACAATAATTTATTCAATTTTTAGTCGGCGTGGGTTTATGTTTATTTTACTTGAGCAAATCCAATGGTCGAACTCAAGGAGGCAAACGAATAACCTATAATAATGTCGATCAAAGTTCGTGCATTATTTTTCGAACGATATTTTTTTGTGATTTTAATACAATTTTGGGATACAAAATGCAAATGTAGCCAATTTAGGTACAAACTAGTAATTTTAATAAAACGATATCCACAAATTTCGAAATTTGGCCAATATGTTTGTTATGATGAAATGAATCGACTACAATTTTTTGGAATGTTTGCATGCAATATAAATATATTTTGAATTTATAAATGCAAAAAAAAATTGATTTCAATAATTATTTTCAATAAATATTAAATCTATTATTTTCAAGGGATAAAATTATCCAATACCTATCACCAGATGATCGATCTCAAAATAATCCTAAAGCTTAAAAATACTGGATTTAGTACCTATTAAAAATTAAAGATCAAAATCTAGAAAATGATTTTTATACAGCAAACCATGCATGCAAATGCAATTCTATCTGGTACAATGTTAAATACAATTAACACTACAGTTTGTGAATTTTTGACAATTTTTAGGAATATGGTATTAATTATCAATTTCTAAGCTCAAAATGGGTAAGATATGCAACTTTTTTGCAAGAACAAATGTTATTAGTTAACCACCGAGGATAAAAGTACGCAACATAAGCTAACAGGTATAAAATTAATTGAAGAACATCATGCAAAATTTTAATTAATAAAATGGTGCAAGAAATAAGTTCAAATTACAAAGGGAACACATGGGTCTCAATGCCAAATTACAATAAGTAAATAATGCAGAAAATGCAGAGCAAGAACTAAACTTTCATTACTTAATCTCCAAGGTGAGTTCTACAAAATTCCTAGCAGTCACGTGACGAGCACGTGACCCTTGGAGAGGTGGGGGCGGATGGCAATACTATGATCTGCAAGGTACTCTGGCGCAAAACTTCCCCTATCTCACGTGATGACCACGTAAAGGGATAGCTCTGGAATAACAGAGAACTCCTGGGGGCTCTCTGCAAATAGTCCCCTCTTACGTGACGATCACGTGATGGGTATGCTCCTTGTTGACGTTTCCTCCTCACGTGCCACACACGTGGGAGGACCTCAGGCTACCTGACACCCGATGGTTCGTTGTTGGCATAAGGAAGACTGCTGCAGCAGAGATAACAGAGGGAGTGTAGCTCCGACGACCAACAAATGACTGACAGAAGTTGGAGAAGCAGTTCCAACGGCTGGATGATTAGAATGTGAAGTCCTCTAGCAAAGGTGATGTAGATGGCGGAGGCAGCATGAGGCAGCGTTGGTGGCTGACGGAGTGGCAGACTTGGCAGATGAAGTCGAAGATGGAGCTGTATCGCGGGCGAAGTAGCTGGGGGGAGGCTGCTTCTATCGAATAAGCGCTGCTCTTGAGTGGAGAACGAGCGGAGGATGAAGGTGATTAGTGGTGCTAGAAGGTGGAGGATATACGTTGGCACAACGGCATGCGTGCCAGAGCAAGGGCAATCACGTGGCTTGGACGTGCTGCAATGAGCCATGTAGGGCTCGGACCTTGCCAGTGGGAAGGGCTCGCGGTGTTGTCACCGCTGCAAGCTACTCTTGTAGGGGCATACAACGGATGATTTGAGAGGGCAATCGTGCTGGAGTTTTTATAGGAAGGAGATGCAGGTCTAGAGATGGTAGGAGATCAAGATGATTGATTTGGGGATTTATGAAGGAGCAGCAGATCTAGGTTTGGAAGGTGGCAGATGTGAGGGAGAGTCGCGTCCACCAGAGATGGCAGGAGGGATCGGAAATGGTATTTTGATAGGAGAATGCGATCAAGTGATCGAACGGGGAGGTTTGCATATGAGAGAGAGATTGGGAAGATTGATAATGAATTAGAGATGGAGAAATTAGGGGGTGACGCCGGTGAATTTGGAAATAGGAAGGAGAAGATGGAGGCGTGACCGAAGATGGAAGGCGGAGGAGGGCGGGGATTCACGGGCGGCACCACCTCCCAACTAGGAAAGTTGGGGAAGGAGGAAGAGAAGCAACTGTCGTCCAATCAGTCGAGATTGAACGGTCGAGATGCTGCCACGTTGAGGCTATTTATTATTATTTTAATATTTTTATTTTTTTAAAATGAAATTAAATATATCAAAGGTCCAAAATGGGTGACACGTGGCGGCTCCAAGAGCTGTCATGTGTCTTCCCCTGAAAAATCGGGAAACTAAATACATAGATAATTCAAAAAAGAAATAGTAAATGACTTCAGATCAAAAAGTTTCGTTATGAAAGTTGTTCTTATCGATGAGATCTACAATTTTCATGATTAGATAAAAATTAAAATCGATCAATTGCACAAATTGATGTTTTTGGGGTATCCCATGTACATAGAATACCTAGATTTTTGAGTTAATAAATTTTTATCATTTTTAAACTAGCTAAAATCCGAAAAAAATGATAAAATAAAATATAAATATATACACAATAATCTTTTTTTGTATTTTTATTAATAAAGAAAAGGAAGAAAGAAAAATAATACGAAAACGATAATTTTTGTACAGATGGTTAGTGAAGACTTGGACTAAGTTAGTTTCTATGATTTCAATCTCATTTTAGATTTGAATTTTTACACATTTTAAAAAACTTTTATCAAATAAAACAAGTTAAAAAGAAATAAAATAAAATTAGTTAATTATGTACATAAAATAATAGGAAAATTAGGTAAAATACAAAATGTACAAAAGAAGCCCACAACCCAACATTCACATATGAGCTATGATTCACTTGAAGTTGGTCTTGTTCTGAAGGTAAATTAATGTATATTAGTTCAAAAGTGAGTATAATTAAATCGGGCACGGGATGTGGAAGATATCAAGGTTTTAGTCCGGAAATCCTAAAATAAGGGTTTGGGTTTTTGGTCCACTTATTTAGGTTAGTGCTTTTTTTTATTTTTCATTTATTCTTGTTAGTGATATGTACAAAGTGGAGTGGTTTCAGGTCATTTGGAGTTAGCATGAATTAGTTACAAATCAAGAGAGTTAGGGTTTTTTATAGGTCAATTGGACTGGGATTTTTGGCTTCTTATTTTATGCAATTATGAGTGATAAAATGTGATTCTTATTATTACATGCATGAATGCTAATTATGCACAATAATGGATAAAATGCAGATGAATTTTGGGGATTTGATAATAATTAATATTTTTTAGAGTGATGAACCTGAGACTCATCATCCCCCTATACTTAAACCATACTCTCCCTGGGCATCAAAAGAAATGCAATGATGTGAAATGAGATTGGGATCCATACCAAGACCATGAGTAGAAGATGAAAATGGACTAGATCCGGCCTTTGTATTATTAGTATGACGGAACTTATGTGAGACATGAGATTTTAAAATCAACAGCCTCCAGGTTCTATACATCATTGTCACAATTTCGGCTCAGAAGTCATCTTAGATCAATCCTCCTCCCAAAGCATACCCCATGAACATTGAACAATCGACTCATGTGTGTGAAAGGTTTTAGAATTTCCCATCCAGAATGTCAGACTACCATGCAAACCCCCTATCCAATAACTCGTCCCCAAGGAGTCAGGTATTTTCTTCTACGGTTTGTCATATTGTGTTCAGAATCGAAATGGGGGATAAGTTAGAAGAAGGGAAAAGAACTGAAGGGTGACCAGTGTAGTCACCTTTCCTTGTGAAGCCGGCCAGTGTAGCCAAGTCTGCACCAAGATATACATGCTGACTTGAAGCTTGGACTTTTTGGTATAATATTTATTTGGTAGTAAACTTCTTTTTTGTTTGGAGTTTCGGGTGCTCTTGCATGGATCTTGTTGTGCCTACGGATATGGAATCTTTTTCCCGTACATGTTTTAGGGTCTTAGAAAAAATTGTACCCAACCATCCACCCTTTTCCGGAGCTTTTTTTCAACCCGTACTCCAACCTTTAGATGTCCACGCTACCAGAAAATAAACTTACATAGTCTTCCAACACCTCGTCTCAGTTGAGCTAACTGCATAACGTGAGAGTACAAATTAATTCCCTATTCCAAAGTCGTACCCAGAATACAGAGATCAGGTTAGACACTAAGAGTCAAACTCTGTACACTATCATGTGGAACTTGAAGAATTAAGTTAAAGACCTGAACCATCTAAAATCCTATTTCTCAGTGAAGTTCCTCTAAAAATTAGGTGGATTAAGGTCAAGTCCGGACCATTCTCGGTTTCTGCTCAAAACTCGGTTCAGAACCCCAGGGCTTTTCACATATGCATGTAATGTTAGATGAAGTGCAGATGCATGAAATGTAGATACTTTTTTTTACTTTTGTGATTTTTAATTTTTTTGAAATTTTTCTAATGCAAGGATTTTTTTATTTTTTATGCAAAAATGATTAAGAAGCCATTTTTTTCAAAATATTTTTGGTTGGACACAGTCAGTGTTAGTAGCAAATCTTCCTTTTTGTTTTTATTTATTTTTGTTTTTTTTCAAGTTAGTTACCCACCATGTAAATATTTATAGACTTACGTGAAAGTACAAGCTATGGGTAAAATATATACAAAGTACATATACGCACCCCCTATACTAAGTGAGTGGCTTGTCCTCAAAGAACAAGAAGCGTAAAGAAGACATAGCTCGGGCTAAGACTGAGAGAATGAAAAAGAAGTATAAACAATAAAGGTCATCCCGAGAGCCACAGGCCTGGCCTAGCATGGCCAGGGGTCTCATCGGGGCCTTAGTCATCTTCGTGACCTCAATCCAGCCTCCCCCCATCACTGGGAGGCGGAGAGGAGCTGGTCCATGGCCCATTTAAAGGTGGATGATAGTGGGAATGGGCGGTGATAGTGTATTTGAAGTGGAGAGGGGCGACATGCAGGTGGTGGTCGACTTTGTATCGGTTGACATATGAAGCGAGGGAGAGGGAGACGTGGGGAATTATGGAGTCCACGAGGCTGATGGAAGATCGAGCTTTGACTGGACATGATTAGAGGGACGACGAGAATATTGGGAAGGTGGAGAAAATGAGAATGGGGCGAGTGGTTGGCGTGGTGGAAGACGTCGTATAGAAGGGGAGACCGGAGGGGGGAGATGATCTCATAACCATTAGATCATGTGATACAACGGTTGTGGTGAGGGGGCTAAGACGTGACCTCGATTTGATTGATCGAGGAGCACAAAGGGTCGAGGGTCGAAGAGCGTGATGCCGTTGGATCTTATGATCCAATGGCTGAGGGGTGAGCGGGCGTGAACGTGTATGATGTAATCTAGAGCTGCAATCAGAGGGTGGAGGATTGATGAATGGTGGAGATTGAGGCACGTAGGATGATCGAGTGGTTGGGAAAAGAGGGTGGCACAAAACGAAGCAAGCTACGTGGCTCAAACAGAAAGAGCCACGTGGCCCAATCAGGTTATTCAGACAAAAAACACGAAAAAGAAAGAGAATGAGGCTGAATTTGGAAAAACTCAAAACATGAAAGTTGTAGATCTTGATGAGATCTACAAGTTTATATTGACCAAAAATGCAAAAGATGTCAAACAAAGGAAGAAATATTTTTGTGAGTGTTTTTAAAGGTGTAAAAACAATACAATTTTTAACTTTGTCAGTTTTTGTACTTTTAATTTATTTCAAGACTCGGATATATACGATGATTAATTTGATTTTTTTGACACAAATTTAAGCTAGGGGGTTAATATATGAGAATTAATATGACGTAACCGAGGTTCATCACCCGCCATGTGACCGCATCCCAGCGAGTCACATGGCACCCATGTTCCTCTCTCTCTCTTTTCCTCTCTCTCTCTCTCTTTCCCTCTATCTCTTCTCATGCTTTCTCTCTCTAATCCATGCATGGTCCTACATATCCCTCTTTCTCACTTACTTTCTCTCTCTCTCTCTCTCCCTTATTCACTCACTTCCTCCTTTTTTCTCTTTGCCACCCACACACATCTTACCCCTCGCTATCCCATGCAAGCCCGCGTCTCTCTCTAGCCTCCCAATCCCACGCCTAGCGTGGTGATTCGCAACCGCCTGCCTATCCCCACGCACCCACTCCATCTTTCTCCTCTCGTGCACCTCTCTATACCTTATTCGCTCCTTGTGTTGGCCAAGCGCACCCCTCGTCTCCCTCACCCATCTCTCGCATGTTTCTCTCTCTCTCTCTCTCCTCTCTCACGTTCTCAACCACCTCCACCCTTATTACGCAACCCACTCGCCCACAAGACCCAGCCACCTCCCTCTTCACCACTTATATCACCCCCTCTCCTAGCAAATGTTAACCTCTCAACTGTACCTTTTACTCCCCCATCCCCAACTCTCCTCTCTACCTCTCTTTCTATACCATACCACAACTTCACTACCACGTTGCACATGCAACCACCTATATAAGACACTACTCCGCCTCATCATTTTTCATCTGCCAATTGAGAGACGAGAGAGGTTCAGCACCGAGAAAACCCTAGGTGATAGTTGCGGGTTCGTGCATTGAGCGAAGGCGACTACAGCAGGTGTGATCCAAGGAGAGAATCAACTCCTTGCTGCAGACCTCTTCGGGAACTGCTCCAGCTTCTTGGTGCATCATCGTGCACCAGTCGAGGCTACAAGATCGGTGTCAAGCGTAGCTTCCCCATCAATCTGGATAACCCAGGTAATTTCCCTTTTATTCCTCTTCGTTTATTGTTTGTACATTTATGTTGTTCTTTTGCTTCTTCCTAAGTAATCTCCTCTTTCCAACTCGAACCATCTCAGCTATTCTCAAACTACTGATTATTAGATCTCGATAAGAGATACAAAAACCTCTACATCCAGAAACCAAATGTCTGTTTCGACCTCTCCAACTAATTTGGAATCCACCACTATGACCCTTGTAATCAGTCATAGCCACCTTTGCGCAACCACTGCACAACATCGGACCTCCATCTTGCCGTTTCTTCTGCCCTCACGAGTGGCATTTCCCGAAGCACCATTCATAGTAGTGCAAGCCATAGCGCAGCAGGGTCACTGTTATCCTTCAAGCTTGTGCATCAGAATGACCTCCACCACCTTCAGCTCCATTGACAACATGACACCCACCATCCAAACACCACAGCACTTTCGCCCATGCTGCAGCATCGCATCCCACGTCGTGTGTCAATTGGGGGTCATCATTCCACTTCAACAGCGATGCTTCATCTCCGCTCAGCCCTAAGCCATCCACCCATGCCACAATCGCCCGTGAGCGGCCCTCACCATCATCTTGGTTCACATACTCACTTCCCACATGTGTTACCCTCAACTTCCAGCCTGCTGGTCACCTCCGTTCCATCGTCGTACTCCTTGTGGTTGCCAAGCGAACGACAACCACCATCCACCACAATGCAAGAGAGATCATCAAGGGTCGGGTTCTCATATGAGTGTGGATGAGAACCAGACAGGTTGCCTCGCTGAAATTGAGGTTGACTCTGTTTCTACTACTACTTGTGTGAGTGAGGAGGAGGAGGCTATGGGTACTTCTAATGAGGTCAATGCTGCCTTCATTGTTGACCCTAATATGATGATCGAGGACCATGTTGTTGCTGTTGCTGGAAGTACCGGGGTTGTTGTTGCTGTTGGACACCCTACCCTGCATGCGTTGGAAGTTGCTGTTGGGATGAAAAACCACTAGTCGACCATATGAAACCCGGGTAATCACGATGCAACCCAGGCTATTGTTCGTACTAAGAGTACCAATTCACGTTGACTTCCATTAACGGCTCTTGTTGCTCGTGAACTAGCAGGGGAAGGGACACTAAGGGATGATCTGGATGATATACTACCAACTGAGTATCTGAAGAAGGGGGTAGTGGCAACTGGTATTGCAGAAGTAACTAGATCGGATATGCTTCAATGTGATGAACCTAACTATACGAGGTGGAGAGTTAAGGTGAACTACTCCCTAGATCAGCTCGTTACCTGGAATATGATTGAGACGTTGTCTATGCCTCTTAGAGACACATGATATGGGTCTTTAGGTCACTAAGAGTTTGGTCCAGTTCATCAACCTAGTTGATCTTGTTAAACCTCCGACACATCTCCTTCTCAATAATCTCCATCCGTTTAGCTTTTGCCTAATGATTCCCATATCTACAACAAATGATTATGCTAGTGTTGCTGCCGTATAAGAGGAAGAGGCTTCCCCTGAGTGTAGACATGAGTCTGGGACATCACAGTGTAGTTTTCGGTCGTCTCCTCGTAAATAGCATAGAATTGATCTTCATCCTTGACGAAATTGCTACAAAATGAGTTCACTAGCCCCTACATCTTAGATGTAAACCCATAGAAGAAACTCTAGACCAGATTGGGCTTTTTGATCTCATGGTGGTGACACTTGTCAATGATCTCTCTAAAAAGATCCCAAGATTCATGGAATCGTTCATTGGGGATCATCGTGAAGTTTATAATCATGGCTTCGGCTGCATTGGTCTGTCCGAGTGGGTAATACTCGTTAGGTACTCGGTCTGGAGATGCTCCAAAGTAGTGACTACCCTCTCTAAATGCTTCAATCAGTCGACTGCTCGATTAATCAAGGAGAATGAGAAGGCGATCAACTTGATGTTGTCCCCATCCATAAATTTGTTGTGGACAATGTTGCAGATCATCTCGAATTCTTGTAGATGGAGGTGGGGCTCTTCAGTGGCATGCCCATGAAAATTGGGCAGTAGTTGGATCGTTTGAGGGCACAACTCAAAGTCGCCCAAGATGGTTGGAAGCTTGATCCATCAGTGGGTGAGGGTTGCACTAGGGTTGTGCAACTGCCTCATGGTTTGTACTAGCATCTGAGGATCTCGGGGATCATCTTGGCATATGTCGCCTACTTGGTCCTCTTGGTGTGGTATCTCTCCACCACCAACTAGTCTCTCTAATTCTTCTAGCCCAACTCGTATCTGTGTAAGCTCTCTCCTCACCTCTGCCATGAATATCCCTTGGTCCCTGATCTGTCTCTGCATGGTCTCCAAGGAAGCTTGCAATGTGTTGTTGACAGATTCCTGGTCTAATACAAACGATGAAGTCTGAGGTTGCTCATCGGTCCTTTCATCACTGGACATCTCTCCGATATCTGCGAAGGCAAAAGACCTTAGCTCAGGTGTTGTCAAATGAATGTATAGTTGTGCTGGCCTATCTGACTGTACCTCAGGAGTGGGAGAACGGTGATCGAGGGGTAATAGGGTGGAAACGAACTCAGGTTCAAAGAGCAGGTCTGAGCTCTCTCAAATGGCCCTAGATAAACGAGGAGGAGTATTGGAAAGTAATGCTGCCAGAGGCAGTATAAGAGACCTCCTTGCCATCATCTTGATCTGGGGATTTATGAAGATTTGATCTAGACTGAAAATAGGATGAGAAAACAAATCCCTGGTTCACCTACTCGACACAATGTGATGACCGTGAAAGTTTGGTCGTTTATCTTGTCAAAATTTATTAGGTGATAATCCAATTTTATAAAGCGAGTTAGCCAGCTATTAGGAGCCTGAATCTCCCTGAAGACTGGCCCGAATTCTTACAATTAGTTGCGCATATTTCCAGCCAGTATGGGTGTAAGTACGGACTGTTTCCGACTACCCAATTTACTTGAGGACAGAGCCTTACACAATGTCCTCTAAACCACCCACTCTACTAAAAACGTACAGACCATTTATCGGTTACCCGAAAATACTCATTGGAGAATGGCTAATCATTTTTTGTTAGAACTAATAGTCTGAAGAAAGTTCAGGAATGGCTCTATCCTAGTATGTGGGTCATTCAAATCTTAGCAGTAATATCAAAAAAGGAAGGGGGTTACTCTCCCCAAAACATAATTTTTGAGTAAAGTATAGTTTTAGGTCAATTATGCCCTAATAGTCTTGATTTTATTTGTTATCTATTTGTAAGTAGTTTTCTTAATAAAAACAACATCTAACAAATTTTCTGATTCCTTTTTATTTAAGTCAAATAAAAAGGGGAAGAAAATGAAAAAATCAATGCACGATGAAATAAATGATGCATATAGAGTAAAAAATGCATCCCTTGCTCCAACAATCTACATGCTAAGTGATTCATGCATAATTTAAAGACAGAATCAAAACTAATTAGTCTGATGCGCGAGGAAATCATCCTAAGATGATAGCTTTTATCAATGGGAAGAACGGGTGTTAATTAATTAACAGAGCTACCTGAGTCTAGTCTTAGAAGTCGCTTGGTTCCCGCCACAATGGGTCCAGCGAGCGTTGTATGCAACTTCTCACAGTGCGTGGTTTCTAATCCAATTAAGTTAGTTTTTCTATTTGACTAAGTCCAACGCATGATCTATAGGACCATATATTCTATTATGGTGTTTGGACATTATGTGCTACATAGCTCAACCAGATTAAAATCTAAGTCTACGGGCTACAATCTCATGAAACAAATAAAATAAAAGGCACAAAACCACAGAAAATCAGTTGAGGTCGCTCGAGTGCACTGGCACTCGGCGAAAAAGATCCTGAATATTGTTCAAGTCCAAGAGAGTCCAAATGTCTAAGTTTTTACAGTAGTTTTTGCAAATAATAAAACTAAGTCTAATTCTCTCAAATGTAACTAATTCCGCTCCTCCAACTCCTCCTCAAATGCAGGTCCCTCCAAAGCGGACCAAGTCGTGCTCTAAGTGGTACCAGACACAAAAATCAAAGCATGAAGTGGTCAAAAATAGTTATAACAAAGAGAAGCAAAAAATAAACAAAAGAAAATCTAACTACTTAGTTGTGCTCCCCGGTAACGACACCATTCTTATGAATGGAAAAACAACTAGGGCTAAGTTATTAATTAAGCAATCATTGTGACACCAATCAATCAAGTGATCAATGAGAAAATAAACCACTTATGAAATCAACAGAGAAACTAGCGGTTTTGCTACTTTTATTAACCCGGTATAGCGACCAAGGTTGAACTCAAGGTGCACAATTATACATTAAGTAGTTGATTTCAGAAATCAAGGGATTTTTATTATTTTTAGTGGTTTTTAATTGTTCAAAATTTTTATTTTTTGATGTAAAGGAAAGCAACACAAGGGGTAAAAATATACACATACAATCTTTTTAAATTTTTCAAATAAGCCAAGAAATGATCAGAAAATTAAAGTAAAAATATTTCTAGGTTTTATATATTTTATAGTGTTTTTGTAATTTTTATGTTTTTCAGATGTTTTTCAATATTCTAAAAATTAAACAATGATAAAATCATAATATATTGCATAGCTATGAATGTTTTGCAAATTAAAAATGAGTAAAATGCTCAAAATTCCAGGGAGTGATTTTATGAAAAACTACAAGGAAACATCTACAAATAGGAATTGAAATCACACTTTTTTGATTTTTTCTATGATTTTATATGATTTTTATAATTTTTAGGAATTTTGCAATATTTATGTTTTTACTTGGTATTTATCAATAAAAAATTTACATGAGCTAAAAGATAAGAAAGGGGAACTATAATAATTTTTATGGAACTTTTAAATGTTTTTTTTCGAATTTTTATGTATTTTTCAAAAAAATAGGGACTATTTAGGTTGTTCTAGAATTTTTATTAATAGAAAAAATGAAAATCAAAAGCAAAAACTAGCATAAATACTACATGCAATCAAGAACCACAAGTAATTTTTCAGTAATTTTTTGAGTTTATTTGTTATTTATTACAATAAATAAATAAAAAGTGATTAAAAACAATGACAAGGACTAATATGAAATTATATTAAGTTCTGGGGCCTAACAAGTAACAAAGCCTAAAACTCCAGGGGGCACTTATGTAGTTTCTCCACAACAGTCACGAACAGCACGTGACACAAGACACACATTGTTATATATGCAACGCTTTAAAACAACAAATTCATTTCATAACAGCAAACAAGTTCAAGAGAAATGTAGAAAATATCCCAAATAAACGCTTGCGGATTCCCGTAACAAAAACACAAGTGGACTGAAATGCAAATATAAGAATTACACGGACCACACTGCAAATGTTTTTAACTACACATTATATTTATCGGACTAAATTTAAGTAAGCAACATGCAAGGGGAAAAGAGGAAATATACCTAGGGAGGCACGTGGTCTGCACGTGAGATGGCAGGCCGTTCTTACGAGCTCTAAAAAGGGATCTGACGGTTAGAAGATGTCGTGGACATGACCGTCAGATCGGACATGCTAGTACGGATATGACTAATAAAAGGTGGCACTTACGTGTGTCTCAATTGTACTGGGGAACTGATCTGACCTTTATCAGTTTTGCATGGGAGAACGACCTGGATCATATCTGATAGAAGAGGGGTGATCCACCAAAAATGAAGTATGCTAGAAGAACTAAGGCTTGGTGAGATTCCATCAGTTGTAGATGACTATCCATACGTCCGATGAAGTCTCGAAGTGGTCCAACATCTTCATAGGGCCACTCCACATCTAATGGATGGCTCCGATGGAAAGATGGACGATTGAATGGTCCTAGCGGGGATGATGCATTTGGAGGTGCTCCACCACTCGACTAGAGCTCAGAAGGCACTTCCTCGCACGAACCTGCACCTATGAATGAGAAAAGGACTCGAAGGATTTTCTCTGGTTAAGTTATTTCATGTAATAGTGAAGAGAAGCGACGAGGGAGAAGAAGCTATGGTTTCCGACAAAGGTGGGGGAGGAAACATACCCTAATCTTTGTCCAATGAGCAGGATCCAGGGGGATAGGATGCGTTGGAAGATGGGGGTGAATTGAGAAGTCGACCGAAGTGGATAGGGGTGTGAGATGGAGCCCCAACTAAAATGTTAGAGCGAGTGGAGCGATAACGGAGGTGATATGCTTACTCGGATGAAACGACGATGGGAATGGAAAAGAAGGTACCTAGGGGTTCTACAATGAATGACGGAGGGGAAGTTGAGGTCCTGTCCTCGACTGGGTAGCATAATACCCGGGAGGCTGAACACGATAGAGAAACTCTAACCATGTCTCGAGCAACATCCAATTAACCACCAAATTGAACTGCAAAGTGCTACACATTCCTGTCACTCAACTAGAGGTGGCTATGGAACATGACAACGGTGAGGAACGAGCTGACGAGTGAGGGTGGTATGGGAGAGGTTTTATAGGAAGTGTTTGGGTCTAGAAAGATCGAACGATAGAGCAAAACCCTAGGAAGATGTGAACTCATCTAGGGATCCAGGAGGATCACGAATCCTAGGATGGGAAGTCAGGCAAACGAATACGGTGAAAAGATGGTCGGACCGAGGATGGGGAAAATGGAAATATCAGGTCCGACAAAGCTGAGCTAGGTTTGATCTAAAAAGGGGAAGGGTTGACCCGGGTCAATGGACCCGAGCCAGCCAATCAAAAAATTCAAAATTCAAAATAAAAAATGCAAATAGAATAATAAATGAATTTAAAATAAAAATGGTAAAAATAAAAAGTGTTTTTTCAAGCTCTTTTTCTCTTATTTTTAATTATTTTTATGAATACTTATGTTATATATACAGTATGGGATATTATGTATAGATATAGTTTTCATGTATATTTTGTTCTTTAATTTTTGTTTTATTAATTTTACAAAAACATCCTTTATTTTATATTTTTTTATTTACAAAATAATTTGTGGAATATAAAATGAATTTTATCTATTTTTTATTAATTAAGTAAAGTTTTAAATTAAATAGATGTTTATACATGATGAATACCCATTCATCACTCTTTATTCTTATATTTTAGCTACAAAAACCTTTGCAAATACATGTAAATATGTGTAAATACAAATAATTACCAAAAGCATGCATTGTGTAAAAAGATATAATTAGCATGTTTTTGTGCAAAAATAAAAGAATAAAGAGTAAAAAGAAAAAGAGGGAAATATTTAGAATAAATATTGAGCAACCTAACCCAAGGGAGGGCTCAGCATGGGCCTGACCGCATAAAAGCCAAAGTAGAGGGAGATAGGAGCTCATGTGTATATATTCTTGTAAATAAATAAAACTATATTTTCCTCACCCAAAAATATGCTTGTACATATTTTGTATATAGTTAGAAACTATTAAAAACAAAATAAAAATTTAAAAAACCAAAAATTCAAAAATGCCCTTTCACCATGTGCATAGACCATCATCCTTTATTCATTTAACCCTATAAATAAATGTATTTATTTTCAAAACTTTTTGTGAATATTCTATGGTATATTTTATAAATAAATAACATAAAAAGAAACAAAACAAAAAGCAAATAAAAATTACAAAATTAAAATTACAAAAATATATTGTACATATGCCATGTATATAGTTGTACATAACTATTTATTTCACCTATGTATATAATTAATAAAAATAAAATAAAAACAGACTTTTATTCCTCATTTTATTCTATAAATAAATAAAATATAAAATAGGAATAAAAATGTATAAAAATAACTAATTAAAAAAATCAAAATCAAAAACACTATATTGTATAAATACCTATGTATAGCTATACTATGTAAATACCTTATTTTTATTTCCAAAAATTAATTAAAAATCACCAAAAAATAGAAAAAAATAAAATAAAATTATTTCATGTTTTAAGTTTTTGCTAATTCCATCATTTTCTAGCCTAAAATAAATAAACAAAAAATCAATTACGTGGCTTTTCCTGATTGGTCCACGGGGGATGTTGACCCCCGGTCAACTCCCCCGCGGACTCTTTCCTTTTTGAGAAAATGCGCGCCGCCCCGCCTTCGCCATTTTTTCCACGCGCCTCCAGCCTGTCGCCCACACAAACCCCGGGCCCGGATTCTTCGCCGATCATCCGACATCCTCGCCAGATCCTTCGCCGTGAGATCCACGCCTTCCATAGCCGTCGCCTCCCAACCCTAATCGGGCCTGCAACTATATATAGAACCACCTCCGCCGCCTCCGCGCCCCATCTTTGGCTCTTCCCCTTCTTCCCAGTGAACTCCAGAGGCACCGCGAGAGTGACAGCAAGCGATCGCCCCTGTTGCAGCGAGGCGAGGAGGAGAAACCACTGATCCGGCGTTCTTCGCCGCCGTTGCTCCGCCACCAGCGTGAGCACCGAGCCTCGGGCCGAGACGACCCTTGAGGCTACGACCAGGAGCACCCCCTGCTCTTCCCCAGTCTCTCCGACCACCCAGGTAACCTTAGAGCTTCCTTATTTCGCTTAATTTCTTGTTTCCCCCAATTCGTACCTCCGACGTATTCCGTTGATTCCGGCTACATCGAGCATCGTTTTGATCACCGGAACCCACGCTCACCTTCGCCATCCCTCGACGCACCTTCTACGCCCATTCGTTCAACCCAGCTCGCCCCGGAGCTGGGATTCGGGCTCCATCATCCTCCGCTCGCCGGAGCTCATCCGCCCCGACGCATCGATCACCCTCACGCCGCTTCATCGGGTCGAGGCACTTTGCCCTCGACCCGCGAAGCTTTTGGTTCACTTTGCAGGCCAAGAGGAGGGCATCTGAGCCCCCCTCAATTTCAGACCAGGAGCTCGTCGCCGCCGACCTCGCCGGAGCCCCTCCAGGGCTCGGCTGGGTCATCTGAAGCCATCACCAGCTGCGGGACTCCATTGCGGACCTTATCCGATCATCCGAGGCAGCTGAGGAGGTCTACATCACGCGCACAAGGCCGGCGAAGCTCGCCGGCCGAGTGTTCTTCCAGTATCCTCCTTCACCGTCAGATCAGCCCCTCCGCTCCAGTTCGCATCTCAGCCGTCCATTCATCAAGGAGCAGCTACCGTCGATCATCGTGAGAGGGCTGATCCGGACCGTTGGAACAGAGGAGAGAGGCCCCAGCACCTGAGCCGTTTGATCACCCACGTGGCCCCCTCTGCACCGTCGATTGGCCCAAGTGCGGAAGAGAAGAAGAGCGCCCGTCGTCCGAGACCGTTGGATCATCCACGTGGCGCGAATCCAGCCATCGACGTTAAATAAGGGGTAATTTACCTTAGGCCCCCTCGTAGTTTATGTTTTCACTTTCAGTCCTGTAAATATTTTATGCGTTTTATTTACGTAGGGATAATTGCACATTGGACCTCATCTTTTAGCTTATTTGCATTTATGCCCCTGTTTGTGTGAGCCACGTGCGTCGTCACGTGTGCATTTGGTGTATTTGCAACTTTAGCCCTGTAGTTCTGGTTGTTTATGAATGAATGAAATATTTTTGATAATTGCATTTATGCCCCTGTGAGCATTTTATTTCCGCATGTGCGTCTTTTAGTGGGTTATTTGCATAACAACCCCTGGACTTTTTGGTACGAGTTACCAAAAGGTCCTCGGACTTGTTTTTCTTACATATAGGTCCCTGAGTGCCCCAGGCACGTGCTTAGCACGTGTTTTGCTGGGTATTTTGCACCAGACCCCCCAGAACTTTGGGTATTTGCACTTTGGTACCTGTGCACAGTGCCCCTCCTTTATTTTTGAATAAAATATCAAATCACCTCCAAATTCGATGAAAATTTGACACATGGCTCCTGCCCTGGTGTAGAATTTTTGTGAATTTTTGAGGACATTTTTGATTTCATTTGCTATTTTTAAAAAATTCAAAAACCCTTATTTTTGCTACTGTTTAGAGTCAAAAACCCCAAAAAAATATCAAAACCCTTTTAACAATTCCATAAAAATTAGTTACTGTTTATTTTGTGTTCCTTGATTTTCTAGCCAATTGTGGCTATTTTTCATTGAGTAAAAATCCTAAAAATGTAAAAACACCTCAAAACTCATAAAAATCATAATAAATAATTTAAAAACCCAAAAATAATAATTTTGGTGCTCAAATTTTCCTTGTTTTCTCTAGTATACAGGAAAATTACCTCCAGGTCCCTTTGAGATCCTTAGAAATTTTATCTTTGGGTTTTGGGCCTTGCTGGACAGTACCTTATCTTTTTAGTACTGTTTGATTTTTAGAAAATAAAATACACCTTATAAAAATCCCAAAAATTCACCAAAAACACTTAAAAACCTAAAAAACATAAAAACAATTTTTCTTGAATTTTTGCTTGATTTTTCATGTATTAAATAAATTGTTGAAAGTGTGCTTGTTTTCGTGTTTCCTTATTTTCTCTACATATTAAAAATCCAAAAAAAAAATTTTTGAAAACAATTAAAAATCACTAAAAAGTATTCTCTTGGATTTCTGACTACATCGTAGGTCTCTTGGCCAACCCGTGCTCCTTGTGTTCGACCCTGGTCGCTATACCAGGTAAAAAGAATAGCGAAAGACCGCTTACATTGAATTTCTTGATTTTCTGAGTGGTTTACAAATTTTTCCATTGACCGAATTGATCGATTAAGGACAACGACATTGTGATTTATCTTCCACCTTAGTCGCGTCGATTTTCGCGTCATCAGAATGGCGCCGTTGCCGGGGAGCACGGCTTTATAGTCATTTCTCCATATTATCTCTCTATATTATCATTGTTTTCTGACACTCTCTCTTTGATTTTTGTGCGAGGTACTGCGTGGACAACTTGGAGTTTATTTTTGAGGACCCGCACAGGAAGAAGAAGCAGGGAGAAGAAGAAGGAATTTTTATTTCTGAGAGAGAGAGAGAACAATATTTTTTGTAATAATTTAGAACTTGAACATTTGTGGACACTTGTAACTTAGCGGGTCTGTTTCGCCGAGTACCGGTGTGCTCGAGGGACCCATTTGGATTTTCGCGGCTTTTTCTACGGTTTTGATAGCTAGCTGCCTTTTCCAGTGTTTATGCGGTTTTTCTCGAGCCCCTAGATTTAGGAATTTCTCTTGCTTGTGCCGTAATTAGTAGGGTCCCCACACTTAATTGCTTATCTGTTCCTATAGATCGTTAATTGGACCTACTAATAATAAATAATAAAAATAACTTGGTCGCTTTCCTGAGAGCCTACGCGCCGCGAGCCTGCCCCGGAAGCGCTACTCCTAAACTCGACCTGTCGAGAAGAGGAGGGGTGGGCCAAGACCGGACTCTTTGGATCAAGGGCGAGTGACTGAGTTAGACGGTTCTGCGCTAGGAATTGCTCATCTAGGACTCGGTTTTTCCTCGCTGCACCATTTAGGTAGTTTAATTCTGTCTTTAAATTCTGCGCGGATCATTTGCATGAAGAGTGCTGGAGATAAGGTACGCATTTCTTTCTCTGCATGCATCATTGATTTCTTCGCGCATTGGCTTTTTCGTCTTCTCCCTCTGTTTTTGGCTTAATCATCAGGAGAATCAGAAAATTCGTTAGGCCGCTTGTATTTATTTTGAAAAAAAAATTAAAAAGAAAAACAAAAAAAAAATTGGGACTGGATAACACTATTGACCCTAAAAGACACTCACATTAAAAATTTGTCTTGGGGAGAGCAACCCCCTCCTTGTATGGATTGGATGTGCGAGAGAGTGACCCGCACCCTAGGTAGAGCCCTCCGGTGCTATTTCTAGCTGACTACCGACTCTTCCGTGCGGGCCAGTCGGTTGGAGTAGCATCGGGTATCCTAACAGGTCACGTAAGCGCTCTGATATTTTGTGTGTTCACCCAATAAAATTGACAAGATAAATTGACCGAGCTTTCACGGTCTTCAGATTGTGTTGCGTTGGTGAACCGGGGGTTTGCTTTGCGATCACATTTTCTCCAGATCCCATCCGCCCAACTCGCCAGATCAAGATGATGGGTAGACGATCTCTTAGGCAGCCTCTGGCTGCACCGCTTTCAGGCGCGTCTACTTCACCATCTAGGTTGGCCCGTGAGAGTCGAGACCAGCTCTCCGGGCCCGAGTACGATTCCACCCTGTTCTCCCTCGATCCCCTTTCTTTTGCTACTGAGAGACATGAGCCCGAGGAAAGATGAATTGATTTGACAGAACCTGAGTTGGGCTCATCTGATTTTGCAGACGTCACTATGGCCGGAGCCGGCAGTTCAGACCCAGACTCCCGACAACCCGAACATTTTGTACTAGACCAGGGAGCGATCAACTCCACTCTGATCGCATCATTAGAGACAGTACAGAAGCAGCTACGCGATCAGGGAGCTTTCATGATTGAGATGAGAAGGGAGTTGGAGCGACTCAGAGAAGAGAGAAATCAGAGCGAGCCTGAGGACATTCCTGATGCTGATGCAGAGGCAGCAGCCGCAGCAGTGGCTGCCGCAGCGGCAGCCGCCGCCGCAGCAGGACCACCGAGACCGATGCGGGAGTTACACAACCCCGGATCTACACTGATGCACCATTGGGTGGTGGTACCTGCTATCGTGGGGGATTTCAAGTTCCCTCCGAACACCCTGCAGATGCTTCCTCATTTTCACGGACTTGCCACCGAGGAGCCCCACCTCCATCTCCAGGAGTTTTTGATGATCTGCAGCACTGTCCACGACCGCCATGTGGACCAGGATACGATTCGGATGATGGCCTTCCCTTTTTCACTGGCAGATAGAGCGGCCGCCTGGCTGAAGCATTTAGGGAAGTTTGTATACACCTGGGAGCAGCTCCGCACCGAGTACTTGAACAAGTACTATCCACTCGGGCGGACGAATGCAGCGAGGGCCCTGATCAACAACTTCTCCATGCTCCCTAACGAGCAGTTTCACGAGGCATGGGAGAGGTTCAGAGAGCTTCTGGATAGATGCCCACACCACGACATTTCCAAGCCGAACCTAGTTCAGAGCTTCTTTAGTGGGATGACGCCAGAGCTTCAGGGTCTGGTGAATGCTTCTTGCGGCGGGTCCTACTTTGCCAAGGACCACAACCAAGTCTGGGCCATCTACGAGGAGATGGCCGAAAATTACATGGTGATGTCCCAGACTCGGTTGTACACACAGAGATCTCAGCAGCCGCCAGGACCCGTGCAGTACCAGCGGATAGCACGGGTTGATGCAGGTCCATCCAGTTCGTCCACAGTTGCAGCCGCACAGGCAGAGTCGGCCGCTGCGGACATGGGGATTATCAGCGAGAAGTTGGACCGCATGGAAATAATAGAGAAGAAGCAGTGCCAGGGCATAACTCAGATGGAGCAGATGGCACAAACTCTGAGCGACGTGAAGACCCATCTCTTGTGTCTTCAGGAGGCACAGACGGCTTCTCAGCCCCGTCTTCAGTCGCGAGGCGATTCCGGTGGCAGCCGCAGCTCGTCCCAGCGCTCCAGCTCCTTGCAGTAGCCTAGACAAGTTCACCTTGTACAGGCGGAGCCGTACCAGCAGCAGCAGCAGCCCTCTTACCAGTCACCACCATCTCCAGACTTACAGATGGTGGTATATCAGCCGGATCAGCCTCTGGCAGTACTGCCGCCAGACCCCTTCGATGCAGAGCCGTTGATGGATGTCAACGGGATTTGGTACGACCGTCCCCAGCCTGGGATCCGACGAGACCATCCCAGATTCAGGTGGGGGAATGGGGGTAACCAGTCCCAACAGCAGCCAGCCGGTCAGGGAGGGCAGTACTCCCAACAGAGAGATCACCAGCAGCCCCCAGCATACCAGTCACACCAGCCATCATCCTTCGTACCTCGTCCCTACCAGCAGAAGGGACAAACTTGGAGACGTGAGCAGCAGGCTCACCAGCAGCAGCATCCTTCCTCTTACCCCTCTCAGCCGCAGCAGCACCAGGTCCAGCAGCCTCATTACCAGAGAGGCAACCCGTCGGGCTCCCATGAGAGCCCCGCCTTGGATGATCTAGCCCGCATCTTCACAGAGCAGCAGGCTACATTTAGACGGGAGATGGACGAGTTCCGCCAGGAGATGCGGGACGTGATGAGAGGGAAGGCCGCCATCCCTGCACAGATCGAGCCTAATCCGAATAGCTTGAAGAGGAAGTCTGAGCAGGTAGTTCACGCTGAGCCTACCACTCCTAGTGACTCATTTGATGATATGTCGTCGGATCTATTTGATGCTGATTTTGTTACACTTAGGAGCGGTAGAAGACCAGCAGGCGGCGCCTCATCTGAGCGACAACGCGAGGATACATCTATAGCGCCAGATGAGGAAGAGGAGAGCGGTACTGAAGCCGCACATGATGATGACGGTGGTACTGATGCCACCCGAGATGCTGATTCCACCGGCGGTACTGAGGCCGCCGCTTCACCATATCGAGGAGGTGGTACTGACGCCACCAGCAGAGCCGAGCCAGCCCGCGGTACTGAGGTCGCAAGACGTCTAGTCGTAGAGCCAGCTAGAGGTGGTACTAAGGCCACCAATATTCATTCTGATAGAGATGTTGTCTTTCCTCGTGTGGATGTATCTCAGAACTCTATTTTGAATAAAGGACAAGGTTTAGTTTCTTCTGATCCTACTGTGGTGTATGATGTATGTGAGGATCCGGTCATCAAACCGTCTAGGCCTATTCCTAGTCCTTCATCTGAGAAGGACCCTGTGATCCCCTTTCCTAGAGCCCTTGAGTTGGGGAAGGGGAAGAAAAGAGAAAAAGATCCAAAAAAGAGAGAGCAGGAGGAGTTCAGCCAGAGCATGATAGACCGATTTCACATCCAGCTGACCCTCCATGAGGCTTTACAGCACATCCCTCTTCTTCAGCGATCCTTGAGAGACAGGACCACAATCAGGAGGAAGAAGAGGAACAACACCGCAGAGATTCATGTGTTGACAAAAGCCACGTGTTACGCGATCTAGAACCATCTGCCGACCAAGAGGCCAGATTTAGGAGCCCCATATGTCAGATGTCAGATTAGTGAGCAGAGGTTCGACCGTACTCTATTAGATAGCGGATCGTCGATCAACCTTCTTCCGGCAGCCCTTCTCGACCACTTAGAGTTGGGCACTCTTAGACAGAGCAGGACATACCTTCAGTTTGCTGATCGGTCTGTCAAGAGGCCAAAGGGGTTGTTGCGAGATGTTGTCGTCACGATTCAGGGTTTGCAATTCCCCGTGGACTTCGTAGTACTGGACATGGAGACCCCTGACTCGTTGACCGATTCCCCCATCATCCTCGGTCGCCCGTTCTTGGCCACAGCCAAGGCGGTGACTGACCATGACAGTGGGAAGGTATTCTTTCGCGTCCAGGGCGAGAGTATACAAATAGAGACGGTTAAGGACCACAGAGCCAGAGATAGATCCCGCTCAGAGGGCAGTACAGATTCAGAACAGCTGACAGATACAGAGCCAGACATACACCAGGACTGTGATTTTGTGATCACAGATGATGAGGCAGCTTGGGCAGATCCAGCAGCACAGACCATCCTCTCATATTCAGATACAGCTGATGCAGAGATGATAGCAGAGGATAGTCTGGAGAGCACAGCCCTGGTCCAGGATACTATTGAGTCAGCAGAGTCGGACCTTGATCGCGACACGATTTTCAGTGATGGTGGTACTAAGGCCACCCTGCTCTACGGTGGTACTGATGCCACCGCAGTTGATACAGATCCCTCGGATTCAGAATCTGATTGGGCAGATTGTGATGATCAGATACCAGACCTGGATCCACCTGAGCCTACAGATGAGGAGGAGGTAGAGGCAGAGCAGATCAGAGACAATGCAGAGGACCCGCCTTCTCCAGATCCAGTTTGTGAGAGTTCTTTATCATTTTCCCAGGTAGATTTGGCAGAATTGTCAGCATACACACATCTTCTTCAGAAGCCAGATTTGCCAGCACCCAGCTGTCCAGAGCTAAAGCCGCTCCCTACTTCGCTGAAGTATCGATTCCTTGCGGGAGAGTCTGAGATGTACCCAGTCATCATCTCTGCCGATCTGACTGGAGAACAAGAATCCCGTCTGATGGGGGTTCTTGAAAAGAACCGCAAGGCAATTGGATGGAGCGTAGCAGATCTCCATGGGATTAGTCCCTCGTTGTGCTCCCACCATATCTATCTCGAGGAAGGGGCAAAGCCATCGCGTGAGTTCCAGCGGCGACTGAACCCCAACCTACGAGAGGTTGTCATGAAGGAAATATCAAAATGGTGGAGTGCAGATTTTATTTATCCCATTTCCGACTCCAAGTGGGTTAGCCCCTTGCATGTGGTGCCCAAGAAGACGGGCATCACGACTGTGATCAGTGAGTCGGGAGAGGAGATTGCTACACGAGTACCCACCTCTTGGCGGGTCTGCGTTGACTACAGGAGACTCAATCAGGCCACCAAGAAGGACCATTTCCCCTTGCCTTTTATTGATCAGATCATAGAGAGACTGGTAGGGAAGAGCCATTATTGCTTCCTGGATGGGTATTCGGGCTACAATCAGGTGGCCATCGCTCCTGAGGATCAGGAGAAGACCACCTTTACCTGTCCCTTCGGTACATACGCCTTTCGATGCATGCCATTTGGGCTATGCAACGCCCCTGCGACTTTTCAGAGATGCATGCTGTCGATCTTTTCGGACATGGTAGGGGAGTGTTTGGAGGTCTTCATGGACGACTTCTCGGTTTACGGCGACGGATTCGATTCCTGTCTTGACTGCCTAGACCGAGTGCTCCAGCGATGTATTGCTACCCGCTTGGTTCTGTCTTGGGAGAAGAGTCTCTTCATGGTGACTCAAGGGACGGTGCTTGGCCACATCATCTCCAATAGGGGCATGGAGGTTGATCCGGCCAAGGTTGACGTCATTAGAAAACTCGCACCGCCGTCCAATTTGAAGCAGCTACGGTCATTTCTGGGGCACGTTGGTTTTTATAGAGGATTCATTCATGATTTCAGCAAGATTGCCCGACCATTGACTGACCTCTTGACGAAAGACACCGAGTTCCTTGTCGATGACAAGTGTCTCTCGTCCTTTGAGACTCTCCAGCAGTGTGTTATTGAGGCTCCTGTCCTTCAGCCACCCGATTGGTCTCTCCCATTCGAGATCATGACGGACGCCTCTGATTTTGCCGTAGGGGCCGTGCTAGGACAGAGGAGGGACAGAGTTCCGTTTGCCATACACTATGCTAGCCGCACATTGGATTCCGCCCAGCGGAATTATACGGTCACAGAGAAGGAGATGCTAGCAGTAGTGTTCGCCCTAGATAAGTTCAGATCGTATATCATTGGATCTAGAGTGACTTTGTTTACATATCACACCGCCATCAGGTACCTCATGGCAAAGAAGGATGCCAAGGCCAGATTGACTAGATGGATCCTTCTACTCCAGGAGTTCGACATTGAGATCAAGGATAAGCCTGGAGTCAAGAATGTGGTGGCGGATCATCTTTCCTGATTAGAGCAGCCTGAGGATTCTGAGCAGATTGATCCTATTCGAGATACCTTCCCAGATGAGGCGATCCTTGCTATCGCCTCACTCCCGTGGTATGCCGATATTGTGAACTTTCTCGTTGCTGGGAAAGTCCCACAAGATTGGCCCAGGCAGAGACTTGAGACCTTCCTTGCAAGGGCCAAGTCCTACCACTGGGAGGATCCAATCCTTTACCATGAAGGAGGGGATAGCGTCTGGCGTCGGTGTATTCCTCAGGAGGAGCATCATAGTGTCCTCACTTACTGCCACAAGCTTGAGGCAGGAGGACATCATTCTGGGAGGAGAACGGCACAGAAAGTGCTCCAATCCGGCTTGTGGTGGCCTACACTATTCAAGGACTCTGATGAGTTCGTGAAGAGGTGTACTGACTGTCAGAGGATGGGCACTTGTGGATAGCGTGATATGATGCCGATGCAGCCCATTCACTTCTGTGAGGTTTTTGACGCATGGGGCATCGATTTCATGGGTCCATTCCCTAAGAGTCAGGGATTTGAGTACATTCTGTTGGCCGTAGATTATGTTAGTCGTTGGGTTGAGGCTATCCCCGCCCGAGCCGCTGATGCGAGGACAGTTTGCAGATTTTTGAGGAAGCACATCATCATGCGGTTCGGGGTTCCACGAGTTCTGATTTCTGATGGGGGGTCTCATTTCGTAAACGACCAGGTGAAGGCCATTGCTAGCGAGTTCAGTATAGACCATCGTGTTGCCACACCTTACCATCCACAGACGAATGGTCTAGCTGAGGTGTCGAATAGGGAGATCAAGAATATTTTGCAGAAAGTCGTCCGCCCTGACCGAAAGAATTGGTCACAGCTTTTGGACTCGGTCTTGTGGGCATATCGGACGTCTTTCAAGACTCCATTGGGCACATCTCCCTTTCGCCTCGTTTATGGCAAGCCGTGCCATCTACCTGTTGAGCTAAGGCACAAGTCACTTTGGGCAGTTACAGATATTCTTATGGATCCAGATGGTATGGGAGACCAGAGGAGGGCAGAGTTAGCTGCCCTGGAGGAGCTTAGAGATGCAGCTTTCTCAAGCAGCCTACATTATAAGGAGAAAGTGAAGGAGTGGCATGATTCTCATATCAGCCACAAGCATTTTGAGATTGGACAGAGAGTATGGTTGTTTGATGCAAGGCTACGATTATTTCCAGGGAAGCTACAGAGCAAATGGAAGGGACCTTACTTGGTCAGGAAGGTACACGATAACGGTAGCATTGATATATCTGAGTTATCTTCTGAGAGTACCTTTCGAGTGAACGGCCAGCGGCTCAAGCCATTTCTAGATCATGAGCCGCGGGATGTTATTGTTGCCCCGATTCATTTTGCGTGAGATGTGGTCTCTTGACTCACATCTTTTGCATCTCACGCCTGATTTCCACTGTTCCTCCGCCTGTATAGATCCAGTTGTCCATATCATTCTATTCTTTAGTCCAACATCCCTTTTCTCATCTTATGATTATGCTATACTTAGGGTGTACTTTACCCTAAGTATAGGGGGACGTAGGACCTGCGGGTATTCTTTTCATTTGTTCTGCCCCTGTTTTGCTGCCTATACTTAGGGAAATTTTACCCTAAGTATAGGGGGGGCAGAGTCTGTATATTCTTCACTCGGATTTCCCTTCATGTACAGCTTGCTATACTTAGGATTAGTTAATTCTAAGTATAGGGGAAACCACCGAGTTCCTCTCATTCTATTCATTTATTCGTTCCTGTACTTAACCATTCCTTTTCACTTCCCTTTTACTAAACACGAGTTATGTCTTCTTCATCGCTCTTGATCACTCTGAGGACATCGTTCGAGCTAAGTATAGGAGGGGTGTGTATATATTTCATATATACTTTAGCCATAACTCGTACTTTGTGTGAGTGTGTTAATAAATAAAATGGCTAAAAATCACAAAAATTTAAAAAATTTTCATGTACATAAACCTCTTTTATCTTGCACATACATAGCTAGTGTACAAAGTATTTTTGTAAAAATGATTTCAAAAATCTTTTGTGTAAAGCTTGTGTAAATATTTTTGTATCAAAATTATGTATATAGTACAAAATTTTTCCAAAATGTTTTTCAAAAGTTTGCAAAAATCTTGTGTAAATGTTTGTAAATATCTTTTTGCAAAACTTGCACCTCATGCATCATTCATCCATGATTTCAAAACATTTTGCATGATTGTAAAATATTTGTAAATAGCATCTTGTGTACATATATGTATATAGTTTTTCCTGGATGAGAGTTGACATTTAAACTAAGCCTGGAATTAAATTGAGAAATGGAGCTTGAATAAGATCTTAATCCACTTAACTTTAAGCGGAACCTTATAGGACTTAGGGTTAAGGCTTTTCAGGTCCATAAGGACTTAATTCTTTGAGTCCACTAGGCGATGAGCATATGTCATCTTGATGAGCCTAAGTAGAGGCACTTAACAACACACGCATGACTCTTAGAGACAATGGTTTGACTTGCACCTGCACTTACACATGGCTCTCCACGGATGAGGTGGTGAGGAGGCAGTTTCCTTTGGCTTGGGGTAGCATATGAGGGTAGTACTTCTAGGCGGAACCTCTCTTCTTCTTCTAGTGAAGGAAGTGCGCCTCAACTTGGTCTAGTGGTGATGAAGGCTAAAGACAGAAGCTGTGGGTTGCAATAAAGCTTCAAAAGAGGGATAGTCTACTGGCTCAAGGGGAAATTTCTTATATGTTGCACCATGTAGATATGCTGTACAGAAATCCTTGAAAAAAAATTGCAAAAATGCAAAAAGAACTCCAAAAAAGTGGTGGGTCGGATTGAAAATTTAATAACCCCACCGGAGTGTATATAGTCAAATAAAGCAAAGCTTATGGTATCCATGTTACATCTCATGAAGCTTGCAGCAGGAGACTTAGCTACACTGGCTAAGCTTCCAAAACTCTATACTTCTACCCCCTCTTCTTGAGCCGGTTGCACTTGAACTTAGAAGGGAATACCCCGCTTCTCGAGGAAAGAGTTGCTAGACCGAGGCATTAGAGTTACAGATTGAGGGAGGTTGTTTCTTTATTACTTCTGAGGTGGGGAGCCACATATCACTTACACCGCATGGAAAAATTCATGGTCATTAGAGTTTGTGTATGTAGACTTGTTCTGATCTGGTTTATTGAGGAGTCTTGCCCATAGATTGGTGGAACTTAGAGGCTGTTGAGTTTTAAGCTTAAGTCCAAATAAGGTTCCGACACATTAATAACCCAAAGATCTAATCGAGCTCCATATTTCAATTTAATGAAGGAAAGTTTAATAATTCAACCTTGATCCATGTACATCCTCTTTTTCTTTTTCTTTTTCTTGCTTTTCCACTTCTTTTTCAAATAAGTGTTTGCTAAGGGACTAGCAAAGTTAAGTATAGGGGGGTGATGAATACCCATTCATCACTCTTTATTCTTATATTTTAGCTACAAAAACCTTTGCAAATACATGTAAATATGTGTAAATACAAATAATTACCAAAAGCATGCATTGTGTAAAAAGATATAATTAGCATGTTTTTGTGCAAAAATAAAAGAATAAAGAGTAAAAAGAAAAAGAGGGAAATATTTAGAATAAATATTGAGCAACCTAACCCAAGGGAGGGCTCAGCATGGGCCTGACCGCATAAAAGCCAAAGTAGAGGGAGATAGGAGCTCATGTGTATATATTGTTGTAAATAAATAAAACTATATTTTCCTCACCCAAAAATATGCTTGTACATATTTGTATATAGTTAGAAACTATTAAAACAAAATAAAAATTTAAAAAACCAAAAATTCAAAAATGCCCTTTCACCATGTGCATAGACCATCATCCTTTATTCATTTAACCCTATAAATGTATTTATTTTCAAAACTTTTTGTGAATATTCTATGGTATATTTTATAAATAAATAACATAAAAAGAAACAAAACAAAAAGCAAATAAAAATTACAAAATTAAAATTACAAAAATATATTGTACACATGCCATGTATATAGTTGTACATAACTATTTATTTCAGCTATGTATATAATTAATAAAAATAAAATAAAAATAGCCTTTTATTCCTCATTTTATTCTATAAATAAATAAAATATAAAATAGGAATAAAAATGTATAAAAATAACTAATTTAAAAAATCAAAATCAAAAACACTATATTGTATAAATACCTATGTATAGCTATACTATGTAAATACCATATTTTTATTTCCAAAAATTAATTAAAAATCACCAAAAAATAGAAAAAAATAAAATAAAATTATTTCATGTTTTAAGTTTTTGCTAATTCCATCATTTTCTAGCCTAAAATTAAATAAACAAAAAATCAATTACGTGGCTTTTCCTGATTGGTCCACGGGGGATGTTGACCCCCGGTCCAACTCCCCCGCGGACTCTTTCCTTTTTGAGAAAATGCGCGCCGCCCCGCCTTCGCCATTTTTTCCACGCGCCTCCAGCCTGTCGCCCACGCAAACCCCGGGCCCGGATTCTTCGCCGATCATCCGACATCCTCGCCAGATCCTTCGCCGTGAGATCCACGCCTTCCATAGCCGTCGCCTCCCAACCCTAATCGTGCCTGCAACTATATATAGAACCACCTCCGCCGCCTCCGCGCCCCATCTTTGGCTCTTCCCCTTCTTCCCAGTGAACTCCAGAGGCACCGCGAGAGTGACAGCAAGCGATCGCCCCTGTTGCAGCGAGGCGAGGAGGTGAAACCACTGATCCGGCGTTCTTCGCCGCTGTTGCTCCGCCACCAGCGTGAGCACCGAGCCTCGGGCCGAGACGACCTTGAGGCTACGACCAGGAGCACCCCCTACTCTTCCCCCAGTCTCTCCGACCACCCAGGTAACCTTAGAGCTTCCTTATTTCGCTTAATTTCTTGTTTCCCCCAATTCGTACCTCCGACGTATTCCGTTGATTCCGGCTACATCGAGCATCGTTTTGATCACCGGAACCCACGCTCACCTTCGCCATCCCTCGACGCACCTTCTACGCCCATTCGTTCAACCCAGCTCGCCCCGGAGCTGGGATTCGGGCTCCACCATCCTCCGCTCGCCGGAGCTCATCCGCCCCGACGCATCGATCACCCTCACGCCGCTTCATCGGGTCGAGGCACTTTGCCCTCGACCCGCGAAGCTTTTGGTTCACTTTGCAGGCCAAGAGGAGGGCATCTGAGCCCCCCTCACTTTCAGACCAGGAGCTCGTCGCCGCCGACCTCGCCGGAGCCCCTCCAGGGCTCGGCTGGGTCATCTGAAGCCATCACCAGCTGCGGGACTCCATTGCGGACCTTATCCGATCATCCGAGGCAGCTGAGGAGGTCTACATCACGCGCACAAGGCCGGCAAAGCTCGCCGGCCGAGTGTTCTTCCAGTATCCTCCTTCACCGTCAGATCAGCCCCTCCGCTCCAGTTCGCATCTCAGCCGTCCATTCATCAAGGAGCAGCTACCGTCGATCATCGTGAGGGGGCTGATCCGGACCGTTGGAACAGAGGAGAGAGGCCCCAGCACCTGAGCTGTTTGATCACCCACGTGGCCCCCTCTGCACCGTCGATTGGCCCAAGTGCGGAAGAGAAGAAGAGCGCCCGCCGTCCGAGACCGTTGGATCATCCACGTGGCGCGAATCCAGCCATCGACGTTAAATAAGGGGTAATTTACCTTAGTCCCCCTCGTAGTTTATGTTTTCACTTTCAGTCCTGTAAATATTTTATGCGTTTTATTTACGTAGGGATAATTGCACATTGGACCTCATCTTTTAGCTTATTTGCATTTAGCCCCTGTTTGTGTGAGCCACGTGCGTCGTCACGTGTGTATTTGGTGTATTTGCAACTTTAGCCCTGTAGTTCTGGTTGTTTATGAATGAATGAAATATTTTTGATAATTGCATTTATGCCCCTGTGAGCATTTTATTTCCGCATGTGCATCTTTTAGTGGGTTATTTGCATAACAACCCCTGGACTTTTTGGTACGAGTTACCAAAAGGTCCTCGGACTTGTTTTTCTTACATATAGGTCCCTGAGTGCCCCAGGCACGTGCTTGGCACGTGTTTTGCTGGGTATTTTGCACCAGACCCCCCAGAACTTTGGGTATTTGCACTTTGGTCCCTGTGCACAGTGCCCCTCCTTTATTTTTGAATAAAATATCAAATCACCTCCAAATTCGATGAAAATTTGACACATGGCTCCTGCCCTGGTGTAGAATTTTTGTGAATTTTTGAGGACATTTTTGATTTCATTTGCTATTTTTAAAAAATTCAAAAACCCTTATTTTTGCTACTGTTTAGAGTCAAAAACCCCAAAAAATATCAAACCCTTTTAAAAATTCCATAAAAATTAGTTACTGTTTATTTTGTGTTCCTTGATTTTCTAGCCAATTGTGGCTATTTTTCATTGAGTAAAAATCCTAAAAATGTAAAAACACCTCAAAACTCATAAAAATCATAATAAATAATTTAAAAACCCAAAAACAATAATTTTGGTGCTCAAATTTTCCTTGTTTTCTCTATTATACAGGAAAATTACCTCCAGGTCCCTTTGAGATCCTTAGATATTTTATCTTTGGGTTTTGGGCCTTGCTGGACAGTACCTTATCTTTTTAGTACTGTTTGATTTTTAGAAAATAAAATACACCTTATAAAAATCCCAAAAATTCACCAAAAACTTTAAAAACCTAAAAAACATAAAAACAATTTTTCTTGAATTTTTGCTTGATTTTTCATGTATTAAATAAATTGTTGAAAGTGTGCTTGTTTTCGTGTTTCCTTATTTTCTCTACATATTAAAAATCCAAAAAAAAAATTTTTGAAAACAATTAAAAATCACTAAAAAGTATTCTCTTGGATTTCTGACTACATCGTAGGTCTCTTGGCCAACCCGTGCTCCTTGTGTTCGACCCTGGTCGCTATACCAGGTAAAAAGAATAGCGAAAGACCGCTTACATTGAATTTCTTGATTTTCTGAGTGGTTTACAAATTTTTCCGTTGACCGAATTGATCGATTAAGGACAACGACATTGTGATTTATCTTCCACCTTAGTCGCGTCGATTTTCGCGTCATCAATACACCATTTGCATGTGTGTCTTATGTACAATGAGCCTTTGATTTTATTTTTACTTCCTTTTTCGTTTGTAGTTTTATTTTGTTTTTATTTTATTATTGAGGATATATACAAATGTTTATAATATAATATGCATAAAGTGTAATTAAATATAGATATTTATAGATATGTGTGTCAAGTGGCTATGCAAGGACCATATCTCCCCCTACTTTATTCCTTGTCGATTAGGTCAATGATTGACCCTCTCTCGGGGTTTGGGTCAGTCGGTACTTATTACATAATTATATCCTTATTTTTTATTTTTTTCTTTATTCTTTTATTTTGGAAAACATGTGTTATTATGCAATATAAACAAAGGTATGAAAAATGGTAGTTTATTATATTTACACCTATTTATAGATATTTTTGCTAAAAGATAAAGCTAAAATAAAAGATTAAAGAATGAGAATCAGATATTCATCAAGGTGTTAATAAATGCTCTAACTTCTTAGAAATGGCAAATAGGTCCATATATTGATGATTTAGGTGTATACTTGTGTTTTTAATCAACTAAAAATCATTTGAAATATAAATTTATAAGAAAATTACCTTAAGTTCTTAAACCCTATTTTATCACATATATTTCTGCAAGATAATTAAAAATAATTTCCTATTTATAAAAAATCGAAATCATTGTATTTTTTCTAGTTTAGCATTAAAAAAATCAATAAAATAATATAAAATATTTCAATAAATTCTTATAACCATATTTTATTATATTTAATCTTCTGTAAAAATATTTTTGAAAATTTGTAAGAACTAAAAGTTAAAAGACACAGAAAATCTCATAAATATTCAATAAAATCTTATAAAAATCACAAAAATATGTTTTAAATTCTCAAATTTTCTTTGTATTATCTAAATTCTAAGAAAATTGATTTTGGTCTCAATCTAAGTCGAGGTTATTAAGCTCATTTCAAGTTCCTGATTTTGATGTTTGTTTTATTTTTATATTTCCTTATTTAAAATTACAAAAAATATTGAAAGTATCCAAAAATAGCAAAAAACCATAAAACTCAAAGATATTTTACTTTAGCAATTTTTTTATTTCCCATATTTTAAAAATCTAAAACCATTCACTTTTTTATATACTACTTACAGACGTATACATACATATATATATATATATTCATTACCTATATTATTATATCTATTTTTTTTAAAAAAATCAAAAAGTAAAAATTTTGCAAAAGTGAAAATGTAAGAAATGCATAAAATTAAAGACCACAAAAATATTTCCAAATTCAAAATTCATAAAAATCCTATATGTAGCATATTCCACTTTTCTCAACTCCACATATCGTCGGTTGTTCGACCTCTACTGCTTGTTTTGTACACATTTTGTAGAGCACTCAATTACATTAATTCATTATCATTGTGGGCTAATTGTTGACGATTCGCTCGAGTTGGGTTATGCGTGCCAAGATCGCGACCAATACAATGATTGACGGATCTGACTTGTTGGACATTACATGCCCTCCAAAACCAGACTTTGGTCCTAGCCTAAGTGAGTTATCACGTATACCTTCATATTTGAATTTCAATATTTTGTACTAGTGGTCAAGTTTCCCGTTATAGTTCTTATTTCATACCATGACGTCCGGCTTTTGATAGCATGGAGGAAGCTCAGTGTAGTGGTGCTAAGGGAGGGGAATGCAGCCTTGGGACCTTGGGTAGAAGCTTAGATGCCCACAATCTCGAGAGGCCATTAGTCAGGGGACATGATATACTTGTCACGCCAATGTGTTTTTTTTTGCTAGTCTATAATCTCAAATTTCTGGTGTGCGGTGCCAAGTAGTTTTGGTTGGTTATTTGTGTTTCGCTTCTTTCACTTTGGGTAACACTCACGTACTGGCAGGTGTAGGCCACATTGCTTGGTATTCTGGATGGAAGCACTAAGCAGGGATTTCTAGGAGTTGTGGTTCACATGAAGGAGAAGGTTAACAGACTTTCCAATGGTCAGTTACAAACCGGTAGGGAGGCTTGGTACACATTGAAGTATGGGTATTTGAATTGGCACACAGTAAAGTGTGGGTTGGACTTTATTACATAGTAAAGTGTATGCTTTAATGATTTCTGTCAAGCTTGGTATTGTAAGGATAAGGATCGAGCATCTAGGTTACCTGATCAATTGTAGTGTTGTCTTGGTTTTACACAATTACCTACTTTGGTACACTTTATAACTTATAGTGGTCCTTCTTGGTTTGTTGTTTCTCACCATACTGGGTAACGTTTCTCCCCACATACATACTTTCATGAATCTAGTAGGGTCTCGGGAGCACTTGCACAGTGAGCGGCCTAGTTTGTTCAGTTCTGCTATTGTGGTTGTTGTTACTTTTCAGTATGTAAACTTTTGTTATTTTTGTTATCTTGTACTTTTTTGAGATATTGTTTGCATAAATGTATGAACATTCATGTGTGCTTGTATGTGGTAGTTTTTTTTAAATGGTTACTTGTGAATGCATATGTAAATAGTAATGGAAAAAGTTTACTACATTTTCAACTATCCCTTTATGTTATGACTCTAGGTTTTCTTTTGTACTTCGAATGTGAAACTGCTTTATATGGATTGGATTACCGAGTATCTGGGTCCGAGTTGGATGGGAATGTAACAACTTTCCAAATGGATTTCAAGTAAAGGGAGAGATTTGTTGAATATGACAACTTTCCAAATGGAGTTCAAGTCAAGGTGGAGATTTGTTGAAATATGTATTGAAGATTCAACTTTCTATGATCTAAAAAATATTTCGCAAATAAATCTTGGCTGAACCGATTATTGATCACATTAGGATCGGTTTGACCCCATACCCTTACACATATGTATTTTAGGGTGAGGTGTGGGTCATCTGAGAGTGTCATTCTAAGATAGCATCACCTCCTATGATTTTATATCTTGTACTACAATTTGCTGTAATTATCATGAATTGAAACATTCAACTAATACCCTATTCTTTGGAATGAACATGAGAGTTAAAAATCATGGGATGTAGACATGTATTTGTGTAAATTACCTAAGACATGAAAGGGATCCGATACCACCAATCAATGATTCTAAATGGAATCATACACTAGACTAGAGCGATCGACGAATATCCTTCACGATTGCGACTGAATAACCTTTGGATCTCTTGAAGAAGAACAACCAACACGAAGATCGTGATATTTTCATATATTTTGGTAGGGAATTTTACAAGGTAGGAGAAAAATATTTTTTTAGAAGTAAGAAGGTGAAATCCCGAGTTGAAAAGAAAGAGGAGAAGGAGATATATGAGACGAGATGACGAGAAGGTAGAGAAGAAGATATATGGAGATGATTTTCAAACAATCGGAGCTTCACTCTCATATGAAGATTAAAGAATGATGAACTTTTAGATATCTGATCTTCAATAAGCATTACGTGGCATCATAAGAACCATAGGATCGCGGGCACCCGAATGCATCCGCGTGATTAGTTCAATAGATCTGCAGTCACGTGCAGAGTGCATTCAATGCAGGGCACCTTCTTGTATTCGTATCAATCGAAGGGTTATTTGCAAATAGGCTCGTGTGGGTTTGCCTTATTAAAGACGAGTTCATTCAATTAAGTCGTCTATGAATTATTAAATGGAGACTATGTTCTTGGATTGTTAAATCAATAGAAAATCATTGCTATCTTCTCCAGCTTAGATTTATATAGCTAGTAAGAACAACATAACAAACAAATAATAGAGTAGCTTACAGTATATAGTAATTGACCGACAATAGATCAAATTCTAGTCCCTAGAAGCTTAATCAACTGTCGAGGTCGAATGCGGAGATGGGGAAGCTATCCGCAAGTCCTGTGCCTGTCAGAAATGTTATGCTGGCTGACGAAGGGTCGGCGATGTAGACCTCGTTGATGGTGAGCCATATGAAGAGCTCCTTCACCTTCACACCCGTCAGCTTCTTCATCTTGTGCTTCTCCGCGAAACCTGTCACCTCGGTGGCATAGGACACCTTCTCGTTGATCTTCTTGAATGTGTGCTCCACCTTCTTCCTCTGTATGATCCACATGAATCCTGACGCATGATCAAACCCAAACTCGTCGACGTCGTTGACCGGGAGGAGGCCAAGGGGGAGAGAGAGTTCCTTCAAGAGCTCGGCGATCTTCTTCTTGCAGGCCGCATCCCCGGAGGTGATCCCCGTGGTGCTGCGGTAAGAGGCAATTGCTTTAGCGGCCATCTTCCAAAAGAAGGGAGGGGGATTAACTGAGTAACAAAGCCGGAGAGATGCGATGCTCTGGTTGTTGGTGGTGGTGGTGCGGGGACGTGAGATGGATACATAAATAGATCATACTTGGGTGCGAAAGCAAACATCACGATGCCATGCAACGTACGTCGTCTCACGTTGAAAATGGTTTTCGTCAAGAAAAGAGTGGATTATTTTAATGCTCAATATAACCCTCAAGGATTGTGGCCCTTTTCGGTCTTCGTGGTCGTATCTTTCAATTCAGGTGAGCTCGGTTCCGTCTTTCTGGTCATGGACGCTCGGCACACGATTATTTAGGCTAAGGCCCAATAAACTAAAGCGGCTTTCAGCCTCTTGTTTGCCCCCAAAGCAAATATAAACCGCTCAAGCTTTGGCGCGTGTCAAATAAGGTATAGATTCCTTAAACTCGCCGGCTCCCTCATTACTAGGGATGCAAACGGACGGATACAGATACAGATATATGTATTACCGTATCGTTATCCCATTATGAATTTCAATACGGATGCGGATATAAATATTGACAGATATTAAAACTATCTTAACATATCTTTAAAAAACAGATACAGATGTAAAACAGATATTGATTGCATAAGTAATGTTAGAAATACTCTATAGAATTGACTTAAATATAAACAAATTGGATGGAAAAACATGATATAAATTTACTAAATGTGTTTGTATCATAAAAATTTCAACCTATTAAACACATGATAGCAAGATTTGTGTACAAGTGAGTTCTGGAATTTAATTTCAACCCATTAAAGGAACATTTCATAAATTAAGAATATTTCAATCGCCAAGGAGAATACTGAACTAAATCTCTGGCATTTTGCAATATTATTACCCCACATTTTGATATGTAGATTCACAACATATAGTTTTTAATATCTTTTAATTATACAATTGTATAATCTGGTTAGGAAATCATATGAGTTTTGTCTACGATTCTTGAAGCTTAGCATTTAGACCTTTTAATGAAGGAATGTGATTGTTTAAATTTAATATCATAACCTTCTCATCTTGTAGATATGTTTTTATGAATTGTAAAGTAATAATAAAGATAGGAAGAAAATCACATTTTCTCTAATATAAGTCATAAACTAGCCATTAAATATGGTGATGTCATTAGATATGATCCTACAACACGTCATTAGATATGACAAAGCCACTCGATACGATTCAGAGGACTTTGGGACCACGTTCTGTATGCATAAAGGCTTTGGACTGTATGCAAAATGTTATTTGGCCTTTAGCGATGTCTACACATATGACTCAGTTTCTTTCAGCGTTCATGAATTTGGTACAATTAGAAAAAATGATATTAATGAGATTTGATGCATAAACTATGATTAGTAACTATTAAGTTGCAATAGTTTTTACAACTAGCTTTAGATTATTTGTAGTTGTTCTATTTAAAAGGATAATACTCTTACAAAGACAATATTTCAGTTTTTATTAAGCATCATCTTTGCTTTTGTGCAAAATTACTTCAAAAATACTCCATATCATTTTTACTTAAACTCTCCGAACCCACTCGGAGGGTTTAAGCTCATTTTGAGTTCAAACTCAATCATCATTTGTTTGATATTATTTACAATTGTAACCAATCATGAGAAGTAGGAAGAGAGAATTATCCCATTAGCCAGACATGATATGATCTATCTTCATATCTTGAATATTTTGGTGAACTTTGTATGTAAAGTAAAGAGGGGTTTGTATTATAAAAAAATAAAATGTTGTGAGTAACGTGAATGTGTACTTATACACATGGTTACTGAGTTTTTTATATAAATACAGAGAATGAGAATGTTGTTTGAAGTATAGATCTTCAACTTCGAATGTTTAATGCTTGTTGATATAGAAGGTGATTAGTAATGGCTAAATGGAAATTTTGATATGAAATGCTCATGTACAAGATAGCGTTTGAGACATCCATAAAATAGAAGAGTTACTTCCAAATTTTTTATGAACATGTTAATCAAGATTAAGATAATTAGAAAGTAAATGTTGCACTCATCTTGAATAATAGGATAGACCATGACATTTTGTGTTAACAAAGCAAAGGTTTTGGAGTTTTGATTTCTATTATATGGAAGTTAATCTACGGATGTATCAAAGTCTTTGACTTATTAATCAGACTTTTATATAAGATGAAAAAGAATTGAAGTGATGATCTTGATGTTATTGAGTATCTATCATAATTTTAATATGATATTTTAGGATTTATTTTTTCTAAGAGTATTTATATAATATCTAATTAAGCTTTTCTTTCTTATAGGACAACATGACAATCGATTAATCTTCTCTTACCATATCTACACCAAGTAGTGGGCATGACATGAAAAACAATAACGACAATGTGTATGACACCTTGACACGAATTGCACAAACATCAGGGGACATGTATGAAACCAGTGTATTTTGTCTTACCCCAGAGATCCAGGAAGAATGGCCATGTCGATAAACAAGAAGATGGAAATAAATAAAATCTTTAAAAATGGTGCTTTACATGTATATGATACATTCTTCAGTGATTTTTAATAATCCAATGTTAACTCTTTTTAACATGAAAGCACCTTTCCTACGTACATGTCATTGACTATAATCAATGAAAAATCCTGCAAAGTTAGTAACCTATGCGTATGGTAAATATATCAAAACCCTAGTTGGCAATCCACTCACAATAAAAGACACATATTCACCCACACAAACTCCTATAAACTCAAAATCACCTTAAATATTGTACATTCAATTACCTATAGAACAAGATTAATCTCAAAAGAATTGGAGTTCATTGTAAAACTTGATTTTTATGTATCTGTTATATAAAGTATCAATGTACGTACAGAGTTGCACCATTTCATGCATAAAACTCTACTTTTTACTTTATTCCTTTCTTTTTTATATTAATTTGTAATATAACAAAATATAAAACAAAAAAAATCCAAGGAAATCATAAAATATCTAAAAATTGACTAAAAATATTTACTATGTTCATATATATATATGATGCTTTTATATTATTGTTCTTCCTTTTAAAAATACAAAAAATATAGAAAGAGGATGGGAAGCTTGCACCAAGGTGCATGCAATTTTACATGCACCAAGGCCTATATCTTCGATATTTTTTTAATTTTTTTGGAAAATATCACCATGTATATTCATTTATATATCCCTCCAATATGCCATTCGAATTTTGTCAAATAGAGACTCCTATGACCTCCATCTAGGACAGATAATTTTATCGATCTTAGAATTGTTGTAATCGACCTGTTCTAGATGGAGGATATACGAGTCTCTGTTTCTGACGAATTTCGAATGACATATTGGAGGGATATATAGATGAATATACATGGTGATATTTTCCAAAAAAGTAAAAAAATGTGGAAGATATAGGTCGCGATGCATGTAAAATTACATGCACCACGGTGCATACTCCCCATCCTCATATAGCAATGCGTGCATACTAATGGCGATATATTTGAGTATACTATTATGAAAAAATCAAAGAAAATATTTAAAACTGAAAAATACATTTTATACCTACAAAATATGTAAAATATATGCACGTAAATTACACTTTGATTTTAAGTTCTTCAAGAAAATTGTAGATCTCATCATGTTATAAAACTTTTATATTGGGTACTTTTGAATTTGACTTCATTTACAATTTTATTTTTCTTTTCTTTTAGATTTTCTTTTTTCATCCTTTCATCATGTGCCAAGTCAATTCATAGTCAATCTGTCATGTGCCCCATCCCTTTTTTGGCCCCATCAATCGTCCCTCTTTGACCTTAGGTCAAAGGTGGTTGTTGTTCGATCTCCCCCATGACCCGATTGGCCAACCTTGCCCCCTTAGTAGCGGCATCACCATGGTAGATTTGACATAGGTCAACTCTATCCCCGCCATTTTTTTATGTAATAAAAATACTTTGGGTTGATGAGCCATTCAGACACCTTTATTCTCCTATTTTGGTTTTAAATCCCTATCTAAATACATGTAAATATCACTTGCTTTCATGAATTAGTTTCTAAATCATGTAATTATCATGTAAAATTTTGTATTTATACCTAAAATAAAATAATAAAAAAAGATAAAAATAAATGAAGTATAAAAGATATTGAATGACCCTAAACCTCGATATCAAGGCAAATATTGAGTAGGTCGGCAAGGAATAAAGTGGGGGGGGGGAGGGTAAGGTCATAAGAATACAAACAATCATAAATAGAACCCTAGAAACCCTAGGTATTAAATTCATTATATATGGTGCACTTTTCACTATTTTATATACACTTATACATACTTCCTATTAAAATATTTTGAACAGGAAACACACACAAAATAGTGTATAGAGAATATAAAAAATAACAATCAATAAAAATAATAACCAACAAAAATGACACACAATGCAACTTGTATACAAAGATGAAAAAATCACAAATAAAACTTCATTGATCAATATCTTCTCGATATGAACTCAAAATTCATTAAATTCACCTCCACTGTATTTTAAATTAGATTATCTATATAATAAAGGTATTTTCATTTGAAGTCAAGATACAAAAGTTGGTTTTCTAGGATATTGTCATATTGAAGCATCTATATATAATATTATATTATTTAAATCGTTATATTTTTAAATCCTTTACGTTTTATATAATTGAATCTATAAAATAAAATATATTAAAGATATAAAATAAATTAAAACACTTAAAATAAATCTAAAATAAATAATAAAATATAATACAAAGTTAAATTATATCTATAATCTATACACATCTAAGTATTTACATACATAAATAAAATAATAAAAATAAAATAAAAATATGTAAATACATAAGAAATTATATTGTCAATATATAAGTATAATAATATATACACAATATACAAAATGAAAATAAAATATACAAAGCATAGGTATTATATACCTATGTTTATACTTTTAAAAATTAACACATAATAAACAAGTCGGTATAAATAAATAAAAATCATCTAAAATAGTACATAAAAAAATAAACAACTTCATGTGTTGAGATTTATTTAATAAAATCATTCTCAAATTTATTTTCCTTTTATTTTATTTTCGGCCATATTTTATCCTACATCGACATTGAATAATCAAGATGCGAGTAGGATTAACCATGGTCAGCTTCCCAATCACCCTTTGGACAGGTCCATAATGTGAATTTTCCTCTTTTTTACCAATTTTTCTAGCTCGATCTTGACCTCCTTTCTGCTCGATTCCTTAATGAAATCTTTTTGTCCTAGAGTCGGCTTTTACACGCATCAAATGGTTGCATCGATGTAATTTCATCTGCTTGCAAACCCTAGCTGAAGGAGAGCATCCAATCAAAGTGTTATATTCTTCCTTCAAATTTTAAGATGAATCCCCATTTCCCTGTTGTAACCCCTAGGACTGGACCTGGAGTGAGTGCCCTAGGAACATGAGTAGCATCACTCTCGATCTGAGTCGTGGACAAGGTAGAAGAGGGCGGATTCACGATTGCTGGAGAGATACTCTAGGTGATTATGCTCCCGGACCTTCCTAGTGTAGTCAATAGCTTAGTTTTGCCTTTTATATTGAGTAATCTCATCTAAATTAGCCTAAAATCCTAAAAATTATCTTGTTAGAGATATAGGCTCCGACCACCATTCCATCATGAAATACCGTATCCCCAACCACCTTGATCACCCTCACACAGTCTCTGGCATACTCTCCACCTTCTTGTCCCATAATTTTACCATGATCTTGTAGAGATCAGGAGATTAGGTCTCCTTCATACGATAAATGTAAGAGCACCACAACCCATCCATTTTCCCTTCTTTTTGCTTAACCCTCGGGTCAAGGACCATTATCTTTGAGCCTTAAGTCTTTTGACATAGATCTCGGGTCCAGACGACTCCATTTGGAGTGATTTCAAAACATGAAACTAAGTCTCAGGTCCTTGAGCCATCTTCTGCTTCTACGTTGATGAACGCGAAATTCACCTCTTTAATAATCGGTAATTGTAGTATAGGAGGCGAAAATCGTTAGCTCAAAGTACCACAATCTTTTGAATGTTGTAGAGTATTTACACTTGGCAAGTCTACCAAGGTCGAACACAAGGACGCAACCACTTATTCTATTTATCGAATTTTGATTCATGAAACTCATGTAAGAATAACTTCTCAATTTCAGGTCTGCAAGATGCGTTATGCTAATTACAATGCAATACTATGATGTATGCAATTTTTAGTTGATTTTTATGCAATTTGAAGTGATGAATGAGTAATTATGCAAGGTTACATGTATGCTAAATAAAAGATTACGAAAATACCCTAAAAGTATGAGCAACAAAATAGAAAATGAAATCAGAGTCATTTTAATCCCAACATTAAAAATGGTCATCCAATCAGAGCAAGTATGAGTAGAGCAGAGTCATCATCTAACACAAAAATTCATTCATTTAATATGACGTCGGATGAGAAAATTAAATATGCCATGATGTAGATGAGGAAACAATGATCAAAACGACACTAAAATCATGCAGTTTGGACCTAAGATGTCAAGTTATGAAGAAAACAATGCAGGGGCATAATTGTAATAAAAATGCAAAAAAATAAAAAGGATAAAGATTGCATTTAGGTCCCTGGAGGGACCTAAATGTATATACCAAAACCCGATGGGGGCATGTCTGCAATTACTCTTGAAGCTCGGGCCCTTATTTGTAATTTTCAAAAGTCACAAGGGTCTCCCTGTAAATACTCCAGGCACGCCCGTGAGGCACGTGCTTGGAGGACCTCTTTATAATATTTGAAAGCTGCAGGGTTGTCGATGCAATTTACCCCCCCCCCCCTTGTGTTGAGCACGCGAGGGGGCTTGGTTCGGGAGGTGAAGTTGGCTCAGGCTGACGTGGCTTCAGGATGTATCTTCGGGAGGTGGTTCGGGTGTCCCGAGCCTCCAGCTTTGGTGAAGGCGTCGTGGAGCTCTGCAAGCCATTGGATGGTCACCGCGGGGCACCATCCAACGGTACATGTGCTTCATCTTCCCGGAGGAGGGGCAACAGAAACAAACTCTGGCGAGCTCGGCAGAGCCCTTCCATGCTCGTCCGCGCACGTAGAGGGTCGCCGGAGACATCTGGCAAGGACGGTTGATGGAAGATGGAGCTTCGAGGGTAGCTGTAGGTGGCGCACGACAACCCATCGTCGGAGATGAAAGCTGAGATCGGAGCTTGTGTGGAGACTCCAACCATTGATGAATGTGACCTGCAGATGTTAGGATAGCCGAAGTGTGCGATTTTGTGGATGTGTGTGAGGTGGGGTAAATTGGGAGCAGAGCGGAGGGGAAGAGGTGGCGGCTCTGGTGGGTCCTCCGCCGTGACAGCGGAGGCACTGAATTGGGCAACAGAGGGGTTTTGGAGGGAGGAAAAGGGAGTGCGAAGGTTGTTTGTGGTTGGCGAAGATATGAAGGTGGTTAAGTGGTAAAGATGATGATGATAGGAGGTAAGATAATTCGGAGATAAATGATGGAAATTAGGAGAAGGGTACCTAGTCGTAGAGGGAACTTTGGCAGAGGAAGTGACCTGGGATGAGCTCCATGGGGGCTCGGGGTCGTCGCCCAGTGTGCGCGGTCGGTGCGTGGAGCTCGGGCTACCACCGTTGGTAGCAGAGCTTTCATGGCGGCGCCATGGATCTCACCTGAGGTTTGGGTTGTCGTCGCCTCTACACCGCCCTTCGCTGTCACCGGAGGGCAGAGGGAGTTGGATCACTGCCCTCGTAGATGGTGTATCATGGGTGACGGTGGCGGAGGAAGGTGTTATATAGGTGGAGGAGGTTGACGGTTATGTGGTGAAGAGGGGGTTTCGACAGCCGAGGGGTTAATGGAGGAGTGATGGACGTGCATGATGGTGGTTGCGCGAGGATGGGGGATCGAAGGGCGTCGTGAAGGTTGCGTTATGAGAGGAAGAGATGAACGAGGGAGATGGCTAAAAATGGAAGGGGCGACTGACTCGCGAGGCGAAACGGTAGGGGAAGGGGAGTTATGAAGGAGGAAGACGATCTAGTATACGTTGGATTTGGCAATCTGATGGCTAGGATGGAAGCGGGGGTGAAGAGTGGAGATCATATCAAGGTTCTGATCAAGCGAATGAGGTTAAAGTGGTGAAGAGCGGTTACGACGGAGGGATAAGGATGATCCAACAGTCTAGGATGAAGGGATGACGTGGAGTCTGGTGGACCGTAAGATTTGAACGTAATCGGGCGGCTGAGGTGAGGGGCGACGTGGCATTATAGTAGGCGTAGGATGAGGCAGTGATCGAGCGGCTACGGAAAAGGGGAGATATGGCACAAGGGAGGTCGTAGGATAGCGCATGAATCCAACGGCTGAGGTTGAAGCGGTGACGAGCGGTTAGGATCAGATCTGGTAGTCAGATCTGATGGTTATGGTTAAGGCGGCAATGGAGGGCTGAGATGGAGGCAGGGAAGAGAAGATCTGATGGCTTAGGAGGCCGCCGGGTGGCAAGAGAAGAGACGGGCCACGTGGTCGCTCCAGAGAGCGCCACGTGGCCAAATCAGAAAATTCAGAGAATAAATACAAAGATAAACACAGAATAAATAGTTAGAGGCAAAATTAGGAAAAAGTCAAAACATGAAAGTTACTCGTCTCGGCGTGATCTACAGGTTTCATGTAGGACAAAAAGCCAAAAGTGGTCATTTGTACAAAAAGTATTTTTGGGGGTATTTTTAGGAGGATAAAAACACTGAATTTTATCTTTTGATTTGTTTTTGTATTTTTTAGTCTTTTTAAAGGTCAGTGAATTAAGGACAATTAATCTACCTAATTTTTAAGGATTTTTAATGATAAAATAATTACAAGAAGAATAAAAGAAATTAAATAAAAATAATTAAGGGTTAATTGTACACAATATAAGACAAGATAAAAATGGAGAATTAATGGTGATTTATTGGATTAGTTAAGACATGGATTTTAAAATGAGACTTTTAACATGATGAATACGAGATTCATCATACCCCTATACTTAAACTATGCTCGTCCTCGAGCATCTAAAGAATGAAGGAGTCAGATTAATTTCTGACAGTACTAGTGAAGATTTTAAGGCTCAATCTTTCAAAGACCCTTGACCTAAGTGATCTTAAAATTCTTAGTTCATCCATGCTCTAGTCAGAAGGAATCCAACTTCTCTAGTTATCAGACTCTCTTTTTGTACATATAGTATAGGGATATGAAATTTAGTGTACTGCATTTCATGAGAGTCGAGTCGAGGCATCACCCAAAGTTCCAGTCCCAAAGACTCTCCTCTGGACCTCATCCTCAACGCTATGGAATTAGTCTATTCTTGCTTCAATCAACCGTCTCATTAGTTCGTCAGACTTGAAATGTAGATGGATGGCCAGATGATGGAGGGAATGGGACTGTATCTATTTTTCTCTTCCTCACATTGGAACAAGGGGCCTCTCGAGTGCCTTTTTACTCAACACATGTAATTTTTTTAGATTGTTGATCAATGTGTCCGTCAAGAGAGTTGGAGTCGTCTGCACTTGTTTTTATGGGAGTACACCGGGGTGTGTCTCTTTTGAGTATCTAAGATACCTTCGACACCCAGACTTGTAGCATTTACGATGCATAGCCCTTTCTCAGTGTCAGGCCGACTCCTGGTCCTAATTAGCACTTGGTCCAAGTGGACACTTTAAAAATATTTGGGAGCGCTTGCTATTGGTGGAAGCTGATTTTATATTTGACTTAGACGATATAGCTTTTTCTTTGACATTCATTGCTTTTGTTGGCTAGCTCCACTACTTTTACCAAAAGTTGGCGCACACTGATCCACAATATTCATTAAGTTTGATCACAACCTGGCACTTTAGGTAAATATTAAAGAGATAGCATATAAATCTTGTTCACATACTGGCTAGGGTTTTGCTGACACTCAGGTTTTCTGAAGCCTTCATTAACTTTATCCCATCCTCAAATATCATCAAATACGGTCTAAACTCAAATATCTAGTCCTAGTTCCTCAAGTGATAACTCAACTCATCTCATCAATCATGCAGTTGTGGAGGTGCTTGTGCTAATCATATTCTTTTGAAGGTGAAGAGTGCAATATAGCTCTCAAATATTTCAAACTGGGGAAGTGTGGATATTTAAGTTTTAAAAACCTTAATGACTAAGGCCTGTTAACTCAGACTCTCAAGAACACAGAAATCCAGTGTCCTCAAAATCCTCAAGCCTTGAGTGAATGTGAATGTGTCAGGAATACACCAACTCCTTAGTTAGTGATTTTTGTCTGATTTTAGATTTTTGCAGATTTTTATGGATTTTAATTTTACAAATTTTTTAATTCTTTGGAGAGACAATGACTGTCCCAGGCTCAAATGAATAAAAGTATCTACTCTCAGCCAGTATGGGTGTAAGTACGAGCCGATAAATGGACCCATGATCCTTAAGGACAGAGCCATATGCAGTGTCCTTTAAACCACCCCCTCTGCTAAGGGAGACCGAAGTTCCCTCACTAAAAGTGTCTACTAAGCCTAGTAGTCAGAGTCTAATTCAAATAAAGTTCTTCAAATTTTCCTTTTTCATTTTTTTTTTCATTTTTTTATTTTTTGAAAAAGGGTTATTTACACAGATTAATCCCTCAATTGTAAGAAAACATTTTTACAAGTTTTTACAAAACTCAGTTCACAGGTTTATCAAAGTCAAGCCCGAAAAAATTTTTTTCAAAAAGCTTAAAAATACGAGCTATGACTAAAGTAATTATACGGTAATATACGGTATACCCCCTATACTTAAATTTTGCTATGTCCTCATAGCACAAGTGATATGAAGCCATGGCTCGATCAAATATAGGGTGATATAGCGGAATTGATGTGGAGGATCCCCCTATACTTAGGTCAAGAATTGACCTAAGTACAAGAAGATAATTTGAGAGAAGGATGAGCAGGCGGGTCCCCCCTATACATAGGCTACAAATAGCCTGAGTAAGGTCTGAGTTAGGGGGGATCTGTACTATGATACAAGGGTAGAGGGGTGTGGGGGGGGGTTGGTGAATTATACAGAAAGAGAGAGAGATAGAGTGTGTGAAATATACGGAGGGATAGGGGGGGTGAGTGTGTATGTGCAAGTGTGTGTGTGTGTGGGGGGGGGGGGGTAGATACAAAAACTAGAAATAAATATGCACATGCAACAATTTTTTTTACAGTATGCAATGCAGGATGACTGATAAAGAGTCCTAGAATTCTCTTCGCTTCTTCTACGGCCTCTTCAGCGGAAGCTCTCTACTTCTTGCCTCCAAGAAGATCAAGCGTCCTCGATTTTCATGGGCCCTGCCACAAAAGAGAAAAGTTAGACGAATACATAGGAAATTAATCAACAGTCATGGTTCAAAAAATGATGCATGAAATGAGGACCTAAAATTTTAAAATTATTCAACAAAGATAAATTCAATAAATAAATTAAGTTAGGTCGTGTCTCCGACAACGACACCATTTGATAAACGCGAAATTCACCTCTTTAATAATCGGTAATTGTAGTATAGGAGGCGAAAATTGGTAGATCAAAGTACTACAATCTTTTGAAAGTTGTGGAGTATTTATACATGGCAAGTCTACCAAGGTCGAACACAAGGACACATCTACTTATTCTATTTATCGAATTTGGATTCATGAAGCTCATGTATGAATAAATTCTCAATTTCAGGTCTGCAAGATGCGCTATGCTAATTACAGTGTAATACTATGATGTATGTAATTTTTAGTTGATTTTTATGCAATTTGATGTGATGAATGAGTAATTATGCAAGGTTACATGTATGCTAAACAAAAGACTACAAAAATACCCTAAAAGTATGAGCAACATAATAGAAAATGAAATCAGAGCCATTTTAATCCCAACATTAAAACGATCATCCAATCAGAGCAAGTATGAGTAGAGGAGAGTCATTATCTAACACGAAAATTCACTTCATTTAATATGATTTCGGATGAGAAAATTATATATGCCATGTTGTAGATGAGGAAAGAAGGATCAAAACGACACAAGAAAAATGCAGTTCGGACCTAAGATGCTCAAGTTATGAAGAAAACAATGAAGGAGCATAATTGCAATAAAAATGCAAAAAAAAATAAAATTGATAAATATTGCATTTAGGTCCAAGGAGGGACCTAAATGAAAAAGCCAAAACCCGATGGAGGCATGTCTGCAATTACTCTTGAAGTGCGGGCCCTTAATTGTAATTTTCAAAACTCGCAAGGGTCTCCCTATAAATACTCCAGAAGCACACGTGAGGCACATGCTTGGAGGACCTCTTTGTAATATCTGAAAGCTGCAGGGTCATCGATGCAAGGTGAAGTTGGCTCGTGCTGACGTGTCTTCAGGATGTATCTTCGGGTGGTGGTTCGGGTGTCCCGAGTCTCCAGCTTCGGTGAAGGCGACGTGGAGCTCTCCAAGCCATTGGATGGTCACCGCAGGGAACCATCCAACGACACATGTGCTTCATCTTCCCCGGAGGAGGAGTGGCGGAAACGGAACTCCGGCGAGCTCGCCAGATCCCTTCCGTGCTCGCCCGCGCACGTAGAGGGTCCCCGGAGCTCGATTGACATCTAGCGAGGACGATTGATTGAAGATGGAGCTTCGTGGGTAGCTGTAGCAGGCGCACGACAACCCATCGTCGGAGATGAAAGCTGAGATCGGAGCTTGTGTGGAGACTCCGTCCATTGATGAATAGGACCTGCAAATGTTAGGATAGCCAAAGCGTGCGAGTTTGTGGATGTGCGTGAGTTGGGGTGAATTGGGAGCCAAACGGAGGTGAAGAAGGTGGCGGCTCTGGTGGGTCCTCCGCCGTGATGATGGAGGCACTAGATGGGGCAGCTGAGGGGTTCTGGAGGGAGGAAAAGGGGGTGCGAAGGTTGTTTGTGGTTGGCGAAGATATGAAGGTGGTTAAGTGGTAGAGATGATGATGATAAGCGGTGAGATAATTCGGAGATAAATGATGGAAATTAGGAGATGGGTACCTAGTCGTAGAGGGAACTTTGGCAGAGGAAGTGACCTGGGATGAGCTCCATGGGGGCTCGGGGTCATCGCCCAGCGTGCGCGGCCGATGCACGGAGCTCGGGCTACCGCCGTTGGTGGCGGAGCTTTCATGGAGGAACCATGGATCTCACCTTAGGTATGGGTCATTGTCGCCTCTACACCGCCCTCCGCTATCACCAGAGGGCGGAGAGAGCTAGTCCACAGCCCTCGTAGATGGTGGATCATGGGTGACGATGGCGGAGGAAGGTGTTATATTGGTGGAGGAGGTCGATGGTTACATGGTGAAGAGGGGGGTTTCGACGACCGAGGGGTTAATGGAGGAGTGATGGCCGTGCGTGATGGTGGTTGCGCGAGGATGGGGGATCGAAGGGCCTCGTGAAGGTGGCGTTACGAGAGGAAGGGGTGAACGAGGGAGATGGCTAAAAATGGAAGGGGCGGCTGACTCGCGAGGCGAAACGGTAGGGAAGGGGAGTTACGGTGGTGGAAGACAATCTCCTAGCCGTTGGATCTTGCGATCGGACGGCTAGCATGGAAGAGCGGGTGAAGGGTGTAGATTCAATCAAGGTTCTGATCAAGCGGCTGAGGTTAAAGTGGTGACAAGCGGTTAGATGGAGGGATAAGGAAGATCCAACAGTCTAGGATGAAGGGATGATGTGGAGTCTGGTGGACCGTAGGATTTGAACGCGATCGGGAGGCTAAGGTGAGGGGCGACGTGGCACTATAGTAGGCGTAGGATGAGGCGGTGATCGAGCGTCTACGGAAAAGGGGAGATGTGGCACAAGGGAGTCCGTAGGATAGAGCATGAATCCAACGGCTGAGGTCGAAGCGGTGACAAGCAGTTAGGATCAGATCTGGTAGTCAGATCCTATGGCTGTGGTTAAGGCGACAATGGAGGTCTGAGATGGAGGCACGGAAGAGAACATCTAACGGCTCAGGAGGCCGCCGGGAGGCAAGAGAAGAGGCGGGTCACATGGTCGCTCCAGAGAGCGCCACGTGGCCCAATCAGAAAATTCAGAGAAAAATACAAAGATAAATACAGAATAAATAGTTAGAGGGAAAATTAGGAAAAAGTCAAAACATGAAAGTTGCTCGTCTCTACAACATGTAGGATAAAAAGCCAAAAGAGGTCATTCGTACAAAAAGTATTTTTGGGGTTATTTTTAAGGGGGATAAAAACACCGAATTTTATCTTTTGATTTGTTTTTGTATTTTTTAGTCTTTTTAAAGGTCAGTGAATTATGGACAATTAATCTACCTAAGTTTTAGGGATTTTTAATGATAAAATAATTACAAGATGAATAAAGGAAATTAATTACAAATAATTAAGGGTTAATTGTACACAATATAAGACAAGATAAAAATGGTGAATTAATGGTGATTTTTAAGACATGGGTTTTAATATGAGACTTTTAGCATGATGAATACGAGATTCATCATACCCCTTTACTTAAACCATGCTCGTCCTCGAGCATATAAGGAATGAAGGAGTCGCATTAATTCTTGACAGTACAAGTGAAGATTTTAAGGCTCAATCTTTCGAAGACCCTTGACATAAGTGATGCTAAAATTCTTAGTTTATCCATGCTCTAGTTAGAAGGAATCCAACTTCTCTAATTATCAGCCTCTCTTTTTGTACATATAGTATAAGGATGTGAAATTTAGTATACTGCATTTCATGAGAGTCGAGTCCAGGCATCACCCAAAGATCCAGTCCCAAAGACTCTCCTCTGGACCTCATCCTCAACACAAGGGGATAAGTCTATTCTTGCTTCAGCCAACCATCTCATTAGTTCGTCAGACATGAAATGTAGATGGACGGACAAGTGATGGTGGGAATGGGATTGTGCCTATTTTTCTCTTCCTCACATTGGAACAAGGGGCCTCTCGAGTGCCTTTTTACTCAACACATGTAATTCTTTTAGATTGTTGAACAATGTGTCCGTCAAGAGAGTTGGAGTCGTCTGCACTTGTTTTTCTGGGAGTACACCGGGGTGTGTTTCTTTTGAATATCTAAGATACCTTCGACACCCAAATTTGTAGCATTTACGACCCAGAGCCCTTTTTCGGTGTCAGCTCGACTCCTGGTCCTAATTAGCGCTTAGCCCAAGTGGACACTTTAAAAATGTTTGGGAGTTCTCGCCATTGGTAGAAGCTCATTTAATATTTGACTTAGACGATAGGGCTTTTTCATTGACATTTCATTGCTTTCGTTGGCTAGCTCCACTGGTTTTACCAAAAGTTGGCGCACACTGATCAACTATATTCATTAAGTTTCATCACACCCTGGAACTTTAGGTAAATATCAAAGAGATAGCATATGAATCTTGTTCACATACTGGCTAGGGTTTTGCTGACACTCAGGTTTTCTGAAGCCTTCATTAACTTTATCTCATCCAAGAATATCATCAGATCGAGTCTAAACTCAAATCTCTATTCTTAGTTCCTCAAGTGATAACTCAAATCATCTCATCAATCATGCAGTTGTGGAGGTGCTTGTGCTGACCATATTCTTTTGAAGGTGAAGAGTACAATACAGCGCTCAAATCTTTCAAACTAGGGAAGTGTGGATATTTAAGTTTTACAAACACTAATGACTAAGGCATGTTAACTCAGACTCTCAAGATCACAGAAATCCAGTGTCCTCAAAATCCTCAAGCCTTGAGTGATTGTGAATGTGCCAGGAATACACCAACTCCTTTGTTAGTGACTTTTGTGCGATTTTTGATTTTTGCAGATTTTTATGGATATTTATTTTACAATTTTTTTAATTCTTTGGAGAGACAATGACTGTCCCAGGCTCAATTGAATAAAAGTATCTAGTCTTAGCCAGTATGGGTGTAAGTACGGGCCGATAAACGGACCCGTGATCCTTAAGGATGGAGCCATATGTGGTGTCCTTTAAACCACCTACTCTGCTAAGGGAGACTGAAGTTCCCTCACTGAAAGTGTCTACTAAGCCTAGTAGTCGGAGTCCAATTCAAAGAAAGTTTTTTAAATTTTCATTTTTCATTTTTCATTTTTTTCTTTTTTTCTATTTTTTGAAAAAAGGTTATTTACATGGATTAATCCCTCATTTGTAAGAAAACCTTTTTACAAGTTTTTACAAAACTCTGTTCACAGGTTTACCAAAGCCAAGCCTGAAAACAAAATTTTCAAAAAATTTAAAAATACGAGCTATGACTAAAGTAAATATTCGGTAATATACGGTATTCCCCCTATACTTAAATTTTACTATGTCCTCATAGCACAAGTGATATGAACCCATGGCTCGATCAAATATAGAGTGATATAGAGGAACTGAGGAGGAGGATCCCCCTATACTTAGGTCAAAAATGGACCTAAGTACAAGAAGATAATTTGAGGGAAAGATGAGTAGGCGGGTCCCCCCTATACTTAGGCTACAAATAGTCTAAGTGAGGTCTGAGTTAGGGTGGATCTGTACTATGATATAAGGGTGGAGGGGTGGGGGGGTTGGTGAATTATACAGAAAGAGAGAGAGAGTGTGTGAAATATACAGAGGGATAGGGGGGGGGGGTGAGTGTGTATGTGCAAGTGTGTGTGTGTGGTGGGGGGGGGGGGTGAGTGTGTATGTGCAAGTGTGTCTCTGTGGGGGGGGGGGGGTATATCATCAAGTGATCTACTCTCTTTTTTTACAACATGCAAAAATTAGAAATAAATATGCACATGCAACAATTTTTTTATAGTAGGAAATACAGGATGACTGATAAAGAGTCCTAGAATTCCCTTCGCCTACTTCTTCTGCGGCCTCTTCAGCGGAAGCTCTCGACTTCTCGCCTCCATGAAGATCAAGCGTCCTCGATTTCCATGGGCCCTGCCACAAAAGAGCAAAGTTAGAAGAATACATAGGAAATTAATCAAGTCATGATGCAAAAAATGATGCGTGAAATGAGGACCTAAAAAATTAAAATTATTCAACAAAGATAAATTCAATAAATAAATTAAGTTAAGTCGTGTCCCCGGCAACGACGCCATTTGATGAACGTGAAATTCACCTCTTTAATAATCGGTAAGTGTAGTATAGAAGGCAAAATTTGGTGGATCAAAGTACCACAATCTTTTGAATGTTGTGGAGTATTTACACTTGTTAAGTCTACCAGGGTCGAACACAAGGACACAGGTACTTATTCTATTTATCGAATTTTGATTCATGAAGCTCATGTATGAATAAATTCTCAATTTCAGGTCTGCAAGATGCGCTATGCTAATTACAATGCAATACTATGATGTATGCAATTTTTAGTTGATTTTTATGCAATTTGAAGTGATGGATGAGTAATTATGCAAGGTTACATGTATGCTAAACAAAAGATTACAAAAATACCCTAATAGTATGAGCAACATAATAGAAATGATATCAGAGTCATTTTATTCCCAACATTAAAAACGGTCATCCAATTGGAGCAAGTATGAGTAGAGCAGAGTCATCATCTAACACAAAAAGTCACTTCATTTTATATGATGCCGGATGAGAAAATTAAATATGCCATGATGTAGATGGGGAAACAAGGATCAAAACGACACTAAAATCATGTAATTTGGACCTAAGATGCTCAAGTTATGAAGAAAACAATGCATGTGCATAATTGTAATAAAAATACAAAAAAAAGGAGGAACCTAAATGCAAATACGAAAACCCGATGGGGGCATGTCTGCAATTACTCTTGAAGAGTAGGCCCTTAATTTTAATTTTCAAAAGTCGCAAGGGTCTCCGTGTAAATACTCCAAGCGCACACGTGAGGCACACACTTGGAGAACCTCTTTGTAATATCTGAAAGCTGTAGGGTCGTCGATGCAAGTTACCTCCTCCCCACGTGCTGAGCACGCGAGGGGGCTTGGTTCGGGAGGCGAAGTTTGCTCGGGCTGACGTGGCTTCATGATGTATCTTCAGGTGGTGGTTCGGGTGTCCCGAGCCTCCAGCTTCGGTGAAGGCGAGGTGGAGCTCTCCAAGCCATTGGATGGTCACCGCAGGGCACCATTCAACGGCTCATGTGCTTCATCTTCCCCGGAGGAGGGGCGACGGAAACGGAACTCCCACGAGCTCGCCAGAGCCCTTCCGTGCTCGTCCGCACACGTAGAGGGTCACCGGAGCTAGATTGACATCTGGCGAGGACGGTTGATGGAAGATGGAGCTTCGAGGGTATCTGTAGGTGGCGCACGACATCCCGTCATCGGAGATGAAAGCTGAGATCAGAGCTTGTGTGGAGACTCCGACCATTGATGAATATGACCTGTAGATGTTAGGATAACCGAAGAGTGCTATTTTGTGGATGTGTGTGAGGTGGTGTGAATTGGGAGCCGAGCGGAGGTGAAGTAGGTGGCGGCTCTGGTGGGTCCTCCCCGGTGATGATGGAGGCACTGGATCGGGAAGCGGAGGGGTTCAAGAGGGAGGAAAAGGGGGTGCGAAGTTTGGTGGTTGGCAAAGATATGAAGGTGGTTAAGTGGTAGAGATGATGATGATAGGCGGTGAGATAATTCGGAGATAAATGATGGAAATTAGGAGATGGGAACCTAGTCGTAGAGGGAACTTTGGCGGAGGAAGTGACCTGGGATGAGCTCCATGGGGGCTCGGGGTCGTCGCCCAGTGTGCGCGGTCGGTGCACGGTGCTCGGGCTGCCGTCGTTGGTGGCTAAGCTTTTATGGCGACGCCATGGATCTTACCGGAGGTCTGGGTCGTCGTCCCCTCTACACCGCCCTCCGCTGTCATCGGAGGGTGGAGGGAGCTGGGTCACATCCCTCGTAGATGGTGGATCATGGGTGACGGTGGTGGAGGAAGGTGTTATATTGGTGAAGGAGGTTGACAGTTACGTGGTAAAGGGGGGGGGGTTCGACGTCCGAGGTGTTAATGGAGGAGTGATGGCCGTGCATGATAGTGGTTGCGTGAGGATGGGGGATCGAAGGGCTTCGTGAAGGTGGCGTTACGAGAAGAAGGGGTGAATGAGGGGCATGGCTAAAAATGGAAGGGGCGGTTGACTCGGGAGGCGAAACAATAGGGAAGGTCTGTTATGGAGGAGGAAGACGATCTCCTAGTCGTTGGATCTGGCGATCGGATGGCTAGGACGGAAGCACGAGTGAAGGGTGGGGATCAGATCAAGGTTTGATCAAGCGGTTGAGGTTAAAGTGGTGACGAGCGGTTACGATGGAGGGATAAGGAAGATCCAACACCTAGGATGAAGGGATGACGTGGAGTCTAGTGGACTATAGGATTTGAACGCAATCGAGCAGCTGAGGTGATGGGCGATGTGGCACTATAGTAGGCGTAGGATGAGGCGGTGATCAAGCAGGTACGAAAAATGGGAGACATGGCACAAGGGAGGCCATAGGATAGCGCATGAATCGGAGGGCTGAGGTTGAAGCGGTGATGAGCGGTTAGGATCAGACCTGGTAGTCAGATCTGATGGTTGTGGTTAAGGCGGCAATGGAGGGCTGAGATGGAGGCGGGGAAGAGAAGATCTGACAGCTCAGGAGGCCACCGGTTGGCAAGAGAAGTGGCGGGCCACGTGGTCAGTCCAGAGAGCGCCACGTGGACCAATCAGAAAATTCAGAGAATAAATATAAATATAAATACAGAATAAATAGTTAGAGGCAAAGTTAGGAAAAAGTCAAAACATGAAAGTTGCTCGTCTCGATGAGATATACAAGTTTTATGTAGGACAGAAACCCAAACGAGGTCATTTGTAGAAAAAAATATTTTTGGGGGTATTTTTAAGGGGGATAAAAACACCGAATTTTATCTTTTGATTTGTTTTTGTATTTTCTAGTCGTTTTAAAGTTCAGTGAATTATGGACAATTAATCTACCTAATTTTTAGGGATTTTAATGAGAAAATAATTACAAGAAGAATAAAGGAAATTAAATACAAATTATTAAGGGTTAATTGTACACAATATAAAATAAGATAAAAATGGAGAATTAATGGTGATTTTTATTGGATTAGTGAAGACAGGGGTTTTAATATGAGACTTTTAGCATTATGAATAGGAGATTCATAATACCCTATACTTAAACTATGCTCGTCCTCGAGAATCTAAAGAATGAAGGAGTCAGATTAATTCCTGACAGTACATTTGAAGATTTTAAGGCTCAATCTTTCGAAGACCCTTGACCTAAGTGATCCTAAAATTCTTAGTTTATCCATGCTCTACTCAGAAGGAATCCAACTTCTCTAATTATCAGACTCTCTTTTTGTACACATAGTATAATGATATGGAATTTAGTGTACTGCATTTCATGAGAGTCGAGTCGAGGCATCACCCAAAGTTCCAGTCCCGAAGACTCTCCTCTGGACCTCATCCTAAACACTATGGAATAAGTCTATTCTTGCTTCTGTCAACTGTCTCATTAGTTTGTCAGACATGAAATGTAGACGGATGGCCAGATGATGGAGGGAATGGGATTGTGTCTATTTTTCTCTTCCTTACATTGGAACAAGGGGCCTCTCGAGTGCCTTTTTACTCAACACGTGCATTTTTTTAGATTGTTGATCAATGTGTCCGTCAAGAGAGTTGGAGTCATCTGCACTTGTTTTTCTGGGAGTACACTGGGGTGTGTCTCTTTTGAGTATCTAAGATACCTTCGACACCCGGACTTGTAGCATTTACGATGCGGAGCCCTTTTTCGGTGTTAACCCGACTCCTGGTCCTAATTAGCGCTTGGTCCAAGTGACACTATAAAAATGTTTGGGAGCGCTCGCCATTGGTGGAAGCTCATTTTAATATTTGACTTAGATGGTAGAGCTTTTTCATTGACATTTCATTGCTTTTGTTGGCTAGCTCTGCTGCTTTTACCAAACGTTGGCGCACACTGATCAACAATATTCATCAAGTTTCATCACACCCTGGCACTTTAGGTAAATATAAAAGTGATAGCATATGAATCTTGTTCACATACTGGCTAGGGTTTTGCTGACACTCAGGTTTTCTGAAGCCTTCATTAACTTTATCCCATCCTCGAATATCATTAGATCGAGTCTAAACTCAAATCTCTTCCTAGTTTCTCAAGTGATAACTCAACTCATCTCATCAATCATGCAGTTGTGGAGGTGCTTGTGCTGACCATATTCTTTTGAAGGTGAAGAGTGCAATATAGCGCTCAAATCTTTCAAACTAGGGAAGTGTGGATGTTTAAGTTTTAAAAATCCTAATGACTAAGGCATGTTAACTCAGACTCTCAAGATCACAGAAATCCAGTGTCCTCAAAATCCTCAAGCCTTGAGTGAATGTGAATTTGTCAGGAATAAACCAACTCCTTAGTTATTGACTTTTGTGTGATTTTTTATTTTTGGAGATTTTTATTGATTTTTATTTTACAAATTTTTTTAATTCTTTGGAGAGACAATGACTGTCCCAGGCTCAAATGAATAAAAGTATCTACTCTCAGCCTGTGTGGGCGAAAGTATGAGCCGATAAACGGACCCGTGATCCTTAAGGACATAGCCATATGCAGGGTCCTTTAAACCATCCAGTTATCTAAGGGAGATTGAAGTTCCCTCACTGAAAGTGTCTACTAAGCCTAGTAGTCAGAGTCTAATTCAAAGAAAGTTTTTCAATTTTTCAATTTTTCTTTTTTTAAAAAAGGGTTATTTACACAAATTAATCCCTCAATTGTGAGAAAACATTTTTACAAGTTTTTAAAAAACTCATTTCATAGGTTTACCAAAGCTAAGCCCGAAAACAAAATTTTCAAAAAGATTAAAAATACGATCTATGGCAAAAGTAAATATACGATAATATACGGTATACCAACTATACTTAAATTTTCTATGCCCTCATAGCACAAGTGATATGAAGCCATGGCTCGACCAAATATAGGGTGATATAGCGGAATTGAGGAGGAGGATCTCCCTATACTTAGGTCAAAAATGGACCTAAGTATAAGAAGATAATTTGAGGGAAGGATGAGTAGGCGGGTCCACCCTATTCTTAGGATACAAATAGCCTAAGTGAGGTCTGAGTTAGGGGGGATCTGTACTATGATACAAGGGGGGGGGTTGGTGAATTATACAGAAAGAGAGAGAGAGAGTGTGTGTGAAATATACAGAGGGATATGGGGGGGGGTGAGTGTATATGTGCAAGTGTGTGTGGGGGGGGGGGGGGTAGATCATCAAGTGATCTACTCTTTTTTCTACAACATGCAAAAACTTGAAATAAATATGCACATGCAACAAATTTTATTTACAGTAGGAAATGCATGATGATTGATAAAGAGTCCTAGAATTCCCTTCGCCTACTTCTTCTGCGGCCTCCTCAGCGGAAGATCTCGACTTCTCGCCTCCATGAAGATCAAGCGTCCTCGATTTTCATGGGCCCTGCCACAAAAGAGCAAAGTTAGAAGATTACATAGGAAATTAATCAACGGTCACGATGCAAAAAATGATGCAAGAAATGAGGACCTAAAATTTTTAAATTATTCAACAAAGATAAATTCAATAAATAAATTGAGTTAAGCCGTGTCGCCAGCAATGACGCAATTGGATGAACGCGAAATTCACCTCTTTAATAATCGGTAATTGTAGTATAGGAGGCGAAATTCGGTAGATCAAAGTATTGTTGGAAATGCAAGCCCACGGCGAGCCATTATGCAATAAATGTTATTGCAAATATCATTCCCTGATCTGAAATGAAGAATGAATAATTTGTATAATAGGTCCCATAGTACAATTAGGGTTATGTAGCATGGCCATCTTAATAATCATACAGCTGTTGATTCAACTATTGAATCATAGAGGCTGGTGCTTGGATGAATATCTAAAGGGTTAGATTGAGGACTCATCAAGCACCATCAAATGATTGTTAAGATATGATCTCCAACCTGAGTAGGAGATGGCAATCCTTATCTCTGAAGGATGATATTTGACCGACCTCTTGATGCAGGTCCTCTGCATAGGAATAGAGATTCGGAGGTGTCAGATTAGCTAGGTCAAAGAGTTGACTTAATGAGATCGAGATAACCAAAGTCCTATATCGTATGCTATCATGATATATGCATACATCCTCTGACCGGAGACAGATGTGTTGCTATATGCCTAAGTATGTACATTTGGCAGACCAATAGGTTGATGACCTAATCAAGGTCTATACACCGGCACGCTGGTGTGCATATAAGGGCATACGAGTAATACGATCTCTCAAAGGGATCATACAAGTTCAGTTACTGAACCAGAAGACATACCTCACTCATGAGATATTGGGAAGAATCAAATTTCATGCGCATGGTCGTCTCGCTTTGGAAGCTTGACTGAATTTGTAGGTTTGATATGTACTTTTGGAAAGTATATGATCAAGACCTAGGTATGATATACGCTTTTGGAAAGTGTATGATCGATACCAACTCCCAATGATCGAATGAGAAACTTACTGATAAAACCATGAAGTAGACAGTATAAAGTTGATCCGATACTTCGGGTTTAATCTGAGTCTTCCAATATGCAAGATGTACAGGTATTAGGAATACCTGAGGGTGATTTGATCATAAACGATTGTATAACCATGACGCTTCCATTCCTAGGGAGTGATGAAACGGGTCTGGATTTTAGTGACTCCTCTCATTAGAGAAGTGATCTGATTTTGGTCCAAGTGTTGGACATTGATCTGAATGTGATTCAGATACAATGAGAAGATTAGATTTACGGTCTTGATTTAATCAAGCATCTATGGGAGGCCCGCGATCTGGATTTGAGATACGATCTCAATATCTATGTCACTATACGTGGAACAATACAATCGCCCTGTCCTTATCTCCAAGTATCTGCGGAGAGATTGCATTATTCTTGAATGGTTCGACAATTATTCCATAAGATCTAAGCAATGAAGAAATGATGATTAAATGTGATTTAAACATATTGATATGTGAAGAAATTATCAAATGTAATTAAATGTGATTTAATTATTATGGATAAGAATAATGTGGATAGAAATATCCAATTATTCATAATATATTATAAATGTGATTTATAATGTATTAGAGAGAGATAATTATAATTTATATGTGTTGATTAATTATTATGTGTATTGGATACACATTGTGTAATTAATTGACAATGTAAATTATATGTTGTTTTGGGTTGCGAATATGATTCACAATTTTTCCATGGCAAGATTGCAATATTCTCATATATAATTGTGAATTATTTTTGAAGAATAAAAGCCAACAAAAGTTGGAAAATAAATAAAGAGATTTCCATGAAGATATGCAATCTCATGACATGTCATGAGATTGCTCTCCTCATGGAGAGCTTGGGCGGCACCCAATTCCAAATAGGAATGGGTGGCCGTCCATATGGAATGTACATGGAGATGTAATCTCCATGTATATTCTCTCCTTATATATTTGATGTGATTTAGGACTAATTTATATTTGATTTTGTCAAATATATTTTAACCTAAATTTGTTGGTTTTACCAACAACAATCTTGACCATTGGATTAACATAAATCAATCTCACCCATTGATTTTATGTGTCCCATGGATTGAGATCCATGGATCCCAAAACCCTATAAATAGAGAGACATACCATGCTCTCTCTTGACACATGATTATTGGAGCTCTCTCTCTCTCTTTCTTCTCTACACACGTCAGCCCTCTCTCCCTCTAATAATGGTGGCCGTCCACCAAACCCTAGAGGAGAGAACCGTCGTCGCCTTCGCCACCGCGCCGCTGCTTCGACATTCTTCGGTTCTCCGTCTTCTTGGAGAGTTCCTCTCACGAAGGAGACGTTTGATCTCGTGCGACGAGATCAGGAGCAACCACGCTTGGATCATCTTCTTGGATTGCGAGGACAACGCGATTCATCCCCGCGCTCGCAAGCGGTCTCGCCGACGATCGGACTTGAGACAGGAGGTCTCTTCCTTTAGAGACTTGATCAGCCACGCTTCAAGAGGTATTGCATTATACTTGTTGTGGTTATAGATGAAACGATCTGAGAATGGTTCTCGGATCATGTGGTTTCATCGAATAAAATTTTTAAATTCCGCTGCACCGAACAACTAGTATGACTAGTCGTTCTTCGTCGTATCCGATACAACGATCACGCTTCTGTGATGCTCTTGAGGATAATTCAATATCCTTAAAGTGGTATCAGAGCCTTAGGTCGATGGTTTTGAATATGATTCGAAAACCGAGGACGACTTGGGTTCGTTAAGGTCGCGAAAGTTTTATCGCATTTGATTTCACAGATCTGTTTAGTAAATAAATTCGGCACTTTTTAAATTGTTTAAACACGAATTTAATACTTGGATTTTGTTCCCCATTAAATAAGGAAACCATAGGATCTGAGTTTGTATAAATCGGATTTCGTATGCTCAAGATATGGTTGTTTTATTGAACATGTATGCACTGTTGCGGGAACTGTAGATCTGAATGTGATTAAAATGTTAAGTACTGTTTATAATTGCCTAGAAATGCGTGAAACATCACTTGGATTCTGTCCTAAATCAAATTAGCAATCTATGAAAATTGATTTTGTCTAATTTGGATTTAATATGATTGAGATATGCTAATTTTAGTAAGTAGGGGTCACTGCTGAAATTACATTCCTAATCTAGAACCATGTGATTGTCAATTAGTGAAATTAATTGTTAATTTCGTGAAATAATCATGAAAAATATTTGTGAAATATTGGAAGTTGATTATTTACATAATTGACATGGCCTCAACCAATTAATTGATAAGATTTGATCTAAATCTTAATTGGAAACACAATCGTCAAACTTGATGCTTGTATAGTGACTGTCATTTAATAAATTAGTGAAATTAAATTGTTTAATTTCCTAGAATAATTGTGCATAAATATTTGTGAAATATTTGATGATAATTATTCCCTTAAATGACATTGCCTTAACCAATAATTGATTAGATGTGATCTAGATCACTAATTGGTTACATGATCAACATTCCAACAAACATGTTGCTTGAATAGGACTTGGGATTTGTTTAGCAAATCTCATTATAATGTTAATCAAAATTTTTTTTGATTATTATTATATGGTATAATTTCGGTTGAAGAACCGATGATCATCTCGAGTACAAAATGATTTATTTTGCATTATCCTTTCCCGAGGTGGATATGGTATCTAGTCGAAGAGCATTGGGGTTGCGGGTTGCAACGTATGTGGTCCGTCCCACTCTCGTCGGTACTGGCCATGACAGCGGGTAGGGTTCGTATAATGCTTAAGAAATCATGATGTATTTCTAATTATTAAAATTTGAAATAATACGTATTTGAGATAATACCATAATTCAAGTAACTATTAAAATGTTTGTTGGATATTAATTGGATCATTAATTTAATATGATTAGATTAATTGGAATCCAATTAAAACTTAAAACACTCTATTATGAATAGAGATGTTATTTCCCTTGGAAGAATTAATCATAATGAATATGATTCATAATGATTAATTAGAATTTGAATATGATATGGAGGATCACATAAGTGACATCCATGGTCTCCCGTCAAGGCGAAGGGTTCCGTCGCCAGGGATTGTATGTGGGAGACGCCTGTCCGAAGTGACAACTCCCGTATGCAAGCGCATCTGGATCGGGCTCTTCGCTTCTCGAAAGAGTAAGGTCGTATGCGTAGTGACCCCAATATCGGGTCCTCATATTATTGGGGCGATATTGGATTGCGCATAGCGAGTTGTATTCCTGTTGATGGTTGGTTCAATTAATGACGAGTAAACATTGCCTTAGGGGTGCTGGGCTCGGGTATTAAAGACCAAATTGGGAGATACAAGTTGGACTTGCAAGGAGGAATGTGTTCCCGCTTCTTTTTATCCGAGTTGTAGGTTCTCATATTATTGGGATGCAACAAAGATAAGGAAGGAGATCCCAGATCTTGCTTGAGATATAATGGTAAGTATATCTCTTACATTGAAAGTGATTATAGGAATGAACTTTCAATGTTGACATGGCAAGACAACTTTGATATAAAAATTCCTAAATCAAAGTAAAATATGTATATATAAATACATACATCTATGCAAATTTCTTATTTCAGATAATCCTTCATTAAAACCCACTCAATGATATACTCAATAGTAACCAGTGAAATATCTTGGATTGGACTCATGATCCAGATATTGTACTTGCAATTGAACACATAATGTATGTGGTTGCAATATGCAAGTTTCCTCATAATAATGAGGAATGACAATTAAATAGATGATAGGAGTACAACCCTAGGGTTTGTATGTCTCTATAGTCTTGGTATCATCAAATGTACTTTGGAAGTGACATATTGATGATGATCATATTTATCATATAATCCTTATAAAATCAATGAAGATTTTCTGGCATACATATGTGCTCTTGACATTTAATCATGAGTGGCATGGTTCTCTGCATCATGTAGAATGGTAGCTCTATAAAGAGATGATGTATTCAAATTGTTTGAGTACCTACCTGAACCTATGTTTTAAGAGTTTAGATGGATGTAGATGATGAGTGTCATTATTCTACTATCTATACTCTAGTCATTCATGAAGCTTCATAATATTCATATTGTATGAATTTAATGAAGCATGTATAAATGTTGAAAAACTCTTACTTTGAATTCTTTTGAATTTAAAATAAGAGATCCTCTATCTTGAGCAATGGTTGCTTATAGATAAAGGGAGCGCAATAGAAGCATGGGTTGGACCCAAGAAAGAAGGAAAGTCAAAGAGTTGACTGGACTTCTGTGACTTCCATATGACATCCAAAGAGTTGGATGAATGCCAATACTGCAATAAGTTGATGTGTTGATAGTATGACTATCAAGTCTGTCTAGAATCCTTAGAAAAGGACTCAGATGGAGCATCAGAATAATCTACATAAATCATTGATATTGACTTACTTATTGAATAAGATAAAGTCAAATAATTGTATCTCAATCTTCTGATGACATTTGCAATGGGTTGCATATGTTTTAGAAGACTGGAAAATTTGATCTTAAAGGTTTATAGTTATCCACGTGAATATTGATGCAATTGTTGCAACAATCTCTGTTGGATTAATAGACTTGTGAATTTCAGCGGGAGAGCTCTTAGTCTTAGAGAATGTCTCTGTGACCTAGATATTAGAATACACTCATTGTTTATTTCTAAATGTTGGAAATAAACATGAATTCTGAGGTAGAACTATCATAAAGAATTATGATGGAGATATTTCAGATAGTAATAAAAAATCTGGTGGACTCCACTAAATTAGAAAAAATTAATGAATGGTTCATTAATATTTCTAAATATTGAAATTAAAACCTTTATAAGATCAATAGGAGGATGAAGATCATTTGAAAATGATCTAGCATCGAGCCTTGGACATTTGTCTATCGATTTGATCAATAGACTAGTAAGAGATGAAACTTTAGAATGTCTAAAATTTCAAAACTTACATACTTATGAATATTGTATTCAAAGTAAAATGTCCAATACACCCTTCTTTGGGAATGGTGTAAGATGTCAAGGTATTCAGGATCTCATACATATTGATGTATACGGATCATCTATATCATAGTAAACATTATGGATATGTGATATCTATCGATGATTATGTATGATATGAGATTTCTTCTCTTCACCTAAAGAAACCTTTGAAATGTTCAAAGATTTCATAATTTTGGTTTAGAACCAAAGATTGAAGTAAGATAAAATGAATTTGATATAATCTATGTAGCATGTACCTGTTAGATGAATTCAAAGAATACCTTATGGATATATGAATATCAGTTCTATCTCAATCATCCTAACACACCTTAACTCAATAGAGTTATAGGGAGATACAATTGAATCATGTGTGACATGATCTTATCAATGATGAATTTTAACATAATTATCCCTTAATTTCCAGGTATATATGTGTAGTAGAGACTACAATGTATATCCTTAACAAGGTTCCATGTATGTTGGAATCTAGCACTTGAGAGTGCTGCTTCATTAGTAAAATAAAGGATGGTATTGGATACCTACTTTATGACCTTGAAATTCTTAAAGTATCTCATCTCTGAGAATGAGATTCTTAGAGGTTTGGACTCTTGAGAATCAAGATAAAATGAAGTATAGGAACTCATTTAATCTTGAGAAGATAATGAGGCTCCTGAAATTGGAAACTAAAAGGACAATTAAAGATGAAACACTAATACCTCTTCAAATGAGTTTGAGGATGGATTCCATGTGTTAGAGAATTCTGACAATGATCGAACTTCATGTGATGAAGCTTCTGAAGATCATAGCATGGATAGATGGATGTTAGCAATGAAAGTCTAATGCAGACTTCGTATACAAGTGTTGTATATGGACCCTCGAGGATCCACCTATATGGGTAAGACCTGTAAAGGTGTAAATGGATCTTCAAGAGAAAGGGAACCTGATGAGAAGGTAGAGATCTTCAAAGTACGGTTTGTAGCCATGAGCTACACACTGGAAGAGAAGACATTGCTTGCAATGAGACTTGCTCTTCGGTGACCATGCTTAAAACCATCAGAATATTGCTAACCTTAGCTACACAACTTGACTATTGCATCTTCAAGATGTAGGTCAATATTGCATTCCTCTATGAATACCTCTCTGAGATATTCACATGAAGTAGCCCCAGGGCTTCATGGTTGAGAAAGGCAAGATGTGAAAGCTGAAGAATCCATCTATGGACTCAGATAAGCTTCTTTAAGTTGGATCATAAGATTTGATGAAATTATAAATGTTATGATTTCAGATAGAATCTGGATGAGCCATGTGAAGCTTAGTGGGAGTGCCTTTGTGTTCATCATGCTAAATGTAGATAATATCCTAATCATTTAGAATGATATAAGGATGATAATAAGTATTTTATAGAATGGCTATTCCATATCTTGAAATATGATTTCAAAGATACCTCTTAGATCTTAGTTCTGAAGTTGTTCAGAAGCCAAGAGAAGAGGATAATTGGACTGTCACATTTGTAGTACACCTTGAACATATTCTATTCATAGAAATTCCAAGAAAGGCTTCCATCCCTTGAGATATGGTACTGACCTATCTAAAGGGATAGCACCTCAAAGAGTTGAGGAAGTGAATGCTATAACTACTTGCCCTCGGGCATCAGTTCTAAGAAGCCGGGTGTGTGCTAGATGTGTACAAAAGCCAGATGACCGCCATGCAGTGGGAGTAGTAAATTGTTACTAATCCTACTATGGAAATAAAACACTTGGTTGTAGTAATAACAAAATCTTCATAGACTACAAGATTTTTGAGATAGTGATCTCAAGTCTTATCTTCAAAAGCTTAAGACTTTATAGATAGAGATCTAAAAGGTCTTAACTGTGGATAACTTAAGAGATAGTGATCTCCAAGAATAAAGGTATTCTGATAAGGATTATGGAAATATTGGTTATGATAATTGTTAAAATGTAGTGTCAAGGACACTATAACTAATAAGATTGAGTATTGATTGCATAAGATGCAACATTCGTATTAGATGCGAGCACTGTTACTGGGGATATGCAAGTGCCGTAAAAGGACTTGGCATAGTCTCGCGGGAACAGAGTGACTGATCAGCTTACCTAGCTATTTTCTAAATAGCCTATGATCGTCACATGAGTGCGGGTTTAAATGATTAGCCCATTAATGGCTCTTTGGGCTAGTGGGAGATTGTTGGAAATGCGAGCCCACGGCGAGCCATTATGCAATAAATGTTATTGCAAATATCATTCCCTGATATGAAATGAAGAATGAATAATTTGTATAATAGGTCCCTTAGTACAATTAGGGTTATGTACCATGACCATCTTAATAATCATACAACTATTGATTCAACTATTGAATCATAGAGGCTGGTGCTTGGATGAATATCTAAAGGGTTAGATTGAGGACTTATCAAGCACCGTCAAATGATTGTTAAGATATGATCTCCAGCCTGAGTAGGAGATGACAATCCTCATCTCTGAAGGCTGATATCTGACCGACCTCTTGATGCAGGTCCTCTGCATAGGAATAGAGATTCGGAGGTGTCAGATTAGTTAGGTCAAAGAGTTGACTTAACGAGATCGAGATAACCAAAGTCCTATATCATATGCTGTCATGATATAGGCACACATCCTCTGACCGGAGACAGATGTGTTGCTATATGTCTAAGTATGTACATTTGGCAGACCAATAGGTTGATGACCTAATCAAGGTCTTTACACCGGCGCGCTGGTGTGCATATAAGGGCATACGAGTAATACGATCTCTCAAAGGGATCATACAGGTTCAGTTACTGAACCGGAAGACATACCTCACTCATGAGATATTGGGAAGAATCAAATTCCATGCGCATGGTCGTCTCGCTTTGGAAGCTTTACTGAATTTGTAGGTTTGATATGTACTTTTGGAAAGTATATGATCAAGACCTAGGTATGATATACGCTTTTGGAAAGTGTATGATCGATACCAACTCCCAATGATCGAATGAGAAACTTACTGATAAAACCATGAAGTAGGCAGTATAAAGTTGATCCGATACTTCGGGTTTAATCTGAGTCTTCCAGTATGTAGGATGTACAGGTATTGGGAATACCTGAGTGTGATTTGATCATAAACGATTGTATAACCATGATGCTTCCATTCCTAGGGAGTGATGAAACACGTCTGGATTTTAGTGATTCCTCTCAGTAGAGAAGTGATCTGATCTTGGTCCAAGTGTTCGACATTGATCTGAATGTGATTCAGATACAATGAGAAGATTAGATTTACGGTATTGATTTAATAAAGCATCTATGGGAGGCCCGCGATCTGGATTTGAGATACGATCTCAATATCTATGTCACTATACGTGGAGCAATACAATCACCCTGTCCTTATCTCCAAGTATCTGCGGAGAGATTGCATTATTCTTGAATGGTTCGAGAATAATTCCATAAGATCTAACCAATGAAGAAATGATGATTAAATGTGATTTAATCATATTGATGTGTGAAGAAATTATCCAATGTAATTAAATGTGATTTAATTATTATGGATAAGAATAATGTGGATAGAAATATCCAATTATTCATAATATATTATAAATGTGATTTATAATGTATTAGAGAGAGCTAATTATAATTTATATGTGTTGATTAATTATTATGTGTATTGGATACACATTGTGTAATTAATTGACAATGTAAATTATATGTTGTTTTGGGTTGTGAATATGATTCACAACTTTTCCATGGCAAGATTGCAATATTCTCAAATATAATTGTGAATTATTTTTGAAAAATAAAAGCCAACAAAAGTTGTTGGAAAATAAATAAAGAGATTTCCATGAAGATATGCAATCTCATGACATGTCATGAGATTGCTCTCCTCATGGAAAGCTTGGGCGGCACCCAATTCCAAATAGGAATTGGTGGCCGTCCATATGGAATGTACATGGAGATGTAATGTCCATGTATATTCTCTCCTTATTTATTTGGTGTGATTTAGGACTAATTTATATTTGATTTTGTCAAATATATTTTAACCCAAATTTGTTGGTTTTACCAACAACAATCTTGACCATTGGATTAACATAAATCAATCTCACCCATTGATTTTATGTGTCCCATGGATTGAGATCCATGGATCCCAAAACCCTATAAATAGAGAGGCATACCATGCTCTCTCTTGACACATGATTATTGGAGCTCTCTCTCTCTTTCTTCTCTACACACGTCAGCCCTCTCTCCCTCTAATAATGGTGGCCGTCCACCAAACCCTAGAGAAGAGAACCGTCGTCGCCTTCGCCACCGCGCCGCCACTTCGACGTTCATCGGTTCTCCGTCTTCTTGGAGAGTTCCTCTCACGAAGGAGACATTTGAACTCGTGCGACGAGATCAGTAGCAACCACGCTTGGATCATCTTCTTGGATTGCGAGGACAATGCGGTTCATCCCCGCGCTCGCAAGCGGTCTCGCCGACGATCGGACTTGAGACATGAGGTCTCTTCCTTTAGAGACTTGATCAACCACGCTTCAAGAGGTATTGCATTATACTTGTTGTGGTTATAAATGAAACGATCTGAGAATGGTTCTCGGATCATGTGGTTTCATCGAATAAAATTTTTAAATTCCGCTGCACTGAACAACTAGTACGAATAGTCGTTCTTCGTCGTATTCGATACGACGATCACACCTCCGTGATGCGCTTGAGGATAATTCAATATCCTTAAAAGTACCACAATCTTTTGAATGTTGTGGAGTATTTATACTTGGCAAGTCTACCAAGGTCGAACACAAGGACACCGCTACTTATTCTATTTATCGAATTTTGATTCATGAATCTCATGTATGAATAAATTCTCAATTTCAGGTCTACAAGATGCGCTATGCTTATTACAATGCAATACTATGATGTATGCAATTTTTAGTTGATTTTTATGCAATTTGAAGTGATGAATGAGTAATTATGCAAGGTTACATGTATGCTAAACAAAAGATTACAAAAATACCATAAAAGTATGAGCAACATAATAGAAAATGAAATCAGAGTCATTTTAATCCCAACATTAAAAACGATCATCCAATCAGAGCAAGTATAAGTAGAGCAAAGAATTCATCTAACACAAAAATTCACTTCATTTAATATGATGTCGGATGAGAAAATTAAATATGCCATAATGTAGATGAGGAAACAAGGATCAAAACGACACTAAAATCATGCAGTTTGGACCTAAGATGCTCAAGTTATGAAGAAAACAATGTCGGGGCATAATTGTAATAAAAATGCAAAAAAATAAAAAGGATAAATATTGCATTTAGGTCCCTGGAGGGATCTAGATGCAAATACCAAATCCTGATGGGGGCATGTCTATAATTACTCTTGAAGTGCGGTGCAAGGGTCTCCCTATAAATACACCAGGCACACGCGTGAGGCACGTGCTTGGAGGACCTCTTTGTAATATTTGAAAGCCGTAGGGTCGTCGATGCAATTTACCCCGCCCCCACGTGCTGAGCACGCGAGGGGGCTAGGTTTGGGAGGCGAAGTTGGCTCAGGCTGACGTGGCTTCAGGATGTATCTTCAGGTGGTGGTTCAGGTGTCCCGAGCCTCCAACTTCGGTGAAGGCGACATGGAGCTCTCCAAGCCATTGGATGGTCACCGCGCGACACCATCCAATGACACCTATGCTTCATCTTCCCCAGAGGAGGGGCGTCGGAAACGGAACTCCGGCGATCTCACCAGAGCCCTTCCGTGCTCATTCGCATACGTAGAGGGTCATCGGAGCTCGATTGACATCTAGTGAGGATGGTTGATGGAAGATGGAGCTTCGAGGGTAGCCGTAGGTGGCGCACGACATCCCATCATCGGAGATGAAAGCTGAGATCGGAGCTTGTGTGGAGACTCCGACCATTGATGAATATGACCTGCAGATGTTAGGATAGCCGAAGCATGCGATTTTGTGGATGTGCGTGAGGTGGGGTGAATTGGGAGCCGAGCGGAGGTGAAGAAGGTGGCAGCTCTGGTGGGTCCTCCGTCGTGACGACAGAGGCATTGGATCGGGCAACAGAGGGTTTCTGGAGGGAGGAAAAGGGGGTGCGAAAGTTGTTTGTGGTTGGAGAAGATATGAAGGTGGTCAAGTTGTAGAGATGATGATGATAGGCGGTGAGATAATTCGGAGATAAATGATGGAAATTAGGAGATGGGTACCTAGTCGTAGTGGGAACTTTGACGGAGGAAGTGACCTGGGATGAGCTCCATGGGGGCTCAGGGTCGTCGCCCAGCGTGCGCGGCCGGTGCACGGAGCTTGGGCTATCGCCGTTGGTGGCAGAGCTTTCATGGCGGCGCCATGGATCTCACCTAAGGTCAGGGTCATCGTCTGCTCTACACTACCCTCCGCTGTCACCGGAGGGTGGAGGTAACTGGGCCACAACCCTCATAGATGGTGGATCATGGGTGACGGTGGTGGAGGAAGGTGTTATATAGGTGGAGGAGGTCGACGGTTACGCGGCGAAGAGGGGGGATTTCGACGGTCGTGGGGTTAATGGAGGAGTGATGGCTGTGCATGATGGTAGTTGCACGAGGATGGGGGTTCGAAGGGCGTCGTGAAGGTGGCGTTACGAGAGGAAGGGGTGAACGAGGGAGATGGCTAAAAATGGAAGGGGCGGCCGAGTCGCGAGGCGAAATGGTAGGGAAGGGGAGTTACGGAGGAGGAAGACGATCTCCTAGCCGTGGGATCTTGCTATCTGACGGCTAGGAAGGAAGCGCATGTGAAGGGTGGAGATCATATCAAGGTTCCGATCAAGCGGTTGAGGTTAAAGTTGTGACGAGCGGTTATGATGGAGGGATAAGGAAGATCCAACAGTCTAGGATGAAGGGATGACGTCCAGTCTGGTGGATCGTAGGATTTGAACGTGATCAGGCGGTTGAGGTGAGGGGCGATTTGCACTATAGTAGGCGTAGGATGAAGCGGAGATCGAGCGGCTACAGAAAAGGGGAGACATGGCACAAGGGAGGCCGTAGGATAGCGCATGAATCTAACGGTTGAGGTTGAAGCGGTGACTAGCGGTTAGGATCAAATCTGGTATTCAGATCTGATGGCACTGGTTAAGGCGGCAATGGAGGGCTGAGATGGAGGCAGGGAAGAGAAGATCTGACATCTCAGTAGGCCGCCGGGTGGCAAGAGATGAGGCGGGAGAGCGACCACGTGGCCCAATCAGAAAATTCAGAGAATGAATACAAAGATAAATACAGAATAAATAGTTAGAGGCAAAATTAGGAAAATGTCAAAACATGAAAGTTGCTCATCTTGACGAGATCTGCAAGTTTCATGTAAGACAAAAAGCCAAAAGAGGTCATTTGTACAAAAAGTATTTTCGGGATTATTTTTAAGGGGGATAAAAACACTGAACTTTATCTTTTGATTTGTTTTTGTATTTTTTAGTCTTTTTAAAGGTCAGTAAACTATGGATAATTAATCTACCTAATTTTTAGGTATTTTTTATGATAAAATAATTATAAGAAGAATAAAGTAAATTAAATACAAAAAATTAAGGGTTGATTGTACAAAAATATAAGACAGATAAAAATGCAGAATTAATGGTGATTTTTATTGGATTAGTTAAGACATGGGTTTTAATATGAGACTTTTTGCATGATGAATACGAGATTCATCACACGCCTCTATCAGCGAGGCCCAGAACTTTTTGATGACTTCAACAACAACAAAAGGCCTCCATCTACCTGTTGAGCCCCCTCTAGCTCAAGAGGTGGTCAGGGCATAGACATATCTCCGATTGAAGGAGCTACATGCAGCCATTCTTACCAGCTCATCCATATGACTTTCCAACCATCCGATGGCCCAGATGCTCCTTATATGATTGTAGTCATTCAATGAGGAATTGCTTCAACCGTTATATCTAATATAGATTGCTCCTCAATCGTTCATCATCAAAGAGTCTTTATCTAATCCAAGCCGTTCAGGGTTAAGTGAAGCTTTGTGGAGCATCGTCGACCATTGGATCGTGTGTAGTAGGGGTATTTTGCAATGCACTAAAAAGTGAAAAAACAGGAGTCGCTAAATAATGGCCCGATAAATGAGTCTAACTATTGCTCAGTTAAAATTTTTACTATTTCTTTGATTTTTCAAGAATTTGTCTAGTTTTATATATTTTAATGTAAAAAATACCCTAAATCAGGATTTACTTAAATACCCAACATTAAAATGGAGGTGAAAAATACAAAAAATACTAAATTGCTCCAAATTAATATTAAGATAATAATAATAATATAAAGGAAAATATGAAATGGAAAATACATTTTTTAGAATTTTTGGGGACTTTATATATTTTTATAAGTGTTTTTAGGGTTTTGCAATTTTAATAGTTTTCTTTTATGATTTTTAGTGATTTTTGGCCTGAAAGTTAAATATACTTAAATAAGAAAAATATATTTTTTGGGAATCATTCAAAACATTTTTATATATTTTTATGGGTTTCTTTGTAATCGGAGACAAAATAGACTATTTTGATTTTTATACAAAGGAAAAAGGTCCAAAATTGCAAAATAAAGTTGTGGTGTGAGACTAGAATGCAACATGCACTTAATCCTATTTATAGGGATTTTTGAGAAAAATAGTAATATTAAATAATCAGAGAAAATAAAAGGAAACTACATTATTACAAGGCATTTTGTAAATAAAATAAAGTGTAGGGGCCACATCGCAATTTCTCTAAATATACGTAACGAACTTAAAAATTTAGTGAACCAAAACAAAATACATAAAGATTCAAGGGAACGCGTACAAAAATGCTGCCTCACGTGGGGGTCACGTGAGGTCATGTAGAGTGGACCTAATTATAATTACAGAAAACATAGGCGTATTTTTAAAGAATTTACAAAATATATAAAGTGGCAGATGAAAGATTTAGTATTAATAATTAAATACATAAAATGCTCAGGTAAAAGGTGTAAAATAACGAAGCACAAGCACATATCGAATGGCAGGAGATCGTACACTTGACATGTGGCACCCCCACATTTGCCCATGACACTTCGATCTAGATGGCTCAGATTAGAACGCCCGGGGAGATCTGACGATTGTGGCGTAAGGGGATCCGATGGTTCTTGCTACGTATGGAAGAATGGAGGTGATAGAACGATAGAAAGGCCCACTTGAAAAACTGGTATAAACTGGTGCAAGGGTGAACTTCTTCGGGTACGATTCTCCTCTTATGATGCTCCTTAAATCTCTAAAATGGCACCCGACGCTTCTGAATGGGTCCTCGATCGACCGGCAGTGCCAAAATTGCTAGGAGAGCTCCAATTCACTAACGTGAGGTTAGAGAGAAGAGGTCGCTCCAGGTTCCTGAGTTTGGTTAAAAATCGATGTCCATTGACATCCTTTGGACTCCAGACCCTATATGATACGTTATCTCAAAATAAAGAGGGTCTCGAGGGCTCTGTATGGTGGGATGTATGAAGGGGTGCATCGGGCGGTGACCTCCGGTGAACGACGGAGAGAGGAGGTCAGAGCTCCCGATCAACAAGGGATCTGATTGATCTGGGTTGCTTGGGATATCGAGAAAATGAAGAGGATCAAAGTGGAGGTGGTTGTGGGTCGAATAACAGGAGCGGCACACAGTGGACGGTTCGTCGGAACTCTACTCCAACGAGCAACGAGCGAACAATCTAGGGAGAAAACACGCACAAAATGCAAAAAGAAAATGCAAGAAATGAACGTAGGGATACAACTAAGCTAGAAATGCAATAGAATAGAGGGTACGTCCCGAAAAACCCGGGAAGCAAACCTCAACTATCGGTGGTCGGAGGTGGTGTGGAAGCGCCTTAGCCTTCACCTGACCCAATACAAGGTGTTTGAGGAGAGCTTTCACCTCTCCGGTCCTAAGCATAAGAAGAAGGGGGCCAAAACTCCGTCCAAAAGGGTTCAAACTTGGGAAGGAGATGGAGGAAAGCTTTTGTACATGTTGATAAGGCGATGAGAAGATCGAGGCGAATCGAGGGATGCATCCATCCACAACCCTAGGTGACGCTTGGGTGTGTATTACCAATGAACGATGGACAAAAGATGTTAAGAAACCAACTCATGTCAATTATCCATGTGAGGAAAAAGGCAAACATGGTACAAAACCACGTTCTGACAAAGATCAGACGTGGGGAGAAAAGTTGACTGGGGTCAACTCTCGACTCCCTCTGTTTGGTACACGTGGACCAACCAGAAAAAGGATGGTAAAAAAGATTTGTAAATTAGTTAATAAAGAATAAATGATTTTATTATTTTTATGTTATAAAAATTGTTTTTTGATAGTATTTTATTATTTATTTTTATTTATTTTTAGTGGTTATTTATTACAAGTTACTTTTTAGGGGTTATATATAGGTATATTCTTCTATGTTTTAGATATTTTATTTTTATTTTGTATTTTTATTTTATATTTTAGATACTCAAATACCTCTTTATTATATTTTTCTGAAGTAATATATATAATTAAATAAATAGGTATATTCATTACGTAGCTATAGTTATTGTATATTCATCTATGTATTATTTACATATTTTATTTTAATGTTTTCATTATTATTTTATTCCAATTTTAATATGTACAAATATTAATATTTAAAAAATTAGAAAAATATATAATTATAAAAAAATGAATAATAAATAAATTGAATATTTCAATCGGGTATACTATACAATAGGTTCAAACCCATACATTCACATATTAACTCCAAAAAATATGAAAACACCTTCATTAAATGGCTTATTAAAAGTTATATATAGTTTAAGTGATTTTTATATATTTTGAGTTTTTATTTGAGAGATATAGGTTTGGGAAGTTGAGATTTTGGAATCTTTTTTAGACTGTACCTTTTACTTTGTATATTATTTTTGTGTAGACACAGATTTGTATTTTTTTATATTTTATTATATACGAATTTCATGTATAAAGTTTATTTATTTGAAGTATAAAAAGTGGAAAATAAAATAGGTCCCAAAAATGAATAAATAGGGAATTATAAAAAGGGAATTTTATTGTATTTTTGGACCCTTATCTCATCCTACTTTATTCCTTATCGACAAAGTCATCGAGAAGCCTAGGTCTCGGGGTTTAAGGTTACAAAATATATTCGATATTTTATTCTTTTTTTATTTTCTTTATTCTATAAATTTGGCATTAAGAACAATGTTTTATACAATATTTATACAATCATGCATGGATGTTAATTTATGAAAATTAAAGGTATTTGCATGCATTTACTATGGTTTTTAAGAATAAATGATAGAATAAAGGTGATGAAATGAGAATTCATCACCGCCCTATACTTACCTTTGTTAGTCTTTAGCAAACACTTATGTAATAAGTGAAGAAAAAGACAAACATATAAAACAAAATGAAAGAAATTGGATTAAGTTTAATTTTCAAACTTGTCTTCACAAAATCAATGTTTGGAGCTTAAGTCATAACATTGGAATTTTAGTGCAGGCGGAACCTTATTGTGAATTGGATTTGAAATCCAACAACCTTTGGGAATCTTAAAACTTTGCTCAAGTCTCCTCAATAGCCAGTCAGAATATTTCAACTCATACGCAAACCAGTATGACTATGAATCTGACTTGTATAGTGTAAGTGATAGTAGCTCCCCTCATCTGAAATGATAAAGAGATTGACTTCTCCAGCATGACAACTCAGTGATTCCCAAATCCAGCAACTCCTTCCCTTAGGAAAGGGGTATTCCCTTCTAAGTTCAAGTGACTACCAAATCAAGAGTAGGGGGTGATGAGAAGAATGGACGAGAGCCAGTGTAGCTACCTATTCTAGGATGCAAGACCAGTGTAGTCAAGTCATCCAACTACATGCTCACATGATTTGACTTTGAATCTCAGGCTTTCTTATTGACTATACAAATATGTAACACTCCGACAGGCATTTTATTTTCAATCAGGCATGTCCACTTTTTGGAGTTTTTGCCTTTTGCTTTTTTCTTCTTCTTTTTTGAAATACTATACACACAAACATTTACATAAGGAGTTTTTCCTCTTTAGTCAGTAGACTATCCCTCTTTTGAAGCATTATTACAACCCATACACTCCTATCTTTAGACGTCTCTACTACTGGACGGGTGGGGGTACACTTCCCTCCCTATACGAGGACAAATGATTCCACTTGTGTGTGTCTCATATCGGAAAATCCAATCCCCTCTCCACTCCAACTGAGTTGAGCCAAGTTAAAGGAGCAGGTGTCCAAGTTAGGTCATTATAGGCGAGAGCCATGCGTGTGCTCCAAAATACTCTACTTAAGTAATGAAGAATCCATTGAATCAAGTCTCATTATCGTCAAAGAATTGTCAACAAGACCTGACAAGACCTGAAGTACCTCAATTCCAATTCCAATAAGGTTTCTGTGACTACATAGATATAAGGTCCAACCAAGCTCCAATCTTTTGGTTTTACTTAGACTTCTTCAATTATCAACCTCAATCTGAAAAATGCGAATGCTTTGCAAATCCTATGAAGAAAAATATTTCTGTGATGTATGTTTTTTCAAAATTTTGAAATTTTTATGGATTTTTGAAAAAGATGATGAAATGCATTGTTTTGGTATTTTTTCAAAAAGATTTTGCAAATGTTTTTGGTATTTTAGTTTTACAAATATTTTTGGAATTTTTGAAAACAGGAGATTTTGGCTAAAAACTGGGTACGTATATTTACATGGGGATGCATCTTATATTTATAAAAATTCGGTTTTTAAGAATTTATAGGGGATAAGTGAGCATTTTGATTAATAAAAAATTTTAGTGTGATGGATTTATTGCTCAAAATTATTTGAAAATTATTTTACAACAATTTTGGAAAAATATACTCGAAAATATTTTTTATAAATAATTTTTACAAATATTTACACATATTTGAAAATTATTTTACAAAGGTTTTTTAAATAGTATTTTTATTGATTTTTCAAAATATTTTTGCAACCATTTTTCAAACATTTGCAAATGATTTTTCAAACATTTTTATATCATATAAAGAAAATAACATTTTCAAACAAAATGTTTTTACAAAGGTTAAAAATATTTAAAAGATTATCCAAATTGTTTTCAAAATATTTTCAAACTATTTTTCAAACATTTTGCAAAAAAATATTTTACCTGATTATTAATCAGTAAATACAAAAAGAAATTGAAGAATAATATTCATCTTTTTATTGAGTTCTTTTAATGAATTTTAAAGGATTTTTATCCATAATTATTATTATTAAAAATACAAAAGTACAATATATGACTGAAGTATATACGACCCACCTATACTTAGCTTGAGCTATGTCCTCATAAATCAAGGAGAAAAAGAAAAGAAAACTCATACCGAGTATAGAAAAGTCTAAAGAATAAATGAATGAACCAATGAATAAACGAGAAGTTGACCGCCCCCTATACTTAGGATCAAATAATCCAAGGTATAGCAAACTGTACTCAAAGTAGGGAGGGTCAAGGGTGGGAATGAACATATCGTACTCTGACCGTCTCCCACTATACTTAGGGTAAGATATCCCTAAGTATAGACAAGAAGAGGAGGCCGTAGAGAGGATCAACAAATGAAAGAACTAGGGGTGCACACCCCCTATACTGAGGACAAGGTATGTCCTGAGTATAGAAGACTGACAGAAAAAAGGGGCGACACCTTATTGATAGAAAAAGAACAATGGAAAGGAAAAGAAGAAAAGATAAGTGAATATAGAATACTAAATTTGAACAATTCGGGTTGCACCTCCCTCCTATACTTAAGACAAAGTAAGTAAAAAATAAGAGTAGCACCGATGAAGGGGATGACACTTTTTTGGTAGAATAAGAGACAAAAGAAGGAAAAGAAGAAAGGTCATTCAAAAATATTTTGATTCGTTTTGTCTTCAACTGCGGCTAACGAAGTATTCAGTTCGTCATCATAAATCACTTAAACGGAGTCAACGACATATAAGAATGAGTCATAATCAATATAAGGCTTCAGAAGCTGTCCATTGACCACAAATGCATCAGCTGACAAACAAGATATAACTACACTTACGTTGTCAAGCACATGCTTCACTGTAAACATCCCAAGTCCATTTGCTCTTTAGTTTGCCTATAAAGATCTTTAATTTTTCATTGAACAACCACACCTCTGACCCGACTCGATGAATTTGCGGTGGATATGTTTGTCATGACACTTCTTGACCTTCTTCTTGTACATTAGGCTGTTGTCATATGCATAATCTCTAAATTCCAACAATCTGTTCAGGTCCACTTTGCGGTTCTTCGCGGCTTTCTCAAAGTCCAAATTCCAGATGTTGATGGCCCATAAATATTTATGTATCAACTTAATAAGCATATGACATGGCTTGCCGTACACCAGGTAGTAGGGAGACATTCTTAATGGTGATTTCTACGCAGTTCTGTAAGCCCAAAGAACCAAATCAAGAAACGGAGGCCAGTTCTTATGATCTAGACGCACATGTTTCTGTATAATTGTCGTTATCTCCCTGTTTCAACATTTAGCTAAGCCATTAGATGGTGGGTAGTATGGTGAAGTGACACAATATTCTATGCAGAATTCCTGAGTTTGCTTCTTCACCCCTTTATTTGTGAAATGACGACCCCCATACGATATAAAATTTTGGGAATCCCGAAGTGTGCAATGATGTGATCTCCCTGTTTGAACATTTAGCTAAGCCATTGGACTGTGGGAAGTGAAACGATATTCTATGCAGAATTCCTGAGTTAGCTACTTCACTCCCTTTATTTATGAAATGAAGACCCCCATACGATATTAGAATTTTAGGAATCCCGAAGAATGCAATGATGTGATCTCTTAAGAATCAACAGATAGTCCGACTATCAACGGTTCGGGTGGGAATAACCTCCACCCAGCGACTCACATAGTCAATAACAAGCAGAATATATTCGTAGCCTTGGCTTTTCGGAAATGGGCCCATAGAGTCGATGCCCGATGCATCAAAGACGTCTGATATCTGAATAAGTTCAGAGGCATCGTGTATGTCTTTCCTATGTTACCACCCATATTCTGGCAGTTAGGGCAACACTTGATGTAATCTTATGCATTCTTGAATAATGTAGTCCACCAAAGGCCACTCTGAAGAAACTTTGCTGCCATTCGTCTGCCCGATTGGTGTCTTTCGAACTCTTGATCATGGTAAAGTGCAAGGAAATTTGGAACTTCCTCATGAGGAATACACCTCCTCTGGATGCGATTAGCCCCCTCACGGAATAGATATTGATCCTCCCACTGAATAGATTTTAGGCAAAAATTTGTCGATTTTAAGCTTCGATCAATCTTATGGAGTTCTCTTGGTCACAAGATAGATCACAATATCAACATACCAGGGAAGCAAGGTAACTGGCAAAATTGCCTCATCTGGAAAGGTCTCAGTGATAGGTTGCAAGTTTAGCTCAGGAGATTTAGGCACGAGAAGTCTGGATAAGTGGTCGGTCACCACATTCTTCACTCCAGGTTTATCTCTATTTTCAAGGTCAAACTCCTAGAGGAGAAGGATCCATTAGATGAGACGTGGTTTGGAGTTCTTCTTCTATTGTAAGTATTGGATGGCCGAATGATCTCTGTAGATGATGACCTTGGACCCAAGGAGATGGGATCTGAACTTCTACAAGGTAAAAATTACCGCTAGCAACTCCTTCTCAGTGACTGTGTAATTTCTTTGAGCTTTATCGAGCGTTCGGCTATCATAGTGAATAGAAAATGGGACATTAACTTTTATCTGTCCAAGCACAACACTGATGGCATAATCTGATGTATTAGTCACTATTTCAAAATGTTGTGTCCAAATCGGTGGTTGCAAGACAGGGGCCTGTGTGATAAGTTCTTTCAATTGATTAAAGGAAAGGAGAATATTGTCGTCAATAATGAAATCATTCTCCTTACCTAGCAACTCGATCAATGGTCTAGCCATCTTACTAATTTTTTTGATAAATCACCGGTAAAACCCAACATGGCCCAACAATGACCTGACCTATTTGATAGTTGTTGGTGGCTCTAGCTTGGAAATCACCTCCACCTTGACTGGGTCAACTTCCATGCCACCTTTAGATACAACGTGACCCAGCACAATTCCCTCAGTAACCATGAAGTTGCTCTTCTCCAACGACAGCACCAGATTTACTTTGCAGTACCTCAATAATAACTTAGTCTAAATAATCAAGGCATTAATAAAAGGAGTCTCGTAGATTGAGAAATCATCCATAAATATATGAAGAAGATTACCCACCATGTCAGAGAAAAGTGCCAACACATACCTTTGAAATGTGGTTGGGGCATTGCATAGCCCAAACAGTAGCTATCTGAAGTCATATGTACCAAAGGGACATGTGAACGTGGTCTCGTCTTCGTCTTCAGGAGCTATAGCAATTTGATTATATCCAAAGTATCCATCCAAGAAGTAGAAGTATTCCTTCACGACTAGTCTCTCAAGAATCTGGTCGATGAAGGGCAACATAAAGTGGTCCTTCTTGGTGGTGAGATTGAGTCTTCTATAATCCATGCACACTGGCCAAGAAGTGTGTACCCTAGTTGCAATCTTCTCTCCTTTGTCATTCATCACGATAGTGATCCTTGATTTCTTTGGTACTACATGTAGAGGTCTCACACATTTGCTGTCGGAGATGGGATATATGAATCCCGCATCATACCATTTCTAAATTTCTTTCATGACGACCTCCTGTAGGTTTGGATTTAGCCTTCTATGTAATTCATGAGAGGGGTTGTTGTCCTCTCCCAAGAAGATACGATGTAAGCAAAGGGAAGGGTCAATCCCATGGAGATACAAAGTTTTCCAACCAATTAGCTTGTGGTTTCAGTTAAGAACCTCCATCAGACGAGATTCCTGATCTTCGGTCAAACGAGCGTTGATAATGACTGGGTGCATATTAGTTTCAACCTTAAGGAAGCCATACTTCATATCGGAGGGAAATTGTTTCTGCTCAGTCGGAGTAAGAGCTGCTTCAACGGTGACTTCGGTTATCTTAGTAGGTGGTGGTTCTTTCATCTGTTCGATGTCTACCATGCTCTGATCTGCCTATTCCTTCGAAAATTCACAGAAGTCATCAATAATTTATTCCTCATTACAGAAATTGACATCATCTGCTCTTGGTCTTGAAGGCACATCATCTCCACAGGAATCTCGTCAAGTGTGTCAGCAAGAATCTCATATTGGTTAACAAGGGGAAAGTTGACTGCCTTTTCCAATCCTCTCCCAGGATAGAGGAATTCATGGATCTCATTATCATCCATAAAGAGGTTGGTGTCTTGAATTTCTACAAAAAAGTCATAGTTTTTAATATAATTAATTACACTTGCACATGCTGCAGAAGTTCCTTCTGTAGATCTTGATTCAGATACGGTATCTATCTTCATTTTACCGTCACTAGAGATGAAGGTGATCTCTCATGTGGCATAATTCACTACTACATTGGTTGTTTGCAGGAGTGACCATCCTAGTATGATTGGGGTGAGGAGCAATAGTGTGAAGATGTCCATATCTAGTACAATATAATCGGCAGGGAACTACATCCCCTAAACCGTGACGTTCACATCTTCCAACATGCCCCTAGTCCGCTTGACAGATTTGTCTACGAATTGCAGAATCATCTTTGTAGGTTTTATCGGTCCTAGCCTAAACTCCGTGAGCAGTGAGGTTGACATGAAGTTGACAAAAGACCCATTGTCGAGCAAGGTTTGTTCAAACTCCTGGTAAAACATCTGACAACAAACGAGAGGTTCTCCATTGTATGCCTTTTTGTCTGGGAGATAGCTGATGGCATTGGCTATGGCCATTGTGAGAATGTACTTTTTGGACTTGCCACCTTTACTTCTTGTGTTGTGAGGTTGGGGCCTATGCCTAGTTGTGCGCGCATCTTTTAATCCTTTCTTCATAGTAGACATGTATTCAAGAGCTTTCATTTAATGCATATTCAAGACCAAATTTTAAATAATCTTTATATCGGTAGGATCATATACAGATTTTTTTTCAAAATTTTCATTTTTGTGTGTTATTCATTGCTTTGGGGAAATGAATATTTACAGCATCTGAAAGAGTATTATTCAAAAGTTTGTCCCTATTAATGCTTATACGTAGATGGTAAAAAAGTATGAAATCATCTACAATCTGTGGACTAAAAAATGCAAGCTCAACTTCTGGTGCTGGTGTTTGATTTATTGTAAAATTCTTCAAGACTAGAGTTGGTTATATGATGTGTGCAAGCTTCTGCAATGCCGGATCGTTTCCTCCGAGGCTGTTGTTGTCTTTTTGTATTTTTGTTTTTTTGTCATTTTTTGTAATTTCTCTTCATGTGGTGTTGCGGTAAAAATGTTGTTCGGCCCTTGCGTTGGCTGGACCGACGATTCCCCGTCAGATGGCAGATGCTTCCCTTTCACCACCGTTGTTGATTAGAGTGTCCTACCACTCCTAAGAGCAACAACATTAGATACAAAGCATTTTAATTCACCTGAATCAGGCTGAAAACTACCGGCAACCATCTCCTTGCGTTGGTTTGACCTTAGCTAGAATGACTATTTTCATAGCTATCAAATTATCGATCTTTTGGTTCATCTCAATGATATTTTTCATTAATTTCTTAAGGAAAGAAGGGGTTGGGTTTACCGAAACAGTCTCACAAGATTCCCCCCGCTGGTGTTTTTGATGTTTATATGGCTGGTGATATTATCGCCGGTATCCCTAAGAAAATTGGAGAGGAGGAGTGTGGGAGGAGTACTATGAGTTCCGAGGAGGAAATTAAGCAGTCGCTTGATGGTACCCATGACTACGATACACAGACTTCTGAGGCCCATGCTGATAGTTTTGCCTCTAGGTATTGCCTTGATAAGGAGCATGTTGTTGATATGAGGGTTGGAAGGGTCTTTCAACCTATTGCTGCTGATGATATGGCATGTTGCCCATATTCTAACTTGGAGAATGTCCCCAAGGACAGGTTAGTTGTGCTTCATTAGTCCAGACACCATCGATTTCTTGAATCGATGGTTAAGGTGGAGAGGACTGCTTGGAAAAGGCAGGCTGCGGCTCTGGTTGATATACCACCATTTTGTGTTAGGGACTGTGGGGGCTACTTTGAAACTTGCATATAGTACACATGCTGAACAGGTTGGGGCTGCGGTGGAATCAACTGAGGCATTTGTCTCAATGCTATCTCCTTCTTATCAACAGACGTCTCAGCAATGGTAGACACAGAGTCACACATATTGGCATTCAAAGCTCAGACAAGCTACTACAACTGTTGGGAAATTAAGTCAAGATTTTCCAAGCCCTGGGTCCTCTTCTCAATAATTGATAATTTCTTGAGGTCATGTGACCTCTTCTCGATGATATCTACCATGGACAGATGGCTCTTGATGATGCTAAGGTTGGAGCTCTCGTCCCTATCCTCGGCGTAAGTAGCCATGTTAACAGGCTTGCTGATGGTGGCGGGAATCTTCATGTAAGCGCATGATGAGGATTGAGCAACTTCTCCTTCGACCATCTTCTCAAAAGTATTATAGACAACATCCTCATCCTTGTTGAAATGGGATCCACCGCAAACAACATCAACAAGCTTTTGGATTTCAAGTGTCAACAAACCAAAAAAACTGTTGCACGAGACTGGTTTTGGGGATTTCGTGGTGGGGACACTTTTCTTGCATATCCTCGAATCTTTCCCACGCTTCATGTATCGACTCGTGGGGTTGCTAGTAGAAACTGGAGATGTAAGCATACATCTGGTTCAGGAGACTGAGAGGGTAGAATTTGTGGAGAATGCGGACTTTAACTCCTCCCATGTCATGATTGCCTTCCCGAAGTGATCGACCCAATACAAGACCTTGTCTTGGAGGCTAAAGGGAAAGGAAGTCATCCTGACCACCCCCAATGGAATACCAGTGTAATGAGCGGTGGCACAGATGCGACCAAACTTCTTAAGGTCGATGTATGGTTCCTCAGTAGTATTCCCTTGGAAAGTTGGGAGCAAGGACAGATATTGTAGACTCAGCTCGAAGTGGGCAAGAATTGGTGGAACCTGGATCCACTCTGTGATAGGGCCCGCTCCAAGATTGTTTGTCTGTTTCAAAGTTGGCTTTGGCGCAAGTGCTCCTACACCCCTTCTTTTGAAATACGGTCACCCACTGAAAATAAATCTCCAGCACCTCCCTAATTGAACTCATTCTCTAGCTCGTCCTCTCTTCTGTCATCTCTTTCATCAGCCCTCCTCCTCAAATCATTCAACATATCTTGGAAGGTGGTCTGGGCAAGGGCATGGTTAGTCTGCTGCTATTAGATTGCCTGAATGGATGCGAGCAGGTAGCCGTTGACCTCATTCTATGTAGTATACTACCCTTCTCATGCATGGATGTCTCCTTCTGGTTGAGGCTGCTGTCCCGTTCCTATTCCACCAACCATTTTAGATTCTGCATGGATTTTCGGCTCGAGGTTAGGTTGTTGGTCTACATACGAAAGAATATCCCGATAAGCATGAATTGCAACACCAGATGGAGAGAAGTGTTCTGTGTTAAGGTAAACATAGAATTTTCTTAAGGATGGTGAAGTGTAGGGAGTGAAATCAATGGCCAACCAAAACGGGCTAAGTTCGGGACAAGAGTGGTCCCGATTTATTGAAGAAGGTGGGGAGTCTAGAGATTTGTTCGTAGAGTTCAATCCGGGTTCTTAGAATCATCCTGAATTATTGGAGAAAGCGAGCGGATGAAACTGATGTGGTTATCGACGGAATCTAGACGAAACTATCCATGCATCGCCATCTTGAAGATCAAGAGGAAGATCAATGAGGATGAAAGATATGAGGGTCAACAAGAAACAAAAGGAGTGCAAAACAGTAGAATGGCTCAAGATGAGCAAGGGTTAACGGGGAAGGAAGCAAAATTGCATGAGTGTGTGATGTTTTTGATCTTTACCTTAATAGAGCTACTCAATCAAAAACAAAGCAATGGGTTCAACAACTTGACTTGTTAAGCTGCAAAAGTTCGACAACTATCTTTGTAAGTTTTAGATTTTATTTACAAGCTAGTTTACTTTGAATGAGACCTTAGAGTGCTACACCTATGGGAGAGAGTAATGTTGGAAAAGTATCCCCTACTTGTCCTCCTCCTTTGTAACATGTAGTCTACACATTTTAAAGTCCTTGTAACCCTTCCTGGATTCCTACTCAGCTAAAAAAATAGAGGGAGGAAGCCGATAGGCAGAACCACTACTTTGGATCTCGCTCCCAATGGAATCACCCGTAAGCGTGCGATAACATACTCGGATGCAAGACGATGAGAAAAATACCCCTGTAAAGGTGTGGAGTAAGCTCAATACTTCGGACAATGTCGATGCCCTACACAATAGAGAACATCATTCTTGAGCAAGCCCTACTCGTCTATGTATGATAGAAGCACCAATAATTCAAAAATCTAGGAAATACACAAGCTAGCCTTTGACTTGGTTTTGGGGTCTAATCCTTATGAAGACGTTCTCTCACTAGGAAGGATACCTTCCAATGAAACCTAAAAACAAATGAGGGCTTTGCTCCCCAAATGTAATGAGTCCAATTAATGAATTTCATTCAGGTCAAGTATTTTTAGCGGTCCTTTTTTAAATTTTTTTCGGTGTTATCACTTGCTTTGAGTAGATTTAATACAAGTTCTTAACATTTTGTGTTTTCTTCATTTCTTCTGTGATCTGAAAACATACGGAGATAGTGGAAAAGTAATGCAAGGTGACATTAAGATGGAAATCTCACCTTGGTGCCTAAATGATGAATGCTTAGTTAAAAGACTTACAATGTTTCCTAGCTCTCTCCATATGAGATGCAAAATTAGAATTTGTAAACCTACACTATATATTGATATGCACACGGAAATCATCCTAAGCAGGGAATTGCTAACGTGAAGAACCAAATGCTCATTACAGAGAATGAAACCTAGAATCTGGTCTTAGAGCCTCCTCGGTGCCCACCACAATGGGTCTTGCAAGCTTGTATGGAATGCTCTAACGGTGGGTGGTTTCGAACCTATGTGTCAAGCAATTAATTAATCTAAATACAACGCGAAGACAATATGTGCATGCAAAGTAGTTAGGGGTTTATCTTTTGACTATAGAATCAAGCAAGCCAAAAAACTAAGAGCTCATTCCACAAAACAAATAGAAAAAAGGTCAGAAAGCACAAATTACGGGAAACAAAGTGAAATAAAGCGATGGAAAACTCGAAAAACTATGGTGAGCCCTGATGAGCTAAAAATACAGTTGACTAAGGTGGAATAAATATGCAATGTCATTGTCCTCAATCGAATTGATTGCTCAACAAGAAAAAAATATAAAACGACTCAATGAAATATGAATCAATGAAAAGTAATGTAAGCGGTCTTCGCTATTTTATTTACCCGGTATAAAGTCCAAGATCGAACACAAGGAGCAAGTTTAAAGAACTCAATAGTCAAATTTTGAAAATAAAGTTTTTTTAGTTGTTTTTGATTTTTTTTAATTTTTAAATAAACACAGAGGTCACAATATGGACACGTACTCTTTTTCATTTTTTTAATTATATAAAAAAGGCTCAGAAAAATCCAGAGAAAATGTTTGTGTTTATATGCTTTAAAATGTTTTTGGTATCTTCTCTAAGATCTCAAATGGTCCAACTTATGACTGACTTAGCTCCCCCTTCTTGCTAAACAATTTTTATAGAGTTTCCATATATTTTTGTACTTTTCTAAAAATCAAACAGTGGCACAAAAGGTAAACAGTGCACAACCTGAAGTAATTTGCAACTTAAAAATATTTTAAGTACGCAAAACTCCAGGAAATTATTTTTGTGCTAAAATATAGACAAATGTGTACACATCGGAACTGAAATCACTATTTTGTAGATTTTTTTCTACATTTTTTTATGATTTTTATAAGATTTTAGATATTTTACATTTTTTAGGTTTTGAAAATAATTAATGTGTGAAAATTGGATAGAAAATAAAAGACAATGAAATACACATAATTTAATATTTTTTGGAATTTTCCAGACAATATTTTATTTTTTAATAATTTTTCAAATTTCAGGCAGAGAAATGACACTATTTTTGAATTTTTTAAAATAGTTAATAAAAATAAAATGTAACGAATTTTTTATACAATGAAGAGGAACAAATCAGGAGCAAAACATGATTTTTTTCATATTTTATTGAGCAATAAAAAGTTTTATTTGAACAATCAAACTTGTAATTATAAGTTCTAGAAATGGAGGACTGAGTTACGGATATTAAAATGTTTTAGAGAAATATTTAATAGAGATTTAAAAACGAGGTCAAAATCGCAAATTACCCAGCATGCAAAGCACACGACTTACTAGAAGTAGTGGTATTTTTGTGCAAATTCTGAAATCCAAGGGGCATTAACATAATTTTACCAAATTAAACTTTATCTGGAGCTGGAAGGGATGTTTATGCAATTGTGAAAAACGTTTAGGGGCTAGGATGCAATATTTCTAATTTTTAATACCTCTTAGGATCCTTTCGTTCTTGTTCTTTCATTCCCACACAGGGGAGGCCATAAGGGCGCCACCTCTTCTGTTCTCTTCTCCTCCAAGCGGTAGAGGTGGAACTAAAGCATGGACGCTCGCGTAGGACACGTGTTGGAGGGCTGGCGATGGGGCGGTAAGGTGATTCCAGCCGCGGGCGGTGGTGTCGACTGTGGATGGAGGCGATGGTTCCCTCCTCCGTGCGATAGATGAATGACTAGCTGGTGTAGAACCGACGGAGGAGAAACCCGAACAGGAGCTGCTGCATTGGGGCTGATGGTTGGCAGACATGGATCTTGTGCCAAAGGGCGTCGGTGGTTGCGTGTGGACTCGCATGAAGGGGGGAAGACACGCCCCCTATGTTTGGTGCTGGCGAAGGGTGACGGGATCCGCAAGGCTGGACCCTACTAGGGTAGAGGCAGCGGGCTGAGGATGAAAGCTCATGGTCCTACTGGCGAGAGCTAGCAGCTATCGCTCCCTTTTTTTAAAATTTTGTTATATTTTTCTATAACCTGTAGGAGATATATGTAAATAAAAATGCTTATTTTTATATTTTTATTTTTTAATTATTTTATATTTTTTTAATTTCCTACAAAACAAATGTTAGAGAAAAAACTATATTTTTTAGCATTTAATTATTTATTATTTTTTATACACAACTAATGATACAAGCACGACAGTTCGATTCTAGAAAATTCAAACACGAAAGAACGTGAGTGGATGCGGATCCGACAAAATGGAAGATAAATTTGAGGATCCGAACACCGTACGCGATCAGATGTGAGAGGTTGTGAGAGATAGAATGTGGAATGTAGGGATATCGATGTGAGATGAAAAATCAGATTGGGGGGTTGATCAAATTGGTATGGAGAATTAGCTACAATTAAAATTTTGACCATGAAGTGACTTTGAAATTAAATATAAAATTAATTTAGAAGAATGATGGAAGATAAAGAGGATCTCACCTTGGAATCAGACATACCGTGATGGCCTCGACGATGGTCGACTCTTTGTCACCAAACATCTCGGAGGTTGGGCACCCTTCTGCGACAAGAAGCTCTTGGAGATCAGACTCCTTTGTATCAAAGATTGATCAAGCATAAATGAGGGAGGAGGAGCTCAATAAAAAAGAGAAGAAAAACCAAGAAGGAAATAATTACAAATAAGGAATGTGTTCAGTGGTTACTTAAATTAATTAATTAAAAACAAAATTCGTAATTAAATAAAATAATTAAAATAATTGATTTACAAAATATAATTAACCTCATTAATGATGGTTATTTATGGTAGAAAATCAAATCTTATATACATGATAGGTTTTCAAATCAAATAATAAAATAAAATAAGTAAATATAATCAAATTTTCGCAATTATATTAATTTGATTAATTAATGTGAGATAATATTTTTTTGGTGATTTTTTATGTATGGAAATCAGTTATATACAAGTAATATATACATATAATACAATATACACATGTACAATTAAGGGCATTATTTATCATTTTAAATTTTATTTTTATTTTTAATAATGAAGAAAAATATTTACAATTATTTCCACTATGTATAGAAATAAATATGAACAGATAAATACAATAAATAAATGGTGAAATTGCAAAAACCACCCTAGAAGACTGACTTTTCAACCGTAACTCCAAAAATTATGAAAGCAAACCATTCTAAAGATAATTCAATTTAGAGTACAATGGAAGTGAGTTTGATTCAATTCGAGTTCGTATGGAGTCAGAATTGATCTTTCAATTGTTTCTTTTACGATGTTTTCTGAGTGTGGATACTTTTATACTATACATGGTTTTACATTGCAATTATTTTTATTATTTACAAAACATTTTTATTTACAATTTCTCTTTAGAAAAATATTTAATTTGAGGTAAATTTATATACAAATATAATAGTGTAAGCTTTGTACAAATATACAAGCAAAAATGTTTACAAATGATTTTTAGATTTTTGGATTAAGGACCCTATCTCCCCCTACTTTATTCCTGATCGATCAAGTCAAGTCTTGACCTTCTCTTGGGGTTCAGCTTAGTTAGCATTTATTTCATAATATTTCTTTTCTTTTTTTCTTTATTCTTTTATTTGAATATAAAAAGTGTTAAAAATGAATATTTAACAAATTCATGCAAAATGTAATTTCATGAAACTAATGGGTATTTACAAGAATTTGATTAAGGAAATAAAGCTAAAATAAAAGAATAAAGGCGATGAATCGTGGATTCATCATTCTCCTATACTTTACCTTTTCTAGACCCTTAGCAAACACTTATTTGGAAAACAAGTGAAAACAAAAAAAAAGAACACAACAAGGAAAGAAATTAGAATAATGTTGACTTTTAATCTTATATTTATAAAATTGGATTATATAGCTCGATCAGACCTTTGGATTATTAGTCTAGAGGAACCTTATGGGAAATGGATTTAAAACCTAAGAGCCTCTAAGTTCCACAAGACTCCTATTCAAATCTCCTCAACAGTCAGGTCAGAACAAGTCTACATACACAAATTATTATGACTATGAATCTTAACTTGTACGGTGTAAGTGAAATATAGCTCCTCATCTCAAAATTAGCAAAGAAACAACCTCTCTCAACATGGTAATTGTAGTCTACCGGTCTAGCAACTCTTTCCTTGAGGAGTGGGGATATTCCATTCTATGTTTAAGTACAACCAACTCAAGAAGGGAGGATGGAGAAGAGAATGAACGGTAACAAGTGTAGCTACCTATCCTTGGATGCATGACTAGTGTAGACAAGTCATCCGCTGCAAGCTTACGAAAATTTGACTTTGAAGCTCTTATTCCTTTTTTATCAGTTGCATATACACTCTGGCAAGCATTTTACTTTTCAATCAGGCCAGTCCACTTTTGGAGATTCTGCATTTTTTTTGAAAATATGTACAAGGTGCAACATGTACATAAGGAGTTTTTCCTGAGGCAATAGACTATCCCTATTTTGAAGCATTATTGCAACCCCACATCATCCTGTCTTTAGACCTCAACATCGCCAAACCAGGTTGAGACGCACTTCCCTCCCTAGAGGAGGACGAGAGGTTCTGCATAGATGTACTACCCTCGTATGCTACCCCAAGCCAAAAGATTCTGCCCCATCACTACCTCCTCCATGAAGAGCTACATATAAAGTGCTTGTCGAAGATAAGGTACGGTCTGAAAGAATCATGCGTGCATTTTTTAATATACTACTTAGACTAATCAAGATGACATGTGAACATAGTCTTACGAACTCAAAGAATTAAGCCACCAGAACCTGAAAAATCTTAACTCTATTTATGATAAGGTTCCTCTGAAATTAAGAGGATTAAGATCCAATTAATCTCCATTCTTCAATTTTATTCCAGACTTAGATTAAATGTCAATACTTTCCCGAAAAATGCATACAAAAATGCAAGAAATATCTGAAATGAAAAAAGAAAGCACTTTTTTTGAAACAATTTTATGATTTTGAAATTTGTATTGATTTTTCTGAAAAAAATGATGCACATGCAAAAGTTTTGTTTTAAAATTTTAATTATGCAAATTTTCAATATACTTTTGGGTTTTGTAGCTTTTAGGGATTTTTTTACGAAAAAGTGTTAGTAATGAATACAAGTCTATACAATAATTTTTTTATAAAGGTTAGGGTTAATGTATATGATACACATATTTACACGGGAGTGAGTTAATTATTTACATGAATTAGGTATATAAGTAATTTATACATATATATATATATATATTCATTTGGAATATATATATATATATTGTGAGTCATATATTCCTTAATCTTATGTGAAAATAATTTTACAAATAATTTTGAAAACTAGTCCAAAATAATTTTCAAATAATTGTACAAACATTTGAAAACTATTTTGAAAATATTTTTTCAAATAGTATATATATATTTCAAAATAATTTTCAACCATTTTCAAAACATTTGCAAATAATTTTACAAAAAGTAATTTTATTTTACATAAAGAAAAAAAATTTACAGGAAATTTTTTTTACAAAGGTTGAATATATTTTTTAAAATATTTTTCAAATAGTTTTCAAAAACATTTTCAAATAGACTTTCAAACTACTTTCAAATTATTTTTCAAAATATTTTAACCTGACTTATTAATCAGTATATACGAAAAGAAATTTGAGGAAATATATGCATCTTTTTATTAGTTGGTTTTACTGAATTTTACAAGTATTTATACAATATTTTAGCCATATTAAACATATGAAAGTAAGAGTTATGGATAAAGTATATTTACAATATATACAACACCCCCTACTTAGCTCGAACTGTGTCCTCATAGTGATAAGGAAGCAATGAAGAAAGACATAACTCGTGCTTAATATGAGTAAGTGAAAAGAATACTATACTACAACGATGAATAAAAGAATAAAATGAATTGAGATCGGTGATTTCTCCTATACTTAGGATCAAGCAATCCTAAGTATAAAGACTATACATAAGGGGAAAAATAAGGGTTAGAATGTACAGGGTCTACCTCCCCCTATACCTAGGGTAATATATCCCTAAGTTTAGGCATCAAAACAAAGGTAGTAGAATCAAATAAATAAACATAAGTCTGATACTGCCCCTATACTTAGGGTAAAGTACACCCTAAGTATAGCAGATGGGGTGCTAGACCAAAGAATGTGCGATATGGACAAGTGGATCTATACAATTGTGGACAATATTGATGTATGATGAATATATGATTCATCAGATATACTTGTGCTAATTAAGAAAGAATTAATGCATTCTACATGCCTTTTACATCAAGTTATGCATGATTCACAACAAAGTTTCATCTCAGATTATGTATACGTACAAACTAATAGTGGGATTATATACTTGCTTAATAATATGTAACTTATTTAACAATGATAAAATACACTTACAACCTATTATATACATACACACTCTTCAATTGAAAAGTGATTAACATAATCACACCTTAAGTCTTGACACCTGCAATATAAATATGTTATATTAAAGAAACTAATACATATATGCATTACCATATTTATTTATAAACAAACAAAAAGACGTAATTTATAGCAACCTATCCATATCATTAATAAACATATATATTGATGTGCATGCCATAATGGCCGTTGGAATGTGATGTCCCAAGTGGGTGATATTTACCTTAATATCCATGAAAGGACTTTTGCATCTAATATACAAACTGGCATTCTAAATTACATAAAAGTCACATCTTATATCTTACACATAACATTGTAGATTCACATGTTCCTTGTATAATTAAAATATTAGTAACCATTCTCAGAGATCCAACATCATGCAAATATTGTAACCCTCCCTTAAGCACAAATCACGTGAAGGCCATGTCATTCTCACATTGTGATCCTTGTTGGTACAGGTCATGAAATGCTAAAGTACTCTTCAAGTGGGGAGGCCATCCCCAAACTCTTTCTCTCTGTAAATGCCATCTCGGGAAAACCTCCATCACGCATGCGTAAATGAAATAGCCTTCCCTATGCAACTACGCCCCCTCGTCTTCGGCAAGAAATAGTAATGCACGCCACTATCGGGCACGTCTCGACGCAACTACGCCCCCTCGTCTTCTTCACATCAGTCAGCTATAAAAGAATGGCACAATCAACAAACAGGGGGGAGCGATTTCGTCTTCTTTTCCAGGAGAAAAACCCATCGTCTACAACCATCAAGCCTAGGTAGCTCGCCGGTCCAGCCCTAGCCTTCTCTACTGCTGCACGTGCGGACATCCTCTCCAGGCCGCCCACAGCCTGTGCGTAGGCCGTGCGCACGGCCACCTCTTTCAGCCAACCGGCCGCATGCACGGATACTCTTCTACAGCCGTTGCATAGCTGCACTCTGGACTCACCACTGTGCAGCCCTGCGTCGCCTTCTGTCTAGCTACGCGCAGCACCACACTGTCTTCTGTCCGGTCGCGTACAGCCCTGCGCCGTCTCGCACGTCTCTGCTCGAAGACCTCTCTTCCGAAGAGAACCCTCCATCTCTCTCTACCTTTACTTTATATTTATCTGCATTGTTGCATTCCAAAAGTATCTTGCCTTTTAGTGTAATTTTCTCCTTTCAACTTATTTATTGTGAAAACATCATCTATATCCTAATCAGGTGGTGAATTCAGTTCTGCCGTTTTTTTTCTTCTATCAATTCAATCTTATAAAGTTGCATTTTAGCCCCTAGTTTCTGAAGTCTTTACATTTTATCCCTTGTAACCTTCTTTAGATATTTAACAATACCATAGAAACTCAAAAAAAATTCTTAAAAAAATTTGCAAAAATATCAGAAACTATCTAGATCTTTTTAGAATGGGTTCCATCCTATTTTATATCTCTTTAGCATATAATCATATAGTTTCATTTCATTTTCTTGGATTAGGATTCAAATCATAGTCAAAAATCAAGTCGAAATTGCAAATTTACTTGGTCCTTGTGGTTCGAACCTCTACTTGTCATATACATTTATATGTCTCCATTGTGCTCGTAGTTGTAATTTATTTGATTAACTTAATTGTTCGTGGTAACACAACGACTTGATAAAAACACCATTTTAAACCGCGAACAATCGAGCCAACAATGTATCTCTCAACAAGCGCTAGAGTTTACGCCCCTAGCTGGGCGCGAAGGCTAGAAGAATGTTGTATCAAGGTTCAGGATGGCATATGTCATGTGAATACCGTACTTCCGTCATCATCTCTGTGGGAGAACAACAACTGACTCAGAATGGTCAAAAGAGACACCTAAATATGCACTCAAGTGGATGTCGGCTATTGATAAAAGAAAAGACAATGTATGATCATACTCCGGTAACACAAGAGAAATCATCAGCTCAAGGTCTGAATGGAGTAATTGTATGTAGCCGAAGAAATCAAACATGGAGAAGGAAGGATTAGTCATGGAATCGTAAGGTCATGAAAAGGAGACTCACTAAAAAGGCTGATACCCGATGTATGTAATGTAGAACAATCAGTAAAATCGTCGAATACCTCAAAGATCGGCTCATCCTCGCAAGGGTCGTCGAGGTGAGAAAACTCATACACATTATCAGAACATCAGAACACTCGGTCTCATGATCTGACAGGTTGGATACACTCCCAGAAAATAAAACTGAGTACACAGGGGACATGGCATCCTCCGCAGATAATGCTCACTGAGTAATGCAAAATCATTGGTGAAGACAGAGGAATCAGAATCCAACTAGTGATCTATGCTTCCAAATATCTAGTCCTCCAAAATTGTATTGACACCATCAATTGGGGGGACACACGTCTCAACGACGGGACTATCTAAGTCTGTCAAATCAAAATGGTGTCCCTCATAAAGCCCTCTGTGCTAAGATGTATCCAAATGTGTATATGAATCTGAGAGGATCTTCTGAAGAATGGACACTAAATCCGTTGGACATGGACACTGAAATGACTGAAAGGACGACTGAGATATGGGTTCCTCCTCCTTTTCATGGGATACTAACAGATCTAGAATCTAAGAATTTACGATGTGAAAGTGAGGAACTGGCTCAAATCTGGCTGTAAAACCAATGGGAACTTGACCAATGTCCATCTCTGGGAACTCACAGTGGTAGTCAACACGTCTATTGTTTGAAATGTAGTAGAATACACATCCTCTGACTGGTGCGTGCTGTATAAATAAACATGAAGTGCCATACACTCAACTGGTATCATATCTCCCTCGTGTGTGGTCCCGAATAAATCATCTCGTGAAGGATGTAAAGTTGACAAATCTGTTGAAATATCTCCCAAGATGGTAAAAAGTATATCCATGTCGGGACTATGGTGTGAACCACCACACAAGGTCAGTACCAGTCCTATCTGCTCTGTGGTCATCCCCCTCATGGTATCTATACAAGGTCAGTCGTCGAGATTCCATGATCTGGAAATCTCCTTAATAGCTCAACAAACCTAAGCCATGAATCCCCTAATGTCTCCTAGGGTTCTACTAAAAATTATTGAATGCAAGACCACATCAACTCTGCTCTACGATGGTGGTAAAATCTCTGCAAAAACAATACCTGAATGTCGCCCCATGTAGCAATCTTCCTTCCCAATCGTATGTGCCAACTCACGGCTCTGCTCTGAAGTGTAAATGGGAAGGTCATCAGCATCAACTCCTCAGAAGTGATATCTAGGTATACGCGGTTCACACAAAAATCCGCAAACTCAGATATAAGAAGACACAACTCCGCATGCATTTCCCCTGAACACTTCAGCAATAGATGAATGAACTCTAAATCCAGAATGAAGGGACTCAATGTAGAATTGGACTGCACTTCCTGATCTGCCTGCTCAACCATCATCCCAGCATATAAGTCGTCTAAAACTCGTAACTGCTCCATGTGATCACCTATGGAATGCACTCTCATCCCGGCAATGAAATCTCTTGGGTCTAGCATATGCTCAGTCTGATCTTCGCAGGCGTCGAGCACAACATGTTCAGTAGAAAGAGAGAATGGGGAGGGGTAGAAAGAGAAGGAGATAAGAGGTCAGTCGGGGATCTGACATCCCTAAAAGGTGATCGAAGATGATGTGGATGAAGATAGGAAGCTACAAGATCTGGCTGAAATGACTTATGTCCCATCATGACGAGAGGAAAGAAGTATGATGAAGGGAGGGAGAGAGGGATAAGAGAAATAGAGTGAAGTAGACATAATGTGACTGCTAATGATCTAGAGATGATGATTGTAACCAACTCACAGTAAAGACATCCAAACACAAAGCAAACCTTTCACCAACTCTACGCAATGTGAAGACCATGAGATCTGGTCTTTTATCTTTTCAACTTTAGAGTTATGTGATCAAACAAAAGTTGTACAAATACTTAGGTTGGCTTATAGGATTGGGGCACCGACAATATTGTGTAGATGAGCAAGTAAAATGAGAATACAATGAGGGTCTTGCTCTCCCCAAAAATGAGAGTATGAATCAATTACGTTTGATTTTAAGAGTCAAGTTCAATTAGCAATCCTGATTTTTTTATTTTTTTGGATATTTTCAATGAAATGTCTAACAAGTTTTCAGATTTCCTCTTTATTCCTAAATCCATAAAACAGGGGGAGGAAGACGGAAAAATCGATGTGCGATAAAATCTATGAATGAATGCACGAGATAGAAGGCGTACCTTACTCCATTAGTCTATAAGAAATATGATCCGTGCATAAATTTAAACTAATCTATATGAATGCAATGCGAGAACCACCATAAATAGGAACTTCTATTATCGTGAAGTACATATTTATTTGTCTAAGTCCATGCGAGTTCTCTATGAACATATATCCTATTAGGGGCTTTAGACCTAATGCTACCCTGCTCAATCAAATATAAACGTAAATCTAAGGGCTCAAGAACAAAAAATCCGCATGAAGTAAAAGCAAAGAAAACAAATCTCAGAGAGGTCCCCCGAGTATACCAGTACTCGACAAAACATACCCCGAAGTTCAAGTGTCCAATAAGTCCAAAGTTTGATTATTACAATACAATCCAAATGTTCTTTAAAATAAAATAACTATCTTCTGCTCTTCACTGCTCAGTCTCTTATGCCGGTCATCAAAAAGACTCCATGATGTCTGATGAATCTCCATTTCATCACCTTTATTCTATCATTTTGGCCTCAAAAACCCCAGCAAATGCATGTAAATAGCATCAAATTGGACATAATGGCATTCATGATTCTTTGTATTAATTACACAGTACATAAGGTGTTAAGGCCAAAATTATAGAATAAAGGGAAGAAAAGAAAAAGGAGTAAAATATTGCAAATATTTTATGACCCAAACCCCGAGACCAAGGCAAGTTTGGTATTGGTCGACAAGGAATAAAGTAGGGGGAGATAAGGGCCAGTGTACAATAAATACCTCATTTATTCACGCATTTATTTATGCATTTTTGACAGCTATTTTGTACATATTATTTATTCATCAAATAAAGAAATTTTTTCGTGAAAGTTGCAGATAATAATGTAAATAAAAATACAAAATTGAGTTTGTGTAAAAAGTGTACATTTTATACACGGAATAAAAAGCCAAAATCTCAACTTCACAGACCCATATCTTGCAAATAAAAACTCCAAATCACCAAACTCATCTTTAATTGTATATAGCTTTCCATGAACTATTTAATAAAATTAGTTTCATAATTTTTGGAGTTCATCTGTAGAAGTTAGGTTTTTGGCCCTCCTTGTACATAATACCTGATTAAAATATTCAGCTTATTCAATACCTATTATTTCTGCAAATTTATATTTTTAGAATCTTGTAAATAATGTATATAATACATGTATATATTGAAATTAAAAGAAAACCAAAAAGAGTTCGAAAAATTAAATAAGTCTATAGGCTACATAGACAAAAGACCTATGCTACCTATATGTATATAAATAAAAGGGAATTTAATTCTTTTATTCTTTATTCATCCATATTTTTATAATAATGTATATATTATATATAACTCATTAAAAATACAAATCATAAATAAAAACAAAATAAAATTCATTAAATAAATAAAATGTATATAATATATAGGTAAAATACCCATAAGTATACTTACATATGCATACACCTGTTTATTTAAAAATGTAAATAAACTCCTAAAAATTAAATAAAAATACCTTTATACTTACAAAAATAAATTATAAATTTATAAAATAAGCCAATAAAATAATCAAAGAAAATAAACAAATTAAAAATAAAATACACAAAAATATATGTAAATACACACATATACACATTATTAAATTAAAACCATAATAAAACACTTCAAAAAATTCAATAAAAATCATAAATAAATAGTACATGAAAAAAATACACATTTTTTATGTTTTAAGAAAATTCTAATAAAACCATTTACTATTGTAAATAAATCAATTTAGGCTAAAATTTCCTGTTTTGTCTTTTAGCGGCTGACGTGGACCAATGCGGCGCCGGCCTTCGTTGACCCCCTGGTCAACTGTCCCACCCCAGCGTTGGCGTCTCTGAAACATCTTTTCCCCGATTTTCATCCCGTTTTTGCGGCCATCCCATCCATTGATCGAGCTCGCTTCCTTCACAAGAATTGTTCTCTAATCATCACTGATGCCCGCCGATTCCTTGGATCGATCAGATACTCATTGGATTAAGTAATAATCGCCAGTCAATAAGGCTCCTTGCCAATGTCTATAAATAAGTAGCTCTGCCTCCTTCCTCGAATTTGGCCAATTTCATTCCAACCTAAAGCCTTGATCTTGTTCCTGGATTGATCCTCGTGACAGGGGGAGTGCTCCAGCATCTTGATTCGGCCGGAGGAAGGAGAATTTTGACGCGGCGGAGCTCCGGCGTCTGCCCTACTACCTGGTGGCCCCCAGGTCTAAGAGCTGATCCTTTTATCGCTTTTTAGTTAGTTTTTCAATTCAGCTTTTAATTCCAGTAGTTAGGTTAGTATTTAGTTAATCCTTTTAGTGTAAAACCAAAAATTCGAAGTTCGCCGGAGCTGAGCTCCGGTGACTTCCTCACTGTGAATCCGACCGTGTCCGACCGCCTTGTTCATCCCATTTCATACCCCTCCGTTTTCTCCATCGATCGCACCCCTTTGACCAACCCAGGACCCCTGGTCTTGGCAAATCGGGGCTCCCCCTCCACCGTTCGTCGGAGCCCCTCCGCCCCACTCCATTTTGCGGCGAAGCTTCAAAACACCAGGTCGAGGAGGTAGCCCTCTCGCCCCCGGTTCTTCCTATGCACGTCAAACGAAGGAAGATCCCCATCTGGGCTTGAATCGAACCAGGAAGAGGTTCCTGGAGGTCCGCGACTTCACCGACCTCGACCGAGCGACTCGGACCTCCAAGAGCCATGATAGGACCTTCAGGAGATACGGAAGGTCACCAGCTACGAGTAGAGCGCGTCAGAGGCGAGGAAGGTGCCCGGAGGAGCCCGAGCTGCTCGATCGAAGCTCGCCGGGGGCGAGCTTCTTCCCTGTTCTTCCAGGCATCTTCAGCACCGTCAGATCGAAGGAGTCGGCCCTAGATCGAATCAGAGCCGTCAGATGAAGCGTCACATCGATCGTCCGATCAGCAGGGCTGATCTAATCTCCGCTGTCATCTGCGAATCGTCATCGGCCGACAGGAGCACGACGCGTGGCAAGTGGGAGCGGTCCAACCGTCGGATCGCACGCTTATTAGGGGTAAATTTCACATCTAACCCCACATTTTTTGTATTTATAGTTTAAGACCCAAAATAAAAGGTTAAGTTGTAAATAAGTTGTATAAATTGCAGAAGGACTCTTAGAGTTTTTATATTCGCGTTTTAGTCCCTATGCGCCTCACATGCAGGCGAGGTGCGTGATTTTTGCATCTAAACCCTGTCGGGTTTCAGTAATTGTAGATTGGCCCTGAAAATAAAATTAAACGTTCATTTTTATTGAAAATTTTGCATGGATACCCCTGTCACTTATTTTAATTGCAAAAATGCCCCTACCAGGCCAGTTATCTTTGTATGCTTTGTCCATTTATTTTGTCCCCCATTTTAATTTGAAAAATATTGAAAAAATGGATATAAGCATCTGTTAACATGCTCTCACATGCCATATTTTTGTATCTTAATTTTGTTGTATTTTTGCATTTATTAAAAATGAAAAACATGTCTTTTATTTACTGTCTAGCTTATAAAATACCAAGAAGATATTAAAAACCTCTAAAAATTCCAAAAAAAATCCCTAGTGTGTATTTTAACGTATTTCAGTGTCAGTCCAAAAACCCCTAAAAATATCAAAAGGAAAACCTTAAGAATTCAAAAATACACAAAAACTTCAAAAAAATATATAAAATCAAAGAAAAATCAGAAAAATATGAACTCAATTCCTATTTCTGCTATATTTTATTAGCTTTATTAGAAAAATAGTGTGGAAAAATTTTGAGGCTGTTTGCTATTATTAATTCCCAATTTGATCTCCAGCCAGTAGCTTTCCGACTGTTTTGCTTTCTTTCAGTATTTAAAAATACCAAAAACAGTTTGAAGAATAACCAAAAATCACAAAAACAGTAAAAAATCCTAAAAATATCAAAAACATTTTATTTCTGAATTTTTGGTTATTTTTTGCACATTTTTATAAATACTTTATCTTGTCTTTTTTTACATTATCCTTATTTCCCACATTGAAAAAGAAAATAGAAAAATATAAAATATAAAATATAAAAATCAGAAAATCAAAAATCAAAATACAAAATTAAAAATTATATATATATATATATATAATTCAAAAAACCCACAAAAATAGGCTTCACACATGGATGACTCTGTGGTACATATAGGCTTATGCATTTTTGTATTTCTCTTTGTGGTTCGACCTCTACATGCTTGTTCCCTATACATTTTATGGTAGAGTAATAAAAAATTAATTCACATTTATTTTTGAGCTTGATTGATACATTCTTTCATTGTGGGTTAATTGCTGTATAACTTGGGTATTCTGCGAGCGGTCGCCTCGGCGACAACTTATTTATATTATTCATGGTGACCCTCGTCCGCGTTATCAGATGGCGCCGTTGTCGGGGAGCAATGAGCATAGCCTAATTTATTTTGTCATTCTTGTGTACATTTTTGATTCATCATTGATTTTGTGAGCAGCTATTCTTATTGTCATTAATCACCATGCTTTATTGATTGATTCATTTATTGTGATTGTTTTATCTCTACTCTATTTTGATTGGTTGAGCTATACTAATGCAATCTTTTTCTGACTTTGATGAAAGGGCCCGCCATGTGAGGATGGCTTCTTAGGAGGCCAAGGCAGCCGAGCTTGGAGGAGGGTGGTCTTCACCTCATGACCACTTGGAGAGAGCATCAAGGAAGCAAGGAGATGGGGATTAGATAGGTTTAGAACACTTAGGATTATTTTTGTAATTTATGGTGAGAGAGAGACAATTTTGGCATGTAATAATTAACAGGACTCTACTCTTCACAATGAGGTCCAGTGCCCGGGTGTCTGTTCACCTGGGCGCCTCATCGCTGTTTTCCGCGTTTTCTACCGCCTTCTTTTCTTTGTTTTCCGTTGTTTTGTGCTTTCCGCCTTTATTTTACTTTGTTTTGTGTGCTTGGAGCCCCTAGATATAGGTTGCTTGATTCGGTAGTTAGGTCCAAACATTAATAAGAATGCATGTTCCTATAGTCTACTTCGTATGGATCTAGTCAAACTTAAACAGTTCGGTCATTTATCTCTTAACCCATGTGCCGTGAGCGAGCCCCATCAAGCGCTACTCCTGAACTCGAGTGTGTCGAGAAGAGGAGGGGTAAGCCAAGACCGGACCCTTAGGTTAAAGATAAGTGACCAGCTTGTGGTTCTTAACGTTAATAGTAGCTAATGTTTAGGGCGATTTTGTCGAATGCACACCGCCATGTAGATAGGTTTAAAAATTCTGTTTTGCATACCGCATGGAGAGAGCTGGGATGCACTGCAAGTCTTCTAACCCAGCATGTATCATTCGGTTCAACGGTGAGATTTCCATCATAGAACCAACTTGCACGACTTTTCCGCTATCTCCCTCTGATTTTGAGCACCTAGGACTTAAATGAAAATCTACAAAAATGTTAGGCGCTGGTATGAAACAGACTCAAAAAAAGGGAAAACCCAAAAAAAATTAAAACCAGGGGACTGCTAAATAAACTTTGACCTTAATTAAAATCCATAATGGACTATCATTGTACCGGGTTCATAAAGCCCTCATTGTTTTCAGGTACCTTGGAGGGGGACCAAAACTCTTCTCCCCTGAGCGAGTGCGACCCCCTAAGGATTAGAGCCAAAAACCCAGTCTGCAACTGCCTTGTGTATCTCCTGGATTTCCGAAGTAATGGCGCTTCTATCGTACGTAGGCGAGTAGGGCTTGGTCACCAATGATGACTCTCTGTTGTGTAGAGCATCGATCCTGTCCGAAGTATCGAGCATAGGCCACGCCTTCACGGGGGTGTCTGTCTCATCGTCCTGCGTCCGAGTAGGTTCTTGTACGCTCACGGGTGATTCCGTTGCAAGCGAGGAGTGAAGTAGCGGTTTCGCCTATCGGCTTCCTCTCTCTATTTCTTTGGCTGAGTAGGGATCCAGGAAGGGTTACAAGGACTCCAAAAAGTACAGACTACAGGTTACACAGGAGGAGGACAAGTACGGGATACCCTTCCGGCAGTACTCTCTCTCATATAGGGTAGCGTACTAAGGACTTGTTATAAGATATGCCTGAAACAACAACTCTAAAACTGAAAAGATAATAAGTAGCCGAACATTTACGGCTTCACATGGCGTGAGTTGGTGAACCCGATTTTGTATTGTGTTTGTATGGATCTAGATTAAGGTTCAAAGATCAAGTCCCGTGCCTTTGCGCAAATTTTGTTGTGTCACTCCTCTTTGACCCCCGCTTAGTTTGAGCCTTTCTACTGTTTTGCATTCCTTTTTATTCCTCGTTGACCATCGTATCTTTCATCCAACATCTTATCTTCTCTTGTACTTCGCGAAGTTGATCCATGGATGGTTTCCGTCGGGACCATACCGACACCCACATCGATTCCATGGACTCAACTCCGCCAATAAGTTTGAGGCGATTCCCGAGAACCCGATCCGGACTTTGCGGATCGATCTCTAGACTCCTCGTTTTTCTACCTTTCTCTTGGCCACCCAATAAACTGGGATCACTTTTATCCCACTTTCACCGTTGTGAATGGAAGTCGATTACAGTCTACATCCTTTTCCATTCACAACATGCTGGGGTTGACCTGAATTCCAAATTCATCTCGGCGGCTGAACATTAATTGCAAGCAATCTGATCAGGACTATCTCATTATGCAAATAGAAGACAGTGCGAGCCCTGGAGACTACTCTGGAGTTCATCTCGTCCGACTCAGACCCTGACATGGCTCCAGGAGGAAAGGGCAAGGGTCAACAACCACCCCAACCAGAGGGACAGGTGCCAGATCAGAATCAAGTTAATGCACAGTTACTGGCATCTATCCAGGCCATCCAGCAGCAGCTGACCGAGCAGGCCCTCACACAGACAGCCTTCCAGGACATGTTGAATGATATGATGAACCGAGACGATGGAGGAGGAGGCAGAGGTAGAGGAGGCAGGGGAGGAGGAGGAGGAGGTGGTGGTGCAGATGATGTGATCTAGAATTTCAACCACTACCATAACCAACACTTAAAGAAACCTACAATCCGGGAGACAGCCAGATGACCGAGTGGATCCTCATTCCACCGGTACACGCTCACTTTGAGCTGAAGCCCCAATTCATTGCTCTTCTCCCTGCATTCCATGGAAACACCAGCGAGGAGTCGTACATTCACCTGCAGCAATTCTCCCGCATTTTCCGTACTACCCACTATCCCAATGTCCCTCTGGACATTGTCAAGATGATGGCATTCCCTTTCAGCCTACAATACAAGGCCCTCTATTGGGTCAATCATCTGGGGAAGGTTGTGACGACCTGGGAGGAGCTGAAGTCTGCCTTTCTGCACAAATATTACCCTCTCGGTCGGCTCAACCAGATGCGAGCCCGAATAAGCAATTTCTACCAAGGGCCCCATGAGTCGATACATGAAGCATGGGAGAGATTCACTGACCTGCAGGAGAAGTGTCCCCATCATGATATTCCGAAGACTAGCTTGGTCCGACACTTCTTTGGGGGACTGAACATTGAAAGCCAAAGGCTCGTAGATGCAGCATGTGGGGGCTCACACTTCAATAAGGATGAAGACGTAGTCTGGCAGATATTTGAGGCCGCCCTCTCTTCATCCAAGGCATATCAGAAGAAGCCCCAGATCCTTCAAAAACAAGTGCACATGGCAGCGTCCAAGGAAACAGAGAGAGATGAGAACTCCAACCTCAGCATCATCGGGGGCCATCTCTCTAAAGTTGACATCATCGAGAAACGATCACAGGATCTCGAAAAACTCGTTGTGATCGAAGAGAGGACTTAGAATTTGGACAAGCTGGATCACATAGTTGGAACTACTGGTAGGTACCATCAATTCTGTTCAGTTGGCAACATCACTCGAAGCTCCAGCTGAGAGGAAAGATGAGCAACCACCGCTACATCAGCCTCAGCCGAGCCAGCAACCACCGGCAGTCCAGCACGTGTACTACGTGCAGGCACCCGATCAGAGCCAGCCGCAGCAGTAGATGGTTGTGTATCAGCCAGAGTTTATCTCAAGATCTGATTCAGTATTCCCACCACCACCCCTAGTTCAAGAAGTAAATGGGGTATGGAGTCACGACGCACAGCCGACCCGTCCTACGGGACAACCCCAAGGTCAACCATTTTCCAACCAGCAATACCACCAACCTCAGGGTGGTCGCTTTGGGCAGTCCTCTCAGCCTCATCAGCAGTATCATCAGCCTTCTCAGTATGCCAACCAGTGGAGGCAGAATTTTCCACACCAGCAGCAGCCGCAGTACCATCATCGACAACCGTTTCACCAGTATGCGACTGCCCCACCTCAGCAATACCAGCAGTATCCTCCTCCTTCTTATCAGCAACTTCAGCTTCCTGCCCCACCTCAGCACCACTAACAACAGCCTCAGCACAGTAGATGCAACAACAGCATGGTCTGCACGCTGACACCACCGAGGCACCTCCAGTGAACCCCACCATGGATTGTCTAGCCCAGCTTGTCAAAGGGCTAGCGGAGATGACCAAGCGGCTTGATGACCTGACCGCCACCCGAACTACCATTCCTGCTCAGGTCGATGCCAACCCCAATAATCTCAAGAAGAAAGAGCAGGTAGAAAGTAATGTCTTGTCCGTATCAGAAAATGATGTTACTGCTTATTCTAATGTTGTTACTCTCAGGAGCGGTAGGGCCTTACCTCCGCCTGCCACAAAGATTGGGGTGAATAAAGAAACAGGTGGATCGTCATCTTCCGCATCAGCCGTGCCAGCTCCAGGGGCGAGTGAGGAGGAAGAAGAAGGAGAAGCCAGTCCAGTCGTCGTGCCATGTCATCAGCAACCTCAGCAGAAAATACAAAAAAATCAGCAAAAACAAAAACAATAAAAAGAAGCTTGTAGCAGAAGCGAAGCCGCGCCAGCATTGGAGGAGACGCCAACAGCAGCCGATCCCTCGCCAGTCGATGGAGCAGACGCTACCGATTTTGATCGCCCAACAGCACCAGCATGCCAAGATCCAGCTTGTACTCCTTTTTGTAGTTCGGATGTACAACATTTTGTGGGCGATGATTTCAATGTTAATAAGAACTCTCATTTTTCTGCCAGTGGTGTAAATATTCCTTTTCCTTGTGCAATACAAAAATCCAAAAAAATTGCAAAACGAAAAAAGGCATTGTCTGATCCAGTTGTTGTGGATATTTTGGATAAATTGACTGTTGAGATTCCCTTGTTGAAGGCCGTGGAATACATGCCAGCCGTAAAGAAGGGACTGAAAGAGGCATGTACTAACAGGCGTCGCCCAGCGCAAGAAAACAGATGCCAGCAAGTAGAGAGACATGTCCTCACCTTGGCCACGGTAGCAGCTATGAGCAATCTCCCCCAGAAGAAACAGGATACAGGAGCACCTCTGATCAGTTGTGAGATCTTTGACCAGGTCTTCGAGCGCACTCTCTTGGATAGTGGATCTTCCATCAACCTTCTGCCCTCGTCCATAATACAAGAATTCGGGCTGGGACCGCTCAAGTAGACACGCATGATCCTTCAGTTCGCTGACCGATCCGTCAAGCGGCCCCGAGGTCTTTTGGAAGACGTCGTAGTTAAGGTGTAGGAAATGAAATTCCCAGCTGACTTTGTAGTCCTTGATATGGACTCGCCTGCACCCCTGCTCCAGACCCCTATCATCATTGCCAGACCATTCCTTCGTACTTCAGGTGCCGTGGTTGATTACGGGTCTGGGAAGATCACTTTCAGCTCGAACACCCAGCAAATCACGATGAACATGAACAGAGAGCTGAATGCCGCAACTGATGAGAGCCAGGCAGTATAAGAAGCAGACTGTGATTTTATTGCGGAGATCAGCGACTCAGCCTTATCATTGGACGATCCATGGACCCGAGAAATCCTCACTCTTGAGGAGGACTTGGAAGGCGCAGTCACCTTAAGCTCCGACGATTCTTGGGAGACAGATTCTCAGATGCAGGCGCATCTACTTGAGCAGTCATTCCGGACCGAACATGATCAGCTTAGCGCAGAACCGTTCGGTGCATCACCGGGATCTCAACAGGATTATGAGGATGGTAAATATCTCAAAGAAGTACATCCCACCACCAGCATGGTATCTGAAGTGATAGATAAAGTGGACAGATCAAAACCAGAATTCAAGCCACTTCCGACAGGCCTGAAGTATGCTTTCCTTGCGGGTGAAGAACAAATGTATCCGGTCATCATCAGCAGCAGGTTGAATCCGGATCAGGAATCTCGACTTCTCGAGGTTCTAGAAAAGAACCGCAAGGCACTTGGTTGGAGCGTATCAGACCTCCGAGGGATAAATCCAGCCTTGTGTTCACACCACATCTATTTGGAAGAAGATGCCAAGCCGTCCCGTAAATTTCAGAGAAGGCTGAATCCTAACCTCCGGGACGTCGTAATGAAGGAGATAACGAAATGGTGTGATGCAGGCTTCATCTATCCCATCTCCGACTCGAAATGGGTAAGCCCACTGCATGTAGTTCCAAAGAAATCCGGGCTTACCATGGTTACAAATGATAAAGGAGAGGAAATTTCTACTCGGGTACCAACCTCCTGGCGGGTGTGTGTTGACTACCGTCGTCTTAATGCAGCAACCAAGAAGGACCACTTTCCCTTGCCGTTCATTGATCAAGTTTTGGAGAGACTCGCAGGCAAGGAGTTCTTTTGCTTTCTGGATGGGTACTCCGGGTACAACCAAGTGGCGATCGCCGCTGGAGACCAAGAGAAGACTACCTTCACTTGCCCGTTCGGCACCTACGCCTTCAAGAGAATGCCCTTTGGTTTGTGCAATGCACCAGCAACCTTCCAAAGATGCATGTTAGCAGTCTTCGCCGAGATGGTAGGCAGTTTTCTCGAGGTGTTCATGGACGATTTCTCTGTCTATGGTAACAGTTTTGATTCTTGTCTTGAGCACCTAGACAGGGTGCTTCAGAAGTGCCGAGAAGTCAATTTAGTGCTCTCATGGGAAAAGAGCCATTTTATGGTCACTGAAGGTATTGTGCTGGGCCACGTCGTTTCCAAACGTGGCATGGAAGTCGACCCGACGAAGGTGGATGTCATTTCAAATCTTCAGCCACCTCAGATTGTGAAGAATGTGAGGTCATTCCTGGGGCATGTGGGATTCTACATGCGATTCATCAAGGATTTCAGCCGCATTGCCCGACCTCTGACAGAACTCTTGTGCAAGGAGACTGAGTTCATTGTTGATCAGCCGGTTCTCCTTGCTTTCAATCAGTTGAAGGAGCTTATCACTCAGGCTCCAATCTTACAGCCACCCGACTGGACTCTTCCTTTTGAAATAATGATCGATGCGTCAGACTTTGCAGTCGGAGCTGTCCTTGGGCAGAGAAAAGACAGAGCGCCCTACGCCATTCACTATACCAACAGAACATTAGACGAAGCACAGAGAAATTATACAGTGACAGAGAAAGAACTGCTGGCTGTGGTTTTCACCTTAGAGAAGTTCAGATCCTATTTGTTGGGATCAAAAGTCACCATCTTTACAGACTACTCTGCTGTCCGGTACTTACAGCAGAAGAAGAATGCCAAGCCAAGACTGATTCGTTGGATCCTTCTCCTCCAGGAATTTGATTTAGAAATAAAGGACAAGCCTGGAGTTCAGAATGTGGTAGCAGATCATCTCTCCAGAATAGAGCAGCATGAACCTCCTCTGAGCAATGCACCTATCACAGAAACCTTCCCTGACGAAGCCATCTTAGATGCGGATTCTCTTCCTTGGTATGCTGATATAGTCAATTACCTTGCCTCTGGGGTAATACCTTCGGATTGGATGAAGAACCAAAAGAACAAATTCATGTCGACCATCCGCTTCTACCAATGGGAAGACCCTCTTTTATTCAGAGAAGGAGCAGCTTGTATTTGGCGCAGGTGCATCCCTCAGACGGAGCAATCAAGTGTCCTCGAGCATTGTCACTCGCTCGAATCTGGTGGACACCACTCTGGAGATCAGACGGCAGCCAAAGTACTTCAGCGTGGCTTCTGGTGGCCCACTTTATTCAAGGATGCAGCTGAATTTGTTAAACGATGCACTGACTGTCAGAGAATGAAAGGTACACTCACTACCAAAGATTCAATGCCCCTGAAAATCATTCAGATAGCAGACGTTTTGATGCATGGGGCATTGACTTCATGGGACCTTTCCCTAACAGTTAAGGATTTGAGCACATCCTTCTCGCCGTCGATTACGTGAGTCGTTGGGTTGAAGCTATCCCCGCTCAAGCCGCCGACAGCCGAACGGTATGCCAGTTTCTGAAGAAGAACATCATCTCGCGGTTCGGGATACCGAAGATTCTCATATCAGACGGGGGTAGCCATTTCATTAACAAAGAGGTCAAGAAGTTAACGAAGAAGTACGGCATCGACCATCGTGTCACATCTCCTTATCACCCTCAGACCAATGGCATGGTGGAGTTATCAAACAGAGAAATCAAGACTATCCTGCAGAAACTTGTTAGGCCAAACAGAAAGGACTGGTCTCAACTCTTGGACTCGGTCCTATGGGCTTACCGAACCGCCTACAAGTCTCCCTTGGGCATGTCGCCCTATCGTCTTGTATATAGAAAACTGTGCCATCTTCCCGTGGAATTAATTCACAAGTCTTTGTGGGCTATCAACAGTTGTAATTTGGACTCACGCAAAAGTGGTCAGAAGAGAAAAGATGATCTGAACAGGCTCTTGGAATTTCGAGACTATGCATATGATAACACCTTGATGTACAAGGAGAAGGTGAAACGCTGGCACGACCGGCACATCAGACGAAAGACCTTTGACGTTGGACAGAAAGTGTGGTTATTTGATGCAAAGTTGCGGATATTCCTAGGCAAATTAAAGAGTAAGTGGACAGGGCCATTTCGAGTTTGTGAAGTTCGTGACAATGGAAGCATTGCCATATCAGAATTGTCCCCTGACGCACAGCCCTTCGTCGTCAACGGCCAACTCCTGAAGCCTTACTTAGAACCAGATGCATTCTTGGCCGTTGTTGACTCAATCCAGCTCGTACAACATGATGACACTTCCACAACTGCTGCAGCATCAACAGATTCAGACGATGTACTCCAACCACTGTTTATTTGATTTTCTTCTTCTTTTCCTTTTCTATCTTCTTTGTGTATCAAATAGGTGCCGCCCTTGTAGACAGTTTTCTATACTTAGGACGTACTTTGTCCTAAGTATAGGGGGGATGTGCACCCCGAGTCTTCAGTTCATTCCAATCCTCTCCATTGTCTCCTCTTCTTGTCTATACTTAGGAGTATCTTACCCTAAGTATAGGGGGAGACAATCTGAGTATGATCTATGTATTCCCACCCTTGACCCGCCCTGTTTTATGTACAGATTGCTATACTTAGGATTATTTGCTCCTAAGTATAGGGGGGATGGTCAATGTCTCATTCATTCATTCAATTCATATTTATTCTTTAGATCTGTCTATACTCAGTACGAGTTATGTCTTTACTTTTCCTTTCGATTTATGAGGACATAGCTCAAGCTAAGTATAGGGGGGTCGTATATACCATGTATATACTATAAGCCATAACTCATACTGAAAAATAAAACACCAATTCAATCTAAAGAGCAATAAGTAATCTTATAATAATAAAAGATGATTGTGAGCTCCTCAGGCTCTTTGTACTTATACTGATTATTAAGTCAGAAAAATGTTTTGTGAAAGAAAGTTTTTTTGTGAAAAACCTTGTGAAAACTGTTTGAAAATAGTGTGTACAAGTATTCAACCTTTGAAAAATCTGTTTTGCGTGTAAAATTTATTTCCTTTGAGTGAAAGCAAAATGTGTGCAAATAAGTGTGCAAATGATTGTAAAAATTTGATTGTCAAAGTTGTTTTGAAAAACCTATCTATGCTGTGTAAAACCTTGGTAAAATCATTTTCAAAGACGTGTACATATTTGCAAAATTATTTTGGACTAGAGTTCTCAAAATTCTTTTAAAAAGGATTCTCTAATTAGGTCTGAGGAGTCTGCACAAAAATCTCTTATACAAAAATAAGCATAATCCTAAATAAAGCTTATAAGAGCTAAAACCATATTATACATCAAATACAGTTCTCTTCTTTTGTATATTCTGATTAATAAATCAGGTGAGATACCTGTACAGTATGATTTGAAAAATAGTATGACCAATTTTGAAAAAAATTGATGTGAAATGATTTCAACCTTTGTGAAACTGTTTGTATTGCAAAATTTTTCTTGGTGTGAAAGAAATGATTGGAAAAACCTATGTGCAAATGTTTTGAAAAATGTTTGTCAAAAATTATTGTGAAAATTGTATATATATAGTGAAAGATCCGTGCAAAATAGTTTTCAAAATGTGTGTAAATGATTGAAAAATTATTGTGTACTATAGTTCGCGAAAATTATTTTCAAACTAGATCTGAAGAATACGAGCACCATTACAAATACTTGTAAATCATAAATAAGACACATACAATTCTTTCTGTACAATACTAAATAAACTACTCCATTCAAACCTGTAAAGTCTTTATAAACTCATATACTCTGTAAATAAAGTAGTACGCCCGTGTAAATAATTGTATGTACCTTTTTGTATATATCAAGTTTTTATTTGCAAAAATTTCTCTGTGTAAAAAGATTCTTTGATTCTTTTTTAAATTCTCTGTGAAAATTTGCATCATTCATTGTGCAGAGCATAAGCATACCATTCATATTCTTTTTGAGTGAGCTTGATGATTGAATCAGTCTAATAAAGTCTCAAATTGGAGCTTGGTTAGACCTTACCGCACCTAATTGCACTGGAACCTTATGGGAACTGGGTTTAAGGTACTTCGGGTCTATTCAGACTTAATTCTTCAAGAAAGCAAGGCTGGGTACAAGTCACCTCAGTGGACTAACTAGAACTTTTCGAAACACACTCATGACTCTTGCCGGCCGTGACCTAGCTTGGACACTTGCACCTTTCACTTGGCTCAACTCGGTTGGAGTGGTGAGGGGGTTGGATTTGCCAGTCTGAGATGCACACGGGTGGAAACATTCGTCCTCGTCTAGGGAGGGAAGTGCACCCCAACCTGGTCCAGTTTCAATCAAGGCGAATGACGGGAGAGTGTGGGTTGCAATAAAGCTTCAAAAGAGGGATAGTCTACTGGCTCAAGAGGAAAATTTCTTGTATATATGCTGCACCATGTAGATATGTTGTATAGATGCACTTGAAAAAAATGCAAAAAGAACTCCAAAAAAAAGTGGAGGGTCGGATTGAAAATTTAATAACCCCGCCGGAGTATATATAGTCCAATAAAGCAAACGCTTATGAATGTTACATCTAATGAAGCTTGCAGCGGGAGACTTAGCTACACTGGTTGAGCTCCCAAAATTCTATACCTCTTATTCCCCCTCTTCTGGAGCCGGTTGCACTTGAACTTAGAAGGGAATACCCCGCTCCTCGACGGTAGAGGGCTGGATTGGGGAATCATTGGGTTGTCATTCTGGAGAAGTCAGTCCCTTTGACATTTCAGTTGGGAAGAGCCACTCTCACTTACACTGTACAAGTCAGCTTCATAGTCATAAGGGTTTACGTATGACGTAGGCTAGTTCTGACCTGGCTGTTGAGGTGATTTGAACCAAATTCTGTGACTCTTGAAGGCTGTTGTGTTTTAGAGCTAGTTCCCGACTAGGTTCCACACACATCTACACTCAAGGTCTAGTAGGAGCTCCAAATTCTGATTTTGTAAACACATGCATTGCACTGAAAGCACCCTCATTCACTCTATCCTTCTTTAATTTTCCTTTTTCTTTTCTTCATTCTTTTTGTACTTATTGCATAAGTGTTTGCTAGGGACTAGCAAAGGCAAGTATAGGGGGGGTGATGAATCTCCATTTCATCACCTTTATTCTATCATTTTGGCCTCAAAAACCCCTGCAAATGCATGTAAATAGCATCAAATTGGACATAATGGCATTCATGATTCTTTGTATTAATTACATAGTAAATAATATGTTCAAGGCCAAAATTATAGAATAAAGGGAAGAAAAGAAAAAGGAGTAAAATATTGCAAATATTTTATGACCCAAACCCCGAGACAAAGGCCAGTTTGGTATTGGTCGACAAGGAATAAAGTAGGGGGAGATAAGGGCCAATGTACAATAAATACCTCATTTATTCACACATTTATTTATGCATTTTTGACACCTATTTTGTACATAATTATTTATTCATCAAATAAAGAAACTTTGTTCATGAAAGTTGCAGATAATAATGTAAATAAAAATACAAAATTGAGTTTGTGTAAAAATAATACTCAGTGTACATTTTATACACAGAATAAAAAGCCAAAATCTCAACTTCACAGACCCATATCTTGCAAATAAAAACTCCAAATAACCCAAACTCACCTTTAATTGTATATAACATTCCATGAACTATTTAATAAATTTAGTTTCATAATTTTTGGAGTTCATCTATAGAAGTTAGGTTTTTGGCCCTCCTTGTACATAATACCTGATTAAAATATTCAGTTTATTCAATACCTATTATTTCTACAAATTTATATTTTTAGAATCTTGTAAATAATGTATATAATACATGTATATATTGAAATTAAAAGAAAACAAAAAAGAGTTTGAAAAATTAAATAAGTCTATAGGCTACATAGACAAAAGACCTATGCTACCTATATGTATATAAATAAAAGGGAATTTAATTCTTTTATTCTTTATTCATCCATATTTTTATAATAATGTATATATTATATATAACTCATTAAAAATACAAATCGTAAATAAAAACAAAATAAAATTCATTAAATAAATAAAATGTATATAATATATAGGTAAAATACCCATAAGTATACATACATATGCATACACCTATTTATTTAAAAATGTAAATAAACTACTAAAAATTAAATAAAAATACTTTTATACTTACAAAAATAACTTATAAATTTATAAAATAAGCCAATAAAATAATCAAAGAAAATAAACAAATTAAAAATAAAATACACAAAAATACATGTAAATACACACATATACACATTATTAAATTAAAACCATAATAAAAAACTTCGAAAAATTCAATAAAAATCATAAATAAATACTACATGAAAAAATACACATTTTTTATGTTTTAAGAAAATTTTAATAAAACCATTTACTATTGTAAATAAATCAATTTAGGCTAAAATTTCTTGTTTTGTCTTTTAGCGGCTGACGTGGACCAATGGGGCGCCGGCCTTCGTTGACCCCCTGGTCAACTGTCCCATCCCAGCGCTGGCGTCTCTGAGACATCTTTTCCCCGATTTTCATCCCGTTTTTGCGGCCATCCCATCCATTGATCGAGCTCGCTTCCTTCACAAGAATTGTTCTCTAATCATCACTGATGCCCGCCGATTCCTTGGATCGATCAGATACTCATTGGATTAAGTAATAATCGCCGGTCAATAAGTCTCCTTGCCAATGTCTATAAATAAGTAGCTCCGCCTCCTTCCTCGAATTTGGCCAATTTCATTCCAACCTAAAGCCTTGATCTTGTTCCTGGATTGTTCCTCGTGACAGGGGGAGTGCTCCAGCATCTTGATTCGGCCGGAGGAAGGAGAATTTTGACGCGGCGGAGCTCCGGCGTCCGCCCTGCTCCCTGGTGGCCCGTAGGTATAAGAGCCGATCCTTTTATCCCTTTTTAGTTAGTTTTTCATGTCAGATTTTAATTCCAGTAGTTTGGTTAGTCTTTAGTTAATCCTTTTAGTGTAAAACCAAAAATTCGAAGTTCGCCGGAGCTGAGCTCCGGCGACTTCCTCACTGTGAATCTGACCGTGTCCAACCTCCTTGTTCATCCCATTTCATACCCCTCCGTTTTCTCCATCGATCGCACCCCTTTCACCAACCCAGGACCCCTGGTCTTGGCGAATCGGGGCTCCCCCTCCGCCGTTCGTTGGAGCCCCTCCGCCCCACTCCATTTTGCGGCGAAGCTTCAAAACCTTGGGTCGAGGAGGTAGCCCTCTCGCCCCCGGTTCTTCCTATGCAGGTCAAACGAAGGAAGAACCCCATCTGGGCTCGAATCGAACCAGGAAGAGGTTCCTGGTGGTCCGCGACTTCACCGACCTCGACCGAGCGACTCGGACCTCCACGAGCCATGATAGGACCTTCAGGAGATGCGGAAGGTCGCCAGCTATGAGTAGAGCACGTCAGAGGCGAGGAAGGTGCCCGGAGGAGCCCGAGCTGCTCGATCGAAGCTCGCCGGGGGCGAGCTTCTTCCCTGTTCTTCCAGGTATCTTCAGCACCATCAGATCGAAGGAGTCGGTCCAGATCGAACCAGAGCCATCAGATGAAGCGTCGCATCGACCGTCCGATCAGTGAGGCTGATCTAATCTCTGTCGTCATCTGCGAATCGTCATCGGCCGACAGGAGCACGACGCGTGGCAAGTGGGAGCGGTCCAACCGTCGGATCCCACGCTTATTAGGGGTAAATTTCACACCTAACCCCGCGTTTTTTGTATTTATAGTTTAAGACCCAAAATAAAAGGTTAAGTTGTAAATAAGTTGTATAAATTGCAGAAGGACCCTTAGAGTTTTTATATTCGCGTTTTAGTCCCTATGCGCCTCACGTGCAGCACCCACGTGAGGTGCGTGATTTTTGCATCTAAACCCTGCCGGGTTTCAGTAATTGTAGATTGGCCCTGAAAATAAAATTAAACATTCATTTTTATTGAAATTTTTGCATGGATACCCCTGTCACTTATTTTAATTGCAAAAATGCCCCTGCCAGGCCAGTTATCTTTGTATGCTTTGTCCATTTATTTTGTCCCCCATTTTAATTTGAAAAATCTTGCAAAAATGGATATAAGCATCTGTTAACATGCTCTCACACGCCATATTTTTTGATCTTAATTTTGTTGTATTTTTGCATTTATTAAAAATCAAAAACATGTCTTTTATTTACTGTATTAAAGTACCAAAAAAATATTAAAAGACCTCCAAAAATTCCAAAAAAATTCCCTAGTGTGTATTTTAACGTATTTCAGTGTCCGTCCAAAAACCCCTAAAAATCTCAAAAGGAAAGCCTTAAAAATTCAAAAATACACAAAAATTTGAAAAAAATATATAAAATCAAAGAAAAATCAGAAAAATATGAACTCAGTTCCTATTTCTGCTATATTTTATTAACTTTATTAGAAAAATAGTGTGGAAAAAATTTGAGGCTGTTTGCTATTTTTAATTCTCAATTTGATCTCCAGCCAGTAGCTTTCCCACTGTTTTGCTTTATTTCAGTATTTAAAAATACGAAAAACAGTTTGAAGAATACCCAAAAATCACTAAAACAATAAAAAATCCTAAAAATATCAAAAACATTTTATTTCTGAATTTGGGTTATTTTTTGCACATTTTTATAAATACTTTATCTTGTCTTTTATTACATTGTCCTTATTTCCCACATTGAAAAAGAAAATAGAAAAATATAAAATATAAAATATAAAAATCAGAAAATCAAAAATCAAATACAAAATTAAAAATTAATATATATATATATATATATAAAATTTAAAAAACCCACAAAAATAGGCTTCACACATGGATGACTCTGTGGTACATATATGCTTATGCATTTTTGTATTGCTCTTTGTGGTTCGACCTCTACATGCTTGTTCCCTATACATTTTATGGTAGAGTAATAAAAATTTAATTCACATTTATTTTTGAGCTTGATTGATACATTCTTTCATTATGGGTTAATTGCTGTATAACTTGGGTATTCTGCGAGCGGTCGCCTCGGCGACAACTTATTTATATTATTCATGGCGACCCTCGTGGAAAATCCGTGTTATCAATGTCCTCCAAGTGGTTCCTCGCACAAAAAGCAAATCAGAGATAGGTCAGAAAACCGTCAAAAGATATAGAGACAAGTAAAGCTGAAAAAAGACTACTAAGTCATGCTCCCCAGCAACGGTGCCATTCTAATGAGACAAAATCCAGTCAACTAAGGTGGAATAAATAAGCATTGTTGTTGTCCTCAATCAGACCGATTGCTCAACAAGAAAAAATGGAAAACCACTCAATGAAATATGAATTAATCAAAAATAATATAAGTGGAATTCGATATTTTATTTACATGGTATAACGATCATGGTCGAACACAAGGATCACGACTAAAGAACTCAATAGACAATTTAAAAAAAAGCTTTTTTAATGGTTTTTTATTTTATTTTTTAAATTTTTAAATAAACACACAAGTCACAATATGCACACACACACATTTTTTTATTTTTTCAATTATATAAAAAATACTCAGAAAAATCCAAAGAAAATGTTTTTGTGTTTTATATGGTTCAAAATGTATTTGTTAATTTTTATAAAACTTCCAGAAGTTTTGTATTTTTCTAAAAATCAAAGAGGGGCAAAGAAGGTAAACAATGCACAACCTGGTGTAATTTGCAACTTAAAAATATTTTAAGTGACCAAAACTTCTACAAATTATTTTTATGCTAAAATATAGACAAATATCTACACACAAGAACTGAAATTATTATTTTTTTTGATTTTCTACCATTTTTTATTATTTTTATAAGATTTTAGATATTTTGTATTTTTTGGATTTTGAAAATAATTAATACGTGGAATTTGGACAAAAAATAAAAGATAGTGAAATACACCTAATCTATTTTTTGGAATTTTTCAGATAATATTTGATTTTTAATGATTTTTCGAATTTCATGAAGAGAAAATGACACTATTTTTTATTTTTTCTAAATAGAAACAAAAATAAAATGCGATGAAATTCGATACAATGAAGAAGAACAAATCAAGAACGAAACATGATTTTTCAAGATTTTTTTGAGTAACAAAAATATTTATTTCAACAAGCAAACATGCAATTTTAAGTTTTGGAAGTGGAGGACTGAATTACAAATATTAAAAGTTTTATAGTAATATTTAATAGAGATATAATAATGGGGTCAAAATAGAAAATTACCCAACTAAAATATGCAAAGCACATGGTTGTTCGAAGCTGGGGCCTTTTGTGCAATTTCTGAAATTCAAGGGCGTTCACGTAATTTTACCAAATGAAATTTGATCTAAAGTTGGCAATGATGTTTCTGCAATTTTGAAAAGCTCTGGGGGCTAGGATGCAATATTTCTAATTTTCAATACCCTTAGGGTTCGTTTGGTTGCAGGGTTTGGTTGGGTACTATTCACAGGGGTACCCCCTCCTTACAGTTTACTATTCACCTAGCCCACCAAACCCAACCCAACCCTGCCCAACCCTGCAACCAAACAAATCCTTAAGGTTTCTTCGTTCTTGTTCTTTCATTCACACACAGGGGAGGGCACGAGGGTGCCGCATCTCCTATTGGAGGGTTAGCGATGGGGTGGCAAGGTGGTTCCAGCTACGGGCGATGGCGTCGATGACGGATGGAGGCGTTGGTTCCCTCCTCTACGCGGCGGATGAAGGGCTAGCAGGTGTAGAGCCGGTGATAACACAAATCTGAACACTCAGGTAAAAGGTCGCCAAAGGTCGTTCCGACCCAAGCAATCAGACTCGGTCAATCCAGAAAAAGAGACCACCAAATCAGATAAAAATCAACCAAGCACAAATAGCGGTCTTGTTATTTTATTAACCTGGTATAGCGACCAGGGTCGAACACAAGGAGCACGTGATGGCCTTACGGCCTACGAAGCAGTCAAAATAGAATGCAAGAAAATAAAATGTATTCTTGGTGGATTTTAATTTTTATAATTTTTTTTGGATTTTTAAAGATTTAAGAAAATAAGGAAAACAAATAAACAATGCAATTCAACAATTTATTTAATGCATCAAAAAGCAATAAAAAAATTCCGATAAAAATGTTTTTGTGTATTTTATGTTTTTTACTTTTTTTGGTGATTTTGGTATTTTTCTGATTTTTATTTAATTTTCTAAAAAATAAAACAATGCAAGAAAATGAAGGTACTATCCAGTCAGGAGTAAAAGGGCAATTTAAAATGTAAAAAAGCCCTCCCAGCTCCTCAAGGTAATTTTCCTATAAACTAGAAAGTTCACGGAAAATTTGGGCACTGGAATTATTGTTTTTGGATTTTTAGATTATTTATTATGATTTTTATAAGTTTTTAGGTGTTTTTCAAATTTTATGAGTTTTGTAAATGAAAAATGACCAAACTTGGTCAGAAAATCAAACACAACAAATTAAACAGTAGCTAATTTTCTCAAATTTTCCCAAACTTTGCACTTGGTGAATTTTGTAATTTTTAGATATGTTTTAATATTTTTTTTGTGATTTCTCAAATCAAACAGTAACAAAAATGTGTATTTTTGAATTTTAAAAATAGCAAATGAAATCACAAATGTCTACAAAAATTCTAGAAAATTTTACATCATGGCAGGAGCCATGTATCCAATTTTCTTGGAATTTGGAGTTAGTTTGATATCTTATTAAAAATCAAAACCAAGCCACAGTGCATAGGGACCTAAACACAAATAATGAAAGTTCTTGGGGGTCCGGTGCAAAATACCCAAGGAATCACGCGCGAAGCACGTGTCTGGGGCACTCAGAGACCTTTTTGCAAAGAAAACAAATTCTGGGGCTATTTGGTAACAGGTATTAAAAGTCCGAGGACTTGTTTGTAATTTACCCAAAAATAAGCGCACATGCACAAATAACTCACGCACAGGGGTATAAATGCAATTTTCTAAAAATATTCATTCATTAAGTAACATCCGAACTACAAGGGCGTCAATGCAAATACACCAAAAAAAGTTCACGTGACGATGCACGTGGTCCTCGTAGATAGGGGTATAAATGCAAATAAAGAAAGTACGAGGTCCTAAGTGCAAAATGTTCGGAATAAAATGAACTTGATAAAATATTTACAATACTAACTAATGAATGCGAAAAGTAGAGGGGCCTAAGAACAAATACCCCTTATTAAATCCTGAGGGCTGGATGCGTGCCACGTAGCAGATCGGACGGTGAAGAGAGGTGGATGCGCAACAAGTGAAAACCCTCTGATCAATCCGACGGCTGGGAAGAGCCCACGTGGATGATCGAACGGCTGAGCTGCGACGTGGGGCTGCTAAGGGGGCCTTGCTCGGATCGGACGGAGGAGGTGAAGCCACGTGCTGGATTTGACGGCTGCAACGCGTCGTGGCCTAACCTCGCTGGATCAACGTTGGCGATCGAACCTCAGGGATCTGGCGGTCTGTGCTGCTCCGTGAACAAATGTACGAGATTTAATCTGGAGCGTCGAGGCTGATCTGACGGTCGGGGAAGATGGTGGAAGAACTGGGCGCCGGCGAACTTCGCCGGGCTCGTGAAGGTGCTAGGAGTCTCCTCGCGAGTAGCTGAGGTCAGGGAAGAAGCTCGGTGGGCTCCTGCGTCGACTGGTGGTCTCCGATGGCCCAGCAGAGCTCCGAGGAGCTCAGGCGGAGCTGGTGGAGGCGGAGCTTCTGGACCTGATGGTACAAGCCCTCAGATGGGCTCGGATGTACCTGCAAAGATCACCAGCAAGCTCGCGGGTCGAGGGCAAAGTGCCTCGACCCCGTTAGGATGGGTGACGGTGGTCGGTGAGGTGGGGCGAGCGAACTCCGACGATGCGACGACGAAGGAGTTCGAATCCCAGCTCCTGTGCGAGCTGGGTTGAGTGGATGGATGGAGAAGATGCGCGGGGAAGTGTGATCGTGAGGATGAGGTCCGATGATCGATACGAAGTGGGAGATGGCCGGAATCGGAGATGGTCGGCGACGGCGAGAATTGGGCGGAATCGAAAATTAAAGAAACAGAGAAGGAATTAAGGCTACCTGGGCGTCGGGATCGACTGTGGGTGAGCTTAGGAAGCTCGGGGTCCTTGCCTCGAGGAGCATCGACGTCCGAGGCTCTAGCTCCTGCTCTGGGCGGAGCATGGCGGAGCAAACTTCGCCGGATCAGTGGTCTCTCGCTCCTTCCTCGCTGTGACACCTGCTGGAGCAAGCTGTCACTCTCGCCAAGCCGGTGGAGGTCCCTGGGTGGTGAACAAGTCAGCCAAAGATGCCGAATGAGGTGGCGGAGCTCAGGCCTTATACTGCCAGGTGTCCGATTAGGGTTGGTCGGGTAGGGCTGTGTGAAGCGCGGATCTCGAGGCGGATACCCCAGCGAGGGTCTCGGATGCAAGGAGAAGAAGTAGGACCCGGGGTTTGTGAAGATGGCGAGCGGATCGAGCACGGAAAAAGAGGAGAAGTCGGGTCGGGCACGAGATCCGCTGGAGAAGAAGGTCCGCGGAGGGAGTTGACCGGAGGTCAACATTCCCGTGGACCAATGGGAAGCTGCCACGTGGAAAAGAATTGAAAAATCAATTAAAAATAGTAAATGGCAGAATTATTAAAAAGTCAAAACATGAAATATTTTTGTTTTAATATTTTCTATTTTTTGTGATTTTTAATTAATTTTTCAAAAATAAAATAAGGCATTTACATTATATAGCTATACATAGGTATATGTACAATATGTCTTTTTAATTTTTGATTTTTTAATTTGTTATTTTTGTGAATTTTTATTCCCATTTTATATTTTATTTATTTATAGTATAAAATTTGGAATAAAAGGGTATTTTTATTTTATTTTTATTATATATATACAAGGGTGAAACAAATATATGTGTATATATATACATGGTATATTTACAAAGTATTTTTGGGTTTTTAATTTTGTTCTTTTTATTTTGTTTCTATTTTAATTGTTTTTATTTTATTTATTTACAACATAAAAGCTGCGATATTTACAAAATGTTTGGAAATTAATTTTATGTATTTATAAGGTAAAATAAATAGAGGAGTGGCTCTGTACATGATGAATATGCACAAGGTGAAGGTTTTTGTTTTCTTTTTAGTTTTCTATTTTTATTTTGATTTTTATATTTATAAATACATACAAGTATTTACAAGCCCATTTTAGTCTCTTTTTGGAGGAAAATATTTTTATTATATTCACAAATATATTTACACACATGAACCCCTATCTCCCTCTACTTTGGCTTTTATGCGGTCAGGCCCATGCTGAGCCCTCCCTTGGGATCAGGTCGCTCAATATTTATTCTAAATATTTCCCTCTTTTTTCTTTTTACTCTTTATACTTTTATTTTTGCACAAAAACATGCTAATTATTAAACTTTATACAATGCTTGCTTTTGATAATTATTTGTATTTACATGAATATACATGCATTTGCAAAGATTTTTGTAGCTAAAATGTAAGAATAAAGAGTGATGAATGGGTATTCATCACCCCCCTATACTTAACTTTTGCAGTCCCTTAGCAAACACTTATTTGAAAAAGAAGTGAAAAAGAAAGAAAGAAAAAGAAAAGCAGAGGAATATACATGGATTAAGGCTGATTATTAAACTTGCCTTCATTAAATTGAAATATGGAGCTCGATCAGATCTTTGTATTATTAATGTGTCGGGGCCTTATTTAGACTTAAGCTTAAAACTCAACGGCCTCTATGTTCCACCAATCTATGGACAAGACTCCTCAATAAACCAGATCAGAACAAGTCTACATACACAAACTCTAATGACCATGAATCTTTCCATGCAGTGTAAGTGATATGTAGCTCCCCACCTTAGAAGTAACAAAGAAACAACCTCCCCCAACCTGGTAACTCTAATGCCTCGGTCTAGCAACTCTTTCCTCGAGAAGCGGGGTATTCCCTTCTAAGTTCAAGTGCAACCGGCTCAAGAAGAGGGGGAATAAGAGGTATAGACTTTTGGGAGCTCAAACAGTGTAGCTAAGTCTCCCGCTGCAAGCTTCATGAGATGTAACATGGATGCCATAAGCTTTTGCTTTATTTGACTATATACACTCCGGTGGGGTTATTAAATTTTCAATCCGACCCACCACTTTTTTGGAGTTCTTTTTGCATTTTTTTTTCAAGTGCCTCTGTAGAACATATCTACATGGTGCATCATATATACAAGAAATTTTCCTCTTGAGCCAGTAGACTATCCCTCTTTTGAAGCTTTATTGCAACCCACGGCTTCTGTCTTTAGCCTTCATCACCACTAGACCATGTTGAGGCGCACTTCCTTCACTAGAAGAAGAAGAGAGGTTCCGCCTAGAAGTACTACTCTCATATGCTACCCCAAGCCAAAGGAAACTGCCTCCTCACCACCTCATCCGTGGAGAGCTATGTGTAAGGTGCTGGTGCAAGTCAAGCCATTGTCTCTAAGAGTCATGCGTGTGTTGTTAAGTGCTCTACTTAAGCTCATCAAGATGACATATGCTCATAGCCTAGTGGACTCAAAGAATTAAGTCCTTATGGACCTGAAAAGCCTTAACCCTAAGCCCTATAAGGTTCCTCTTAGAATTAGGTGGATTAAGATCTTAATTAAGCTCCATTTCTCAGTTTAATTCCAGTCTAGTTTAAATTTCAACTATCATCCAGAAAAACTATATACATATATACAAAGATGCTATTTACAAATATTTACAATGGTGCAAAATTTTTGAAAAATGTTTTGAAATCATGAATGCATGGATGCATGAAGTGCAAGTTTTGCAAAAGTATTTACAAACATTTACACAAGATTTTTGCAAACTTTTGATTTTCAAAACATTTTGGAAAAATTTTGTACTGTATACATAATTTTGATAAGAAAATATTTAAACAAACTTTACACAAAAACTTTTTGAAAACATTTTTACAAAAATAATTTTGTACACTAGCTATGTATGTGCAAATAAAAGAATGCTTATTTACAAGAAAAATTTTTAATTTTTGTGATTTTTAGGGTTTTTAGCTATTTTATTTATTAACACACTCACACAAAGTACGAGTTATGGCTAAAGTATATATGAAATATATACACACACCCCCTATACTTAGCTCGAACGATGTCCTCAGAGTGATCAAGAGCGATGAGGAAGACATAACTAGGGCTTAGTAAAAGGGAAGTGAAAAAGGAATGGCTAGATACAGAGATGAATGAATGAATAGAATGAGAAGAACTCGGTGGTTTCCCCCTATACTTAGGATTAAATAATCCTAAGTATAGCAAGCTGTACATGAAGGGAAATCCGAGTGAAGAATGAACAGAGTTTGCCCCCCCTATACTTAGGGTAAAATATCCCTAATTATAGGCAGCAAAACATGGGTAGACAGAATGAAAAGAATACTCGCAGGTCCTACATCCCCCCTATACTTAGGGTAAAGTACACCCTAAGTATAGAATAATCATCAGATGAGAGAAGGGATGTGGGACTAAAGAATAGAGTGATATGGACAACTGGATCTATACATGTCAGAAGAATAGTGATAATCAGGCGTGAGATGCAATAGATGTGAGTCAAGAGACCACAACATCAACGACCCACGACTCATGATCTAGAAATGGCTTGAGTCGCTGGCCGTTCACTCGAAAGGTACTCTCAGAAGACAGCTCGGATATATCAATGCTACCGTTGTCGTGTACCTTTCTCACAAGATAAGGTCCCTTCCATTTGCTATGTAGCTTCCTTGGAAATAGACGAAGCCTAGCATCAAACAACCATACTCTCTGTCCAGGCTCAAAATGCTTGTGGCTGATATGAGAATCATGCCACTCTTTCACTCTCTCCTTATATTGTAGGCTGTTTGAGAAGGCTGTATCTCTAAGCTCCTCCAAGGCTACTAACTCTGCCCTCCTCTTGTCTCCTACACTGTCTGGATCTAAAAGAATATCCGTGACTGCCCAAAGTGACTTGTGCCTCAACTCAACAGGTAAATGGAACGGCTTGCCATAAACTAGGTGAAAGGGAGATGTGCCCAATGGTGTCTTGAAAGACGTCCTATATGCCCACAAGACCGAGTCCAAAAGCTGTGACCAATCCTTTCGGTCAGGGCGGACGACTTTCTGCAAAATAGTCTTGATCTCCCTATTTTAGACCTTGGCTAGACCATTCGTCTGTGGATGGTATGGAGTGGCAACTCGATGGTCTATGCCGAACTCACTAGCAAGTGCCTTTACCTGGTCGTTGATGAAATGAGACCCCCCATCTAAAATCAATACTCGAGGTACCCCGAACCGCGTGATGATGTGCTTCCTCAAAAATCTGCAAACTGTCCTGGCATCAGCGGCTCGGGCGGGGATAGCCTCAACCCAACGACTAACATAGTCAACGGCCAATAGAATGTACTCAAATCCCTGACTCTTAGGGAATGGACCCATGAAATCGATGCCCCATGCGTCAAAAACCTCACAGAAGTGAATGGGCTGCATCGGCATCATATCACGCTGTCCACAAGTGCCCATCCTCTGACAGTCAGTACACCTCTTCACGAACTCGTCAGAGTCTTTGAAGAGGGTAGGCCACCACAAGCCGGATTGGAGCACTTTCTGTGCTGTTCTCCTCCCAGAGTGATGTCCCCCTGCCTCAAGCTTGTGGCAGTAAGTAAGGACGCTATGGTGCTCATCCTGAGGAATGCACCTACGCCAGACACTATCCCCTCCTTTGCGGTAAAGGATGGGATCCTCCCAATGGTAAGACTTGGCCTTTGCGAGGAAGGTCTCAAGCCTCTGTCTGGGCCAACCTTGTGGGGCTTTCTTAGCAACAAGAAAGTTCACAATATCGACATACCACGGGAGTGAGGCGATAGCAAGGATCACCTCATCTGGGAAGGTCTCATAAATGGGATCAATCTGCTCAGACTCCTCAGGCTGCTCTAAATGGGAGAGATGATCCGCCACCACATTCTTGACTCCAGGCTTATCCTTGATCTCAATGTCGAACTCCTGGAGTAGAAGGATCCATCTAGTCAGTCTGGCCTTGGCATCCTTCTTTGCCATGAGGTATCGGATTGCGGTATGATCTGTGTACAAAGTCACTCTAGATCCAATGATGTAAGATCTGAACTTATCTAGGGCGAACACTACTGCTAGCATCTCCTTCTCTGTGACTGTATAATTCCGCGGGGCGGAATCTAAGGTGCGGCTAGCATAGTGGATAGAAAATGGGACTCCATCCCTCCTCTGTCCCAGCACAGCCCCCACGGCAAAATCGGAGGCATCCGTCATGATCTCGAATGGGAGAGACCAATCTGGTGGCTGGAGGACAGGAGCCTCAACAATACAATGCTTGAGAGTCTCAAACGACGAAAGACACTTGTCATCGATAAGGAACTCAGTATCTTTCGTCAGCAGGTCAGTCAACGGTCGGGCAACCCTACTGAAATCACGAATGAATCGCCGATAGAAACCGATGTGCCCCAGGAAAGACCGTAACTGCCGCAAGTTGGACGGTGGTGTGAGTTTTCTAATGACATCAACCTTGGTCGGATCAACCTCCATGCCCCTGTTGGAGATGATGTGGACAAGCACCGTCCCTTGAGTCACCATAAAGTGACTCTTCTCCCATGAAAGAACCAAGCGGACCTCAATACATCGCTGAAGTACTCGGTCTAGGCAGTCAAGACAGGAGTCGAATCCGTCGCCGTAAACCGAGAAATCATCCATGAATACCTCTAAGCACTCCCCTACCATGTCCGAAAAGATCGACAGCATGCATCTCTGAAAAGTAGCAGGGGCATTGCATAGCCCAAATGGCATGCGTCGGAAGGCGTATGTGCCGAAGGGACAGGTAAAGGTGGTCTTCTCCTGATCCTCAGGAGCGATGGCCACCTGGTTGTAACCCGAGTACCCATCTAGAAAACAATAATGGCTCTTTCCTGCCAGTCTCTCAATAATCTGATCAATAAAGGGCAGGGGGAAATGATCCTTCTTGGTGGCCTGGTTGAGTCTCCTGTAGTCAACACAAACCCGCCAAGAAGTGGGTACTCGTGTAGCAATCTCCTCTCTAGACTCGCTAATCACTGTAGTGATGCCCGTCTTCTTGAGTACCACATGCAAAGGGCTGACCCACTTGGAGTCGGAGATGGGATAGCTAAAATCGGCTCTACACCATTTCGAAATTTCCTTCATGACAACCTCTCTCAGATTTGGGTTCAACCGCCGCTGGAACTCACGTGACGGCTTCGCCTCATCCTCGAGATAGATATGGTGGGAGCACAGAGCCGAACTAATCCCATGGAGATCTTCTACGCTCCATCCTATTGCCTTGCGGTTCTTTTCAAGAACCCCCATCAGACGGGATTCCTGCTCTCCAGTCAAATCGGCTGAGATAATGACTGGGTACATCTCATGCTCACCCGCAAGGAATCTATACTTCAGCGACGAAGGAAGTGGCTTCAGCTCTGGACAACTGGGTGCTGGCAAATCTGGCTTCGAAAGAAGTCGCGTGTATGCTGCCAAGTCCGCCCGGGAGACTGAGAGTGTACTCTCGCAAACTAGATCTGAAGATGGTTGCTCAACTGAACTGTCTCTGATCTGCTCGGCATCTATCTCCTCCTCAGCTGTAGGCTCAGTGAAAATCAGGCCTGGCATATAATCATCACAATCTGCCCACTCAGACTCTGACTCCGAGGGATCTGCATCACACAAGGTGGCATCAGTACCACCATCAGCACAATCATCCGTGTCGCGGTTAAGAACCTGCTCTGCAACCTCGAAAGTATCCTGAATGAGGAATGTGCTCTCCAAGCTCTCCTCTGCTATCATCTCTGCATCAGCCGTGTCTGAAAATGAGAGGATGGCCTGTGCTGCTGGGTCTGCCCAAACTGCCTCATCATCTGTGATCACAAAGTCACAGTCCTGGTGGATGTCTAGCCCTGCATCTGTCAGCTGCTCTGTATCCGAAGTGGTCTCTGAGCATGATCTCTCTCTGGATCTGCTGTCCTCGACCATCTCTATTTGTACACTTTTGCCCTCGACGCGAAAGTATACCTTCCCGCTATCATGATCAGTCACCGCCTTGGCTGTGGCCAAGAACGGACGACCTAGAATGATGGGGGTATCGGTCACTGAATCAGGGATCTCCATGTTCAACACGATAAAGTCCACGGGGAATTGCAGACCCTGAATAGTGACGACAACGTCTCGCAACAACCCCTTCGGCCTCTTGACAGATCTATCAGCAAACTGAAGAACTATCCTGCTCTGTCTAAGAGTGCCCAACTCGAAGCGGTCGAGAAGGGCTAACGGGAGGAGGTTGATCGACGATCCGCTATCCAATAGAGTACGGTCGAACCTCTGTTCACTGATATGGCATCTGACATAAGGGGCTCCTGAATCTGGCCTCTTGGTCGGCAGACGGTTCTGGATCGCGAAACAGGTGGCTTTCGTCAGCACATGGATCTCAGAGTGGTGGTTCCTCCTCTTCCTCCTGACTGTGGTCATGTCTCTCAACGAACGCTGAAGAAGGGGAATGTGCTGCAAAGCCTCCTGAAGAGTCAGCTGCATGTGAAAATGATCTATCATCTGCTGGCTGAACTCTTCCTGGTCTCTCTTTTTTGGATTTTCTGTTTTCTTCCCCTTCCCCATCTGAAGGGCTCTAGGGAAGGGGATCACTGGGTCCTTCTCAGATGAAGGACTAGAAAAGGGTCGAGGCGGTTCGACAACCGGATCTATACATACATCATGCACCACAGTGGGACCAGAAGAAAATAAGCCCTTTCCTTTATTCACAGAACTGTTCAGAGATACATCAGGTGAAGGAAAAATAACAGATCTCTCTACATGAACTCTGGTGGCCTCAGTACCACCATCGGCTGGCTCTGCTGGAAGACTCGCGGCCTCAATACCGCGCTCTGGCTAGGCATCAGGAGTGGCCTCAGTACCACCTCCTCGAACTGGTGAAACGGCGGCATCAGTACCACCGGTGGAATCAGCATCCTTGGTGGCATCAGTACCACCGTCATCATCCTCCTCGTCAGGCGCTCTAGGTGGATCCTCATGATGTAGCTCAGACGAGGCTCCGCCTGCTGGCATCCTACCGCTCCTAAGTGTGACAAAATCAGTATCAAAAAGATATCCAGTCATATCACCAAATGTATCACTAGGAGTGGTATACTCAGTACAAACTACCTGCTCAGATTTCCGCTTCAGGTTGTTGGGGTTCGGCTCGATCTGGGCAGGGATGGCAGCCTTCCCTCTCACAATGTCCCGCATCTCCTGGCGGAACTCGTCCATCTCCCATCTGAAGGTGGCCTGCTGATCCGTGAGGAGGCGGGCTATGTCATCCAAAATAGGGTTCTCATGGGAACCCGACGTGTAGCCTCTCTGGTAGTGAGGCTGTTGGATTTGCTGCTGCTGTGGCTGAGAGGAGTATGAGTGATGCTGCTGCTGCTGACGAGGTTGCTCACGCCTCCAAGACTTTCCCTGTTGATAGGGACGAGGACCATAGGAAGACTGCTGCTGCTGTGGTGGGTACACTGGGGGCTGCTGCTGCTGCTGGTGCTCTCTCTGTTGGCTGTACTGGCCTCCCTGACCAGATGGCTGCTGCTGGGGCTGGGTACCTCCACTCCCCCACCTGAATCCGGGATGGTCTCGTCGGATTGCAGGCTGAGGGCGGTCATACCAAATCCCGTTGACATCCATCAACGGCTCTGCATCATACGGGGCTGGCGGGAGTACTGCCAGAGGCTGATCCGGCTCGTACACCACCATCTGCAAGTCTGGAGATGGTGGTGACTGGTAAGTGCGCTGCGGCTGCTGGTACGACTCTTCCTGTACAAGGTGAAACCTGTCTAGGCTGCTGGTATGAGATGGAGCGCTGGGACGAGCTGCTGCTGCTGTCGTGATCGCCTCGCGACAGAAGACGGGGCTGGGAAGCCGTCTGTGCCTCCTGGAGACACATGAACTGTGTCTTCATGTCACTCAGAGTCTGTGCCATCTGCTCCATCTGAGTGATGCCCTGGCACTGCTTCTTCTCTATCGGCTCCATTCGATCCAACTTCTCGTTAATGATGCCCATGTCCGCAGCTGTGGACTCTGCCTGTGTTGCTGCTACTGCGGACGAACTGGAAGGACCAGCATCGACCCGTGCTATCCTCTAGTACTGCACGGGTCCTCGCTGCCGGGGCCTGCCCTGAGTGTACAACCTGGTCTAGGACATCACCATGTAGTTCTCGGCCATCTCCTCGTAGATGGCCCAGACCTGGTCGTGATCCTTGGCGAAATAAGACCCGCCACAAGAAGCGTTCACCAAGCCTTGAAGCTCTGGTGTCAGCCCACTGAAGAAGCTCTGAACAAGGTTCGGCTTGGAAATGTCGTGGTGCGGGCATCTGTCGGTCAGCTCTCGAAACCTCTCCCATGCCTCATGGAACTGCTCGTTGGGGAGCATGGAGAAGTTGCTGATCAGGGCTCTAGCGGCGTTCGTCCGCCCGAGTGGATAGTACTTGTGCAAGTACTCGGCGCGAAGCTGCTCCCAAGTGTATACAAACTTCCCAGATGCTTCAGCCAGGTGGCTGCTCTGTCTGCCAAGGAAAAGGGGAAGGCAATCATCCGAATCGTGTCTTGGTCCACCTAACGATCGTGGACAGTACTGCATATCATCTCAAACTCCTGCAAGTGGAGATGAGGCTCCTCTATCGCCAAACCGTGAAACCGGGGTAGGAGCTACAAGGTGTTCGGGGGGAACTTGAAGTCCCCCACGATGGCTGGAAGTACCACCCAGCGGTGTGTCAAAGTCAACCCGAGATTGTGGTTCTCCCGCATCGATCTATGTGGTGGTGGTGCTCCTCATGCTGCTGCTGCTGCTGCGGCTGCTGCCGCGGCTGCGGCTGCGGCGGCAGCTGCCGCATCATCGGGTCCTCCTCCTCCGCAGTTCTCGTGGTTGGCTCGCATCTGCTCAAGCTCTCTCCTCATGTCCATCATGAATGCTCCCTGATCCCTCAACTGCTGCTGGACTGACTCGAGGGAGGCGATCAAGGTGGAGTTGATCGAACCCTGGTCCAAAACGAAATGCTGCTCTCCTCGTGGACCTCTGATGCGATCATCGGAACTGCCGGCCATCGTCTCTGAAAAATCAAAACAACCGAACTCAGGTGCCGATAAATCATCTGTCTATCTCTCCTCTGGCACTGGTATCTCTGAATCAGAAGAAGAAGGGTGGTCGAGGGGGAACATGGCAGAGTCATACTCGGGTTCGGAGAGCGGGTCTGAGCTCCCACGAACCGACCTAGATGAAGGGACAGGAGTGCTAAAAAGCGGTACAGCCAGAGGCTGCCTAAGAGACCTCCTGCCCATCATCGTGGTCTGGCGAGTAAGGCGGATGAGATCTGGAAAAACTATGATCAAAAGCAAACCCCCAGTTCACCAACGCAACGCGAGTTGAAGACCGTAAAGGCCCAGTCAAATTATCTTGTCAATTTTTATTTTGGTGAACAATCAAAAATATCAGAGCGATTACGTGACCTGCTGGGATACCCGATACTCTCTCAACCAACTGTCCCGCACAGAAGAGTCGGTAATCAGTCGAGATGAGCACCGGAGGGCTTTACCTAGTGTACGGGTCACTCTCTCGCACAATCAAACCAAGCAATGAGGGGGTTGCTCTCCCCAAGATAAATTTTTAGGTGAGGTGTCTTTTAGGGTCGATAGTTTTAGCAGTCCCAATTTTATGGTTTTTCTTTTTTAGATTTTTTTAATGCAAGCAAAAATGCCTAACGATTTTTTCGGTTCTCCTGGTTATTAAGTAAAAAACAGGGGGGAGAAGACGAAAAGGCCGATGCGCGATAAATCAATGATGCATGCAGAGATAGAAATGCGTACCTGACTCCAGCAGTCTACATGCAAGATGATTCGCGCAGAAATGTAAAGACTGAAAAGAAACTACCTATATGGTGCAGCGGTGAAAACCGAGTCCTAAACAGGCAATTTCTACTCGACAGAACCATCTAGCTGGTCACTCGCCCTCGATCCAAAGAGTCTGGTCTAGACCCACCCCTCCTCTTCTCGACAGGTCGAGTTCAGGAGTAGCGCTTGACGGGGCAGGCTCGCGGTGCGTAGGCTCTCAGGAAAGCGACTCAGCTATTTTTATCAATGAATTATTAGTAGGTCCAATTACGATCTATAGGAACAGGCAAGCAGTTAAGTGTGGGGATCCTAGTAATTACGACACAGTCAAGCAGAAAATCCTAAGTCTAGGGGCTCGAGAAAAACCACGTAAAATCATAAAAGGCAGCGAAAAATCTAAAAGCCGCGAAAAAAAACCGCGAAAAATCTAAGCAAGTCTAAAGGGTCCCTCGAGCACACCGGTGCTCGGCGAAACAGACCCGAGAGTCCAAATGTCTGAGTACCTGTATTATTACAACAGTTCTAATAAGGCTGGAACTAAAATCTAATCTAAGCTACACTACTCTCACGGCTATCCCGCGGCTCCCGCACTCCTGCTCGCTCCTCGCGCTCTCCTGCGGCTCTGTGAAGAAAAGAGCCGCCTTCGGTTCCCGCGGTTGCTCGGCTTCCGAAGAAAGCCGCCTCGGTCCTCGGGCCCTCGCAAAAGAACAAACAAGAGTGGTCAGACCAGATAAATGTATAAACAGGTCAAATATATATACAAAAATATGTACAAAAAGCCGCGAAAAGAAAGCCGTGGGAAAAATCAATCGACTACTAAGACGTGCTCCCCGGCAACAGCGCCATTCTGATAACACAAATCTGAACACTCGGGTAAATGGTCGTCAAAGGTCATTGTGACCCAAGCAATCAGACTCGGTCAATCCAGAAAAAGAGACCACCAAATCAGATAAAAATCAATCAAGCACAAATAGCGGTCTTGCTATTTTATTAACCTGGTATAGCGACCAGGGTCGAACACAAGGAGCACGTTATGGCCTTACGGCCTATGAAGTAGTCAAAATAGAATGCAAGAAAATAAAATGTATTTTTGGTGGATTTTATTTTTTATAATTTTTTTTTATTTTTAAAGAGTTAAGAAAATAAGGAAAACTAATAAACAAGGAAATTCAACAATTTATTTAATGCATCAAAAATCAATCGAAAATTCCAATAAAATTTTTTTTGAGTATTTTATGTTTTTTACTGTTTTTGGTGAATTTTTGGGATTTTTCTGATTTCTATTTAATTTTCTAAAAAATAAAACAATGCAAGAAAATGAAGGTATTGTCCAGTCTGGAGTAAAAGGGCAATTTAAAATGTAAAAAGGCCTCCCAGCTCCTTATGGTAATTTTCCTATAAACTAGAAAGTTCAAGGAAAATTTGGGCACTGGAATTATTGTTTTTTGATTTTTTAGATTATTTATTATGATTTTTATAAGTTTTTAGGTGTTTTTCAAATTTTATGAGTTTTATACAATGAAAAATGATCAAACTTGGTCCGAAAATCAAACACAACAAATTAAATAGTAGCTAAAGTTTTTGTATATTTTAGATATGTTTTATTATTTTTTTGTGATTTTTCAAATCAAACAGTAACAAAAATGCGTATTTTTGAATTTTTAAAAATAGCAAATGAAATAAAAAATGTCTCCAAAAATTCTAGAAAATTTTACATCATGGCAGGAGCCATGTGTACAATTTCCATGGAATTTGGAGTCAGTTTGATATCTTATTAAAAATCAAAACCATTCACAGTGCATAGGGACCTAAACGCAAATAATGAAAGTTCTGGGGGGTCCGATGCAAAATACCCAAGGAATCACGCGCGAATCACGTGTCTGGGGGACACAGGGACCTTTTTGCAAAGAAAACAAAGTTCTGGGGCTATTTGGTAACAGGTACCAAAAGTCCGAGGACTTGTTTGTAATTTACCCAAAAATAAGCGAACATGCACAAATAACTCACGTACAGGGGTATAAATGCAATTTTCTAAAAATATTCATTCATTAAGTAACATCTAGAACTACAAGGGCGTCAATGCAAATACACCAAAAAAGTTCACGTGACGATGCACGCCACGTATAAAGGGGTATAAATGCAAATAAAGAAAGTACGAGGTCCTAAGCGCAAAATGCTCGGAATAAAATGAACTTGATAAAATATTTACAAGACTAACTAATGAATGTGAAAAGTAGAGGGGCCTAAGAACAAATACCCCTTATTAAATCCTGAGGGCTGGATGTGTGCCACGTAGCAGATCGGACGGTGAAGAGAGGTGGACGCGCAAAAAGTGAAAACCCTCTGATGAATCCGACGGCTGGGAAGAGCCCACGTGGATGATCGAACAACTGAGCTACGACGTGGGGCTGCTGTGGGGGCCTGGCTCGGATCCGACGGAGGAGGTGAAGCCACGTATTGGATCTGACGGCTGCAACGCGTCATGGCTTAACCTCGCTGGATCAACGGTGGCGATCGAACCTTAGGGATCTGGCAGTCAGTGCTGCTCCGTGAACGAACGTACGAGATTTAATCTGGAGCGTCGAGGCTGATCTGACGGTCGGGGAAGATGGTGGAAGAACTGGGCGCCGACGAACTTTGCAGGGCTCGTGAAGGTGCTGGGAGTCTCCTCGCGGGTAGCTGAGGTCGGGGAAGAAGCTCGGTGGGCTCCCGCGTCGATTGGTGGTCTCCGATGGCCCAACAGAGCTCCGAGGAGCTCATGTGGAGCTGGCGGAGGCGGAGCTTCTGGACTTGATGGTCCAAGCCCTCAGATGGGCTCGGATGTACCTGCAAAGATCACCAGCAAGCTCGCGGGTCGAGGGCAAAGTGCCTCGACCCCAATAGGATGGGTGACGGTGGTCGGTGAGGCGGGGCGAGCGAACTCCGGCGATGCGACGGCGAAGGAGTTCGAATCCCAGCTCCTGTGCGAGCTGGGTTGAGTGGATGGATGGAGAAGATGCGCGGGGTAAGTGTGATCGTGAGGGTGAGGTCCAATGATCGATACAAAGTGGGAGATGGCCGGAATCGGAGATGGTCGGCGACGGCGAGAATTGGGTGGAATCGAAAAATTAAAGAAACAGAGAAGGAATTAAGGCTACCTGGGCATCGGGATCGACTGTGGGTGAGCTTAGGAAGCTCGGGGTCCTTGCCTCGAGGAGCGTCGACGTCTGAGGCTCTGGCTCCTGCTCTAGGCAGAGCACGACGGAGCAAACTTCGCCGGATCAGTGGTCTCTCGCTCCCTCCTCGCTGCGACACCTGCTGGAGCAAGCTGTCACTCTCGCCAAGCCGGTGGAGGTCCCTGGGTGGTGAACAAGTTAGCCAAAGATGCCGAATGAGGTGGCAGAGCTCAGGCCTTATACTGCCAGGAGTCCGATTAGGGTTGGTCGGGTAGGGCTGCGTGAAGCGTGGATCTCGAGGCGGATACCCCGGCGAGGGTCTCGTATGCAAGGAGAAGAAGTAGGACCCGGGGTTTGCGGAGATGGCGAGCAGATCGAGCGCGGAAAAAGAGGAGAAGTCGGGTCGGGTGCGAGATCCGGTGGAGAAGGTCCGCGGAGGGAGTTGACCGGAGGTCAACATTCCCGTGGACCAATGGGAAGCTGCCACGTGGAAAAGAATTGGAAAATCAATTAAAAATAGTAAATGGCAGAATTATTTAAAAGTGAAAACATGAAATATTTTTCTTTTAATATTTTCTATTTTTTTGTGATTTTTAATGAAATTTTCAAAAATAAAATAAGGTATTTACATTATATAGCTATACATAGGTATATGTACAATATGTCTTTTAAATTTTTGGTTTTTTAATTTGTTATTTTTGTGCATTTTTATTCCCATTTTATATTTTATTTATTTATAGTATAAAATTTGGAATAAAAGGGTATTTTTATTTTATTTTTATTATATATATACAAGGGTGAAATAAACATGTGTATATATATACATGGTATATTTACAAAGTATTTTTGGGTTTTTAATTTTGTTCTTTTTATTTTGTTTTTGTTTTAATTGTTTTTATTTTATTTATTTACAACATAAAAGATGGGATATTTACAAAATGTTTGGAAATTAATTTTATGTATTTATAAGGTAAAATAAATAGAGGAGTGGCTCTGTACATGATGAATATGCACAAGGTGAAGGTTTTTGTTTTCTTTTTAGTTTTCTATTTTTATTTTGATTTTTATATTTATAAATATATACAAGCCCATTTTAGTCTCTTTTTGGAGGAAAATATTTTTATTATATTCACAAATATATTTACACACATGAACCCCTATCTCCCTCTACTTTGGCTTTTATGCGGTCAGGCCCATGCTGCGCCCTCCCTTGGGATTAGGTCGCTCAATATTTATTCTAAATATTTCCCTCTTTTTCTTTTTACTCTTTATTCTTTTATTTTTGCACAAAAACATGCTAATTATTAAACTTTATACAATGCATGCTTTTGATAATTATTTGTATTTACATGAATATACATGCATTTGCAAAGGTTTTTGTAGCTAAAATATAAGAATAAAGAGTGACGAATGGGTATTCATCAGCCGGCGGAGGAGCAACCCGCGTAAGAGTTGCTGTGGTGGGGCTGATGGTTGGCAGATGCGGACCTTGTGGCGAAGGATGTCAGCGATTGCGCGTGAACTCGTGCGGAGAGGGCGACACACGCTCGCCTATGGTCAGTGATGGAGAAGGGCGACGGGGTCGGCAAGGCTGGGCCTCGCCAGGGCAGAGGCAGCGAGTTGAGGATGGAAGCACGTAGTACGACCGGCAAGGGCTGGCAGCTGCAGCCCCCTTTTTTATTTTTTTGTTATACTTTTTTGTAAACCTACATGAGATATATGTAAATAAAAATGTTTTTTTATTTTTATTCTTTTTTTTTATATTTTCTTAATTTCCTACAAAACAAATGTTAGAGTAAATATATATATTTATTTTTATAATTTTATTTATTATTATTTTTAATACACAAATGAGAATATGAGCGTGACGGCTCGATCCATGAAAATTTAAACACGGAAGAACATAAGTGGATGCAGATCCAATGAAAGGGAACATAGATCTGAGGAGCTGACCACTGTACGTGATCGGATGTGAGAGATTGTGAGAGATAAAACATGAAATGTAGGGATCTCGATGTGAGATGAAAAATCATATTTGGGAGCTGATCAAGTCGGTTGGAGAATTAGCTACGATTAAATTTTTGACAATTAAATGAATCTGAAAGTAAATCTAAAATTAATCTAGAAGAATGATAGAATATAAAGTGGATCTCACCTTTGGATCGGACATGCTGTAATGGCCTCGATGAGGGCCGACTCACTGTCACCAGGCAGCTCGGAGGGTTGGCATCTTTCTACGACAAAAAGCTCTTGGAGATCGGGCTCCTCTCCACCAAAGATTGATGAAGCGGAAATGAGGGAGGAGGAACTCAACAAAAAAAGAGAAGAAAATTCAAGAAGGAATTACTTACAAATAAGGAATGCTTTTAGTTATTAATAAAATTAAATAAATAAATAAAATAATTAAATAATTGATTTATAAAAATTAATTGGCCACCATACTGATGGTTATTTAAGGTAGAAAATCAAATCTTATATACATGGTAGGTTTTCAAATCAAATAATTAGATAAAATAAATAAATAAAATCAAATTTTGGTAATTATATTAATTTAACTAATTAATGTTAGATATTAATATTTGGTGATTTTTCATATAAGGAAATTAGTTATATACAAGTAATATATACATATAGTACAATATACACAAGCACAATTAAGGAAATTATTTTTAAATAATTTTGATATTTTATTTTTATTTATATGTTAATTTTTAATAACTAAAAAATATTTAAAATTATTCACATTATGTATAGAAATAAATACGAACAAATATATATAATAAATAAATGGTGAAATTGCAAAAACCACCCTAGAAATTCAACTTTTCAACCGTAACTCCAAAGATTATAAAACCACTGCCAATTTATTGATAATTAAATTTAGAGTACAATGAAAGTGAGTTTGATTTTTGAACTCATATGAAGCCGAAATTGATCTCTCAATTGTCACTTTACAACTTTTCTGAGTGTAGATACTTTTACACTATACATGGTTTTACTTTGCAATTAATTTTATTATTTACAAAACATTTTTATTTACAATTTCTGTTTAGAAAAATATTTAATTTGAGGTCATTTATATACAAATAAAATATTGTAAGTTTTGCATAAATATACAAGGGAAAAAGTTTACAAATGATTTTTGTATTAAAGACCCTATTTCCCCCTTCTTTATTCCTGGTCGATGAGGTTAAATCTTGGCCTTCTATAGGGGTTCGAGTCAGTCTGCATTTATTTCATAAATGCATCTTTTATTTTTTTCTTTATTTTTCTTTTTCTTTTATTATTTTATCTTTTATTTGAATGTAAAAAGTGTTAAAAATGTATATTTAACAAATGCAAGCAAAATGGTAATTTCATCAAATTAGTGGGTATTTACAGGTATTTAACTAAGGAAATAAAGCTAAAATAAAAGAATAATGTTGATGAATCGTGGATTCATCAACCCCCCAAGTGAACAAACACTTGGAAATTAGCCCTAAGTGTCCAAAGTTTAGAGTACCTGTATTATTACAAGTCAATAGTGAAAATAAAACTCTCTCTTACAAAAAGTTAAAATCTTAAGTTATTGTCCTCTCACTTTCAAGAGCCTCTTGCTCTTTCCTACCGACTAGGTCAGAATATGTGACTCCTCATCCCAAGGCTATGTAGAATCACCTAGGTGATCCTCCTCAGTCCGTGGTCCCTTGCAAGAAGACAACGGAAGAGATGTCAGACAATTCAAAATAGATAATAAAAATAGAAAGATAATCTCAAAAATGGCTAATCAAGTAAAAAGACAAAAATATACTCTACAAACCTATGCTCCCCGATACGGTGCCATTTGAAAAACGAGAAAATAGGAGTCGTTAAATAATGGCCTACCAACTCATGCTCAGTATCGCCAAGGTGACTACTCGAATCCTCTCGTTGTTTAAACAATTAACCCACACAAATAATTAAGCAATTAAAGGTAAAAGTTAAAATTTATTATTTCTTATAAATAATGTATAATGTCAAGCAAGTAGGGGTCGAATACATGAAGAAATGGGGTAGAGAAGTCAAAGATGTAGAATCAAAGTACAATTTATCACTTGACTACGTAGCCTAAAATAAATTTCTTATGGGTTTTTAATTTTTAATTTTAATTTTTGTTTTATATTTTATATTTATTTTTTTGTTTTTATATTTTTGTATTTTTATATTCCTTTATGTTTTAATATATATAATATAGGGAGATATAAAGTATATATACAATATAAGCTCGGGTAGATATAAATATAACTAAAAATGTTCAAAAGTCAGAAAAAATATTTTAATATTTTAAAATTTTGTTATTGTTTTTTGTGATCTTTTAATAATTTTTGCTTATTTACATATATTTTTAAAGTAAAAAATACTCTAAATAATTGTTTAATTAAATACCTGAAATTAAAATGGAGGTGAAATATACCAAACAGTATCAAAATTTCTTCAAATTAATTTTAAGATAAAAATAATATGTTTAGGAAAATCATGAAATACGAAATAGAGATTTTGGAATTTTTGTGGATTTTATTAATTTTTATAAATTTTTTTAAGAATTTCGATTTTTACAAGTTTCCTTTTTTGATTTTTAGTGATTTTTGAACTAAAAGTTAAATATACTTAAATAAGAAATATATTTTTTGGGATTTTCAACATGCTTTTATATTTTTTAAGGGTTTTCTATTAGAAGCAAGGATAAAATAGACTATTTTTTTATAAAATAGGGAGAAGGTCTAAAATTGCAAAAAAAATGTGGCATGAAACTAGAATGCAACATGCACTTAATTCTATTTTGGGGATTTTTCGAGCAAAATAGCTATCTTAAATAATTTGAGAAAATAAAAAGAAACTACATTACTTATAGGGGAAATTTTTTGAATAGAATAAAATGTACGGGCCACATTGCAATTTCTCTAAAAATATATAACAAAATTAAAATTTAGGAGATCGAAATGAAAGACATAAAGATTTAGGGGCATGCATGCAAAAATGTCACCTCACGTGGGGGGTCACATTAGGTGACGTGGCATGGACCTTATTGCCATTACAAAAAATACAAGAATCTTTTTGCAAAAATTGACAAAATATATAAAGCGACATATAAAAGCTTTAGTATTGATAATTAAATACAGAAAATGCTCGGGTAAAAGGTGCAAAATACCCAAGCACAAGTGTAGATCGAATGATAGGAGATCATTCACTTGTCCCATGGCACACCCATGTTTGTCATGACACTTTGATCTGGATGTTCCAGATTAGAACGCCTACAGAGAACATGTTGGACTTGCGAGCCCACGACGAGCCATCATGCAATAAATGTTATTGTGAATATCATTCCTTGATGTGAAATGAAGAATAACTAATTTTCATAATAGGTCCCTTAGTACAATTAGGGTTATTTACCATGGTTGTCTTAGTAATCATACAACTATTGGTTTTATTATTGAATCATAGATGTTGGTGCTTGGATGAATATCTAAAGAGTTAGATTGACGACTCATCAAGCACCCTCAAATGATTATTAAGAGATGATCTCCAGCATGAGGAGGAGATGGAAATCCTCTCTCTGAAGGTTGGTATCTAACTGACCTCCAGATGTAGATCCTCTACATAGGAATAGAGATTCAGAGGTGTCAGATAAGTTAGGTCAAAGAGTTGACTTAACGAGATCGAGATAACCAAGGTCCTATGTCATATGCTATCACAATATAGGCACACATCCTCTGAACGGAGACAAATGTGTTATTATATGTCTAATTATGTACATTTGGCAGACCAATAGGTTAATGACCTAATCAAGGTCTATACCGACGAGCTGGCATGCATACAAGGTCAAAAGAGTAATACAATCTCTCAAAGGGATCATATAAGTTCAGTTACTGAACTGGAAGATATGAGCTCACTCATGAGATATTGGGGAGAATCAAATTCTGTGCACAGTCGCCTCGCTTTGGAAGCTTGAATGAATTTGTAGGTTTGATATATACTATTGGAAAGTATATGATCAAGACCTATGTATGATATATGCTTTTGGAAAGTATATGATCGATACCAACTCCCAATGATCAAATGAGAAACTTACTTATAAAACCCTGAAGTAGACAGTGTACAATTGATCTAGTACTTCGGGATTATTCTGAGTCTTCCAGTATGCAAGATGTATAGGTGTTGGGAATACCTAAAGGTGATGTGATAAACGATTGTATAACCATGACGCTTCCATTCCTAGGGAGTGATGAAACTTGTCTGGATTTTAGTTACTCCTCTCAGTAGAGAAGTAATTTGATCTTCATCCAAATGTTGGATATTGATCTGAATGTGAATGCAAAAAGAAGATTAGATTTGCGGTCTTGATTTAACCAAGCATCTATGGGAGGCCTAAGATCTGGATTTGAGATGTCATCTTAATATCCAAGTCACTATACGTGGAAAAATACAATCGCCATGTCCTTATCTCCATGTATCCGTGGATAAAGCGCATTATCCTTGCAATAGTTTAGGATAATTTCATTGTTGATATAATATATCCGAGCATTATGAAATTTGATAGTTAAAAATGATTTAATTATCATGAATGATATGAATTTGATTCATATTATAGGGAGAGTTATCTTAGATAATTAAATATGATTTAATTATCAAAGATGTGAATAAAGTGAACATGATTCATATTATTTGGGCACATGAGAATAGAGATCCAAGATGATTAAGTGTGATTTAATTATCATGGATATGAATAATGGGGATAGCAATATCAATATTAGTCATATATATATATACTATAAATTTAATTTGTAATATATACGAGAGAGCTATTTGTAAATTACATTTGTTAATTAAACGTTGATGTGAATTGGATTCACATTGGATTTTAAGTTATAATGTAATTTACATTTATTTTGAACTGTGAATGTGACACAAATTTCCAATGGCATGATTGCAATGTTCAAAAAATAATTATGAATTATTTGTGTGAATAATTTACAACAAGAGTTGTTGTGAATCATGGAGATTTTCAAGAGATATGAGATCTCATGAAAAAGGAAGAGGAGTGCCTCCTTCCTTTTAAAGAGGATGGATGACCACCTTGAATTGGAATTCAAGGTGTGTGCCCTCCCCTTTATGGAAGAGAGGCATACCTCCTTCCCATTATCTCCTATGTTTATTTGATTTAATTAATTTCTATATTGATGATTTATTCAATATATATTTAATTTAATTAAATTAATTATTGTTGTGTTTTTAACAACAAGATCATGGACATTAAAAGAAACACAAATCAACGTGAGCCACTGGATTTGTGTTGTCTAAGGATTGAGATCAATGGATCCCAAAATATTATAAATAGAAGGGCACCCCATGCTCTTCACAAGTTATACAACACAACATGAGGACATAAAGCACACTCTCTCTCTCTCTGTATCATTCTCTCTACACGCCCTCTCTCTCTCATTTGACCGTTCACCATGGAAGTCCTAGAGAGAGTCTCCATCATCGCAGCGCCATCATTATGCTGCCTGGTCATTTTCTCGTGGATCTCCATCTCCTTCAATGTGGCTTGCTCGTGAAGAAGACATTGTATCTCATTTGACGAGATCAGGAGATTCGTCGCTTGGATCATCAACATGGATTGTGAGAAGCACGTGTCTCATTCACATGCTCGCAAGCATCTCCTCCATCGGATTGGACTTGAGACAAGAGGTCTCATAGTTTAAAGACTCGATCACAACCACGCTTCAGGAGGTAACCGTAGTACTTCATTGGGGTTCAGATGAAATGATCCGAAAAGTGTTCTTGGATCATGTGGTTTCATCGTAAATTTTTTAAATTTCTGATGCCTTGAGCAACTAGTGCAACTAGTCGCTCCAGATCGCATACGATGCGAGCCTCACACTTTTGTGATGCGCTTTAGGATCTTACCATATCCTTCATGTGGTATCAGAGCCTCAGGTTGAAGGTTTTGGATGTGATCCATAAACCTAGGACGACTTGGGTTCGTTAGGGTTTGCGAAAGTTTTCTCGCATTTCATCTTCGCATCTCTTTTTTGTGAATGATTTCTGCCTTTTTAAATTGCTTAAACATGAAAATAATAATTGGATATTGTTCCCCATAAATAAATAAACCATTGGATCTGAGTTTGCGTGATTTCGAATCTGTTTGCTCAAGTTATTATGATCTTAGTGAACATGTATCCAGTGTTTCAGGGACTGCGAATCTTAACGTAACTAAGTAGTTAATTGTGGTTTTAAAACACCTTAAAATGCATGCAAACTACATAGTTTCCGTTGTAAATCAAATTAGCAAACTTTGTGAACTTATTTAGCATGATTTGGGTTTAAATTCATTGCGATATGGTAATTTTAGTATGTGAGGGTCACTACTGGAAATTACTTTCCAAATCAAGAACCTTGTGATTGTCATTCAATCAATTAGTGAAATTAAATAGTTTAATTTCCTGGAATAACTATGGATAAATATTTGTGAAATATTTGATGATTCTTATATCCTTAAATGGCAATGCCTTAACCAATAATTGATTAGATGTAATGTAGATCACAAATTGGTTACAAGATCCACATGATCTACAATCCAACAAACAATATTAGTTGAATAGAATCAAGGATTTGTTTAGGAAATCTCCTTATAATGTCAATCAAAAATTTTTTGATTATTATTATAAGGTATAACTTCGATTGAAAAATCGATTATCATCTCAAGTACACAATGATCAATTTGGCATTATCCTTTCCTGAGGTAGATATGGTGTCTAGTCGGGGAGCATTGGGGTAGCAGATTGCATCTTGTGCGGTCTGTCCCACTCTCGTTTGTACTGGTCATGACAGCGGGTAGGGACTCAATAATAAAGGAGAGATCACGATGTATTTTTCTAATTACTAAAATTCAAAATAATACGTATTTGAGATAATACCATATCTCAAGTAACAATAAAAGAATGTTTGTTGGATATTAATTGGATCATTAGTTTAATATGATTAGATTAATTTGAATCCAATTAACAATTAAAACATTCTATTATGAATAGAGTTGTTATTTCCCGTGGATGAACTAATTATGTGAATATGATTCATAATAATTAATTAGGATTTGAACGTGATATGGAGGATCACATATGTGATATCCATGGTCTCCCGTCAAGGAAAAGGGTTCTATCGCCAGAGATTGTATGTAGGAGACGCCTATCCTAAGTGACAACTCCTGTATACAAACGCATCTGGATCGGGCTTTTTACTTCTCAAATGAGTAAGGACGTATGCGTAGTGACACCAATATCGGATCCTCATATTATTTGGGTGATATTGGATTGCACATAGCGAGTTGTAATCTTGTTGACAGTTGGTTCAGTTAATGACGGGTCAACATCACCTTAGGGGTGGTGGGCCCAGGTGTTAAAGACCAAATTGGGAGTGCAAGTTGGATTTGCAAGGCAAAATATGTTCCCGCTTATTTTTATTCGAGTTACAGGTTCTCATATTATTGGGATGTAACAAAGATAAAGAAGGAGATCCCAGATCTTGCTTGAGATATAATGGTAAGTATATCTATTACATTGAAAGTGATTGAGGGAATGAACTTTCATTGGTTACAAGGCATGACAACTTTGATATAAAAACTCCTAAATAAAAGTAAAATATGTGTATATATATAAATATATCTACACTTATGCAAATTTCTTATTTCAGATAATCCTTCATTAACCTCACTCAATACTATACTCAATAATATTAAGTAAAAAATCATGGACTGGATCCATGATCAAGATATGGAACTTGTAATTGGACATATCATGTATGTGGTTGCAATGTACATGTATCCTCATAAAATGAGGAATGATAATTAAATATATAATAGGACTACAACCCTAGGGTTTGTATGTCTCTATAGTCTTGATCTCATCGAATGTACTATGGAAGTGACATGTCGATGATGATCATAATTGTCAAATAATCCTTATAAAATATAAGAAGACGTTTTTGGCATACAAATATGCTCCTGGCATTTAACCATGAGTGACATGGTTCTCTACATCATGCAGAATGGTAGCTCTGTAAGAGATGATGTATTCATAATGTTTGAGTACATACCTGAACCAAGAATTTTAAGAGTTAAGATGGATGTACATATGATGAGTGTCATTATTCTACTGTCTATACTATAGTAATTCATGAAACTTCATAATATTCATATTCTAAGAATTGGATGGAGCATGTATAAATGTTGAAATACTCTTACATTGAATTCTTTTGAGTTCAACATAAGAGATTCTTAGTCTTAGGTAATAGTTGTTTATAGGTAAATGGAGTGCAGTGGAAGCATGGGTCAGACCCAAGATGAGAAGGATAGTCAAAGGGTTGACTGTATTTCTAAGACTTCCATATGACATCCAAAGGATTGGATGAATGGCAATGCTGCAATAAGTTAATGTATTGATAGTGTGACTATCTAGTCTACTAGAATCCTTAGAGAAGGACTCAGATAGTGCATTGAAATAATCTATATCTACATATAATCATTGATATTGACTTGCTTATTTCATAAGATCAAAATCTATTAATTGTATCTCATTCTTCTAATGACACTTGCAATTGGTTTCATGTGCTTTAGAAGACTGGAATTTGATCTTCAGGTTTAATAGTCATCTACATGGTAATTGATGCAATTGTTGCAACAATTTCTATTTGATAGATAGACTTCATAATTTTAGTGGGAGCCCTTAGTCTTAGAGAATGTCTCTATGACCTAGATATAAGAATACACTCATAGTCTATTTCTAATTTTTAGAAGTAAACATGAACTCTGTAATAAACCTATCACAAAGAGTTATGATGGATATATTTCAGATAGTAATCTAACATCTATTGAACTCTACTTAATTAGAAAAATTAATGAATGGTTCATTAACATTTCTAATACTGAAAATTTAAAACCTTAAAAGATCAATAGGAGGATGAAGATCATTTGACAATGATCTAGCGTCAAGCCTTGGACATATGTCTATTGATGAGATCAATAGACAAGTAATAGATGACTCTTTATATTATCTATAAGTTCAAATCTTACGTACTTGTGAATATTGTATTCAAAAGTAAAAATGTCCAATACGCCCTTCCTTGGGAATGGTGTTAGATGTCAAGATATTCAGGATCTCATACATATTGATGTATGTGGATCATCTATATCATAGTAAACATTATGGATATGTAATATCTATTGATGATTATGTATGATATGTGATTGCTTCTCTTCACCTAAGAAGCCTTTGAAATGTTTAAAGATTTCATAATTTTGATTTAGAACCAAAGTTTGAAGGAAGATAAAATGAATTTGATCCAACCTAGGTAGCATGTACCTATTATATGAATTCATGGAATAGTTTATAAAAAAAAGGAATATCATTCCTATCTCACTCCTCCTAATACCCTAAACTCAACAGAGTCATAGGGAGATACAATTCGATCATGTGTGATATGATTTGACTAATGATTAATCTTAGCGTAATTACCTCTTAGTTTCAAAGGTATATATGTAGTAGAGATTACACTATATATCCTTAATAAGGTTCCATGCAAGGAAGCTGGAATTGAGCACTAGAGAGTGCTACTTCATTCGGAAAATAAAGGTTGGTATTGGATTCCTAAAAGATTCATCTCTAAGGATATGATTCTTATAGGATAACTCTCTTGAGAATCAAGATAAAAATGAAGTTAAGGAACTCATTTAATCTTGAGATGCTAGTAAGGCTCCTAAAATCGGAAACTAAAAGGACACTTAAAGATGAAACACTAATACTTCTTCAAATGAGTTTGAGGATGCATTCCTTGTGCCAGTTAAATCTGACAATGATCAGATTTCATGTGATGAAGCTCCTGGGGATCATGACATGGAAAGATGGATGTTAGCAATAAAGTTTACAGTAGGCTTCATATACAAGTGTTATATATGGACCCTCAAGGATCTACCTATAAGGGTAAGACCCGTTAAGGTGTAAATGGATCTTCAAGAGAAAAAGGAACCTGATGAGAAGGTAGAGACCTTCAAGCAGGTTCGTACCCATGAGCTACACACCGGAAGAGAAGACATTGCTTGCGATGAGACTCGCTCTTCAGTAACCATGCTTAAACCCATTAGTTTATTTCTAACTATAGCTACACAACTTGACTTTGACATCTTCAAGATGGAAGTCGAGATGCCATTCCTCTATGTATACCTCTTTGAGGATATTCACATGAAGTAGCCCCAGGGCTTAATGGTTGAGGAAAGGAAGGTGTGCAAGCTAAAGGAATTCCATCTATGGACTCAAATAAGCTTCTTTTAGTTGGAACATAAGATTTGATGAAATTATAAATGTTATGATTTCAAATAGAATCTTGATGAACCATATGAAGCTTAGTAGGAGGGCTATTGTGTTCATTATGCTAAACGTAGATGATATCTTAACCGTTTGAAATGATATAAGGATAATAATATGTGTTTTATAATCTGATTATTCCAAAATTTGAGATATGATCTCAGGGATACCTCTTAAGATCATAGTTCTGAAAGTGTTCAAAAGCAAAGACAAGAGGGTACACCTTGGACATATTCCATTCTTAGAAAAACCAAGGAAGGCTTCCTACCCTTAAGATATGGTACTGACCTATCTGAAAGGATAGCACCTCAAAGAGTTGAGGAAGTGAATGCTAAAAATGCTTGCCTTTGTGCATTAGCTATGAGAAGCCGAGTGTATTCTAGATGTGTGAAAATGTCAGATGTCTACCAGGCAGTGGGAGTAGTAAACTATTGCCAGTCCTACTACGGAGATAAAACACTTGATTGCAGTAATAACAATATCTTCAATGAGGACAAGACTTTCGAGATAGTGATATCTAAGTCTCATCTTCAAGAAATTAAGACTTTATAGATTATGATATAAAAGGTCATAACCATGGATACCTTAGGACATAGAGATCTTCAGGATTATGGGTATTCTGATAAGGATTATGGAAATACTGGTTATAATAATTATTGAGCTATAGTGTCAAGGACACTATAACTAACAAGATTGAGTATTGGTTGCATAGGATGCAACATTCGCATTGGATGCGAGCACTGTTACTAAAGGATTTGCATGTGCTGTAAAAGTACTTGGTTTAGTCTCTTAGGAACAGAGTCACTGATCAGCTTACCTAGCTATTTTTCTAAATAACCTATGATTGTCACATGAGTGTGGGTTTAAAGATTAGCCAGAAATGGCTCTTTGGGCTAGTGGGAGATTGTTGGACATGTGAGCCCACAACGAGCCATCATGCAATAAATGTTATTGTGAATATCACTCACGTATATGAAATGAAGAATAAAAATTTTTCAAAATAGGTCCCTTAGTACAATTAGGGTTATCTACCATGGCCATCTTAGTAATCATACAACAGTTTATTCAATTATTGAATCATAGAGGCTGGTGCTTGGATGAATATCTAAAGAGTTAGATTGAGGACTCATCTAGCACCATCAAATGATTATTAAGAGATGATCTCCAGCCTGAGGAGGAGATAGAAATCCTCTCTCTGAAGGATGATATCTAGCTGACCTCTAGATGCTGGTCCTCTGCATGGAATATAGATTCAGAGGTGTTAGACAAGTTAGGTCAAAGAGTTGACTTAACGAGATCGAGATAACCAAAGTCCTATGTCATATGTTGTCACAATATAGACACACATCCTCTGATCGGAGAATGATGTGTTACTATATGTCCAAGTATATACATTTGGCAGACCAATAGGTTGATTACCTAATCAAGGTCTATACACCGTTGTGCTGGTGTGCATACAAGGGCATATGAGTAATACCATCTCTCAAAGGGATAATATAGGTTTCGTTACTGAACAAGAAGACATGAGCTCACTCACAAGATATTGGGAAGAACCAAATTCCATGCACTGTCGTCTCGCTTTCGAAGCTTGACTGAATTTGTAGGTATGATATATACTTTTGGAAAGTATATGATTAAGACGTAGGTATGATATATGCTTTTGGAAAGTATATGATTAAGACCTAGGTATGATATATGCTTTTGGAAAGTATATGATCGATACCGACTCCCAATGATCAATTGAGAAACTTACTGATAAAACCCTGAATCAGACTGTGTAAAATTGATCTAATACTTCAAGTTTATTTTGAGTCTTCCAGTATGCATGATGTACAGGTGTTGGGAATACTAAAGGGTGATGTGATCATAAATGATTGTATAACCATGATGTTTCCATTCATAGGGACTGATGAAACGGGTTTGGATTTTAGTGACTCCTCTTAGTAGAGAAGTAATTTTATCTTGGTCCAAATGTTGGACATTGATTTGAATGTGATTCAGATGCAATGAGAAGATTAGATTTGCGGTCTTAATTTAACCAAGTATCTATGGGAGGCTCGAGATCTGGATTTGAGATGTGATCTCAATATCCAAGTCACCATACATGGAACAATACAATTGTCATGTCCTTATCTCCAAGCATCCATGGAGAAAGTGCATATCCTTAAAAGAGTTCAGGATAATTTTATTGTTGATATTATATATCCGAGCATTGAGAAATTGGATAATTAAATATGATTTAATTATCATGAGTGATATGAATTTTATTCATATTATAAGGAGAGTTATCTTAGATAATTAAATGTGATTTAATTATCAATGATTTGAATAATCTCAATGTGATTCATATTATTTGTGTACATGAGAATAGATATCCAAGCTGATTAAATATGCTTTAATTATCATTGATATGAATAATGTGGATAGCAATATCCATATTAGTCATATATATATATATATTATAAATGTGATTTATAATATATAAGAGAGAGTTATTTGTAATTTGCATTTGGTAATTAAAGGTTAATGTTAATTGGATTCACATTGGATATTAAATTGAAAATGTAATTTACATTTTCTTTTGGGTTATGAATGTGATTCACAAATTTCCAATGGCACGATTGCAACGTTCACAAAATAATTGACTTATTTGTGTGAATAATTTACAACAAGAGTTGTTGTGAATCGTGGCTATTTTCATGAGATATGGGATCTCATGAAAAAGGAAGAGGAGTGCCTCCTTCCTTTTAAAGAGGATGGACGACCACCTTGAATTGGAATTCAAGGTGTGAGCCCTCCCCTTTATGGAAGGGAGGCATGCCTCCTTCCTATTATTTCCTATGTTGATTTGATTTAATTAAATTACATATTTATGATTTATTCAATATATATTAAATTTAATGAAATTAATTATTGTTGTGTTTTTAACAACAAGATCATGTCCATTAAAAGAAACACAAATCAATGTGAGCCATTGGATGTGTGTTGTCCATGGATTGAGATCCACAGATCCCAAAATATTATAAATAGAAGGGCACCCCTTGCTCTTCACAAGTTAGACAACACAACATGAGGACATAAAGCTCTCTTTCTCTCTCTCATTCTCCCTACATGCCCTCTCTCTCTCATTTGGTCGTCCACCATGGAAGCCCTAGAGAGAGTCTCCATCGCCGCATCGTCGTTGTTATGCTCCCTGATCGTTTGCTCGTGGATCTTCATCTCCTTCGATGTGCCTTGCTCATGAAGAAGACGCCGTATCTCGTTTGACGAAATTAGGAGATTCGTCGCTTGGATCATCAAAAACGTGGATTGCGAGAAGTACACGTCTCATTCACGCGACATGAAGTCTCTTACTTTAGAGACTCGATCGTAACCACGCTTCAAGAGGTAACCCTAATACTTGTTTGTGGTTTAGATGAAAAGATCCGAGAAGTGTTATCGGATCATGTGGTTTCACCGCAAAAAAATTAATTTCCGTTGCCTTGAGCAATTCATGCAACCATTCACTTCCGATCGCATACTATGCAATCCTCATGCTAATGTGACGTGCTTAAGGATCTTACCATATCCTTCAAAACTGACGCTTGTGGAGCAAGGGGATCCTACGGTTCCTGATACCTATGGAAGAATGGAGGTGATTGAACGACATAGATGCCCACTGGAAGAACGGGGACAAACTGGTGTAGGGGTGAACTTCTCTGAGCAAGATACTCCTCCTCTGATGCTCTTTGAAGCTCGAAAATTGTGCCCGATGCTCCTAGAAGGGCCCTCGACCAACAGGCGGTGGCAAATTGGCCATGAGTGCTCTGGTACATCACCGTGAGGTCATAGAGAAGAAGGTGCTCTAGGTACTTGAGTTTGATCAAAAATCAATGCCCATTGGCATCCTTTGGACTCCAAACCCTGCAAGATACGTTAGATAATAAGAAAAGAGGGTCATGGAATGGATGATGGAGGTCGGGTCTCCAGATCCACAAGGTATTTGAGTGATCTGGGCTGCCTGGGATGTCGAGAAAATGAAGAGTATCGTAGTGGAGGTGGTTGTGAGTTGAATAATAGGAGGGACACATAGTGGATAGTTCGACAGAGCTCAGTTCTGGCGAACTACGAGCGAACGATCTAGAGAGAAAAAAGCACAAAATGCAAAAACAAAAGGCGACAAATGCAAGAGAACAGAGGGTGCCTCACTGGCAAACCCGAGAAGCAGACCTCGATGGCCGGTGGTCAGAGATGGTGATGGAAGCTCCTTGGCCTTCGCCAGACCTCCTACCAGGTGTTGGAGGAGAGTTGTCACCTCTCCGGTCTTGAGCACAAGAAGAAGAAGGCCAAAACTCCATCCAAAATAGTTCAAACTTGGGAAGGAGGTAGAAGAAAGCTTTTGTACAGATTGACGAGGTGATGAGAAGACCGATGCACATTAGGCGATATAGCGACCCATAATCCGAGGTTACTCTTAGGTGTGTATCACCAATGAATGAGGAACAAAAGTTGCTAAGAGACCAACTCATTTGGATGCTTGCATAAATCTAAGGAAAAAGGTGAACATGGGCCAAAACCACATTCTAACAAAGATTCGACCAGGGAAGAAGAGTTGACCAGGGTAAACTCTTGATTCCCCCTGGTTCGTCCATGTGGACCAACCAGAAAAATGCTGGTCAAAAGGATTTGCAAATTAGTTAATAGATAATAATTGATTTTATTTTTTTAGGTTACGAAATAAAATATGTTTATTTTTTTCATAGTAATTTATTATGATTTTTATTTATTTTTTAGAGGTCATTTATTACAAGTTACTTTTTAGGGGTTATATATAGGTATATTCTTCTATGTTTTAGATATTTTATTTTAATTTTGTATTTTTTATTATTTAGTTTTTTATTTATAAATTATAACTTATGTTTAGATTCTTAAATATATTTTTATTATATTTTTCTAAAGTAATATATACTTAAATAAACAGGTATATTTATTACATTGGTATAAATATTGTATATTTATCAATGTATTTTCTTTACTTATTTTATTTAATGTATTTTTTATTATTTTATTCTAGTTTAAATATGTAAAAATATTACAAATAATATTTAAAAATTATAAAATTTATAAAAATTATAAAAATATGAAATAATTAATAATTAATAAAATGAATATTTTAATCTAGTATACTCTACAATAGAGGTCCAAACCCTAACTTTCACACCTTAACTTCAAAAAATAGGAAACACTTTCATTAAACAACTTATTAATAGATATATACAATTAAAGGTGATTTTTATATATTTTGTGTTTTTATTTGAGATATATGGGTCTAGAAAATTGAGATTTTGGAATCTTATTTAGACTGTAACTTTTACTCTGTATATTTTTTTGGTGTAGACTCAATTTTATGTTTTCTATATTTTATTATCTACAATTTTCAAGATCAAAGTTTCTTTATTTGAAGTGTAAAAAGTGGAAATAAAATAGATCCCAAAAATAAATAAATAGAGAATTATTAAAAAGGAATTTCATTGAATTTTTGGACTCTTATCTCCCCCTACTCTATTCCTTATCGACCTAGTCATCGAGATGCCTAGATCTTGGGGTTTAAGGTATCAAAATATCTTCAATATTTTATTATTTTGATTTTATTTTCTTTATTCTATAATTTTGGAATTAAATATAGTGTTTTATATAATATTTATACAACCATACTTGAATATTAATTTATGCTAATAAAAGGTATTTACATGCATTTACTAAGGTTTTTATCGCCAAAATGGTAGAATAAAGGTGATGAAATGGGGATTCATCATGCACTCCCTCTACTTTTCGCATTTTATTTTTAATATTTAAACTGCCACCTAATGTTGTAATATTTTTGTAATATTTACTCGTGGACCTAAGACTTATTTTATTCATACTTTAGTCTAGTACCAGGTTACATCATGTGGCTCTCCATGTGAGGCATCTAGACATTTTCCATTTTGCACTTCGTAAATTCTGTTTTTGTAACTATTAGGAAATGATCAGAACCTTTATAATATTTGAGTAGTAGTCCCTGGCTACATTTGCATTACAGGTGTATTAGGAAAAAATGCAGATTGTGTCCTAAAACTTATTTGTGTGATAAAATAAATTAAAAATTTATTTTAATTGTGTTTAGGTCCATATGCTAAAGATTTGTCCTATTTTATTTCTTTATAGTTATTTATTATTTGTTTTTCTAAAAATTATATGAAAATTAACTTAAGTGTTGGGAACCTATAATTTTCACTTATATTTTCTAGAAGGTATTTGAAATAATTTTCCATTTTATAAAAATATAAGCATTGCATTTTCTCTTGTTTATTTATTTAAAATCCATAAAATTTAAAAGGGATTTTATCACTTGTGCCCCTCCGAGATATCGCAATATCAATTATGCCCCTATCTTTTTGGTAATATCATTTGTGCCCCTCACATCTTGCTCCGTCATCACTTGTGCCCTTCCGTCAAATTGACCGTCAGTGAGTTGACTTAACCATGGTTTTTTCAAACCTTGGTGCAGTAAAGAGGGGTATTATTGTCCATACTCCTCTTCTTCCTCCTCTTCCCCCATCTTCTTCTTCCTCCTCCAACCTCCTCCTCCTCCCTCTCTGCCCGGAACTCCTCCTCCGACCCCCTTCTCCGAGCTCCGCCCCAACCTCCCTCCGCCCAGTAGTCTCTCCAACACCACCTTCCCCTTCAACTTCACCCTCCTCCACAGCTTCCTCCCACCCCCTTCCTCAGGGGGGAGCCGATGCCAGCTGCCAGTTCACCCTTTCAGCCATCCACCTCCTCCAGTCCGACCTCCTCCAGCGGAGCTCCCGCTTCCTCACACCCCTCAGCTCAACGCCCAATCGCTGGGTCGATTTGACCTCTCTCCTCCTCCCTTACTTCCCCTCGTTCGACCCATGCCTCCAGTGCAGCTTCGCCACCTCTTCCCTCTCCCTCGGCTGCATGAACATCTCTTCCCGCTCCGAGTTCGAGTCCGTCGTCCCCCCCGCCGCCCTCGACGACCTCCGCTCCCGATGCAACAGCTCCCTCCTCAACGGCTCCCCCTGTGCCTCCTGCACCACCGGCATCTCCCTCATCAAGGCATCCTTCCTCTTTGGCCCCGACCTCAACAACGTCTCCGATTGCGCCTCTACCCTTCCGTCTACGCCGCCGCCTTCCTCAATCCCCTCGGCCCCTCCGATCCCGGAACCGCCTCATGCCTCTTCTTCCTCGGGATGTCTGCCACAACGCACTGATCCACCTCCTCCGGTGCCCCCCACTGGATCTACGCAATTGTCACCTTCGCTGCCACCGTCTTCATCCTCTGCTCTGTCACCGGGTGGTGCTTCACCCGTCGTCGTCGTCGCAGGTGGAGGAGGAAGAGGACTGCAGTGACAACCGTGCGCCCCTCAGTGGCGCTGGAGTCGATTGCGCCCCACACGACACTTGTCAGATTCACGCAAGAGGAAATCAGGGAGGCCACGGGTAACTTCGCAACGGAGAGGCTTATCGGCAAGGGCGCATTCGGGAATGTGTACCGTGGGGTGCGGGGGAGGAGGGGGGTGGGGCTGTGAGGGGAACGGGGGGCGGCGAGGGCAGGGGGCTGCGGGGGGGGGGGGGGGGGGGCGTCGTGCGGGAGGGGGAGAAGGCGGGGAAGGGGAAGGGGGAGGGGGCGCAGGGGGAGGCGTCGTGCGGGAGGGGGCGGTGCGGGGCAGGGGGCGGCATCGTGCGGGGCAGGAGGAGGGGGAGCAGGCGGGGAAGGGAGAGGGGAGCAGGGGCGGTGCCGTGCGGGGCAGGAGGAGGGGGAGCAGGCGGGGAAGGGAGAGGGGAGCAGGGGCGGCGCCGTGCGGGAGGGGGCGGAGCTGGAAGGAGGTGCGGGCTGGGGAGGAGGAAGTTGGAGGAGGAGGAAGAAGACGGGGAAAGAGGAGAAAGAAGAGGATGTAAAAAGACGATATAACCTAAAAAATTAAAATTAATTCCGCTTTTATCCTCAAAGTTAACGGTCGTTTGCACTGTGGATGGACGGTCACTAACCCGAGAGGCACAAGTGATAAATTAGCAAGGATTGAGGGGCACAACTGATACTACCAAAAAGATAGGGGTATAACTGAAATTGCGATATCTCGGAGGGGCACAAGTGAGACAATCCCAATTTAAAAATACTTTAAAAAAATCATTAAAAGTTATAGCAGGTGTATTTTGTTCTTTTTTATCATTTGACAAAAAAATTAAAAAAAATTCAAAACCAAACCTTAAAAATCATAAAACACAAACAAATTATTGTAAAAATTCTAGAAAAATCTGAAAATTTATTTCTATCTCTATTTTTTTATTATGTATATTTTATACTAAAATTATTTTTGGGTTTATTTTGCTTTGATATCTATTGTTAAAGCCTTAAGTAATTCTCTGAGTTTTGTTTATTCACCGATTTGCATATTTCAAACTTTAAAAATCCCTAAAAAGTATCTCAAAATCACTAAAAAAGAAAATTTTGCACTCTATTATGTGTTGTCCTAGTATTCGTCACTCTGACTACTTATACATATACACACATATATATATTCTGAATTATAATTTGACTCACACATTTTTAGCACTGAATTTAATTTTAGGTTGATTGTTGTTGAGTTAGAGATTGGTCAATAAAACGATTATTTATTTAGATTGCTAGATGAATAGACCACATCTCTGTTTAACATGAGCCTGGCTCCACTTTCATCCACCATTGTTTGGGGCCCTTTCTCAAGATCGGAGCATACGAAGTGAGACAAACTCATACCATTGTCGGAAGAGGATGAGGTCTATCTCAACCCTTGGTGTGATGCAAGGAAGCCTTATCCTCTTGTTCCGATAGCCATTACGCTCTACATTACCTCTAGATGAATCTACATTTCATCATCTTTATTCATTTATTTTAGCTTAAAATCCTTTATGAAATACACGTAAATATATCTAAAACTCTTCTTTTACTAACCTTAATTCTTATATAAATATTGCATATTTACCATTATTTTAACCTAAAATAAATACTAAAAAAATAAAGGAAAATAAGGAAAATAAAAGTTATATATGTGTAATAGATATAGACTGACTCTGACCCCGAGATCAGGTCAAGACTTGATCTGATCGACATGGAATAAAATAAGGGGAGATAAGGCCTAATTAGTAAAAAATCAGGAAATTGATCTCCACTTGTGTACATTCACTTATATATTAGTTTGTATAATACATATTACATACACTGTTTTATTTACAACCAAGATCACTCCAAATAAATTTTATTCTTCTTGTAAATTGTTCATTAAAATATGTTGTAAATAATAAAAATAATTTCAAGAAGAATCATTGTACATTGTATAAATAACAACACTCTAACAATGTGACAAAGCACAACTTGTCATATCAATACCTTCTACATAAAAAATAAAAATTAATCAAACTCACTTTATTGGACCCCAAATTAAATAGGGATTTTATCACTTGTGCCCCTCCGAGATATCGCAATTTCAGTTATGCCCCTATCTTTTTGGTAATATCAGTTGTGCCCCTCAAAACTTGCTAATTTATCACTTGTGCCCCTCGGGTTAGTGACCGTCCATCCACAGTGCAAACGGCCGTTAACTTTGAGGGCAAAAGCGGAATTAGATTTAACTTTTTAGGTTATATCGTCATTTTACATCATCTTCTTCCTCCTCTTTCCCCATCTTCTTCCTCCTCCTCCAACCTCCTCCTCCCCAGCCCGCACCTCCTCCCAGCTCCGCCCCGAGCTCCCCGCAACTCCTCACCATCCCATCACCGCCCCCTCCTGCACGGCGCCGCCCCCTGCGCCCCCTTCCCTGCCTGCTCCCCCTCCTCCCGCCGACGGGTAGCAGTTCCTGCCGCCCTTATGAATGTAGTACCTACAGATGGGTCTTAGTTATATATAGCAAGCAGACTACTTCGAGAGGGGTGGCCAACCCAAAAGGATGGCGAAGAAGCCCGGCGAGGTGACACAGTTCGTGCAGAATCTCAGGGGCTTCTCGTTGCTCCGCAGCGCCACGCAGACGCAGCCCAAGCCAGCGACCTCCGCTTGCTCCACGGCTGAGGAGAAAAGCGATGCCGCTGTGCCGCACTCGCGGAAGCCCGGCGGGTGGAAGACCATGCCCTATATCATATGCTTTGAGCATTCTCGTTTTTATTTTCCCCCGCGCCGCCCAGCCCTCCCCTGCCCCGCGCTCCCAGCCCTTCCCTCCCCCGCGCCGCCAGCCCCGCACCGCCTCCTCCGCCCGGGCTACTGTAGGTGCACAGCAAGGGAGGGCACGCGGGGAAGAACGCCGCGGCTGTAATCAATGGTTAGGGCAGCAGGAGGGCATGGTGTGGTCATGCGTGGTGCAGGTGCAGGCGAACTCCGGGCGGAGAGGGCGGAGGAGGAGGTTGGAGGAGGAAGAAGAGGCCTCTGGACAATAATACCCCTCTTAAATGCACCAAGGTTTGAAAAAACCATGGTTTAGTCAATTCATTGACGGTCAACCTGACGGAAGGGCACAACTGATGACGGAGAAAGTTTTGAGGGGCACAACTGATATTACCAAAAAGATAGGGGCATAACTGAAATTGCGATATCTCAGGGGGCACAAGTGATAAAATCCCAATTAAATAATCTTTAAAATGGAAGTGGTTTCACAGTAAATCAAAACTAAGGTGTGAAATATGGCATTTTGGGGAACTATCGAATATATACATATGTATATTATATGCATATTCATTTTCTTTGAATTTATATATATATATAATATTTTTAATTAATTACATATATTGTATTTTAATTATATAAAATACAAATAAAAAAATACAAAAATAAAAAATATACTAAAATAAAATCATGTACATATTGCATATATATCTCTATATTTTGTAAAATATCAATATTTATTTAATCTAATGAATATTCTCATGAAATTAAAATTAAAATATCAAGTATATACTTTTAAAATATTGTAAATTTATAAAATATAAAATGGCATCTATATTTCTAAAAAAATAAATTTAAAATCATGGTTTTGTATATATAGGTGGAGTCCATCCCTCCTCTAGTCACGAGTTGATTCTTCTTCTCTACAAATCTTTGCCCAAGGGTGATTACAAGATGTTGAGGTTGTGATAGAGCCTTGATATCTGCATCCGGGAGTGCGAGGAACTACAGGAGATCAAGATCCACCATACGTGGCCGGAGCATCGCCATGTTTTGCTTCGAGTTTCCATCCTTGAATCAATGATATTAACTTCATCCATCCATACTTAGTTAATGTAGGTCAACATCTTTTTGACTTTGCTGTTTATTTTTGCTTTGATTTCCGTATTTAGCTTGTATTTGATTTCTCATCCACCTACTTCGATCTGCAAGATGGGAGCACCACCCTCATCAAATCTTGTATCCGACACCTTCTCATAAAACATGATCCTCCAAATGGCTCGTGGTTTGGATTCTAGACTCCCTTTCGATCACCTACGCCAGAGTCGACATCCCTGTCCCCATTTTTGCTCAATTTTTGCTAATAAACATCATCGGAGTTACACCTCCGAGCGTAGAGTCTCTTGCAGGGTGCATGACTAGATTTTGAAGCAAAGTGCAAGATCTGGAGCATCAACTATAGCAAATGAGCATATAAACGCTTGATCTCTCATCTGTGATCGTCAACTGTTGTGGAACCACTCATCGGAAGAGGATCATTGCCGGGACTCGATTAAACCACTTTTAGTAGCGATTCGAGCCCAGTCGAGGAATATCATAAGGATTCAAGTTCATCCAACAACACTTTCAAAGCTATTCTTTCAGCAACCCTTATTGTCATAGGATCAAAAGCATAAGCGCTAGATCGATTCACGAGTGTCGGATTTGCCTCATAAGTCAGCCGAAGATTGAGCCCTTCAGATTAGATCCGAGTCGTCCATGCATCTTTCATCATCAATCACTCGATCCAAACTTAGAGCTATCCCAATCGCCCACGTCACAATGTGGATTAAGGGTATATTAGCATCTGCAACCCTATCATTTATTTGTTTTGCAAACAAGTCCTTGTTTGGACATGTATCAGACTCCTTTTTATTCAACATATACATTTTACCTCTTTATTTTTTTCTTTTATTTACATTTCTGTCTAGAGCATTTTTATAAATGTTTATATTTTAGAAAAATTGAAATAAAATGCACGTACTTTGCTGTTATTCATTGGACCTAAGAAATAAATAATTTTAATTTATATCCAATCCAGTACACCTTACATAAGTTAGCAAACACATTTACATACAAATTGCATCGTTAACCTTGTATTTTGTTTATTTTTTATAATTTCTCCATAAATTAGTTTTCTTTGTGTTTCAGACCCTATGAGTCAGCATTTTATTTTTCTTGTTAAAAGGAATTAAAAAAATAACAAAACCTTATATTAAAAATCCACAAAAATCATGTTAGAATCATGTTAATTTGTTCTTTCATCACTTGATTTTTATTTTGCATTTCAATCATTTTTACTATTATCAATAATACAACAACACCAAAAAATCTCTTGTTTACAATAAAAAATCAATAAAAAATATAAACTCTTTTCCAAAAATTCCAACAAAAATATTATTTATTGTTATTTATTTTATTTCTAATCAATTTTCATTATCCAAAACTCCATAAAAATAAAAATACAAAAACACTGAAAACACTAGAAAATTCATTTTAAATCACAAAAAATCCAACTTTTTTACCAAAAAATCTTTCTATAAAATCTAAAAAAATGTTATTTATTGTAATGTTCTTCTAATTTTTTTAATTTCTTTTTATATTTTTAAAATCCAAAATTGTCTACAACATTTTCCGTTTCTTATTTTAGATGTTTTTAATTTATTTGAATACCCTTAAAAATCTAAAAAATCTGGAAAAATCATAAAAATAAAAGATAAATTTCAAAACCCCAAAAATAATTTTATTTTAAATTTTTATATATTATGCCATATTTTTAAAATAAAAAGTTAAATTTTTCTTACTTTTGTCTTTATTTAATGTATTTATCTTATTTTCTTTTATTTTAAAAAATAAAAAAAATTTCAAAATATAATAAATTCAAAGAAAAATATAAAATCAGAAATGAATAAAAAATATAAAAATCAAAATTGCATTAAAAATTAAAAAGGACATAAAATTCACAAAAAAGAAACCAAGAGTAGTGTGCATAGAATTTCCTTTTTTATTTCATTATTTTTCTTTAAATTAAATAACCATAAGGATTTTTATATCCTCCCTAAGTTCGATCCTTTCCGCTATACTAGGAAAATAAATAACAATACTATTTTGCTATATTTCGTCATTTTATTTTAACTTGAGAATTCTTAATGGATTTTATTTGATGTTTCTTTGGGTTGCGATGACATTTTCACATTGTGAATAATTCCATTAAATAAAAACACGTGAGAGTAGTGTTAAAAAAAATGGTGTCGTTGCAGGGAGGAACGATGAGGGCAGATAGGTTTTTCTTCTTATAGCTTGTTATTTTTGGTTATAGATATCTATTTATTTTCTTTTTATTTTGTTTTCTTGTTTTTGTCACATATCTCTTGTTCATACTTTTGTAACTTGTTCATATTTTGTGTCTTTTATTTCTTGTGTTTTATTCATTTTATTTTTGTCCATGCTCTCTATGTATATATATAGTGTATGGATTGCATCTTGTTGAGGAGTGAACACTAACTTCGAATTTTGCATGCCACGAGGGAGCTCACATAGAACTAGTAGGATCTGATTTCGGACACCGAAAGCTCCCAAAGACCCAATCAAGGATTCATTTGAGATCCATTTCACTTGCTCTTCTCATTTTTCTCTTATCCACCTTTGTGTATGTCTTGTTGGTTTGTTTATATTATACACTTTATTTTCTTCTTATATTTTTTGCTCGTATTATATAATTGTGTTTCTTACATATTCTTGTATCTCCTCTTTCTTGTGAGGGCTCAACGAGTAAGGGCAACATTCCTAGGAGCGTCGGCACACCTGAGTGAAGCGGGGGAACTCATTTCTTCACCGAGTTGTAGGAGAGCATAGGAGGAGGAGTAGAAGATTTGGAAGAAGTAGATTTTTGGGAGTACAGTCATTTTTTTATTTTTAGCAATTTATTTCACATTATTTTTGTAGAAATTTGCAATAATTTACGTTTTCCATTTTTCATCTCTATCTTTGAAAAGGTCATTATATACCTTGTGTGTGCGGGATCTGTTTCACCAAATGCCGATGCACTTGGGGGACCTTATCAATTTTTTTCATCAAATTTATTTATATTTATTTTCTCGATGTTTTATATTCTTAAGACCTTATAAGTAGGTTTTATTATCTTTCTTGAGACAGGTAATCGATTAGGTCCAAAGTCCTTAAAAGAATATATGTTCCTATATACTAGATCGTAAGATTGGACTTAGTAAAATTAATTGGTTCTTTCCCACTAATAGAAGTTACTTCTAGGATGATTATCCTGCAATATTTAGGTTAGTTTTATTTTTATCTTTTGTCTTATGCACATATCACTTTGCATGTAAATCGTTGGCAAAAGTTATGCATCTATTTCTTTGCATGCATCATTGATTTATCACACAGACTTTTCTGATTTCCTTTCTCGTTCTTTGTTTCCTAATATCCTTCTTTCTCTACATCACCCATCTACTCATCCAATTCATTGTTTGAGATTGACTCTAATCATAAAGTGTCATTTCAGACTCCACCATTTTTTAGGACTAATCTAGTGTCGTATACATTTTCAGAGGCAGAATCTGAGCGCATGATGCCACTGAAAGGTAAGGTTTCCTTTGTAGAGTAGAGCAAGATCAACAATACAATGTTAGATTCCATACATACCATCCATGCACAATTAACTGACAAGCTGACATCCGGTCTGGTTTGAGAGATATGATCATAGAGATAAGTAATGAGAGACAAGATAGGAGAGAGGAGGATGAGAAGGAGAAGGGAGGTGGGAATAAGGGAGGAAGAGATCCAATAATTGAACCATTAGCTAATGTTACACTTAAGGATGCCTATAATCCAGGGGCATGACAAATGAGTACATGGATTCAGAGTCCTGCAATCCATGGGCATTTTGAGCTTAAGCTCACAATTTTACCTCTACTCCCAATATTCCATGGACACATCAATAAAGAACCATATGTACACCTCCAGCAGTTTGACCACATATGGGGTACCATACACTACCATTACATTCCGTTAGAGGTAGTGAAGATGAAATCCTTCCCATTTATCCTTATGGATAAATCAATATATTGGATTATTCATTTAGGAAGGGTTGTTACATTCTTGGAGGAATTGAGGCCAGCCTTCTTAAACAAGTACTATCCCCTAGGACGAGTAAATCAAATGAGGTCCCTGATTGCCAACTTCTACCAAATATCCCATTAGCCTATTCACGAGGTGTGGGAAAGATTTAAGGATTTAATGGAGATGTGCCCCCATCAAAATATTCCAAAGATGAGCCTTGTGAAGAACTTCTTTGGAGGTTTGAATGTTGAAAATCAAAAGTTGGTAGATGTCGCTTGTGGGGGGTTCCATTTCAACAAGGGAGAGGATGTCCTTTATCATATTTTTGAGGAATGGTAGAGATCTCTATCGCTCTTTATTCTTCATGTGCTTTTCAGAAACATCATGTTACCTATCCTTCAGTTCCCCATAAGGCTATCAATATGACATCATCTCATGATGTGGATAGGGTGGACAGTGCAAATCTGACCATTATAGGAAATCATCTATCCAAAGTGGATATAATAGAAAAATGATCCAAGGAGCTTGAGAAGCTACATGTGATCAAGTAGAGAAGAAAAAACATGGATAAGTTGGATGATATTATGAAGCATTTGGAGCTTCGTGTCAGTACAATTAGTACATGTCAGAGTGTGAGTGGAATAGCCGATATTTCTACTCATGAGCGGACGTCCTCCACTTCATCAAAGTAGAGTAATGGAGAACCCCCTACTGTTTAACACGTTTACTACATGCAGATCCCGGATCAGGTACCGCAGCAACCACCTTCATCACGCATTGTCCCATACCGACAGGAGCATCCTTACATTTGTAAGAAGTAGTCTCCACCTCCATCTCTCATTTAGGATGTGAATAGTATTTTGTTTGATCGAGAGCGTATCCAACCACATCCATCAGGACAAGGTTTGTTGGGTCCTCAGGCTAATTAGAGGCTAGTTCACCATTTTTGGGGTGGGAGACCACACCCTTAACACTAGTAGATACAACATCATTTATCGTCTCCACCACACTTCTAGAACTCGAGACATGGACATCAACATATGTAGTCTGCATATCCTCGTTAGCCTTACTATCAACAGTAGTCTGTATCTTACGGACAGTTTTTGCATCCTCCTCCTCCTCATTATCATCAACCATATTATGGATACCAGTATTCTCCACACTACTAGTCTCAACGACAACCAGTCATTGAGCATCCAGAGGCACCTTTGGTAAATCCTGCACTAGATCATCTTGCACTATTAATGAAGAATATGAATGACTTAACTCAGAAGCTTGATGACCTGACCACCACCAATACATTGATTCTATCCACGGTCGAAGCCAATCCCAACATTTTCAGATGCAATGAGTAGGTATCCCATGATCCATCCACACCCGAGATAGAAATGGCCTCTGACTTTACATGTTTGTCTAACACCATTCTTCTCAGGAGCGATAGGATATTGTATTATCCCTCACATCAGTTGGGATTGGAGAGAGAGTTGTTGAGAGAGCTTCACCGACTTCATTGTCTTCTTCACCAGTTAAGTAGCGATCCCGTGTAGTAGAGCCAGAACTTGGAGTATAACCACCACATTATTCTTCACCATCACATCCACCATGAAATATCGAGTCATCCATGAAGGAGAACATACCAGTCGTGTAGTCTTCTTTTACACCAGTAGACCAAACATCCCATACTATTTTTCTTTTTGTTTCATCTACTCCTATATTGGATAACATTGTATAATCTAATTCTGCTTGTCCAAATGTACATGATGATTTTGAATTGAATAAGGTAAATGAGCAGTATGTTGTTCAATATGATTCTATTCCATCTACTTAAGCTTCAAATAAAACTAGAAAAATCCCAAAATTAAAAACAACACTATATGATCCTGGAGTGGTAGAGATCCTTCAGAATATCTTTTTAGAGAGGGCACTTGATAAGGCAATGGAGTACATGCTTGCAGTCGAAATAGGAATGAAAGAAGCATGAATTCAAAAGTGTTAACCAAAGTAGAATAGATGAAAGGAAATAGAAAATCATATCTTAACCACGTCCATAGTTCATGCCATTAGCAACTTATCGCTCAAAAAGAAAGATAAGGGAGAACCTCGCATCTGTTGCCACATTTTTGATCAAGAGTTTGATCGTACTCTACTCGATAGCGGTTCCTCCATTATTCACATACCATCCTCACTACTAATTGGGTTTGGTTTGGGACCTCTTAGATCCACTTGCATGTCCTTCAGTTTGCAGATAGATTAATCAAAAGGCCGAGAAGCATTTTAGAGGATACTATTGTAAGAGTGCAACAAATGAGATTCTTAAGTGATTTTGTTAATATGGATATGGGTACCTCTGTACCATTACTCCAAACCCCAATCATACTTTATTAGTCATTCCTTCGAACAACCGAAGCGATAGTTGATTATGGTACTAGAGACCCACCATATCGGTAAAAACGACCAACATACAACTTTGGAATATAGCGGGGGTGCTATACAATCCAAAAGGCATTTGTATAAAGGAGTAGGTGCCAAACTGACAAGCAAAAGTTGTTTTCTCCTTATCCTCAGGGTCCATTGCAACTTGTTTATAACCCAAGTACCCATCCAAGAAACAAAAGAACTCTTTCTCTGTCAACCTCTTAAAAATCTAATCAATAAAGGGCTGTGGAAGTGACCTTTCTTAGTAGCTGAATTTAGGCATTGGTAATGTACATAGACACCCCATGAAGTAGGTACAGGGTCAGAATCTCCTCACCACGGTCATTATTTACTATAGTAATCTCGGATTTCATCAAAATCACATGTAAAGGGATGACCCACTTGGAATATGAGATGAGATAAATAAATCCAACATCACACCCTTTCCCGATCTCTTTCATGACAACATCCTAGATATTTGGATTTAGACGACATTGACACTCATGGGTGGGTTTGTTGTCATCCTCCAAGTAGATATGATGTGAGCACAAAGCTAGACTAATCCCATGGAAATCCAAAATATTCTATGCAATGGCCTTGCGGTTTCTCTCAAGAACCTCTATCATGTGAGATTCTTGTTCATCAGGCATCTACAAATTGAGGATAATAGGAAACATCTAGAGGGTACCCACAAGGAAGGCGTGCTTCAATGTTGAGGGTATAGGCTTAAGCTCAGGTGAGTTCTAAATCTACTCTGTGACAACATCTACAACTACACTGGTAGAAGGTAAATGATCTGCACAGTGTGAATTGTATATCATGGCTACTCTAGGCTTACCAAGTAAAATCTCTCAAATGTCTGCAACGAATAATCTCTATTCCGAAAGGATTGTCTAAATAGGATGTTCAAAACTCTGAACAAATGTCTCATAAATCTCAGTAGGAGGTATCTCATTGATATTCTCATGAAAAGAATGTATCTCAAGAATCTCCGAATGTACCTTCGAAAAGTCAAAATGATCCTCAAAATACATCTTAAACTATCAATCAGTTGACAACTCAGAATGATCAACAAGGGAACTAAAAGTCACATACTTTCCTGAAGGTCCTTCTGAGAAAGGAACTTCTGGGTGTCCATGAAATCAATGAATAGATATGTATTCATGGATGTTTTTTTGGTCTACGAGGACAACTTTGATACATGTCTTGATCATTTAGACCGAGTACTTCAATATTGTTGCACGGTAAACTTTGTACTGTCGTAGGAGATGTATCACTTTATAATGACTAATGGGATTGTATTGGGCCATGTCATCTTCAAACATGGTATGGAGGTTGACCTGGTTAAGATTGTTGTGATCTCCAAGATAGATCCACTGCAGAATTTTAAGCAGTTCAGGTCATTTCTTGAACATGTTGGATATTATAGGTGATTCATTAAGGAATTCAACAAGATCACCAGACCTTTAACGGAGCTACTATGCAAGGAGAGTGAGTTTATTGTTGATGAGAAAGTACTACTTACATTTCACCAAATTAAAGATATGGCTACTAGTTCTCCTATCCTACAAACACTTCATTGGTCTCTCCCCTTTGAGATCATGGCAGATGCATCAGATTTTACAATTGGAGATATTTTAGGATAGAGAAGGGATGAGATATCATTTTCTATATACTATGCTAGCAAAACTCTTAATGAGGAACAATGCAATTACATAATCATATAGATGGAGATGTTCGCAGTGGTGTTTGCATTATAGAAATTTAGATCTTGCCTCCTTGGTTCACATGTAATTATTTACACATATCACATTGCCATATGGTACTTGCAAGAAAAGAAGGATGCCAAACCATACCTTATCAGATGGATCCTTCTTCTACAGGAGTTTGATTTAGATATTCGAAATAAACCAAGAGTAACGAATGTTGTGGGAGATCACCTTTCCCAAATTACAGATGCAAAGTCCTCTCAGCAGTCTATACTTCATATTTCAAAGACCTTTCCATATGGGACTATGTTGTCTGTGGCCTCACTCCCATTGTATGCCAATATTGTGAACTATTTTGTCTCTAAGAACGTTACACAAGATTAGTCGAAGAAAAAGGCAGACAAATTCCTATCAGATATACAATTACGAGTGGGAGGATTTGTACCTATTTCGTGAGGGTGTGGATTGTATCTAGAGAAGGTGCATTCCTCAAGAGGAATACACTATTGTGCTTCAACATTGTCACAAACTATAGTCTGGTGGATATCATCAAGAGAGGCGTATGACAACTAAGGTTTTACAATGCGGACTATTGTGGTCAACTATATTTAAGGATGCTACATATTATGTTTGAGGTTGCACTGATTGTCGGAAAATGGGTGGAACCACTGGTTCCAAAGATACCATTCCCCTGAGATATATCCATATTTCAGATGTTTTTGATGCCTAGGGCATAAACTTCATGGGCCCATTTCTTGTCAGTCAAGGATTTTAGTTCATCCTTCTTTGTTGTGGATTATGTTAGTCGTTGGATGGAGGCTATCCACCCCGAACTGCTGATAGTCGTACAATTTATTCCTTTCTCAAGGACCATATTATTATGTGGTTCGGGGACCCTTAATATATTCATTTCAGAAAATGGAAATCATTTCATGAATAGAGATGCTAAGAAGCTTGTGAAGGAATATGCCATTAAGCATAGATTTGTATCTCCTTACCACCTAAAGACTAACGACTTGGCTGAGATTTCAAACAGTGAGATTAAGTCGTTGTTGTAGAAACTTGTACGTCCAGATAGGAATAATGGGATCCAGATGCTTGACTCAGTTCTATGGGTTTATCGGGTGACATATGGAAAGCCTTGCAACTTATCAGTTTAGTTGATTCATTAATCTTTATCGACACTCCGTGTGTGCAATTTGTATTATGAGAAAGCAAGATAGAATAGTAAGTTGGATCTAAATACATTGCTAGAATTTTGAGATTTTGCATGCGACAACTCACTCATGTATAGGGAGAAAGTCAAGCATTGACATGATAGACACATTGGAAGGAAGACTTTCTCCTTTGATTAGGAAGTTTAATTAGATGCGAAATTTAAGTTGTTTCTCAGCGAATTAAAAAACAAATGATCAAGAACGTTCATTATTAGAGTTGTGCATGACAATGATAATATTTTCATATTTGGGTTGTCATCGGACACACAATCATTTGTTGTGAACAAATAGTTCTTGATGCCATATCTAGATCATAATACATTCCTGTCCGTGATTGATTCCATATATGCGGTATCAAACAATGACTTTTTGACATCTTCTATGTCTGATACATGAGTTGATTTTCTCTTATATGTGTCCTTTCATTTTATTTTTTTCTTCTTCCATTTTTATCGTTCACCTCTTTTCCGTATGTGTGTGCTATACTTAGGATGTACTTTATCCTAAGTACATGGGAGGTGAATTACTTGAGTTTTTCCATTTTCATTTTGTTTCATCACTCCTGTTGTTGCTTATACTTAGGAATCATTTACCCGTAGTATGTTATGATGTTCATTTCATTGTCTTTCATGTTTTTTTATTTTCTTTTTATTTCTTCTGTTCTCTCACTTGTGCTTCAACTTTTGATATTCTTTTTATATACTCCTTGATCTCTTACCCTAAGTGTAGGGGAGTACAAGTCAAATTGTTGAGTTTGTTCATTCTTTTCCTCAGTTTTTCCTTGTTTGTGCAATTTTCTATGCTTAGGATTATTTGATCCTAAGTATAAAGAGGGACTTATATTCTTTTCTTTTATTCTTTGAGATGTTGTATATATTTTTTTCACTTTTCTATACTTAGCATGAGTTATGTCTTCCTTTATCACTATTAGTTTGAGCAAAGTATAGGGAGTATCCTATATATTGTATATATACTTTAGCATTAACACGTACTTTTCTTGATAATATGGCTATTAATTATAAAAATAGAAAAAAGGTTTTGAAAAAAGATTTGTAAAATGATTTGCAAAACTCTTCTGTGAAATTGTTTGCAAAAATTATGTTGTGAAATGTTTTGTAAAAAAATGTAAAATTGTTTGTAAACTATGTAAAAATGTTTGTATAATTATTTATGTACAATTCTTTGTAAAAATAATTTGCTTGTAAAATGATTTTAAATTATTTCTGTATCAAAATTATATATACTGTACAAAATGTTTGTAAAATTTTTGAAAGCAAAATGTTTGAAAAAAACACTTCGTAAATTATTAGTAAAAATAATTCTAAAATAGTTAGTAAAAACATTTGTAAAACTTTTGAAAAAAAATTTGTAAAATGTTTGTAAAATCTTTTGTAAAATAATTTGAAAAGATTAATAAAATTTTTGTAAACTTATTTTTCCACGTGGGTTATAAGTTATGTGATGTTTGTATTTGTTGTAAAATCCACGAGTGTATAAATACCGTACTCAATTCACCTTCTCTAAATAAAATTCTTTTTATAAAATTTGTTTATAAATTCTTTGTTATAAAACGTGTGTATCACCCTCCATGTGGGTTATGAAATATTTGTTTTATAAAATCTTTTTATAAAACTTTTATCTGAAACTTGTAAATAAAATCCTCTTGTAAAATCTTGTAAAATCTTGTAAAAATTTGTATAATCCTTGCATTATTATTTGCACATATTCCTTGTAGATACGTTCGGTCCATTAAATCTTTTCTTTCTTTAAAAAATGTTTAAAATCCATAAAAAATGAAAATTCTTTGAAAGATTTTTCAAAAAGATTGTTCTTTTATTTTCTTTTATTTTTTCTAAAAATGTATTTTTTACATTTGCATGTGTATTTTTAAGAATGGTATTGATATTTAAACTAGTCTGGATTAAAGTCGAGGAATGGAGCTTGGTTAAGACCTTAATCTACTTAATCATAGGAACCTTATAATAACTAGAATTGAGATTCTTCAGGTATATAGACTTAACTTTTTAGGAACTACAAGACTTAGTTAAATGTTGTCTTGGCTTCCTAATTAGAATATTCCATAACACACGCATGACTCTTGTTAATAATGACCTAGCTTCCACACATGTACTTACACTTTTCTCACCTTAGTTGAAGTGACAGTGGGATAGATTTGCCGACATGAGACACAAGCCAATGGAAATATCGAAAGTCACACTTTTTTGGATGTTGTACCCCAACCCAGTCCCATCGCGACAAGATCTCATGATGGAATGTTGTGGATTGCAATAGTACTTCAAAATGGGATAGTCTACTAGATCAAGAGGAAATACTCCTTATGTACATGTTGCACCGTTGTATATATTCAAAAAAGAGATAAAAAAATTCTCTCTCTAATCATAAGCAAAGCATATGCCTCAAAGTCTAATATCTATGAGTCTGCAGTGGATGACTTGTCTATACTAGTCAAGCATCCTAGGATTGGTAGCTACACTGGTTATTGTCCATTCTTCCCTCCTCCTTCTCATGAGCTAGTTGTACTTGAACTTAGAAGGGAATGTCCTACTTCTCGAGGACAAAGTTATTTGATTGGGGAATTAGGGTCACCATGATGGAGAAGACTGACTTTTACCACTCCAACCGAGGAGAGCTACATATCACTTACATTGTATACGAAAGATTCATAGTCATAAGGGTTTAAATATGAGTTGACTTAATCTGACCTGACTATTAAGGAGACTTGATCAAAGTTATGGGTTTCTAGAAGTCGTTGAGTTTTAGGTCTGTTTCCCATTAATGTTTCGCCCAAACTAATAATCCAAAGATCTGGTCGAGCTCCATACTTTTATTTTATGAAGATATGTTTGATTAACAATATTGTTCTAAGTTCTTTATTTTTTCTTTTCTTTATTTTTTTAGTCACTCATTCTTCAAATAAGTATTTGCTATGGGACTAGCAAAGGTAAAGCATAAGAGGATGTTGAATCTGCATTTCATTATCTTTATTCATTTATTTTAGCTTAAAATCCCTTATAAAACACATGTAAATATCACTAAAACACTTCGTTTATTAACCCTTATTCTTGTGTAAATATTGTATATTTATTATTATTTTAACCTAAAATAAAAAATAAATAAAGGGAAAATAAAGAAAATCAAAGATTGTATATATATAATAGATACAGTTTGACTCTAACCCCAAGATTAGATTAAGACTTGACCTAATCAACAAGGAATAAAACCTAATTACTAAAATTCAGAAAATTGATCTCCACTTGTATACAATTTTCACTTATATATTATTGTGTATAATACATATTACATACACTATTTTATTTACAACCAAGCTCACTCCAAATAAAATTGTTTTCTTCTTGAAACTTGATCATAAAAATATGTTGTAAATAATAAAAATAATTTCAAGAAGAATCATTCTACATTTTGTAAATAACAACACTCTTAAATGTCATAAAACTCAACTTTTCAGATCAATATCTTGTCCACCAAAACTAAAAATTAATTAAACTCACTTTCATTGTACTCCAAATTAAATAATCTTTTAAATGGAAGTGGTTTCACAAGAAATCAGAGTTAATGTGTGAAATGTAGCCTTCTGGGGTACTATTGTATATTACACCTACGTATATTGTATGTATATTCATTTTATTTGTATTTTTGTATATATTGTAATTTTCACTAATTACAAATATATTGTATTTGACTTACTAATATACAAATAAAAATCATAAAATAAAAAAAATAAAATAAAATAATGTACATATTGTATATATATCACTATGTATATTGTAAAATATCCCTATTTATTTAATTTAAAAAATCTTGTAAAATATTGTAAATTAATAAATGATTAAATTATATGTATATTTGTAAAAATATTAAATTAAAAATCATTGTTTTGCATATATAGTTATTCATACCTACAAGTAACATGTTTTATTTACTTTTACCTTTATATATAACTTACCTAGTTAATTAAAAATCATCATGTATAAGTTAGTTAAATTACTAACATTTTATCTTTACATTATATTTTATTTTTAATTCATTTTTAATTTTATTTCTATTTATTTCATAATTTTCACCATATTTTTTCGCTTAGTGGTTTTTGTCTCTTTCTGCACTCATTCCTGTTGGTTGATCTAAGGTCTATTGGTCCGAGACAACTATCTAATCCTCCAGCAATTCCCGCTCCCTTCATGCGCCAACCTTTTTTTCCGAATTGATTTCTCATCCACCTGATATGATATGAAAGATCGAAGCACCACCCTCATCAAATCTCCTATCCGACCATTAGAATAAACTCACCTCCACCGTCTTTGCCTTCTTATGCAACCTGACCCTCCTTATCACTTGTGGTTTGTATTCTCAACTCCACTATGATCACCTACGTTGGATTCGACACCCCTTTTCCAATTTTTGCTTATTTTTCGCTAACAACATCGTTGTTGTTATGCCTCTGAGTGTAGAGGGTCTTGTAGGTGGCACAGATTTTGATGCAAAGCACAAGATCTGGAGCATCACCAGTAGCAGTTGAGCACATGGAGCTTCATATCTCACATTAGTGATTCCCAACCTTCATGGAACCACTTATCGGAAGCGGATCATTGCCATGACTCGATTAAACCATTTGCAGTAGAGATTCGAGCCTAGTCAAGGAAGATAGGAGGTATTCAAGTTGATCCAACAACACCTTCCAAGTCATACTTCCCGCAACTATCATTGCCATAGGATAAAGAGTGTAAGTTCTAGATCGAATCATGAGCGTCAAATCTTACCTAAAAGTCAACCAAGTATGGAGAACTTCAGATCAGATTCGAGTTGTCTACGTAACTTTCATCCTTCAGTGTTCGATCCGAGCTTAGAGCCATCCCAACCACCCACATTGCCACGTGGATTAAGGGTATATTTGCATCTCCAACCCTGTCATTTATTTATTTTGCAAATAAGTCCTTGTTTGGATACGTGTCAGACTCATGTTCATTGAACATATACATTTGCCCCTTTCTTTTAATTTTATTTTATTTGCATTTTAGTCCAATGCATTTTTATAAATGTTTATATTTTGGAAAAATTGCAATAAAAATCCACATGGTTTATTATTATTCATTAGCCCTTGTAAAAAAATTTGCATTTATATCCAATCCAGCGTACCTCACGTACGTTGACACACACATTCCTGAATAAATTGCATAGTTAACCCTACATTTTCTTAACTTGTTATCTTCTAGTCCATAAATTAGTTTCATTTGCATTTAAGCCCGTGTGAGTCTACATTTTATTTTGCTTGTTAAAATGAATTAAAAAAATATCAAAACCTCGCATAAAAATCCTCAAAGTCATGTTAGACTCGTATTAATTTGTTCTTTCATTACTAACTTTTATTTTGCATTTCAATCATTTTTACTATTATAGATAATTTAGAAACATCAAAAACATCTCATGTTTGCATTAAAAAATCAATATAAAAAATATAAAAAATTCTTATTTGTCTATTTTTATTTATTTTATTTTCTGACCAGTTTTCAATTGCAAATTCTTCCCAAATTTGATCAATGTTTATCTTATTTAGACTGAGTCTTGAAAAAATGTTGTGAAGTGAACCTTATGCTCTTGTGGGAGAAGAGCCATTTTTTGGTGACCGAAGGTATTGTGCTTAGACATGTCATCCCGAAGCGTGGCATGGAGGTTGATCTTGTGAAGGTGGAAGTGATTTCAAAGCTAGAGCCACCTGTAAATTTGAAGTAGGTCAGATCATTCTTAAGGCACGTCCGTTTCTACCGATGGTTCATCAAGGATTTCAGTAAAATTACCCAACCCCTGACCGAGCTTCTAGGCAAGGAGACAGAAAATCCAAAAAAAATGCAAAAATGATTTTGGAAAACCTGAAAAAACAATCTTCCTAATTGTCTTGATTTCCTAATTTTTAATTTCATTTCCTATTTTTTAAAATCCAAATCATCCGCAACATTTTGTATTTCTTATTTTGCATGTTTTCAAAAATAATGTCATTTTAATTATTGCACTTTTCTTCATTTTATCTTTATTTCTCTTATTTGTCATATTATCTTTTGTTTTCAAAAATTAAAACATTTGTCGAATATAAATAATTCATAAAAAAATAAAATAATAAAAAAATATAAAAATCAAAATTGCACAAAAAATTTAAAAACTACAAAAAAAATCATAAAAATCAAGTAGTGAGCATAGAGTTTCCTCATTTATTTAATTGTTTTTCATTTATTTAAATAAGCCTCATGATTTTTGTGGCCTCCCTGAGTTCGATCATGTACGCTATATAAGTAAATAATTAGCAAAACTCTTTTACTATATTTCTTCATTTTATTTTTACTTGAGGGTTCTTATATTTTTTTTTGTTTGACGCTTCTTTGGGTTGCGACGACATTTTCACACTGTGAAATTTAATTAAATAAAAACTCGTGAGAGTAGTGTTCAACTCCTCCTCGCAAACTGACGATTCCATGTGAGAATCTTAACTTCATACAATAATTATTCCCCGTGTAATTATTCATTTATCTATTATATCATTTGTCTTCTTTCTTCTCTTCTTCTTATCCATTGTTCCTTCCCATGCCAGTTTTCATCTTATTCTTATATGGTTCATCTTCATCTTTATATTCTTACCCTATTCTACTTCTCCCTCTCTTTTTTCTAACCATCTATCCATACCTTAGTAGACCATAGACCAACTAACATCCTCACTTCATCTCTATGCTTTTATCACAAAACACCTAAAGCAACATCCATTCAGCTTTTAATTATTCAAACCATTAATATTCCACCAAGTTTTCCAAACATGACCTAAGCATCTTAATGTAGGTATCATTCCATAAGGTTGAGATTCACTAGAGGTATCTTGCTAGGATTGGATCACCGAAGCCTATATTGAGCCATGGAGATGCAATAGAACCTATGCTCCATGCACTTGTCCTGACAAGAAGAAGGACCACACATTTATTAGTTCAAGCCTTACTCCTTCGCGTGTGTCTTCAATGAAAGAAAAGAGGGCTGAGATCACTAGCTAAACTTCTGGCCACACACCTTGTCAAAGTAGAGCTTATTGCACACCTAAAGTAAATGTATGTAACGCCCCCGCATCATTAATCCTTTATTTAATGGTGACGAGATGCACATCTCATTTTTAAGAATATAGGTCATATATCTAATTTCTATAAACAAACCACAATACCAACAACATATGATAATTTTCATAAAAATGGTAAGCAATTAATGTCCACGTCGACACACTATTCTTATTACTAAACATGGGCCAAAAATACTAGCCAAACATATGAAAATACTAAGATGGAAAAGCATTATAATCAGTGTCTGAGTTCGTCTAGAATAGAAAGTAGAACTAACTGAGCATGCAAAAAGACCACCCCAATGGTGGTCTGCTAGAGAAAACTGCAAAACACGAGCTTTTGTCTCACACTGAATGTCACCTGGAGAGAAAGGCAACAAGGATGTGCAAAATACCATAAACAGTAAAAAAAACATATAATTTAGACAAGGGGCAATTACTAGAGTAGAGGGTAAAACTGAGAATAAAAACCACTACCAATGTGCCCCTTGCACATGTGAGAATTGTACCCATAATCCCCAAGTTATGTAGAGAGTTTGTGACTAATGCACTTTAAATTCACAAACAAGGATAATCAATTAATTTCCATTTCATCACGAGCCTGAGATCAACATTATTTCCAAATCAAGGATATTGCTCATTTGTAAATTAATCATTTAGTTTATTACCTAGGACTCTAGTAGGCCTGAGATAAGTATCCATGGGAAATAGGTTTTGCCAAAACTTCTCGCCCATGGAATCATAAACCCAAGTCTTAGTAGGAACATATATCAAGCCTGACAAGTATCACCCTCCACTTGGGAACAACAACCCAACTCCTCCGAAACCAACAAAAGATGGGAGCCTCAGCTACATATAACCAAAAGCACGGATCCGATTTTTCCAGACAAGTAGGGTTCCTACTTCAACCGTCATCCAGTGATGCCCCTCGGATGAGGATGAGCTGAGACCACAAGGTTATGCACTACCTTGTAGTAATTTGTCCATATGTACATTTATCTAAAATTATCAAATTAATCTCTCATTGGTAAGACATTGGAGTTACTCCTTACCTAACCCATTTCCAGTAGCCGTAAAAGTAATATAATTTATATCGATGGTTGATCAACATATGTGAATATGATTCAAAAATCCTTGAACTACAACCTTATAACAATCCAATCAATACTAAAGTTATCCAATCAAACCATTTAATTTTGACAGAGATTATCCATACAAAAATCATATACCAAGCGACCTAGCAATTATTTCATGCATCAAAATCTTATAACAAAACTGGAGAGCTTCAACTCTAAAAATAACACATTATTTCAAAAAAGATCGATAAAAAACACTCAGATACTCTATATTTTCCAATAAACTTAAGGAATCATGTAAAGGAGATGCAAGTAACGTTGCTCCTAACAGATTTTTCATGTTGGATCAACACTGGTCAAGTTTGGTGATATGTGATTTATAGTATAATCATCGATTGGTCATCATTGGTTTCCTAACTGAATGTAAAGAATGGTTATCTAACTATTATTGTCACGTATACCCAAATTTCATTGTAAACCACAAAAACTACCAAAGAGCCAACAATGATAACGACATTTAATCTTGATGTCCCACTAGAATCATTAAAAAAGATAGCAGACTGTCATGTTATTTAGGAGAAATCGATTCATGCTCATATATTCAGTTAGAATGATAACCATACGCATGACACACCTCAAACAAAAAAATTATAAATCATAGACATAAACATTCCACTATCTAATAATCCACTTTAATTTGTGATGGAAAAAACACATAAGTACCAATAAAAGAAACAACAAGAACATGAAACCATTAATGCACGAATCCATAAAACGATATAAGATGGAGGGCTCTTCATCAAGGTGGAGATGGGGGAAACTCCAAGATTTATCAAAATCATCCCCAATAGATATCAAGAGAAGGAATATATGAAAGATCTAATGTACATAAAAGGAATCATTATATTATTACGGTAGAAAAAGGGTTTACATAGGTGTTAAAACCTTCAATCCTGTAATGAACCGTAGCTTAATATTTATGAAAATGCCATAATACTAAAATGTGAATATCTTGAGCTATGGGTGTCAAAATTTAATGTTCTTTAGCTCGTTAGAAGCATCTTGGAAGGATTCATCTTTTGGGTATAACATTAGTAGAGTTTCAGAGAAATCAAAACAAGAAAATTTTAGGATTTTACATTATAACAACCTTAAAACAAGTCTCGTCTTTGAGACTTAAGACTAAGAGGATGTATAAAGTTGGATAACAACCTTAAAAGGTTGACACCATCTTTTGACACGATGAGAAATCGAGAAATGTAAATTATGAATTATCTTTGAATAATATATGGATGTCTCTTCTGCATCTCTACCTCTAACTCCCATGTAGCTTGTTCAGACACATCCTTTTGTATCAGCTTAATGATCGATTGATCAAGAATAAAGATCAACTTATCAAGTAATAAAGATTGGAATCTACTCGTAGACTATCATAGCTTCAAATGTGTTGTGGATCATGCACATATTTTTGAAGGTTTGAAATGAAATACATTATGCAAACCTGCTTAGTGTAGAGGAAGGGTCATTCGATAAGCAAAATCTTCTTACTATTCCAAAATCTCAAAAGTCCTAACAAATTGTGGAGCGAGTTTCCCACGAGCCTCAAATCGTAGAATTCCCTTCAAGGGTGACATCTTTATAAATATGAAATAAACTTCCTCAAACTTTAAATCTCTAAGACATATGTCACTATAGATCTTATATGTCCTTTGTGCCATGAGTGATTTATCTCGTGCAATCATAATTGCTTCTATCATCCTTGCACTTTCATCCAGCTTGTGTATCTGGTTGACCCTAGACTCTTGCCAACTCAAAGGGTTGGGCATCATTGGCCATACAATGCCTTGAATAGATCCATCACAATACTTGCATGATAACTATTATTATATGTGAATTATGTCACTAGAAGATGATCCTTCTAGGATCATTTCCATTATACTGGCAACATTTCCTCGAGGGCCTGAATGGTGAAATCAGATTAACCATCTATTTGAGAATGGTACGTCATATTTAAGCATAATTGTGTAGATAATGCCTTCAATAATTCCTTCCACTAGTAGGAAGTAGATTGTGAATCCCTATCTAAAACAATTTGTCTCAAAACCTCATGTAACCCAATCACCTTCTCAGTAAAAAGATTTCCCACTATGATCGTGTGTAAGACATGCTAACAAGCATGAAGTGAGCAGACTTAGTAAGTGTGTCGATGACCACCTAAATTGTTTCATGTACTCCCAATGTACAGGAAAACCCAATAACATAATACGTTGCTATACCCTCCCATTTCCACTCGGGAATGGTTGAGGGTTTCAACAATCCTGGAGGCCTTTAGTGCTCTACCTTGACATGTTGGAAATAGACATCGACTAATATATGAGTAATATCTCTCTTCGTTTATGTCCACCAATAGTTTCTACACATGTCTTGATAGATTTTAGTACTCCAAAGAGATGGAAAGTCGTGAAACATGAGCCTTATGCATAATATGTTCTAGAAATGCTTGATCTGCAGGCACACACAACCGGTCTTTATATTTTAGGACTCCAACTTCATAAGAAAAACCAACCAAAGCCTTTTCTATAACGAGTTTCTTCAGCCTTTGTATCTCTACATATGATTGTTACTCTGATTATTTTATCAATGAGCTCTAGTTAGACCTTGGAGGGTACAATCGTTGTGGCAATATTGCTACAAAGAGGGTGACATTCACTGAGACTCGTCAACAAGTCACATGCCTTAAGTTGCAGCTGTTTCTCATAAGAACCTCGTTTGCAGCTTGATGCATCAACCACCATGTTCCTTTCCTAGATGATATGAGATAGTGCACTCATAATCCTTTGAGTCAATGCCTATGCCTCATATTCAACTCCTTTTAATTAAAGATAGGTTCAAGGCTTTTATTATCAATGCAAAGATCTCTACTGTAAACTCCAAGACATGGGTATGATAATTTTCTCATGCAGCTTTAACTTCCTTGAAGCATAAGCAACCAATTAACCATTTTTTTATTAAAACAACTTCCAAGTCCTACCTCGGAGACATGTGTATACTGTAAAATCACCTGGACCCAATAGAATCACCAAGATTGGAATATTTGTCAATTTTTCTTAAAAAGTCATGAAGCTTTTCTTATACTTGTCAAACCAGAAAAAAACCTATCTCCTTGTTTATATAAGGGGCAAGGGATTTTCCACGAAGATAGAATCTCTTCACAAACATATGATAATATCATGCTAGACCCAAGAAGCTATGAACCTTTGTCACGTTCTTAGGGTGCTCCCAACTAAGTACTGCCTCTACCTTTGTTGGATCCACTGATATCCCTTCACTTGAAATGACAAGGCCTGAGAAGGCCACATCCCATAACTAGAACCGACACTTGCTATATTTTGCATATAGCTTGTGCTTTTGTAATATCTTGAGAACGAATCACAAGTGTATGTTGTGTTGCATCTCAGTCTCTGAGTAGATTAATATATCACCATAGAAGACTACTACACAAATATCTATGAGTGATTTGGACACCCTATTCATTAGATACATGAATGTGGAGGGAGCATTAATCAAACCCAAATGAATCACCACGAACTCACAATGTTGTATCTCGTCAAGAAAGTAGTCTTCAGAATATTTACATCATTGATTCACAATTTGTGGTAGTGAGATCTGAGATTTACCTCTGAGAAGATGGAAGCCCCTTGTAATTGATCAAAGAGATTATTGATACAAGGGAGGTTTAACGATTCTTGATTTCCACCTTATTGAGTTGTATATAGTCTATGCACATTCACAAAGATTCATTCTTTTTCTTCACTCATAACACAGGTGCTCCCCAAGGAGAGGTGCTACGGCATATAAAGCCCATCTCCAATGATTTTTGCAACTGAATTTTGAGTTCCTTCAACTTGGTTGGTGCTATTCTATAAGGCAAGATCGATGTCAGGTGTGTCACTATTACAAGGGAAATATAAACTCAACTCCCTTTAATGGGGAAGTCCCGATAAGTCACCAAGGAAGACATCTGAAAATTCACGAACAACGTCTACATCTCGTATGGCCTCTCTTAGACTCTCATTGAATAACACATGTGCGGTTTGACCCTTACATCCTTGAGAAAGAAGATGATGTGCTCGGAGTGCAGAAATGCAATGTATGTTCATTTTTGAAGTATAAGCATCATACATAATCTCCTCAAGATCGGGAATATGAAAGATCACTTGTTTTTGAAAGTAGTTCAACCATGCACAATGTTCCATAAGTCTGTCTACACTAAGAATGATATCAAAATCCTCCATCAACATCTGAAGGAAATATGCTTCTAGAATATATCTTGAATATTTAATGCCTTGGTCCCTTAATGAAATAAGGATCCTCCACTATGATGGGATCTTAGACCAATGAAGAAGCAAACTCAAACAAAATGAAAAGTGTAAAGGTCCAGAATAAAGAATGCATGAGCATAAAAATCACCTACCAAGACCATACCTTGTATAACATTATCAGATGCGTGAGCTTGTCCATCAGTAATGGCAATTAGTTGCACAGTTCTGTCTGTTTCAAACCAACTTTGTTCCTTTGTTAACGTCCTCCTCTATCTTGAAAATTAGAGCCACAACAATGTGTCTGCAACGTATTATAGTCTCAAAATGAGAAAATATTTAAGGATAATTTGCATCAACATGTCCTGCCTAATGACAATGAAAGCAAGTCCTAGTATCACTGCATGCGACTACCTCCATGTAGCTATACTCACCATAGATTTGGTTAGTTCCTACTAATTTGTGAGGACATATCACAAAGTTGGAGACCTCTTGGAAGTATCAGGTGCAAATGATGGCGGATGATAAGGATGACAATGTTGTCCCTTATGCATGCCTTGCCTATCCGAGGGGAAGGCCCTATTGGCACCTTGACCTCCATATCCTAATCATCTCTCACAAAGGGCCTCCTCGACTTCTCATGCAACATCTAGTACATATTTCAAAGTGTACAGACGATGTGAACCAGATGCTCTCAAATCTCCTAGCCTAAACCCCTTATAAACTCGTAGAAGTTGTCATATTTAGAACCAAAGATGTAGCAAACTTCAAAAACTATGTATACTTCACCAAGTACTTGTTCACGGTTGATTACCGAAAAAATTCGAAACAAGCGACTAAGGGAGATAAATAACTCAGGTCGTTGCGACCTCAATCACTCATGAATCGGTCAATCAAAGAAAAAGATAGAATAGGAACCACCAAATAGGGGATAAAACAAGAAAATCAAGCGGTCCTCGTTAATTTATTAACTGGGTATAGCGACCAGGGTCGGACTCAAGGAGTACGAGATGGCCTTACGGCCTACGAAGTAGTCGGAATCGAAAATAAAGAATAAAAATATTTTTGGTGGATTTTAATGATTTTTAAATTTTTTGTGCTTTTAATTTTATAAGAAAATGATATAAACAAGCAACAATAACAATTTATTTAAACACTAAAAAATAATACAAAATTCAAATAATTTTTTTTTGTGTTTTTTTATGTTTTTAAGTGTTTTTGGTGAAATTTTCAGAATTTTTCATTTTTTTTATTTTCTAAAAATTGAAAAAGGAGAAAAACAATGCTCACTATACATCCAGACTTGAAAGACCAATTAAAAATATATAATTGATCTATAAAAGTCTAGAGATAATTTTTTTGAAAAATATATGCAAAACCTAAGCTATAGAAAAAGAGTTTGTATTTTTCGATTTTTATAGGATTTGTTATAATTTTTATAAGATTTTTAGGGTTTTACAATTTTTATGAGTTTTATAATCCAAAATAAGCAAAAAATTTAATAGAATCTAGCAAACACTGAAATTAACTATCACTAATTTTTTTAGAATTTTTAAAGAAGTTTTTATATTTTTCTTTGATTTTCTTTTTCAAACAGTAACAAAAATACGTGTTTTTGTTTTTTAAAAAATAGTAAAGTCCTTGAAAATGTCCCAAAAATTTAGAGAAATTTTTACACAGTGGCAGGAGCTACATATCCAAATTTCACTTAATTTGGATTTGATTTGATATTTTATTCAATAAAAACAAGGCACATAGCTCACAGGGACCTAAATGTAAGAAAACATACTTCCAAGAGCTTAAACGCAACACGTGCTAAAACCTTAGGGTGAAAAGTGTAAAAAGTCCAAACAATTAGCACATGCTCGAATGAATTCACGCACAGGGGTATAAATGCAAATATCAAAAACTTAATTTCATTTCCTAACACAAACAAACCCCAAGCCCATACATGCAAAATATCCCAAAATATCATAAGACGATGTATGTGTTCCACGAAGACATGGACTAAAATGCAAATAAAATAAACACAAGGTCCACAGTGCAATTTATCCAAAACTAAAACAACTACACTAAATATTTACAGGATAAACTATAAGTGCAATAAAAAAGGGGCCTATGTGAAATTACCCCTATTATTCAGATCTGACGGACGAAGAAGCGCCACGTGGAGATCGAACGGTTGAGAATAGAAGACGCCTCTCGGTGGATGAACGGTCCTGATCAAGCCCAGATGAAGATCGGACTGTTGATAACTCCTTACAAACGGATGGACACGATCTAGTATGGCGCGAGGGGCTGATCGGACGGTGCTGGAGGACTCTCGAAGAACACTTCGCCGACGAAGTTCGCTGGCCCAATAGGCGCGGTGGAGTTGTCCTCTAGAGCTGCTGAGATGTGGAAACACGCGCCTACGCTGGTACGTAGCTGGTGGGCACCTCCGATGAAGTCGGGAAGCTCCGGGGGGCTCCGACGACGAAGGAGGAGCAAAGCTCATGTGCTCAGAGGTTCGGACCTCCAGATGGGGTCCTTAGACTTGCAAAATAGCACAGAAAGACTCCTGGGTCGAGGGCAAAGTGCCTCGACCCGTCAGTGGGTGAAATGGCTGATTGGAAGGGGGCGGAGTGTGGTCTCCGGCGAAGCGACGGCGGAGGAGACCTGAGGTCCAGCTCCGTGGTGAGACAGGATGATCGGTGATGCGGAGAATGTCAGGAGGAGTCTCGTGAGTGTGAGTCGATGGTCAGATGAGCGAATGGACGGTCGGACCAACGAGAATCGGCCGGCGACGGTCGGCGGTGAAAAAGGACGAAAGCGAAAATTAGGGTAATCTACGGGGTATCGGAACTAACTGATGGCTGAGGTCGACTGGACTGGAGATGTTGGACCTCCGAGGGTCTTTGCCTCGATGGAACATCGCTTCCAGAGGCTTGGGCGCACCTTGGGGCGGCGTACGACGATGAGGCTCACCGGATCAGCGGCTGGGGCCGCTCTCTACTCGTTGCGACACTACCCTCGGATTTTTTTAGGTGTCACTCTAAGGAGGGTAATGGAGATCTTGGGATGAAAGGCGGAGGCCAAAGATGGCTTGAAATTGCGGCCAAAGGTGTGACTTTATACAAGTGAGGGTCCGACAAGAATGGGTCGGGTATGGCTCTATGTTGCACTGATCCCTAGAATCTTCCCTTCCCGGGCGAGGGTCTCAGATGGATCAAGTGTAATCAGGACCAGGGGTTTCAGGAAATGGTGATCGGATCAGCTCGTGAAAATTTCGAGAAGTCGGGTCCGCGAACACGGATCCGGGTCTGGTGGTCCAAGGGGGGGAGTTGACCGGGGGTCAATGATCCCCCGTGGACCAATGGAATAATTCTATTTGTTAATTATTTAGAAATTCATTCAAATTTAGTAAATGATTTTATTTAAAAAACTTTTTAACATGAAAAATGTTTATTATTTTTCAAATTATTTTTTAGTGATTTTTATTTATTTTGTTGAAAAATAAATAACGTATTTACATTATATTATTATTATATGTAGGTATATACACATATGTATTTTTTATTTTTATTTTTAATTGTTTATTTTTGCATAATTATTACAATTTTATATTTTATTTATTTACAACATAAATTTTGGAATAATAAGGTATTTTTATTTTATTTTTATGATGTATTTACATGGGTTAAATAAATAGGCTTATATGCATTTGTACATGGTATATATACAAGGTGGTCAATGATTTTAATTATTTTTGTTTTTATTTTTCACATTTTTATGTTATTTATTTACACCATAAAATATGGAGTATAAAAATATTTTCATTGCATTTATTAAATATTTACAAGGAGAAAATAAATAGGCCTTTTATTTTATATACATGGTCTATGTACACTGATGAGAAAGAATTTTATTTATTTTTATTTTTCTTTTATTTTTCCTATTTTTATTTTAGCTTTATTTTTACAAATATGTAAAAAATATGAGAAACACTTTTTAATTTTTATTTTGAGGAAGTAAATTTATTTAAATACATAGGATTATGTACACCATGATTGACCTTATCTCCCTTTACATTGTTTCTTTTGCGGTCAGGCCCATGCTGGGCCCTTCCTTGGGATTAGGTCACTCAATATTTGTTATAAATATTTCCCTATTTTTCTTATGTTTATTTATTCCTTTATTTTCACACAAAAAAATGCTAATTATGCATATTTACATGATGCATGCATTTTGACAACTTGTGATATTTACACATATTTACATGGTTTTTAGCTAAGGTTTCTAGCTAAAATAAAGGAATAAAGAGTGATGAATTGAGATTCATCACCCCTCTATACTTTACTTTCGCTAGTCCCTTAGAAAATACTTATTTGAATAAGAAGTGCAAAAGAGAAAGAAAAAGAAAAAGAGGAGAAATCAAGGTTGATTATTAAACTTTCCTTCATTAAATTGAAAAATGGAGCTCAGTCAGACCTTTGGAATATTAATTTGTCGGAACCTTATTTGGACTTAAGCTTAAAACTTGACAACCTCTAAGTTCCACCAATCTATGGTCAAGACTCCTCAATAAACCATATCAGAACAAGTCTACATACACAAACTCTAATGACTATGAATCTTTCCTTGTACGGTGTAAGTGATATGTAGCTCCCCACCTCAGAAGTAATAAAGAAACAACCTCCCCCAACCTGGTAACTCTAATGCCTCGGTCTAGCAACTCTTTCCTCGAGAAGCGAGGTATTCCCTTCTAAGTTCAAGTGCAACCGACTCAAGAAGAGGGGGACGGAGATAATGGACCATGACCAGTGTAGCCATGTATCCTTGGGAGCTCTAACCAGTGTAGTTGAGTCTCCTGCTGCAAGCTTCATGAGATGGTCATGTATAACATAAGCTTTTGCTTTATTTGACTATGTACACTTCGGTGGGATTATTAAATTTTCAATCCGACCCACCACTTTTTTGGAGTTCTTTTCTTTTTGCACATTTTTTCATGTGCATCTGTACAACATATCTACATGGTGCAGCATATATACAAGGAGTTTTTCCTCTTGAGCCAGTAGACTATCCCTCTTTTGAAGCTTTATTGCAACCCACAGCATCTGTCTTTAGACTTCATAATCACCAGACCAAGTTGAGACGCACTTCCTTCACTATAAGAAGAAGAGAGGTTCCGCCTAGAAGTACTACCCACATATGCTACCCCAAGCCAAAGGAAACTGCCTCCTCACCACCTCATCCGTGGAGAGCTATGTGTAGAGTGCTGGTGCAAGTAAAGCCATTGTCTCTGAGAGTCATGCGTGTGTCGTTAAGTGCTCTACATAGGCTCATCAAGATGACATATTCGCATAGCCTAGTGGACTCAAAGAATTAAGTCTGAATGGACCTGAAAAGTCTCAATCCTAAGCCCTATAAGGTTTCTCTTATCATTAGGTGGATTAAGGTCTTAACCAAGCTCCATTTGTCAATTTAATTCCAGGCTAGTTTAAATGTCAACTATAATTTGGAAAAACTATGCAAGTATTTACAAAGATGCTATTTTATAAGTTTTTACACATGTGCAAAATTTTTGAAAAATGTTTGAAAACATGGATGTATGCATGAATGCGAAGTTTTGCAAAATATTTACAAAAAATTAAACAAGGTTTTTGCAAACTTTTTGTTTTTCAATCATTTTACATAAATATTATACTATATACATAATTTTGATAGGAAAATATTTACAAGCTATTTGCACAAAAGATTTTTACAATCATTAGTACAAAAATAATTTTTATACATAAATAGGTATGTGCCAGATGACTTTTATATACAAGGGAAATTTTTAATTTTGATGGATTTTTAGCCATTTTTATTTATTGACACACTCACACAAAGTATAAGTTATGTATAAAGTATATATGAAATATATACGTCACCCCCCTATACTTAACTCGAACGATGTCCTCAGAGTGATCGAGAGCGATGAAGAATACATAACTCATGCTTAGTATAGGGAAGTGAAAAGAAATGGTATGTACAACGATGAATCAAAGAATAGAATGAAGATGACTCGGTGTTTCCCCCTATACTTAGGATCAAGTAATCCTAAGTATAGCGAGCTGTACATGAAGGCAAATCCGAGTGGAAGGATGTATAGGGTCTACCCCCCCTATACTTATGGTGAAATATACCTAAGTATAGGCAGCAAAACAGGAGTAGAAAGAATCAATAGGATACCCAAGAGTCCTACACCCTGCCTATACTTAGGGTAAAGTACACCCTAAGTATAGCATAATCATAAGATGAGCAAAGGGGTGTGGGACTAAAGAATAGAGTGATATGGACAACTGGATCTATACAAGTCGGAAAAACAGTGATAATCATGCGTAAGATGCAATAGATGTGAGTCAAGAGACCATATCTCACGCAAAGTGAATCGGGGCAACATCAACGACCCGCGACTCATGATCTAGATATGGCTTGAGCCGCTGGCCGTTCACTCGAAAGGTAACATCAGAAGACAACTCAGATATATCAATACTCCCATTGTCATGCACCTTTCTAACCAAATACAGTCCCTTCCATTTGCTCTGTAGCTTCCTTGGAAATAGACGAAGCCTAGCATCACACAACCATGCTCTCTGTCCTGGCTTAAACTGCTTGTGGCTGATATGAGAATCATGTCACTCCTTCACTCTCTCCTTGTAATGTAGGCTATTTGAAAAGGCGGTATCACGAAGCTCCTCTAGGGCTGCTAACTCTGCCCTCCTCTGATCTCCTACAGTCTCTAGATCCAAAAGTATATCTGTAACAGCCCAAAGTGACCTATGTCTCAGCTCAACAGGTAAATGGCACGGCTTGCCATAAACGAGGCAAAAGGGAGATGTACCCGAAGGCATCTTGAAAGACGTCTTGTATGCCCACAAGACCGAGTCCAAAAGCTGTGACCAATCCTTTCGGTCAGGGCGGACGACTTTCTGCAATATAGTCTTGATCTCCCTGTTCGACACTTCAGCAAGACCATTCGTCTGAGGGTGGTATGGAGTGGCAACTCGATGGCCTATGCTGAACTCGCTAGCAAGGGCCTTTACCTTGTTGTTGACGAAATGAGACCCCCCGTCAGATATCAATACTCGAGGTACCCCAAACCGTAAAATGATATTCTTCCTCAAAAATCTGCATACAGTCCTAGATCATGAGCCTCAACCCAACGACTCACATAATCCACGCCCAACAGAATGTACTCAAATCCTTGACTCCTAGGGAATGGACCCATGAAATCGATGTCCCATGCATCAAAAACCTCACAGAAGTGTATGGGATGCATCGGCATCATATCACGCTGTCCACAAGTGCCCATCCTCTGACAGTTAGTACACCTCTTCACGAACTCATCAGAGTCCTTGAAGAGAGTAGGCCACCATAGGCCGAATTGGAGCACTTTCTGTGTCGTTCTCCTCCCTGAGTGTTGTCCTCCTGCCTCAAGCTTGTGGCAGTAAGTAAGGACGCTGTGATGCTCCTCCTGAGGAATGCACCAACGCCAGATACTATCCCCTCCCTCGTGGTAAAGAATGGGATCCTCCCAATGGTAAAACTTGGCCTTCGCTAGGAAGGTCTCAAGTTTCTGCCTGAGCCAATCTTGTAGAACTTTCTTGGCGACAAGATAGTTCACAGTATCGGCATACCATGGAAGCGAGGCGATAGCAAGGATCACCTCATCTGGGAAGGTCTCACAAATAGGCTCAATCTGCTCAGAATCCTCAAGATACTCCAATCAGGATAGATGATCCACCACCACATTCTTGACTCCAAGCTTATCCTTAATCTCTATATCAAACCCCTTGAGTAGAAGGATCCATCTGGTCAATCTAGCTTTGGAATCCTTCTTTGCCATGAGGTACCTGATGGAAGTTTGATCAGTATAAATGGTTACTCTAGATCCAATGATGTAAGATCTGAATTTATCTAGGGCGAACACTACATCTAGCATCTCATTCTCAGTGACTGTATAGTTCTGTTGCGCGGCATCCAATGTATGGCTAGCGTAGTGAATAGCAAATGGGACTCCATCCCTCCTCTGTCCCAGCATGGCCCCCACGGCAAAATCGGAGGCATTCGTTATGATCTCAAATGGGAGAGACCAATCGGGTGGCTGGAGAACAGGAGCCTCTACAACACAGCTCTTGAGAGTCTCAAATGACGATAGACACTTATCATCAACAAGGAATTCGGTGTCTTTCATCAGCAGATCAGTCAACGGTCGGGCAATCCTGTAGAAATCATGAATGAAGCATCGGTAGAATCCGACGTGCCCCAGAAAAGACTGTAACTGCCGCAAGTTGGACGGTGGATTGTGTTTTCTAATAACATTCTCCTTGGTTGGATCAACCTCCATGCACCTGTTGGAGATGATATGGCCAAGAACCGTCCCTTGAGTCACCATGAAGTGACTCTTCTCCCAAGACACCACAAAGTGAACCTCTATGCATCGCTAAAGGACTCGATCTAGGCAGTAAAGACAAGAATCGAATCTGTCGTCGTAGACAGAGAAATCATCCATGAAGACCTCCAAGCACTCCCCCACCATGTCCGAAAAGATGGACAACATCCATCTCTGAAATGTCGCCAGAGCGTTGCACAATCCAAATGGCATGCGTATGAAAGCATATGTCCCAAAGGGACGGGTGAAGGTGGTCTTGTCCTATTCCTCGGGCGTGATGGCCACCTGATTATAGCCGGAGTACCCATCAAAGAAACAATAATAGCTCTTCCCTACTAGTCTCTCAATAATCTGATCAATAAAGGGCAGGGGGAAATGATCCTTCTTGGTGGCATGGTTCAATCATCTGTAGTCCACACAGACCTGCCAAGAAGTGGGTACCCAGGTAGCGATCTCCTTTCCAGACTCACTGACAACTGTAGTGATGCCCGTCTTCTTAGGAACCACATGCAATGGACTGACCCACTTGGAGTCGGGGATAGGGTAGATAAAATCGGCGCTCCACCATTTCAAGATCTCCTTCATGACAACCTCTCGAAGATTCGGGTTCAGCCGCCGCTAGAACTCACGCGACGACTTTGCCTCCTCCTCGAGATAGATATGGTGGGAGCACAGAGCTGGACTGATCCCCTAGAGATCGGCTACACTCCATCCTATCACCTTGCGGTTATTTTCAAGAACCCCCATCAAACGGGATTCTTGCTCTCCAGTCAAATCAGCGGAGATAATGACTGGGTACATCTCATGCTCACCTGTAAGGAACCTATACTTCAGCGACGACGGTAGCGGCTTCAGCTCTGGACAAATAGGTGCTGGCAGATCTGGCCTCTGAAAAATCCAAGTGAATGCTGCTAAATCTGCATGGGAGAATGAGAAATCTTGCTCATAAAATGGATCTGGAGAAGGCTGCTTTGCTAGACTGTCTCTACTCTGTACAGAATCAACCTCCTACCGAGCTGTAGGCTCAGTAGAAGTCAGACATGGTGTCAAATCATCGAACTCTGCCCAATCAGTATCTGACTTCGAGGGATCTGTATCATACGCACAAAAATCTGTCTCGCGGTCAAGAACCGGATCTGCTGCTTGAAATGTATCCTGGACCAGGAATGCGCTCTCCAAGCTCTCCTCTGCTGGCGTCTCTGCATCAGTGAACTCTGAAGGTGAGAGGATGGCCTGTGCAACTGGATCTGCCCAAACTACCTCGTCATCTATAATCACAAAATCGTAGTCCTGGTGGATGTCTCGCCCTGCCTCTGTCATCTGCTCTGAATCGGAAGTCGACTCTGAGCAAGCCGAATCTCTGGCTATAGTCTCCTCGACCGTCTCTATTTGTATACTCTCGCCCTCGACGTGAAAGTACACCTTCCCTCTATCATGGTCGGACACTACCATGGCTGTGGCCAATAACGGGCATCCTAAAATGATGGGGGTATCGGTCACTGACTCAGGGATCTCCATGTCCAGCACAACAAAGTCCACGGGGAATTTCAGGCCCTAAATCGTGACGACAACGTCCTTCAGCAACCCCTTTGGCCGCTTGACTGATCGATCAGCAAAATGAAGGACCAACCTGCTCTGTCGGAGAGTGCCCAACTCGAAGCGGTCGCGAAGGGCTGCTGGAAGTAGGTTGATTGATGAACTATTGTCTAATAGAGTATGGTCGAACCTCTGCTCGTGAATGTGGCATCTGAAATACGGGGCTCCTGCATCTGGCCTCTTGGCTGACAGACGGTTCTGTATCGCGAAACAAGTGGCTCGAGTGAGCACATGGATCTCAGACTGATGGTTCCTTCTCTTCCTCCTGATTGTGGTCTTATCTCTGAGTGATCTCTGGAGTAGAGGGATGTGCTCAAAGGCCTCCTGAAGAGTCAGTTGTATATGGAATCGATCTATCATCTGCTGGCTAAACTCTATCTGATGACTCTTTTTTTGATTTTCTGTTTTCTTCCCCTTTGCCATGTGAAGTACTCGTGGAAAGGGGATCACGGGGTCCTTCTCAGATGAAGGACTAGGAGAGGTCCTGGCATGCTCATGAACAACAGAATCCACACAAACATCATCAATAAACACATGTGGATCCGAAAATAACAAACCCTTTCCTTTATTTCCAGAAACGTCCTGAGATACATGTACATACAGAAAGACAACATCACTAGCAGAAGTATAAATGGTGGCCTCAGTACCACCCTCGGCATGTCATCTCACAGCATCACTACCGTGCTCTGGCTCAACAACTGTGGTGGCATCAGTACCACCTCCTCCATCTGGTGAATTGACGGCCTCAGTACCGTCGGCTGAATCATCATCCATGGTGACGTCAGCACCACCGTCATCACCTCTCTCGGCGTCACTACCACGCTCCTCCTCGCCTGGTGCCTCGGAAGTGGCGTGGGGTCATCGCTCTGATGAGGTGCCGCCTGCTGACATCCTACCACTCCTAAGGGCCTGTTTGGTTGCAGGGTTGGGTAGGGTACTATTCACAAGGGTACTTCCTCCTCACAGATTACTATTCACCCAACCCAATCCAGCCCAACCCAACCCTGTCCAACCCTACAACCAAACAGGCCCTAAGTGTAACAAAATCAACATCAAACATGTATGTAGACAAATCACCAAATGAATCACTAGGAGTGGTAATCTATGTGATCTCTACCTGCTCAGACTTCCTCTTCAGATTGTTCGGGTTCATCTTAATCTGGGTAGGAATGGTGGCCTTCCCTCTCACGATCTCCTGCATCTCCTGGCGGAACTCATCCATCTCCCGTCTAAAGGTAGCCTGCTGCTCTGTCATGAGGCGGGCTAGGTCGTCTAAGGTGGGGTTCTCATAGGCTAGCCCATGAGAACCTGATGGGTGGCCTTGCTGGTAGTGAGGCTGCTACTGCTGGTGCGGGTGAGGGGGGTACTGCTGTGGATGATACTGCTGAGGCTGATCTCGCCTCCAAGACTGTCCCTGCTGATAGGGACGAGGGCCATACTGGGATGACTGTTGATGTTGCTGCTAGTGGTGTACTGGGGGCTGGGGCTGCTGGTGCTATCGCTAATGGTCGTACTGGCCACCCTGAACTGGAGGCTGTCACTAGGAACTGGCATCTTCGGCTGACCAACAAAATCCGGGATGGTCTTGTCGGATATTGGTCTGGGATCGGTCGTACCAAATCCCGTTGACATCCATCAACGGCTCGGTCTCGTAAGTGGGTGGCAGGAGTACTGCTAGGGGATGATCTGGCTCGTAGACCACCATCTGAGTGTCTGGGGATGGTGGCGACTGGTAGTATGGCTGCGGATGCTGGTACGGCTCCGCATGTACAAGGTGAACCTATCTAGGACGACTGGAGCGCTGGGACGAGATGACGCTACCGCTCGGATCTCCTCGTGACTGAAGACGGGGATGAGAAGCCGTCTGTACTTCCTGTAGACACATGACCTGTGTCTTCAGATCACTCAGCATCTATGCCATCTGATCCATCTGAGATATGCCCTGGCACTACTTCTTCTCTATCAGCTCGATCCAGTCTAGCCTCTCGCTGATGATCCCCATATCTGCAGCTGTAGACTTGGCTTATGCGGCTGCCGCGGACGAAGTAGAAGGATCGGCATCAACCCGTTCTATCCTCTGAAACTGCATGGTCTGTGGTTGTGGGTGCCCTGAGTGTAAAGTCAGGTGTGGGACATCATTGTATAGTTCTCGGCCATCTCCTCGTAGATGGCCCAGACCTGATCCTCATCCTTGGCGATGTAGGAACCGCCACAAGAAGCATTCACCAGGCCCTGCAGCTCTGGTGTCAACCCACAGAAGAAGCTCTGAACTAGGTTAGGCTTCGTGATATCGTGGTGCAGGCATCTGTCGGTAAGCTCACGGAACCTCTCCCATGCCTCATGGAATTGCTCGTTGGAGAGCATGGAGAAGTTTCTAATAAGGGCCCTCACTGCATTGGTCCGCCCGAGTGGATAGTACTTGTTCAAGGACTCGATGTGGAGCTGCTCCCAGGTGTACATAAATCTCCCTAAGTGCTTCAGCCAGTTAGCTGCACTGTTGGCCAGGGAGAAAGGAAAAGCAATCATCATGATGGTTTCCTCGTCCACCTGCCGATCGTGGACGGTACTGCAGATCATCTCAAACTCCTGGAGATGAAGATGGGGCTCCTCAGTGGCAAGCTCATGGAAGCGGTGGAGTAGCTGTAGTGTGTTCGGGGGGAACTTGAAGTCCCCCACGATAGCCGGAAGCACCACCCACTGGTGCGTTAGTGTCGATCTGGGGTTGTGCAACTCCCGCATCAGTCTCGGATCTACTGCTGTTGCAGCCGGCTGGTCTAGCTGCACTGGCTGGTCTGGACCCCTGTGTCCCTCGGCTCGCGGCTGGTCTGCTGCGGCTCTCAGTCTCTCCATCTCTCTCCTCATATCCATCATGAAATCCCCCTGATCTCGTATATGTCGCTACATGGTCTCAAGGGAGGCTAACATGGTGGTGTTGATCGCACCCTGGTCCAGAACGTATGTGGTCGTCTCTGGCCTTGGACCATCGGTGCACTCCTAGCTACTGGTCATGGTCTTTGCAAAGGCAAAAGACCCAAACTCAAGTGATGAAATATCATCTGACTGTTGTCTTGCATCTAGCACTGGTAACTGAAGAATAAAAGATGGGTGGTCAAGGAGGAACAGGGTGGGATCGAACTCGGGTTCGGAGAGCGGGTCTAGGCTCTCACCAACCAACCTATATGAACGGGATGGAGTGTTAAAAAGCGGTGCAGCCAGAGGCTGTCTAAGAGACCTCCTGCCCATCATCTTGATTTGGCGAGTCGGGTGGATGAGATCTGGAAAACAAACAAGATGAGCAAACAAACCCCGTATTCACCTACTCCACGATGAGCTGAAGACCGTAAGAGCTCGGTTAATTATCTAATCAATTTTATTTAGGTGATCATGTCAGGATATCAGAGCGGTTACGAGATCTGGTAGGAATCCAATCCGCCAACCAGACTGTCCCGTATAAAAGGCCAGTAGTATGATCGGGGCTCGTTTGTGGCTCTAGCCTAGTGTGCGGGTCACTCTCTCGCGCAATCAAACAAGACAATGAGGGGGTTGCTCTCCCCAAGACAGATTTTTAGGTGAGGTGTCTTTTTAGGGTCAAGTTTGTTTAGTAGTCCAAATTTTAAAGTTTTTCTTTTTTTAGATATTTTTCAAAGCAATCAACGCCAAATGAATTTTTCGGTTCTCTTGATTATTTTAAGTCCAAAATAGCAGGGAGAAGACTAAAAAGCTGATGTGCGGGAATCAATGATGCATGCAGAGTATGAAATGCGTACCTTACTGACGAGCGCATATGACCTACCCTTTAATGTTGTCGGATTGACTAGTACGTTGCAGTCGGATAGATCTGTATCGATCAAAAATAACTGCACAGATCGATTAAATCGTCGAATGAAATTAATGCGGTTTTATGTTTATTTAGCCTGGGCAAGCCCCAGGGTCGACTCAAGGAGGCAAAGGAACAACTCGGGATCAAGTTAGAGTGATTCGATTACAGTTTTCCAAGTGGGATTTTTTTTATGCGATAAAATGCCAATGCACATATGCGAGTGAACTAGGTTATTAAGAAAATAAGCGACTTAGCCAATTTTAATTTTAATGTGAAATTCATCCAAATCAGCCAAATGGTAATTTTTCTAAGAACCTAATCCAACAATTAATGTAAATGTATTTTTTGGAATTTTTGGATTTAAAATGCACACATGAAAAATGCAAACTTTTTTGGGGTTTTTATGCAATTTTTCATGCAAATGATATGAAATAAATTATGAAAAATTTACTGAAAGTTAAATATGATGAAATGAAGTTACAATACTATTTTTAGAATTTTATGACACTTTATAATTTTTTTGTGATTTTTTACTGAAAATAGAGCGACCGCGGGTATTTAATTCTTAATAAATCCACGAAGTTAAATTATCCATATATTGATTTATTGCAAATAGATATTTCAATAAGAAATCTAAAGAGTTGAAATTTCTCAAAAAGATGATTCGTGGAATTAATTAAAAATCAATTACAGAAATTACTCTATAATTTATTTTATGCACAAGACAACACCGAATTGAATGAAATTTGGATTGTAATTAAAGCACACATAGAGGCATCATCTACAATTTCTTCACAATTTTTGAAGCAACAAATGACTATGTACGAATTTCAAAGCTTAAATGGGTAAAATTTCACTGATTTTCACTCTCTGATTTTTAATAAATAAATAGATGCTCACAAAAATACAAGTAAATAGCCAAGAGATGAAGATTTAGATGCTCTACAAAAAGATATTTTTAATAAAAATAAATGATGCAAGATAGCTGTCCAAATCAATGCATAAGGTCAGGGGTATCTTTGCAATTACTTGAATGAAATAAACTAATTAAAATACAAACAAAGACACTTTTGCAATTAATGAAACTTGAAAGGAAGGCTATGCAATTTTTACACAAATATAATAAATCTAAATGGACCTTTTCTTCCCTGTTAGGGCACACAGCGGGTGAGTGGACGGCTAGGGCACGACCAAGGCGGCGCGGCACACGGAGGCCGGAGAAGACGGCCGCGCGCACAGCGGCGCGGGCGGCGAAGGCGGATGGCAGGAGGCTCGACGCGCGCGGGCGGAGACGATGCTGGCGGCTACCGCGCGAGGGGCGGCGATCGAGGCTGAGGAGCGTTGAGAGTCGCGGTCGGTGCGGCTGCGCGGAGTGCGAGGAAGCTCGGGGCCGCACGGGCGGTTGCGCGATGGCGGGCAGCGCCGCGCGGCAGTTGGGCGACGGGACGGCGCACGAGACGGCTGGGGTGCCGCGCATGCGGGCGGAGCGAGGAGCAGCATCGGTTGTGCGCCTGGGGGCTACGCGTGGCCGGCAGCGGCAATGGGGGCATGCGCTCGCATCCAGGCGGAGGAGGGTGCTGCTTGTGCGGCTCCTTGCGTGAGGGGCACGGGCTGGGCTGGAGGACGGCTGTGCGTGAGGCACTGCCGCAGGGGCAGCGGTCAGTGGTTGGAGCGTGGCGGCCTGGCTGGGCCGCTCTGGGCAGATGAAGGAGGATGGCGAATGGTCGCGCGGCCGTGCGCGGCTGGAAAGGCTGGTCGAGGGCGTTGCGCGGCTCGCAGCCGCGGGCGGAGAGATGAGCAGGGTCGGCTGAAGCGTGGGCGGACGGCGGTCGGCAGCCAACGCTGGAGGGGGGTGGAGCGGCCGGTCGGGCTGGAGGGCGGTGACGGGCGCGCGAACTGGAGGCGCGGTTGCACACACGGCAGGCCTGGGACCTGTGTCTTTTTTTTATTTTTTTGCAATTTTTTGTGTATTTTCTTTGTAAACAGCAAACAAATAAATCAAATGTAATGGAGAAAAGGTGATTGTGATGGTGGTAATGGTATATGATGTGAATGTGGTGATGGTTGTGTGGTGAAAATGAGGTGATAGAAATGAGATGATATTGTTGTGATGAACAAGATAAGCAAATGTTAGATAGAAAAAATGAAATCACAAGGGAATGATAGAAAATACGTACCTGGGTGGTTCACCGAAAGTGGAGCCGCGTCGAGCGGCTTCCGGTTGTGGCCTTGATCCAGTTGGACGAAAAATTGGAGAAGCTTTGCGATCTTGATGGGAAGTTCGCTACGCGGATATTAACCGCGGATCTCGCCTGCAGGTCGTCGTCGCTCAACGTCTAAGGGGGAGCTGTCACCTCACGGATTAAACGGGGCTCGAACCTCTCTAACTCGTAGAATGGCGGATGAAGATGAAGGGAGGAGGTGATGAGAATATAAAGAGGAGGAGGGAGTTAGAAAATAGGTGGAGAAAGTGGAGTAGTGGGAAGTTATTGGTAACTTGGAGTGGGGACTAAGAAAAGAAGAGGTAAAATGGGAATAAATAATAATATAATAATATAAAATAAGTAGGCTACTAAAAATAACAATAATTAAAATAATAATAATAAAGTAATAAAATCCGAAAATAATAAAAAAATAAATCCAAAAATCAAAAATTGGAGTGACATGTGGCAGCTCTAGGAGCTGCCACATGTCGCTCCTAGAAAATTCAAAAACTAAATGTAAAGAAAAATCAAAAAGAAATAACAAAAGGGATTAAATCAAAAGGTGGTCAACACGAAAGTTGCTTGCCTCGATGAGATCGAAAACTTTCGTGAAGGGCCGAAAATCAAAGGAAATCATCTGTACAAAATTGTATTTTTGGGTGGTACCTTATAGATATAAAATACCGTATTTTATCTTTTATAATTTTTTTGTCATTTTTCAATAAGAGAAGAAATGAAAATAAAAATAGAGAAAATATGAGGAGAATATTTACAACTTAATCTAATTTTTTTGGATTTTTAATAATGAAGAAAATAAAAGGATAAAAATGAAGGGCAAAACGGCCAATCTGTACAATATACAAAGGGACCCAAAACCCAAGTTTTGCATACGAGCTCCGATTTTAATGAAATTGGTCCTTTTTCGAAGGTCTTTGAATGTATATTACTTTAAAAGTGAGTAGACCTAATTCGTAGGTCGTATGAGAGATATATGTGCATTTTAAGGTTCATGGTTTCAAACTTGGATTGGGATTTTATTGGTCAATTTTACAAGTTAGTATTTTTTTGATATTTTTCTTTAATTAGTGTTAGTCATATATACACTATGGAGTTGATTTTATTGGATTCAGAGTTAGTATAAAATATATACAAATAAGGTATTTTAGCTAATATACAGGTGAATATTTACAAGTGAAATTGGCTTCTTATTTAATGCAATATGAATACTAAAATGCAGATATTATCAATGCATGCATGAATGCTAATTATACAATATAAGTAGAAATATGCATCTAATTACTCGGGAACAAAGCTCTTTTTTCAACATTTAGAGTGATGAATCGCAGATTCATCACTGAGTCCAGTAGTCTACATGCAGAGTGATCTGTGAATAAAATAAAGATAGAATATAAACTACCTATATGATGCATGCGAAAACCGGCCCTAAACAAAGCAGTTCTACTCGTGAAAAATAATAGTCGGGTACTCAAGCCTAAGTCCAGAGTCCTATCTTGGGAGCCACTCGGTGTCCGCCACAACGAATCTTGCACGCATCAAATGTGACTCCTCAAGGCACGTGGACTAGAGCAAGAATAATTCGACATTTTCTTTGTGATTTAATTAATTATGTCCAACTATCGATCTATAGGAACACGCAGATAATTAGGGATTTGGCCTTAATTAATTACGTCACAATAAAAGAAAACTCCTACGCTAGGGCTAAAACTGCGTAAGTGAAATGAGCAGTAAATAAATGGTCAAAAGTCGAAAAATCGGTAAAAATTGCGGTGAGGTCCACTGAGCACACCGGTGCTCAGCGAAAAAGACCCCGGTATCAACCAAGTCCAAGTCTGAGTCCCTGTGTTATTACTTTAAAATATCTGCTAAAAAATAAATCTAAACTAAGCTAAATCTAAACTACGGCTAATCCTCACGGTTATTTCGCAGCTATTCCGCTGCTCTCGAAGTTTAGTCCTCCTCCCCGTGCTCTCCTGCGGCTTCGTAGAGAAGGAAGTCGCCTCCGACTCCAGTGGTTGCTTTGGCTTCTGAAAAAGCCGCCTCGATCCTCGGGGCCTCGCAAGAAAGAGAAACAAAAGTGTGTCAGTCCAGAAAAATATATGAATAAATCAGATAGAAAATATATACAAATATCTACAGAAAAGTCGTGGAAACGAAAACCGCGAAAAATCGAAAAAGACTACAAAGTCGTGCTCCTCGACAACGGCACCGTTCTGATTACCAAAAAAATTCAAAACGAGCGACTAAGGGAGATAAATTACTCATGTCGTTGCGACCTCAATCACTTGTGAATCGGTCAATCAAGAAAAAGATAGAATAGGAACCACCAAATAGGGGATAAAACAAGAAAATCAAGCGGTCCTTGCTCATTTATTAACCTGGTATAACGACCACGGTCGGACTCAAGGAGCACAAGATGGCCTTACGGTTTACGAAGTAGTCGAAATCGAAAATAAAGAATAAAAATATTTTTGGTGGATTTTAATGATTTTTAAATTTTTCGGTGTTTTAAATTTTATAAGAAAATTATATAAACAAGCAACAACGGCAATTTATTTAAACACTCAAAAAGACTTCAAAAATTCAAATAAAATTGTTTTTATGTTTCTTATGTTTTTAAGTGTTTTTGGTGAATTATTCAGAATTTTTCAATTTTTTTTGATTTTCTAAAAATCGAAAAATGAGAAAAACAAAACTCGTTGTGCAGCCAGACTTGAAAGACCAATTAAAAATATATTATTGGTCTATAAAAGTCTGGAGATAATTTTTATGAAAACTATTTGTAAAAACTAAGCTACAGAATAAGAGTTTGTATTTTTTGATTTTTATAGAATTTTTTATAATTTTTATATGAATTTTATAGTTTTGCAATTTTTATGAGTTTTATAAATCCAAATAAGCCAAAAATTGATAAAAGCTAGATAACACTAAAATTAACTATCACTAATTGTTTTAGAATTTTTAAAGAAGTTTTTATATTTTTCTTTGATTTTCTTTTTCAAACAGTAACAAAAATACGTGTTTTCTATTTTTTAAAAATAGTAAAAAGCCTCGAAAATGTCCCAAAAATTTAGGGAATTTTTTAAGTAGTGGCAGAAGCCACGTATCCAAATTTCATCTAATTTAGATTTGATTTGATATTTTATTCAATAAAAAAAGGCACACAGCTCACAGGGACCTAAATGTAAACATACTTCGAGGGGCTTAAACGCAACACGTGCTAAAACCTTAGGGTGAAAAGTGTAAAAGTCCAAACAATTAGCACAGGCTCGAATTAATTCTCGCACAAGGGTATAAATGGAAATATCAAAAACTTAATTTGATTTCCTAACACAAACAATCCACAAGCCCATACATGCAAAATATCCCAAAACATCACGTGATGATACACGTGTACCACGTAGACAGGGACTAAAATGCAAATAAAATAAACACAAGGTCAACAATGCAATTTATCCAAAATTAAAACTACACTAAATATTTACAAGACTAAACTATAAATGCAATAAAAAGAGGGGCCTAAGTGAAATTACCCCTATTATTCAGATCTGACAGACGAAGAAGCGCCACGTGGAGATCGAACGACTGAGAATAGAAGACGCCTCTTCGCTTGATGAACAGTCCTGATCAAGCCCAGATGAAGATCGAACTGCTGATAACTCCTCATGAATGGATGGACACGATCTAGTCTGGCACGAGGGGTTGATCGGACGGTGCTGGAGGACACTCGAAGAACACTTCGCCGGCGAAGTTTGCTGGACCAATAGGCACGATGGAGTCGTCCTCTGGAGATGCTGAGATGTGGAAACGCTCACCTAGGCTGGTCCGCAGCTGGTGGGCACCTCCGATGAAGCCGGGAAGCTCCTGGGGGCTCCGACGACGAAGGAGGAGCAAAGCTTCTATGCTCGGATGTTTGGACCTCCAGATGGGGTCCTTAGGCCTGCAAGACACCACAGAGAGACTCCTGGGTCGAGGGCAAAGTGCCTCGACCCATCAGTAGGTGAAATGGATGATCGGAAGGGGGCAGAGCATGGTCTCCGGTGAAGCGATGGAGGAGGAGACCTGAGATCCTGCTCCGTGGCGAGACAGGATGATCGGACATGCGGAGAATGTGGGGAGGAGTCTCGTGAGTGTGAGTCGATGGTCAGATGAGCGAATAGACGATCGGATCGGCGGGAATCGTCCAGCAACGACCGGCGGTGAAAAAGGCCGAAATCGAAAATTAGGGTAATCTACGGGGTATCGGAACTACCTGATGGTTGAGGTCGACTGGGCTGGAGATGCTGGAGCTCCGGGGTCTTAGCCTCGATGGAACGTCGCTTACAGAGGCTCGGGCGTACCTTGCAGCAGCGCACAGCGATGAGGCTCGCCGGATCAGTGGCTGGGGCCGCTCTCTCCTTGCTGCGACACTACCCTCGGATAGCTGTCACTCTAAGGAGGGTAATGGAGGTTCTGGGATGAAAGGCGGAGGCCAAAGATGGCTTGAAACTGCAGCCAGAGGTGTGACTTTATACAAGTGAGGGTCCGGCAAGAATGGGTCAGGCATGGCTCTATGGTGCACGGATCCCTATAATCCTCCCCGGGCGAGGGTCTCGGATGGATCAAGTGTAATCAGGACTGGGGTTTCAAGAAATGGTGATCGGACCAGCTCGTGAAAATTTCGAGAAGTCGGGTCGGTTAACACGGATCCGGGTCTGGTGGTCCAAGGGGGATTTGACCTGAGGGTCAACGATCCCCCATGGACCAATGGAATAATTCCATTTGTTAATTATTTAGAAATTCATTTGAAATTAGTAAATGATTTTATTATAAAAACTTTTCAACATGAAAAATGTTTATTATTTTTCAAATTCGTTTTTTGTGATTTTTATTTAATTTTTTTGAAAAATAAATAATGTATTTACATTATATTATTATTATATGTAGGTATATATACATATGTATTTTTTATTTTTTTAATTGTTTATTTTTCCACAATTATTTGCATTTTATATTTTATTTATTTATAACATAAAATTTGGAATAATAAGATATTTTTATATTATTTTTATGATGTCCTTACATGGGTTAAATAAATAGGCTTATATACATATGTACATGGTATATATACAAGGTGGTCAATGATTATTATTATTTTTATTTTCATTTTTCTGATATTTATTTTATTTATTTACACCATAAAATATGGAGTATAAAAATATTTTCATTGGATTTATTAATTATTTACAAGGAGAAAATAAATAGGCCTTTTATTTTATATACATGGTCTATGTACACTGATGAGAGAGAATTTTATTTATTTTTATTTTTCTTTTATTTTTCCCATTTTTATTTTAACTTTATTTTTACAAATATGTACAAAATATGAGAAACACTTTTTAGTTTTTATTTTGAGGAAAATAAATTTATTTAAATACATAGGATTATGTACACCATGATTTACCTTATCTCCCTCTACTTGGTTTCTTTTGCGATCAGGCCCATGCTGGGCCCTCCCTTGGATTAGGTCACTCAATATTTATTCTAAATATTTCCCTCTTTTTCTTGTGTTTCTTTATTCCTTTTATTTTCACACAAAAACATGCTAATTATGCATATTTACATGATGCATGCATTTTGACAACTTATGATATTTACACATATTTACATGGTTTTTAGCTAAGGTTTCTAGCTAAAATAAAGGAATAAAGAGTGATGAATTGGGATTCATCAACGGTATACCATCGATAGTATTGGAAAACTTATTTTTCCTTTGCTCACTCCAATATTCCGAGTAAAAGTGTTCCCAAAAAGAATCGGGAAAGCGACCTCAAGTCACTAGCTGCTCTAATTGTGTCTCAATAGAAAGCCACTACTCCTCTACATATCTTGCTAATGAATAGGTAGCAAAAACCACCTTTGACTCTTTGTAATATTTGGGGTGTGAAACACCTTTTCCACTTTTTGCAACCAAAGAACAATTGCAGTAGGAGTAGTATTACACAAAAAATTCGGTACATTGTCCTTACGATATTTTGTGAACTTGTCATCATGTTGTTATGCCAATTTCTTAATATATGGTGGTGGAGGAGGACATGCATCCTCGACAATCCTATATTGTATAACAGAAATAAGGTGCTTTTCAATTTATTGCTAACTTTGTTGCATATTTTGCACCATTTCCATTATCTGAGACAATTGCCTAATGGCAAAGGGACCATACAAGGAGGCATGTTCTACACAACATCGACACAAGAAAGAAGAGGGGGGCTTGTTCTAAGATCACAACATAGAGAAGATAAATAAAGTAACAGAGTAGTCATTCATAGTGGACTAATATCATCATGGACTTTGAGTCGAAGGACTTCAAAGCCTATCCTTATGATATCTCTTTGAAGTATTGTGTGGATGTTTAACACTATAAGGGATTACTGGGCTCCGATAACATCTGCAACTCTCCCGCACCTCTATTCTTTTATCTAATGGTAATGGGGAGCACAGGTCATTCTCCAAAACCTAGGACATCCAACTAATAGCAATAAACAAACAATAATACCAACATCATATAATTATTTTAATAAAAAATGATAATTAATTAATGTCCATGTCCTCATATTATTCTTATTAAAAAGGTGGCCAGAAAAACATGGATAAACTTATGAAAATAGTAAGATGGAAAAGTAGTATAATTAGAGTTCATCTAGAATAGAAAAGTAATAGAGCATGCAAAAAGACCCACACTCACTGGTGGTCTACTGGGAAACTGCAAAGCACAAGTTTTTGTCCCACGCTCAACGTTACCTGAAGAGAAATCCAACAAGGATTAGTGAAAACCCAAAAATAATATATAACATATAATTTAGACAAGGAGCAATCACTTGAGCAGAGGGTAAAAGTGAGAATCAAAACTACTACCAATGTGACATTTGTACATGCATGCACAACATACATAACCCACAAGTTATGTAGAGAGTTCGTAACTGATACATTTTGAATTTTCAAACATGGGTAAGAAATGAATTTTCTTTTCACTATGAGTCTGAGACTGACTTCATTTTCACATCAAGATATTGTTTATTTGTAAACTTATTATTTAGTTTATTACATGGGAATCTACTGGACCCAAGATAAGTATCCGCGAGAAATAGGTTTGGCCAAGATTTATCGCCCATTGAATCCTTCACCCAAGTTTTAGTAGGAACAATTAACGAGAGTATCACCCTCCACTTGGGAACAAGAACCCAACTCCTTCGAGTCTAACAAAACTGGGTCGCAGCTCCATATTACCAAAAAAATAGATATGATTTTTCAACACAAAAGTGGACCATTTTAGCCCTTAAGTTTTTTGAAATTTATTTCGGAAAATGTTGTAGACCACATAGGACATTAAAATACATGTTAAATGTTTGGATTATGAAAATAATTTTGTAATCAAGTGAAATAGATCTGGTTTAGTCTCTATTCGGAAATAAAGGATGATAATCGATTTGGTGAGGTATGGTGAGGATGAGCATCTTACCTACACTTTCATATTTGAATTTTAATAGTTAGGACCAATGGTTGAGTTTTGTGAGACTCTGAGACTTAGGTAGGTCTTAAAATAAAAAATATGATATTGATGTTGGATTCCCATACAAATTGGGTCTCGATACGGCTTCAAATACAAATTTCGGTCCGACTCCTATACACCTTATTCTCTTTCTTTTAAATTTCAGACCTGATCCAATATCCAAATTTAGAAAATGTGTTGTCTATTGATATATAATTTGCTTCCCATTTTTTTTACTTGATCAAAGATGTTCATGCATGATATACTTATCATAGTTGGAAGGGGGAGTATTGAGATAGTATACATATGTGTTTTGGTGGAAGGGAATACCTAAGGTCTATTTTTTCTCTCTCTTTCATTGTCACTCTGCTTTTATATTTTACTTGTAAATGTTTGATCTCATAGATATGCTCCCAATATCTACATTTAAATACTTCAACAAAGTTCACATACTTTACAAAAATGTTACTTCCAAAAGTACCTCGGTCATTTTAATGTTGTTTAAGAATTTGCACGGCTAAAAAGGGACACAGCTACAGTTTTTAGCTGTTTCCAAATTTGGGTGCACTATGATCATTTCAAGGACTTCGGGTTGTGTGATTCCCAGAATGAATAAAATTGACTCGTGTATTATTCGTATATTTGCACGAGGCGTACATGATTGATTTTAATTGTAAAGTACATTCACAGAATTACATGGGATGCACAAATAGGTATATAGAGGAAGGAGAGAAAAAATATAGAAGAGGAAAAGAGAGCTTTAAAAATATTTATTCTGTATGTAATGAATATGTCACCTATGTATTTAGAATTCTGGTGTTTTTCATTGAGCTCGTGTTTCTAGGTATTGAGAATCATGCTCTGCATAAAGTTTCAATCATGTTTCATCACTTGGAATCACATTCTTTAACAAAGCAATCATTTGCTTTTCTCTTTAATAATTGGGGGATCTATTGATTATGTACACTTAAATTGATAGACTTAGATCTGCGGAAATTATGCACAAATGATGTTCTTTACTAGTACGTGTGCATGCTTGTGATATTCAACCATAGATATTAGAAATGGAGAAAAAGAGATAAATTGAAAGCAAGAGTCGCACACGAGAGAGAGAGAGTGTGTGTGTGTGTTTGTATGTGCATAAATTGAAAATCTCGTGCTTGGAATAGGGGGGTCCATGCTATGTCATGTTAAGTGGTGATTTTGCACTTTTACTACATGACTGCCTACTAGTTACAATAAAACCCTGAAAAGAAAAATAAATAAGGTTAGTATAAAGGGGAAGTGGAACAATGATTGGTAAAATAATTATATATGAATCAAATGTATAAACGCTATAATTATTGGTATACTTCCATATCTTTATATGGTCCAATCATCTCCTATATAATTAGTCGCTTAAATTTCTAAATGATCTCCTATATAATTTGTCGCTTAAATTTCTAAATGGTTGGATGTCGAGAAATATAATTACCTTAATAAATCAATCAACATATGTAATATACATAACTATGACATATTTGAGGTCATGATGCAAGTAATGTGATACTAATTATGAATATTGAGATATATGATCTGCATCACGAATGCAGTCCCGTGTGCTTTATGTGTCTCCACAAATGTCATTTACCGTATTGATGTTTCACCACGGATGGATTTCCCGTGTTGCCATGGGTAGTTTGAGATAGGGATCGCAAGGGATGAGTATGCACCATTGGGTCTCCAGATTGATGGCTAAACGACCATGATCCCAACAGTTGCGTTGGATGGGAGACACATAGTTTAACAATCCCCCAATGTTCTTCCCGTGGTTGTGCGACGATGTTAGAGGTCGCATGGCTAGTAGTCTTTTCTTCGCTTTTGGTCATAGAAGTTATATGGGAAGTCAGCAAGAGACAATGACTCAATTTAGTTTCTCGTAATGGTTCTATGAAGTGAGTTCCAGGATGTGGTTAGTGAATAAGGTGTTTTGTCGATTTGCTCCATATACAGAGAAAACCAAAAGGTAGTTACAGGACTTACCGACTATAGTGATGAGTGCTAAATTAGATCTTATAATAAAATCTTGAGATCTACCTTGTTGACGAAGCGCTAATTGTCAATGCTAATATTCACTCATTGTAATATGGCCAACTAGCTCTCAATCAGAATTGAATCGATAATCTCTTTGAAGAAATTTTAATTTATCCTAGACAGTCTAGGATCGAACACAAGGATATGAGTCATTAGCATAATTAACTAAGTATTTAATATCATAATTAAGTGATAACAATATTATTTAGGTCAAAAGATTACAACAATGCAATAAAGAGACATATGTGCTTGTTATAAAATCAATACAACGAATAGAATGAATTAATTAACCACGTGTATATAGAAACATAAATTATGCCCTGAATGCAAATGCTAAACTTTATCAATAATGATAATAAGAATCAATGTCCAATTGCGGAATTACGAAGAAGCCATTATTCATTTAGTACTAATAATAACATCTAAGTTATATATGATAAATCGATCCTTATTTTATGTTCAAATCAAGAAATAAATCATATCATATAAAAAACAATTAAATAAGGATCTTAATGAAGATAAAATTACATGAATCAGAGATATATTACTCAAGTTATTCAATCAAGGGTCTGGGTCATAACCGTAATGAAAATATAATATAAATATCAAAAAATAACAAACAAGTCCTGGAGGGACTAAAGGTTAATGCATAAATGTTCTAATGTGTACACATGAGGCACTAATTCTGAGGGATCTTCTTGCAAATTTAAAGACTTTACAGTGTGGCATTACAAAATTAATGAACCTCACACGTATAACACATGCTCAGTCCAGGTTTGGGATGATGTTCGTGGCTTGGGTTACGTGGAGAGAACTGGTCATTTTGTCTCTGGCTTGGAGGTGTTCAGGCCTGTACGCGTGGACATCTGACTCGGTAGTTATCATGATTGTCGGATCAGATTAAAGAGATCTGATACAATGGAAACTATACGCTTAAGAGTTCTTCTACTCCTCCTTGATTGGAAGAGTAGGTTGTGCTCCGGTGAGGTCACCAAAGCTTTGTCTTCACCTCATGATGTATCCAAATGTCATGGGAGAACCTTGGAGGTCCAGCGAAGATAGTCATCACAAGGAGAAGGCGTGAGAAGCTCTGAAGATGGTTAATGACTCTGATCATCAGAGGCGTATATTCACATCAGAGCTTGACCCATTTCCGATCAACAAAGAGAAAATGACCTCTAGGGTTAGTGATAACAATAATCAAAGTAATATCATGTGTATGCGTACGAATAGTGGGGTGGATGGAGATCTATGAGTGCAAAAAGAACGGAGGTCTATTGGGTGTGAATTAGGGTTCTGGAGAATGGAATTGATGAGTAGATCCGCCTACTTAAATAGTGAGTTCATCGTGGAGGCGGAGGTCTACTAGATTTGAAAAAGGAACTATGCACACGTGGATAATTCAAAGAAAACAAACCTTAAATACCTAGAAATTGAAGAGTTGTGCTAAGGTGAATAATGGGAATGTGCTAGAGGATCTTGGTGTGAATTAGGGTTATGGAGAAGGGAATTGATGGGCATATCCTCCTACTTAAACGGTGAGTTCATGGTGGAGGTTGAGGGCTGCTAGATTTGAAAGAAGGAACTATGCACACATGTGGATAATTCAAAGAAAACAAAACTTAAATACCTAGAAATTGAAGAGGTATGTTAAGATGAATGATGATCATGTGATAGAGGATCAGGGAGACCTATAGGTTTTCTCTTGATGAGGGCAGCTCACCTCGAAGCTCTAATGGTCACATTGCGGTCGTAACATGGCTCATCAACCATGGGTTGACAACAGAGTTGTTACGCCGTCAGCGCTCTCCAATTGCTCCTCGATCATGTCATGAAGAGGGGTTGGAGGCTAGATGAAGCCTCACACAAGGGTGGACAAGGTCAAATCTTGTTGGTGATGGATTATTTGAAGAAAAGGAATGGCAGTTGAAGATGGATTCCATAGAGGTTTCAATCGCATGCATAGGCATGGATGTTAGATGTATATGGAGATCAAGGTTAGGTGAAGGAAAGGGTAGTTAGATATGTGTTAGGGAATGTTTGGTTAATAGGGATGTTTTTCGGAGATGTTAGAAAATTTTGGTGGAAATTGGTTGGCTGGTGGAGACGCAATGCTTTGAGGTAGTGGGGATGTATGTTGATGATACACGCAACTGTTTGATCAAGCGATCAGAGTACCACCATTTGGGAACTACTCAATGGTTGACATGCGCTTGATCAGACTGGTCAAGTAGTATAAAAGCAAGTGGGGGATTGAAGTGCAGCTGTCTAATCATGGTGATCAAACAATCTAGACCATGTGCAAGATGGAGAGGAGGTGTAGGTACATGGTGGGCTCTGGTTGAGTCACATGGCTCAATGAGAAAAAAGAATAAATCATTGATAAATGTAAATAAAATTATTTGGAGTAAAATTAGAAAAAAATTATGAACATGAAAGTTCTAGGTCTCAATGATATCTACAACTTTCATGAGAACTCAAAGTGAAAATACATCTTATTTACATAGTAATATTTTTCAAAGTATTTTTTAACAAATACAAACACATTCTTTTATTTTTTGAATTTTAATTTATATTTAATTTAGATTAGTTATATACAATATTAAGCTAATTTCTATTTGATTTTCATAAATAAGAAACACATAAAATATGAGAACCATATTATAGTTATTTGTATATACTAATTAGTGTTAATTATTTACAGGTGGTTAATTCTTAAAAATATTAATTGTTAAATAAATTTAGTGAATTCCTTAAGATGGAGAGATAATATTTATAAATAATGTTTCTAAATATGGGATTTATTACCCCATACTTAAGCTAAGCTCGTCCTCGAGCTAATAAATGAAGAATGAATTAGTCATTTAATTGATTCCTATAGATATAAGATTTGACCAATCATTAACACTTTGTTTTATTTTTAAGATCTTAAAACTCTTAGCTGAAAGGGTCTTAATCAAAAGGAATTCAACTTCTCTAATTATCAAACTATATAGAGAGAGAGAGACATATAAGAGGTATGATAGTTTAGTCTTGATTTCATTTAAAAGAGTCAAGTCAAGATGTCACCTAAGGTTCCAATCAATGAGATTTTCCCGAGGACCCAATCCTCAACACTAGGGAATAAGTTTAGTCTTGCTTCAATTCACCATCTCATTATTTTGTTAGTCTTAACAAATGTATATGTAAGATCAGTTGATGGAGAGTATAGGATTGTGTCTTTTATTATCTCCCTCTAATTGGAACAATGGTTCTCTCAAGTTCCATATTAAATCAACACGTATATTTTTGTTTATAATCCGTATGTTCATCAAAAGAGGTTGAGTCATATATACTTGTTTTCGTGGGAATGCTCTGTGGTGTGTCTATTTTGAGTATCTAGCATAGCTTCGACATCCAGACTTGTATCGCTTATGGTGTAGAGCCCTTTTTGAGGTATTATCCGAACTTATAAAAGCCTTAAGACTTTGGTCCAAGTGGACACTTAAAAGGTTGCGAGTTCTTGCCACTGGTGGAAGCTCTTTTGATTTGACTTCATGGTTCAAGAGCTTTTCTTTTCATTTTTATTTATTTTCTTTTATTTCTATCTAGATCTACTACTTTTACTAAGAGATATGCATATTGATTAGCACCTAATTTTTATTTCATTACATTGTGGCACTTAGGTAAATGTCAAGATATTAGTATAAAAATATTTTCTCATACTGGCTAAAATTATTGACACTCAGGTTTCACGAAGCCTTCATTAATTTAATCCAATCCTCGAACATCATAAGATCATATCCAAACATAAATCTCAAATCACAGTTCGTCAAGTAAAACCTCAACTTACCTCATCATAAATGCAGTCATGCATGTGAAGTGTTAGTCATATTCTTTAAGGACAAGATTAAGCATGCAATATAGCACACATATCTTTCGAATTAGGAAAATATGAATTATTAAGTTAAATACCCAATGATTATTACAGGTTAACTATTTAGTCTACTTCTACAAGGTTCTAAAAACAATATCCTCATTGAAAATCGAATATAAAATGTCATTGAGGCGACCGCTTAGAAAAGTCGATTAAGACAACAATCAACCCACACAATGTGAAGAAAAAACAATGCAAGTAAGTGTGAATCAAAATTTATTATAACCTAACAATAAAATCTTTATAGTGGAAAAGTATGGTAGGGTATGGAGCACAGGGAGAACGAGGGATAGACAACAATAATTGACTAAAGAAAGACAGTAAATGTTTTTGGGCTTTTCAGGGGTTTTTATAATTTTTGTGGGTTTTTAAATATTTATTTTTTCTAAAATTTTGTATTTTTTTAGTTTTTTAGATTTTTTATTTTATACTTTTTATTTTCTTTTTTATAATTTCTGATTTGTAATCTTCTTTTTTTTAAGAAGATAGTATAGAAGTATAGATACTAATATAAATAATATGTCTATATAAATATAAATACTCAAAAATAGTAAATTAAAATATTTTTGGTTTTTTAATATTTTGCTCTATTATTATAATTTTTCTTTTAATTTTTACTTTTTTGTTCTCAACTGATTAAATAGTGCAAAATAGTGAAAAATAAATATGATCGAATAATTTTGTGTATCAAAAATAGCTAGAAAACAAAAAACTTTCCAAAACAAATTACAATCTATACTAGACATAGTAAAGTAAATACAAAAAGTAAAACAACTATTTATTGTATTTTGAGAATTTTTAGTATTTTTATAAGGGTTTTGGAGTTTTTAATTTTTAATGGTTTTCTTTTTTCTAGTTTTAGGTATTTTGGTCCACAGATATAAAATACTATAATAAAAAATATTTTTGGAAATTTTTAAATATAATTTTATATTTTTGGTATTTTTAAAAGCAAATAAGGAATAAAATATGTTATTTTTCTTTTTAATATATAGGAAATGTGACTAAAATGTAAAAATAATTATATAATATAAAATATCTAGCAAACATACACATAATGCTCTTTTGCATAACTTTTGGAGTTTGGATTATAATTTTATAAAGTAAAAAACATGCACAAAATTAATTGAATTGATAGGGGTATTTTTGTAATTAAAATAAAATATAGGGGGTACAATGCAAATTATACAAAAGCTTATAACTAGAAATTATATTTGAAGTGTTAAATAAACATTACAAAAACCTGCAATGGTTTACCTGCAAAATGTTGAGGTCACGTAGGAGCTACGTGAGATCAGCTAACATGGACTAAATGATAGTATTCAACAATTCCGAGGGCTCACATGCAAATAGTCCACAAAATATAAAGAATAATTAAAATATTACAATACTAAACAAAAATAAGACAAAAGGCGGGGGTCATATATGCAGTCTAAACCCACGTGTTTGTGATCATGTGGCCAATGATGAGTTACTTTAGCGCAATGGACGACCAGAATGCTCCTATACCCCTTCAGGTTGGACGTCTGCGATTAGATCTCCAAATGAGATCGAGGCTTGCTAGTGCTTCTGATCTGACATCAAGTGCACCTCATGGAGCTCAACTCTTGATCGAAGGGTGAAATGCCAAGCAGAAGAATAATTGAAGAACAAGGTGTTGTTAAGCGTCGAATCGATGTATCTTGCACCTCCTGTCCTCTCCTCTACTGCGAAGTGTCTGATGAATCCCTGATTCTCACTCTTTTTTCTTTTATTTTAACTATTTATTTTATCAAAGCATCATGTGAATAGGTGTAACTACTATAAGTTAGCATTTATCATGCATATGTTAATTGTATATATATTTAGCATGTATTTGTACCAAAATAAATTAATAAAGGAAAAGAAAACGGAAGTAGGTATTTACAATAAATACAGAGTTACCTGAACCCCAAGAGAAGGTGAAACATTGACCTGATCGTCAAATAAAATAAGTACAGAGAAATATTGCCTACTCTATATTGTATATATCATTTATATATGTAAATAATTATTTTTGGATAAAATAAAATTAATATCTTCTTTTTATCTCCTATAATATAGTCCTAAAAATAATACAAAAATCAGAAAAATAAAATAAAATTAAAATAAAATCCTCTCTCACTTATACAAAATACATGTATATATGTTTCACTCCCTATTTATTAGATACGTGTAAATAAATAACAAAAATAAAATAAAAATTAATTTATACTTCTAAGAACATGTGGTAAATAACTAGAAAGCAAAATTAGGGTCTTTCTGTAAAAATAAAAAATAAAAATAATTGTACAAAATACATAGGTATATTATACCTGTATATATTACATTATACTGTATAGAGATTAATTTATTTCTCATTAAAACAAATAAAAAATCATAAAAAAATCCTTGAAATTTAATAAAAAATTATTCTTATCATTTTTTAATTTAAAATCATTTACTATTGTTAATAAAATTATCTTTATTTTTTTAGCATTTTTGTCGTGTAGTGTATTTTGTCCTTATGCTCCGCCTCTCTTGATTGGTCCAGCAAGGACTGTTGACTCAGATCAATTGATCCCCCAGACCCCCTTTCCATTGAGTTGGGTTTTTGGTCGCTTTTCTCTGAATTTCCTAGACACGACCCGACCTCATCTTCGCCCAAACCTTCACCCCTAATTGAGGGTGCGAATCACTGAACCTCGCCCGATCATTCTCTACTTGATCTGCACCTCGGTTTGCGGGTATCATTCCCATCCTCTCGGACCCTCAGCTATATATTCTGCATGCCCCCCTTATTGTCGTGCACCTTTGGTTGCGCCACCTCCTCCTGCATAACCACCCTCCTTTGCTTGAGTGACAGTAATGGTGAGAGAGGGTAAGGGACCATTTTGCGAACGTGGAAACCCTTGGTCTGTTGAGGTGCGCTTCAAGCTCCGCCGCAAGGAGCCGAGCCACTAGATGTGTTGTACATCAAGGATACAACCCCTGGCGGGCTTCTTCTACACCCCCAGGCACTTTCCGCCTCCAGATACCTTTTTCACCTTCCATCCTCCTTTGAATCCATCTCGAATCTGCGAAACAAAGTATCCCCGACAACCTTACGCTACACCATGTTTCGCTCCCCTCTGACATTTTTCCGCCTCACCCTGACTACCTTTCGCTTCTCCGTTAGCCCGCGACCATCCACGAATCCCCAATCATCCTATTGTAGCTGGGTTAGTAGGTTCAATCCCCCATTTCACAATGACCTGTCCATTCACACTCCATATTGGTTCCAATGGTTCATATTACCCTAACCCTTGCTAGAGTGGCTTCTCCGAGCATGAACATTCCTCTTGCAGGGCTTGCACACTTCCAGACCTCGTTTGGAGGTCTCGATAGGTTCCAGGAAGCTCAAGGTCTGTCGCGCCTCCCCAAGACCATCTCTTTGGTCTTGGACCCTTCAGATCCTTCCAGTAGTTGTGGATCACTGATGCCGATGTTTTGCACATCTCAACAGCCCGTGACGACATCGGAGCCATACATCAGAGATGGGTGAAGCTCGTCGGAGGCGAGTTCCTCCCCAATCATCCAGACGTCGTCCCAACCATTCAATCGAGTCTCCCACCCCAGTTCTAATCTTATCCATCAACCATCTGGTAAGCCTCGATCGTTGGATCCATCTGAGGATCGAGCAGGAGCCATCCATCATTGAAGGGATGTCCATCGATCTCAGGCGTTCATCCATTAGTAGGCCTCCTAATACTGTTGGATTTCTTCTAATAAAGAATAATTTGTACTTAGGCCCTTTCTTATTTTGCATTTACTTTTTAGTCCTGTAAATGTTTGTCATAGTTAGTATTAGTTTAGACTATTTGTATTTTGAACCTCTAGTTTCTAGTATTTGCACTTCAGTCGCTTTTTATGTGTAGCACGTGGCCTGACACGTGATAGTTTGGGTTATTTACACGTTACGTCCTTGAACCTTATGAGTATTCTGCTTGGAGTGGAAACTTTTTGAGAATTTCTTTTATGCCCCTCTGAGTTTGTGTCATGTGCTTTTTGCGTGTTAATCAGGGATTTTTGTAATAATAGCCCTAGACTTCTATTAGATATTACTGTTTGGATGGAAACTTTTAAATAATTGTAAATGGGTCCTTGTGTATTGTGTGTCTTGTTTTTAATCAAATAATTACTAAATCGAATCCAAAAAATTGGCTGAAAATTACCTCAGCTCCTGCTAACATGTAGTATTCTTGGTAAATTTTGTGACTTTATTTAACTTTATTTGATATTTTATAAAAATAAAAAATCCTTAAAAACGTGCCTATCTATTTTATAAAATACCAAAAAGTATAAAAGTGTTCTACAAAAATCCCTAAAAATTTATGTGTTTATTTAGTGTGTTCTTACATCAGTATCATTTTTGTTGCATTATCTTTTATAAAAACCCTAAAAATCACAAAAGATAAAAAATATTATAAAAATCATTAAAAATTCTAAAAAGAGAGAGAGAGATTTTAGTTGTTGTAGTTAGTTATTTTTATCTACTTTGTCATAAAAATTACATCCAGGTCATTTGGGCACTTTTGATATTTTAAATTTGCCCTACAGTCCATGATGTGAATTGCCTTGTTGTTTTATGCTTGTTTCAATTTTATAAAATCATATAAAAATCAGAAAAATATCATAAAATCACCAAAAACATCTACATATGTGAAAAATAAAAACAATATTTTTATTATGAAATTTGTATATTCTTAGACTAAATAAAAATTGTGAAGGCTTCCTGGGGTCTTAGCTTTTGTGTGTTTGTTTTCTATTTTAAAAAATATCAAAATTTGCAAAAAATAAAAATCAAATAAAAATTGTATTTATTGTGTTGATCTCAACTACTTCGTACATTTCTGTGCTCCTTGTGTTCAACCATGGTTGCTATACCAGGTAAAATAAATAACGGAGACCGCTTACATTAAATTGTATGCTTGTGATTGTCCTATTTCTTGTCTTGATTTTCTTGTTGACTAGCCTCGCGATTGGGGTCGTAACGACCCTTAGAGATTACTTAACCCAAGTAGCCTTGGCCAATCATCAGAATGGCGTCATTGCCGGGGAGCATGGCTTAGTAATCGATTTCAGTTTTTTTTATTTTCAGCTCTATCTATTATAACTATTTTTCTGTCACTCTTCTGCTTGGCTTTTTGTGTGAGGGATCGCCCGAGGACTTTACGGCTTTCGGTTGGAGCAACCGCACTTGAGGAGGAGCAGAAAGATAGGAAGAAATTAGTTACATAGGGTAGAGTAGCTTTTTCTTTCAGCAGAATAGTTGTTATTGTAATAATAATACATGGACTTCAAACTTGCTAGGACACTTGGCTTATATCATTGTATGTTTCGCCGAGCACCGGTGTGCTCGGGGGACCTCACTGCGGTTTTTCACCAATTTTGATTTCCTTCACTTTTATTCTTATTTGATTCTCGAAGAATATGGTCCTTAGATTTAGGAATTTATCTGGTTATGATGTAAGTGATTAAGGCCCAATCCCTAATTATTTGCCTGCACCTATAGTTCGTAATTGGACCTATTAATAGCTCATAATAAAAGTTTAGTTTCATTAGAATCAGAGTCCACGTGCCGCGAGGAACTACACACATTGCTAGCACGACCCGTTATGGCGGGCACCGAGTGGTTCCCATGATCGGACTCCGGACTTAGTCTAGTTAGCTAGCTATTGTTCTTCGCGTATAGAAATTGCTCATCTAATGTCGTTTTCTTCTTGCATCATTTAGGTTAGTTTATATTTCATTCATTAAATTTATGTGCGGATCACCCAACATGTAGAGTGTTGGTCAGAAGTACGCATCTCTAACTTTGCATGCATCATAGTGTTTGATCGCGCATCGGCTTTTATGACTTCTCCCCATGTTTTTAGACTACTAAATAATCAGGAGATCGAAAAATTCGTTACACATTTGTTTGCTTATTGATAAATACCATAAAAAGTAATAATCATAAAATTGGGACTGCTAATCAAACTTGATCTTAAAGGCCACTTCACCTTAAAATATGTCTTAGGAGATTCATCCCCTCATTGTTTGACTTGCTTACACAAGAGAGTGACCCGCACACTAGGCTAGAGCCATACTTGAACTCTCATTAGACTACTGGTCTTGGGGTTAGTCGTTCTCCAGTGAGGATAGCTTTGGTTTATGGCAAAACGGATCGCGATATTTCTTAGCAGAGCGAGTTGATCGGTGTCAGCAACTTGTAATGGATGGGAAAGATCTAGAGACTGACCCAATCCTAAAGCTAGATCTTTCCTAGCTAGTACAAGTTGCAGACCGTTTACCACATATGTTGTAGATCAGGGCACCATCAACAACACATTGTTAGCCTCCCTGGAGATGATGTAGAGACAGATCAGAGACAGGGAGCCTTCATGGCAGAGGTGCGCCGAGAGATGGCACATATGCGAGCTGACTGAGGAGAGCCGAACCGAGCAGGTGGTGGAGAGATGCCAAAGATTGGAGGAGGAGATGGAGGACAACCAGAGGAGCTAAAGGAGCCATCCCGACCAGCAAGGCTGATGAGAGAGTTGCACAACCCTGGTGCGACTCTTACACACCATTGGATTTAGTTTTCGGCGATTCTGGGAGATTTCACACTCCCACCTCATATCATCCAGTTGTTGCCCAAATTCCATGGGCTTGCCTTCGAGGAGTCGTATCTTCACCTGCAATTTGAGAAGATCTGTAGCACTGTCCATGACAAATATGTGGACGAGGACACCATCAAGATGATGGCTTTTCCATTCTCCCTTGTCGACAGCGCAACTTACTGGCTGAAGAGTTTATGGAGATATGTCACTTTGTAGGAACAACTCCGGAGCGAGTAAATAAACAAGTACTATCCGTTTGGCCGGACGAATGCAGCTCAGGCACTGATCAAAAACTTCTCTATGATCATCAATGAGCAGTTCTATGAGGCATGGGATCGTTTCCGTGAGCTCATTGACCTGGTGTTCACACCATGATATCTCCAAGCCCAACTTAGTATAGAGTTTCTTTTGTGGGCTGATATCAGAGCTGCAGGGGCTTGTGAATACTTCTTGTGGGGGATCCTACTTCGCCAAGGACAAAGACCATGTTCGGTCTATATACGAGGAGATGGCCGAGAACTACACTGTTAGTCTCAGACTTCTATACTCAGGGGAAGCCCTCACCCCACGACGTGTCCTATCATAGGATAGTACAAGTTGATGAATGTCCATCCACCTCTTCAGCAGCTACAACACATGCAGAGTCATCGACTGCTGATATGGGCATCATTAGCGAGAAGCTGGACCACATTGATACTATCGAGAAGAAGTAGTTCCAGGGCATGACTCAGCCCGATCAGTTGGCACATACGTTAAGTGACCTGAAGTCCCAGATCATTTATCTCCAAAAGGCACGGAAAACTTCACAGCCCCGTCTCAGGCCACGAGCTGATCCTAGCAGCAGCAACTCGTCTCAGGATTCTGCTCAGTACTGACAGGTTCACCACATCCAGGCAGAGCCGTTCCAGCATCTATAGCTCCAGTACCCTCAGCTACCGCCATCTCAGGACACCATATGGTGGTGTATTAGCAGGATCACTCACTGGCAGTTATTCCTCCACCTCCCTTTGAGCAGGAGCTGTTGATGGAAATCAACGGGATTTAGTACGATCGACAGTAGCCTGGTATCCGTCGAGATCATCCTAGATTCATGTGGTCTACCGGAGGTGCCTCATCCCAACAGCAGCCTCCAATCTTGGGTACATAGTTCAGCCAACCACAACTGCAACCTTGGTTCCCTCACCAAACCCAGCAGCAACATTACCAGTCAGGCCCTCGTCCCTAGCAACAGGGACAATAGTGGAGGCAGCACCAGCAATAGCCTCAACAGTATTCTCAGCCTGCCCCTCATCAGTTCCAGCAGTAGCCTCATTTTTAGAGAGGCAACCTGTCCAGTTCTCATGAGCCAACCTATGAGAACCCAACACTCGATGATCTAGACCCCCTACTTTCTGACCAATAGGCTTCCTTTAGGTGAGAAATGGACAGTTTTAGCCGAGAGACGAGGGAGATCATTAAGGGGAAGGCCACCATACCAGATCAGATTGAGACCAATACAAACAACTTGAAAAGAATATATGAGCAGGTACAATTTACAGAGACCACCACTCCTAGTGATTTCTTTGTTAAACTTAAGAGTGGTAGGATTCCAACCGGCAGTGCCTCGTTTGAGCGACGACACCACGAGGATGCAGAAGCACTAGACGAGGATGATAGTGGTGTTGATGCCGCTAAGGATGATGATGATGGTTGTACTGATGCTACCAAGGACATTATTGATCCAACTGATGGTACTTAGGTCTTCACTTTTCCAGATACATGGGGTGGCACTGATGCCACCGGAGTTCCATATGCTGAGCCAGAGTGCGGTGCTGATGATGTAGTTCCCAATGTCGTGGGTGGTACTGAGGCCACCTCTTCTATTCCATTAGTGTTTTCTCCAGTTTCTATACCACGAAACATTAGAAAAAACACCAAAAATTATTAAAGGAAAGGTTTCTTCATCTTTGAGTCCATATGTGATGATTGATGATACTTGTATGGATTCCGTTCCCTCTCAGCTGTAGGAACCTCTTCCTAGCACTCTATTTGAGAAGGTCCCATCCATCCCCTTCCTCCAATCCCTCCACCTGGCTAAAGGGAATAAAAAAGATCCAAAAAAGGAACATCAACTAGAGTTCAACCAGCAGATGATTGATAGATTCCATATCCAGCTGACTCTATAGGAGGCACTTGGGAACATCCCTCTCTTCTAGAAGAACTTGAGAGAGAAGATCATGATCCATAGGAAGAAGATGAACCACCGGGCAAAGATCCATGTGCTAACCCGTGCCACTTGCTTCGTCATCCAGAACTGTCTGCCAGCCAAGATGTCAGATGCAGGAGCTCCCTATGTTAGATGCCACATTCATGAGCAAAGATTTGATCATACTCTATTAGACAGTAATTCTTCTTTCAACCACCTTCCAGGAGCCTTACTTGACCGATTCGAGTTTGGATCTCTTTGATAGAGCAAGACAGTCCTTCAATTTGCTGATAGATCTGTCAAGAGGTCGAAGGGGTTGTTGAAGGACGTGTTCATTACAATTCAGGGGCTGAAATTCACCATAGACTTCGTTGTGTTGAACATGGAGATCTATGAATCTGTGACTGATACCCCCATCATCTTAGGACATCCATTCTTGGCCACAACCAAGGAGGTGTCCGACCATGATAGTGGGAAGGTATACTTTCACGCCAAGGGTGAGAGTATACAAATAGAGACGATCGACGTGACCAGAGCACGAGATTCAACTTGCTCAGAGCAGTGTAGTGACACTGAGCAGATGACAAAGGTAGAGTGAGACGTCCACTAGGAGTGCGACTTTGAAATCACTATTGATGAAGTCGCTTGGTATGATCCAGTTTCACAAGCCCTTCTCTCACCTTCAGATTCCACATATTCACATATCCCAATAGAGGAGAGTTTGGAGAGCACACTCTTGGCAGAGGACACATTCGAGGCTGAAGATCGTGTTCAGAATAGCGAGGCAGAGTATATTCCTTGTGATTTTGATTCAAATCCCTTGGATTTAGACATTGAATGGGCAGAATTTGATGATTTATTACCTTGTCTAATTCCCACAGAGCCTGTAGCTGGGGTGGAGACCATGCCAACACTGAGTACAGATATATCAGTAGGGTTGTCTTCGTCAGTTTTGCATGACCAGTGAGAGTTTTTTCATTCAGATCTGGTTGCATTCACTCAAACATTTCTGAGTCCAGACCTACCATCTCCAAGTTGTCCTGAATTTAAGCCTTTATCGCAGTCACTGAATTATAGATTCCCTGCAGACGAGCATGAGATGTACCCAGCCATTATCTCAACCGATTTGACTGGAGAGCAAGAATCTCATTTGATAGAGGTTCTTGAAAGGAACTACAAGGTAATAAGATGGAGTGTAGCTGATCTCCAGGGGATAATCCCGGCTCGGTACTACCACCATATCTATCTCGAAGAAGACACCAAGCCATTGCTTGCGTCCCAGCGACAACTCCAATTTTGATGAAATCGACAACTCCAATTTTGATGAAATTTGGACAGTAATTAAAGAATACTAAAAGACATCATCTACAATTTTTTTCGCAATTTTTGGATCAACAAATAGGCCTGTGCGAATTTCAGAGCGTAATTGGGTAAAATACCACTGATTTTCTATCTCTGATTTTTAATTAATAATCTAATGAATATAAAAATGTAACTAAATAGACACAAAGTAAAGATTTAAATGCTTTAGAACATGCGATTTTTCATTAAAGAAAATGATGATATTTGACTGTCCAAATTACCATGCAAAGACAGGGGTGTTTAGCAAGACAGAAATGAATGAAACATATTAGAAATGTGTACGGGGACACTTTTGGAAAGAAGTAAACATGCAAGGGTGCAAGTGTAGTTTTCACAAGAAAATGAAATAAATAAAAAAAACATAAACCTTCGACCTTGTGGGAAACGTGGGTTCCAAGAATGGAACCCACCCCTTCTTCACGCGGCTAGGGCACAGCACGATGGGGATGACAGCGGCGCGGGGCGAGCGGAGGGTGGCGGTGTCGGACGCGGGCGTGAGGGTGGCCTGAGGCGGCGGGCGTCCACGCGCGGGGGGGGGGGGGGCAGTGTGAGGGGCGTCCATCGCGGTTGGGGGAGCACCTGGGAGACGGCGGCCGTCGCGGCCTAACGCGCCCGGGCGGAGCAGATCTCCTAGAGCGGTGGCGCGCGCGGGAGGCGGAACGGGGCGACCGAGGAGGTCGGCGCACGGGGGTGCGGCTTTGGCTGGGCGGTCGACGGGTGGCAACCGTGTTTTTATGTGGAGTCAATTTAGTCTTGGTTGTCTCCTTTGAAGGTCCGGGACATGGTATGGTGCTGACCATGGGTTCCTCATTAGACGAGTTACCATATAGATTGTAATATTCCTGAAGGGTCAGCACACTAGATTGTAATATTCTTGTGTATATACAGTATATACAAAAAAATTGCAAACAAAACACAAAAAAAAGGAGCTGCAGCCCCAGGCCACCCCGCCGAGGCCGTCTGCCGTGCCTCCCGCAGCCGAGCTCCTCCTCGGCCCCAGGCCAGCCGCCTCCAGCCGCAGCGACCTCGTACCTCGCCAGGCCACCATCCAGAACCGTCCACGGCCACGCAACCAGCTCCAGTCTGGCCGCGCGCCCTCGCCACCCGTCGACTGCCCAGCCGAAGCCGCACCCCCGTACGCCGACCTCCTCGGTCGCCCCGCTCCGCCTCACCGCCTCCCGCGCGCGCCACCGCTCCAGGAGATCTGCTCCGCCCGGGCGCGTTAGGCCGCGCCGCCCGTGACGGCCACCGCCTCCCAGGTGCTCCCCGAACCGCGGTGGACGCCCCTCGCGCTGCCCCCCCGCGCGCGTGGACGCCTGCCGCCTCAGGCCGCCCTCGCACCCGTGTCCGACACCGCCACCCTCCGCTCTCCCCGCGCCGCTGTCATCCCCATCGTGCTGTGCCCTAGCCGCGCGTTTCCCACAAGGCCGAAGGTTTATGTTTTTTTTTATTTAATTCATTTTCTTGTGAAAACTACACTTGCACCCTTGCATGTTTACTTCTTTCCAAAAGTGTCCCCGTACACATTTCTAATATGTTTCATTCATTTCTGTCTTGCTAAAACACCCCTGTCTTTGCATGGTAATTTGGACAGTCAAATAGCATCATTTTCTTTAATGAAAAATCGCATGTTCTAGAGCATTTAAATCTTTACTTTGTGTCTATTTACTTACATTTTTATAATCATCAGATTATTAATTAAAAATTAGAGATAGAAAATCGGTGGTATTTTACCCAATTACGCTCTGAAATTTGCACAGGCCTATTTGTTGATCCAAAAATTGCGAAAAAAATTGTAGATGATGTCTTTTAGTATTCTTTAATTACTGTCCAAATTTCATCAAAATTGGAGTTGTCGATTGCATAAAATAATTTGTAGAGTGATTTCAGTAGTTGATTTTTAGTTAATTCCACGAATAATATTTTTGAGAAATTTCAAGTCTCCTGCATTCCTTATTAAAATATCTACTATAAATCAATCTCTAGATAATTTGATTTCTGGATTAATTAGAAATTAAATACCCGCAATCGCTCTGTTTTCAGTAAAATATCCATAAAAAATCAAAAAGTGTCATAAAATTCCAAAAATATTAGTGTAATTTCATTTCATAATTTTTATCTTCCAGTAATTTTTTCATAATTTTTGCATATAATTTGCACTAAAAATTGCATAAAAATCCAAAAAAAGTTTGTATTTTTCATTTGTGCATCTTAAAGCCAAAAATTCCAAAAAAAATACATTTCGCACTCATTGCTGGATTAGGTTATTAGGAAAAATATCACTTGGCTAATTTGGTCTTATTTCACATTAAAATTAAATTTGACTAAGGCGGTTCTTTTCGTATTAACTTAATCCAATTCATAGCTTGCATTTGGCATTTTATTGAATAAAAAATCACAAAAAAATCCCACTTGGAAATCCGTAATCTAATCCATCTAACTTGATCCCGAGTTGTTCCTTTGCCTCCTTGAGTCGACCCTGGGGCTTGCCCAGGCTAAATAAACATAAAACCGCATTAAACTCATTCGACGAATCATCCATTTTGTGCATTTATTTTTGATCGACGCGTATCTATCCGACTGCAACGCACTAGTCAATCATACCACATTAGAAAGGGTAGATTCCGCGCTCGTCAGGGGACTCAAGTGCAATTTCTCCAACAGGCACGTGCTCCTCACGTGGGCTCAGCTTCACAGGGACCTTTTTGCAATATCTGAAAGCTCCAGGGGCCTTTGTGTAAATTTCCCAGGCCGCACGTTCTCCTCACGTGGGTAGCCTAGGTTCGGATGGCTGCGGAGGCTCGGGGCTAGGCTCGGTCGCTTCTGGAGGTCTGGAGTGAGGCTCGGACGACCCTAGCCTAGGCTCGGAGAAGAGGCTCGGGCCGAAGCTACGTGGCAAGCTATGGACCTTCGGATCGAGCTAGATCCGATGGATGGCGGTGAAGACGCGTGGCGTGACCTCAGGCCGTTAGATTTGGGCAGATCCAACGGCTACTGGACTCGATGGAGACGGCGACGTGGCTGAAGATCAGCCGCTGGATCAGATAAAAGATCTCAACGGCTGAGAACTGCTGCAGAGGGGAGACGCGTGGCGCACTAGGCGCCATTGGATCTAGATGAATCCAACGACTCCTGTGAATTCCGGTGAAGAGGCGACGTGGCTCGCTGAGGGCTGTTTGATCGACGTGATCGAACGGCAGCTGTGCGTCTGCTCCGATGATCCTCCCCCGCCTGCGGAGGAGATGGCGGGGCTCCGGCGAAGACGCCTTAGCTCCGCCCGTCCTTCCTCGTGTCGCTGACGCTCTCTGACTTGTCGGAGATATCCCAGAAGACGCGTGGCGATGCGACGAAGATCTTGGTGGTCTCAGGAGCGACGGAGGGTGGTCTGAAGTCGATGGCGATGAAGCTCCGAGTCGGCTCCGGCGAACTTCCGTTCAATGAGCAGAGAGGCACCTGCAGGTGTTAGAGATAGAGTCGGAGCTCATGCGTGCGCTCGTGGAGAAGTGAAGGTGATCGGAGAGGCCTAAGGGGTACTGAGGGTGTATGGCGAAGGAGCTCCTTCCAAATGGCGGAGCTGGAGATCGGGGTGCTGTGATGTGCGTCGTCGGAGGTCGTGAAAGGTACCGTGAAGATGGAAGCTTCGACGCGAAGCTCGGCGGAATGCAGTGGAGGCGTGGGAGTGACCGGAGGCGGAGAATAAAAAGCTAGAAATTCAAAGAAGAAATGAAGAGGAGATCGGAGAAGAATGGAGGGTTCACCTAGGGATTGGAACTCGTCGGGGAGTTCCATGTCGTCGCTCGAAGGGCCGGTGGCTCCCTGAGCTTAAGCAGCGTCGAGGAGGGCAGCTACGACACGGTAGAGATGCCGTGGATCTCGCCGGAGAAGACGCCTGTCTTCGCTCGAAGAGACGGCCAATTGCTATCACCAATCGGGGGTTTCTCCTGTAATGGCGGAGGATACATGGAAGAAAGAGAAGGCGAAGATGAGCGGTATATGGTAGAGGAGGAATGACCAGAGGTCTCAAGGTATGAGGACCAATATCCCGTCATCATGAGGAAGAAAGGATGTAAGCAGAATGAGATAGAAAATGCGCAATTACACAGGATAACACACATGGACAGATACAAGGACAAACGCAAGAGCAAACCCTGAATTCACACTCAACACGGTGAAGGACCCGAAACCGAGTCCAATTAATCTTGTCAATTTTAAGTGTGATTTTTCAAGCAAGATAGCAAGGAGTTACGCGTCCTGTAGGGAAGTCGGCTCAGAGCCGAATGCGTCTTCCCTGTTTAACCTGTCGCCTAAGATACCGCCGGTCCTTCCTTTCTTCGCTCCTTTCCGGAGTTGGGGACTCAAAGACCGTGCCCCTATCTACCTGCAAGCAGGCGGAGGCTGACAAAGCTAGGCCTTGTCGCGAAGTACCACTGGTTCGCCCCTGACTACCCGCGAACAGGCGGAGGCTACTTGGTACTGGTCAATGAGCTAAAAGTATCCAACTCGTGATATTTGCTAGGATCAGTTGGCCCGTGATATGGAAGGCGGGGATTTGGGCTCTGCCTTAAGGTGTTCACACACACTCAAGTACCCTCACTCAGCCTGAAAACAAGGTCGGGGTTACTCTCCCGCAGACAAGGGTTAATTTTAGTCAAAATTTTTTTTGGTCCAATTCAATTAGCAGTCCCGATTTTAAAGATTAGTTGTCACTGATATTAATCGACACAAGCAATCACGTCTACCGTCCAGTCCCAATTCCTTTATCCTAGGTTAGAAAACCGAGAGAGAGAGAATTGGAAAAAGCCGATGCAATCGAGAAAACGATGATGAATGCTTGAGTAAGAAGACTTACAGTGCCTCCGGCTCTCTACAATGCAGAATGCAGTACTGAATTGAAATTTTACACTAAATGAAATGCAAGCGATGAAAAGCCGCTCCTATACAGGCAGTTCTATTAGCGAGTGAAGCAAATGTTCAATTTGACTAGACATGGGTTCTTTCTTCTCGACGTACTCCAAGTGTACTTCTGCGGCTCCTCTCAGCGGGAAGCATCCTGCTCCTCACCTCCTTGAACCATCAAGGGCCCTGCACAAAAGCAATAGTTAGAGATCGATAGAGAAGAGAATTTTACAATGCAAAATGAATTGACAAATTGACCTATAAAATGAACAATAAATTAAATAAACAAAAATCCAGAAAAATACAAAAAATGAGTCATGTCCCCGGCAACGGCGCCATTTGACGAACCGCAAAATCGGCCCTTTAATAGAGTGTTTTTAGCACATAAATATGTCGTAGCAGTCGGGCCGAAATGGGTTCATCAAAAAGATCCTCTCATTTAGATATGTGTATGATAAGTCAAAATGAGAGGATCGTAATTTATTTTACTTGGCATGAAACCAAGGTCGAACTCAGGGACACGCGATTTTCTCGTATTAATCGGATTTAAGTCTATGTAACTAAGTGTTGAGTTAGAGATCTGTAGGTCAAAGCATGCAAAGACACAATAATGCATTAAAAATAAACAAGCATTTTTTTATTAATTTTATCATGCAAGTAAAAGCAATGAGATGCAATGAAAATATGCCCTGAATAATAATTACTTGAGCCATGCGAGTCAAACAAAATCAATTAATGAAGCACTTTTCATTTATACAACAAATAGGCATGAGAAACGAGGAAATCAGGACACTTAGTTAATCTAATAGTGCCTTACAGATCATAGTGTCAAAACTAGAATCTAAGCATGCCATAAGAAAGATGACGAGAAGAGCTTCGAAATGAAACTGAAATCAACTCAATCAGATATATGTAGCTCAAGATATGCACGAAAGAAAACAAGGGCATAAATGAAAGGAAACATGAAAAGATAACTACAAACAGGTCCCTGGGAGGGACTGAAATGTAAATAAGACAAAGTACGAGGACTTCCCTGTAATTTACCCACATGCACAGGGGTATTTTTGCAATTTTGAAAAAAACACGCGAGGGTTTTAATGCAAATTTCCCCCTGAGCATGTGGTCTGCACATGACTAGGACCTGCTTGCAAATGGGAAGCACGTGAAGGGTCTCTGTGAAAATTGCCCAGAAAGCACGTGCCAGGTACGTGCTGATCCAGGCTCGGAAGAAGGCTTGGGCTCGGCAGAGGTTCGACATTGCTTCGGCTTGGCTCGGGGCACACGAGCCTCCAGGCTTGGTGGCAATCAGGCTCGGCGTAGTCTGGAGACTGCCACGTGGTACCAGGACCTGGATGCAATTTGCGGAAGGTGCGAGGGTGCCGATGCAAAAAGCCCAGACCCCACGTGCGGGTGGCACGCGAGCTCAGGCTCGGGTGGGGGGCGAGGATCGGCGCTGCTTCGGGTGGCCGTTGCAGGTGGCTCGGGCCACGTGGTGGCTCGAATTTGACTCGGGTGAGGCTCGATGCCACCGAGCCTCCGCGCTCCGAGACGGGCGACGTGGCTGCTCTGAGGCCGTTGGATCTCCGCCGTAAAGAGAGATCCAACGGTATCTGCTCCATCTTCTCCTCCGTAGGGTGGCTGCGCGATTGGAGCTCCGACGTGAGGCCTGGAGCTCCGCCGCGTCGCTTCATGCTCGATGAAGCTCAGGGAAGGTCGCTCGGCCCATGGCGATGAAGATCCGAAGTCGAAGAAGCTGCAGGAGCCTCTGGAGTGCGCTGTCGACGCCTGACTGACGGAGGCAGAGCTTTAGAACCTGGCTCCGCCCAAGGTCCGGCCATTGGCGATGGTTGACCTGCAATGGGGTTAGGGCGTGCGTGCGTGCGAGATGAGGTGGTCGTAGGGCTCATGTGGAGCGAAGAAGGCGAAGCCCTTAGTGGGTCCTCATTCGCCTCCGGCGGAGGAGGATGCCTGTGATGGAGGAGGATGTGGCGGAGTAGAAGGGCGATCGGAGTAGCTTCAGTGGAAGGAGGGGTGAAGGCGTAGCTCGTGGAGTTAATAATGGAGGTCGGAGATGGGTGTATCAACCTGGAAAATTAAGAGAAAATAAAGAAAGAAATACAGAAAGGATCGGATGGCTTACCTGGCCGGAGATGGAGGTGGTGCCTGGGCTGGGCATCGGAGAAGATGCCCTGGTCGTCGCACGTCGAGGTCGGCAATTCCTCGGAGCTCGAGCGGGGCTTTAAGCCTCTGCGATGCAGCGGAGCAGCTGCAGATCTCATCGGGGTATTTGGGGTCATCATAGCTCGATCCGAGCTCCTCCCCCTGTCACAGGGAGGAGCTGGAGGGCTGGGCCTCAGCCCCTTGGTTGGTGGATGCCCTGGATCGATGGGGGAGGCGAGGTATTTAAAGGCGAGGTTCGGTGGTCCAGGTGGTGGGGAGCCGAGTTTTTCAAGGAGGTGTGGGACGACTGGAGAGGAGAACAGAGCTTGTGGGATGTGCGCGAGAATCCTGGAGTACTGGGCTCGGACGTGGGGTGGTTAGGTAGAGGAGAGGTGGTAAGGTGAGGCAGCTAAATTTAGAAGGGTGGAGGAGGTCTGCGAGGCGCGGGGCTCGGGAGGAGCTTGCGGGAGGAGGAAGACGAGGTCTGGACCGTTGGATCGTCAGATCCAACGGTCCTGATGTGGGCGCATAGGGACGGTTTGGATCAGATTGGCGGTGTATTGATCGAAGCGTCAAGAGTGTGCCAGGTGTCGTGGTGAGGCTTGCGCGCTAGCGGACGGTAGTGATGTGAAGAAGGCGCATGATCGAAGGGCTGGGGATCGTCAAAGTAAGGAGCGGTTGCGATGGAGAAGTGAGGGCGCGATCAGATGGTCTTCAATTCGCCACGTGTCGTGCTCTGCTCTCGGCGCTGACGAATGGTGATGATCAAGGGGCGGAGAAGATCAATGGCTGAGGATTGAGGCACAAGAGGAGAAGGCAGAGCCGTTGGATCAAGTAAAGATCCAACGACCCAGATCAAGGGCGGATGAGACAAGAGAGGCGGGGCCACATGGCGTGCCCAGATTGGGCCACGTGGCCCAATCAGATTATTCAGATGAAATTTTTGATTTTTGAAGGCTATAATGGCCGAATTTGAGAAAACTCAAAACATGAAAGTTGTAGATCTTGACGAGATCTACAAGTTTCATGTTGGCCAAAATTGGAGATGACATCAAACAAAGACCCGAAATATTTTTCAAGGTATTTTTAAGTCTAAAAATACCACGGATTTTTATTTTGCCATTTTTTTGTGGTTTTTAATTTATCTAGGACTCTGTTAATTACAGGACATTAACTGGATTTTATTGACATCTATTTAAGAAAGGGGGTTAATAATAGAAAATAAAGATGATGAAATCGAGTTTCATCAACCCCCTATACTTAAACCATGCTCGTCCTCGAGCATCAGAAAGAATGACTAAGTTGGATTAACCCCCTTGTGCATGTGAATACAAGATCCAATCTGCTCAAGTCGACTTAATTTTAGAGATCCAAAATTCTTGAGTTCAACCCAGCCTTAATCAAGAGGTACCCAATTCCTCTAATTCTCTAGACTCTCTCTGATGTACATATAATCTAAAGGATATGACATTTAGTGTTGACCGCAATTCTTAGAGTAGAGTCAAATCTTCACCCAAAGTCTTGGTCCAAGAAATTCTCCTAAGGACCCAATCCTCAACACTAGAGAATAAATCAAATCTTGCATTCAGTCCACCGTCTCTTTAGTTGTCAGACTTAGAAAATGTAGATGGCAGACCAGAAATGGAGGGCATGGGATTGTGTCAATTCAATTCTTCTCTCCCTCTCATTGGAACAAGGATTCTCTCTAGTGCCTTTTACGCAACACATTTTTTGGTGTTGATCAATGCGTCCGTCAAGAGAAGTTGGAGCCGTCTGCACTTGTTTTCCTGGGAGTACACCGGGGTGTGTCTCTTTTGAGTACCTATCGTACCTTCGACACCCAGACTTGTAGCATTTACGATGCAGAGCCCTTTTTCGGTGCAAGCCCGACTCCTGGTCCTAATAACGGTGGTCCAAGTGGACACTTTGAAAAGTTTGGGAGTGCTCGCCTTTGGTGGAAGCTCTTTGATATTTGACTTTGTATGGAATGAGAGCTTTTCTTTGTCATTTCATTGCTTTGTAGTATTTTTGGCTAGCTCCACGGCTTTTACCAAGAGTTGGCGCACACTGATCAATAATTTTTTATTTATATCACACCCAGGCACTTAGGTAAATATCAAGAGATTAGTATAAGAACCAAGTTCTCATACTGGCTAATTTGCTGACACTCAGGTTTCCTGAAGCCTTCAAAGATTTTATCCCATCCTCGAGCATCATTAGATCCAATCCAGACTCGAATCCCTCATCCCAATCCCTCAGGTGAAAAGTCAACTCATCTCAATCAAAAACCGCAGTCGTGCATGTGATGTGCTGATCATATTCTTTTTGTCTGAGACTAAGCATGGAATATAGCATGCAAATCTAGAGACCTAGGGGAATGTGGATGATTAAGTCTATGACCCTGATGACTAAAGTTGGTTAACCGCAAATCTCAAAGACCTCAAAAATCAAGCTTCCTTGAACATTTTAGATCCTGGGTGAAAGTGTAAGTGTAGAGGTTTAATCCAACTCCTTCATTCAAAAACATTTTTTTTACTTCAAGAGATATGAGGAAAGCCTAATCTCAATTAAATTGTTGCATCTGCATTCATCCAGTATGGATGTAAGTACAGGCCAGAGCCCGTTGCTTAAGGACGGAGCCGTACGCGATGTCCTTTAAACCATCCACTCTGCTAAGGGCGAACCCTCACTGAATACAGCTATTTAATAGGGCTTAGTAGTCACTAATGGCTCCTAAAGGATTTTTGGATTTTTCTCATTTTTGTGGATTTAATTTAAAGTTTAAAACACAGGTTAGACTCAACTTTACTTGATAAAAGATTTTCAAAACCATGTCACACAAATAAAAGATTTTCAAAACATTTTCGCAAAAGATTTTTCGAAACAAGGGAAACTCATTTTTTTAATTCATTTTCGAAACTATTTTTATCAAAATAGCGTAACATAGTATAGAAAAAGCCGTGAAATCATTTGAGTTCTCTTAGTCCAAAGAATTTTACTGTAGCCAAAAAGTTTTAAATTTTTCAAAAATTTTCAGTTTATAGCTAAAGTAAATATACAGTATATACGGTATACCCCCTATCCTTAAACTTTGCTATGTCCTTATAGCACTAGATGTTACGAGTCCGTAGGTCCATTTAAGTGTAGAGAAATATACAAGAGCTAAGAGGAGCTCCCCCTATTCTTAGGTTAGAAATAACCTAAGTATAAAGGCAAGAAAAGATGAGTAGAGAGATCACAGGGACTCGGCCCCCCCTATACTTAGGCTGAGATTAGCCTAAGTATAAAGATGGGAATTGATGCTGGGAGGGACCCAAGGTGAACTAAGAAGAAGGATGGATTTACAAACGAGCGGAGGAGGGACTAAGGTTTTGGGGTGTGTGTTGCAACAAGCATGGCTCAATCAATCAAGCAAACCCTTAGTTTCACCAACTCACACATGAAACCAACCAAGGTTGGTTTATTATCTTGTTGGTTTTATTGGTGATAAAACATTAGATTTTTATGCAAAGAAAAGATTTGAAGTGAAAATAATTGCGTAAGAGAGGGTATTGCTCTCCCAAACTCGAATTTTACTCCATTTTTAGTTGACTTGCAATTAACAGTTCCAATTTTACTTTAGGTTATCACTGAATTATGGTTAGCCCAAAAATCAAGAAATCATCGTCTACCGCTCATTCCCTTTTTCCGTTAACCTAGGTGATCAAGCTAGGAGAAAGAAAGCCGAGAAAAACATGTATTCGATAAAAACCACGATCTAAGCTAAGCGAGAAATCATGCAGTGATTTGACAATAAATCCGTGAAAAACTGGGGCCGTTGTGAAAACCCGATTCACATGTATGCAAGTCGAAAAAGCCGCACCTAATCATGCATCTATTAGCGGTGATTGATTTTCATTAATTATAGCTAAGTGATGCGAGACTAAGTGCTTCTAAGTTTAAAGTGTGTCCTAACCTACGAGCAAGCACGTAAAAGAAGAAAAGTGAAAACTGCTCAAAGAGCCACGTGCCTGGTCCTAAGTCGACACTCAAGTGGGGACGATCCCCACACAATCATGATCGTTCGATTACAACCGCGAGTCTTCAATCGAAGATTGCTGTAAACGACGAATTATTACATGGAAATAAAAATGCAAGACATTTTTTTCTTTCTTCTCGACGTACTCCAAGTGTACTTCTACGGCTCCTCTCAGCGGGAAGCATCCTGCTCCTCACCTCCTTGAACCATCAAGGGCCCTACACAAAAGCAATAGTTAGAGATCGATAGAGAAGAGAATTTTACAATGCAAAATGAATTGACAAATTGACCTATAAAATGAACACTAAATTAAATAAACAAAAATCCAGAAAAATACAAAAAATGAGTCGTGTCCCCGGCAACGGCGCCATTTGACGAACCGCAAAATCAGCCCTTTAATAGAGTGTTTTTAGCACTTAAATATGTCGTAGCAGTCGGGCCGAAATGGGTTCATCAAAAAGATCCTCTCATTTAGATATGTGTATGATAAGTCAAAATGAGAGAATCGTAATTTATTTTACTTGGCAAGAAACCAAGGTCGAACTCAGGGACACGCACTTTTCTCGTATTAATCGGATTTAAGTCTATGTAACTAAGTGTTGAGTTAGAGATCTGTAGGTCAAAGCATGCAAAGACACAATAATGCATTAAAAATAAACATGCATTTTTTTATTAATTTTATCATGCAAGTAAAATCAATGAGATGCAATGAAAATATGCCCTGAATAATAATAACTTGAGCCATGCGAGTCAAACAAAATCAATTAATGAAGCACTATTCATTTATACAACAAATAGGCATGAGAAACGAGGAAATCAGGACACTTAGTTAACCTAATAGTGCCTTACAGATCATAGTGTCAAAACTAGAATCTAAGCATGCCATAAGAAAGATGACGAGAAGAGCTTCAAAATGAAACTGAAATCAACTCAATCGGATATATGTAGCTCAAGATATGCACGAAAGAAAACAAGGGCATAAATGAAAGGAAACATGAAAAGATAACTACAAACAGGTCCCTGGGAGGGACTGAAATGTAAATAAGACAAAGTATGAGGACCTCCTTGTAATTTACCCACATGTACAGGGGTATTTGTGCAATTTTGAAAAAAAACACGCGAGGGTTTTAATGCAAATTTCCCCCTGAGCACGTGGTCTGCACATGACTAGGACCTGCTTGCAAATGGGAAGCACGTGAAGGGTCTCTATGAAAATTGCCCAGAAAGCACGTATCAGGCACGTGCTGATCCAGGCTCGGAAGAAGGCTTGGGCTCGGCAGAGGTTCGACATTGCTTCGGCTTGGCTCAGGGCACACGAGCCTCTAGGCTTGGTGGCAATCAGGCTCAGCGTAGTCTGGAGACTGCCACGTGGTACCAGGACCTGGATGCAATTTGCGGAAGGTGCGAGGGCGCCGATGCAAAAAGCCCAGACCCCACGTGCGGGTGGCACGTGAGCTCAGGCTCGGGTGGGGGGCGAGGATCGGCGCTGCTTCAGGTGGCCGTTGCAGGTGGCTCGGGCCACGTGGTGGCTCGAATTTGACTCGGGTGAGGCTCAGTGCCACCGAGCCTCCGCGCTCCGGGACGGGCGACGTGGCTGCTCTGAGGCCGTTGGATCTCCTCCGTAAGGAGAGATCCAACGGTATCTGCTCCGTCTTCTCCTCCATAGGGTGGCTGCGCGACTGGAGCTCCGGCGTGAGGCCCGGAGCTCCGCCGCGTCGCTTCATGCTCGATGAAGCTCAGGGAAGGTCGCTCGGCCCATGGCGATGAAGATCCGAAGTCGAAGAAGCTGCAGGAGCATCTGGAGTACGCTGTCGACGCCTGACTGACGGAGGCAGAGCTCTAGAACCTGGCTCCGCCTAAGGTCCGTCCATTGGCGATGGTTGACCTGCAATGGGGTTAGGGCGTGCGTGCGTGCGAGATGAGGTGGTCGTAGGGCTCATGTGGAGCGAAGAAGGCGAAGCCCTTAGTGGGTCCTCCTCCGCCTCCGGCAGAGGAGGATGTCTGGGATGGAGGAGGATGTGGCGGAGTAGAAGGGCGATCGGAGTAGCTTCAGTGGAAGGAGGGGTGAAGGCGTAGCTCGTGGAGTTAATAATGGAGGTCAGAGATGGGTGTATCAACCTGGAAAATTAAGAGAAAATAAAGAAAGAAATACGGAAAGGATCGGATGGCTTACCTGGCCGGAGATGGAGGTGGTGCCTGGGCTGGGCATCGGAGAAGATGCCCTGGTCGTCGCATGTCGAGGTCGGCAATTCCTCGGAGCTCGAGCGGGGCTTTAAGCCTCCGCGACGCAGCGGAGCAGCTGCGGATCTCACCGGGGTATTTGGGGTCGTCATAGCTCGATCCGAGCTCCTCCCCCTGTCACAGGGAGGAGCTGGAGGGCTGGGCCTCAGCCCCTTGGTTGGTGGATGCCCTGGATCGATGGGGGAGGCGAGGTATTTAAAGGCGAGGTTCGGTGGTCCAGGTGGTGGGGAGCCGAGTTTTTCTAGGAGGTGTGGGACGACTGGAGAGGAGAACGGAGCTTGTGGGATGTGCGCGAGAATCCTGGAGGACTGGGCTCGGACGTGGGGTGGTTAGGTAGAGGAGAGGTGGTAAGGTGAGGCAGCTAAATTTAGAAGGGTGGAGGAGTTCTGCGAGGCGCGGGGCTCGGGCGGAGCTTGCGGGAGGAGGAAGACGAGGTCTGGACCATTGGATCGTCAGATCCAACGGTCCTGATGTGGGCGCGTAGGGACGGTTTGGATCAGATCGGCGGTGTATTGATCGAAGCGTCAAGAGTGTGCCAGGTGTCGTGGTGAGGCTTGCGCGCTAGCGGACGGTAGTGATGTGAAGAAGGCGCATGATCGAAGGGCTGGGGATCGTCAAAGTAAGGAGCGGTTGCGATGGAGAAGTGAGGGCGCGATCAGATGGTCTGCAATCCGCCACGTGTCGTGCTCTGCTCTCGGCGCTGACGAATGGTGATGATCATGGGGAGGAGAAGATCAATGGCTGAGGATTGAGGCGCAAGAGGAGAAGGCAGAGCCGTTGGATCAAGTAAAGATCCAACGGCCCAGATCAAGGCCGGATGAGACAAGAGAGGCGGGGCCACGTGGCGCGCCCAGATTGGGCCACGTGGCCCAATCAGATTATTCAGATGGAATTTTTGATTTTTGAAGGCTATAATGGCCGAATTTGAGAAAACTCAAAACATGAAAGTTGTAGATCTTGACGAGATCTACAAGTTTCATGTTGGCCAAAACTGGAGATGACATCAAACAAAGACCCGAAATATTTTTGAAGGTATTTTTAAGTCTAAAAATACCACGGATTTTTATTTTGCCATTTTTTTGGTTTTTAATTTATCTAGGACTCTGTTAATTACAGGACATTAACTGGGTTTTATTTACATCTATTTAAGCAAGGGGGTTAATAATAGAAAATAAAGATGATGAAATCGAGTTTCATCAACAGCTGAACCCGAATCTTCGAGAAGTAGTCATGAAGGAAATATAAAAACGGTGGAGCATCGCTTTTATCTACCTCATCTCTGACTTGAAGTGGGTTAGTCCATTACATGTGGTTCCCAAGAAGATGGGAATTACTACAGTTGTGAGCGAGTATGGAGAGGAGATAGCTACCCGGGTATCCACTACTTGAAGGGTCTGTGTGGACTACAAATGATTGAATCAGGCCATCAAGAAGGATCATTTCACGCTGCCTTTTATTGATCAGATTATAGAGAGGCTAGCTTGGAAGAGTCACTACTGCTTTCTTGATGGGTACTCCGGATACAATCAGGTGGCCATAGCGCCTGAGGACCAAAATAAAACGGCATTCGCTTGTCCGTTTGGGACTTATGCTTTCAAACAGATGCCTTTTGGTCTATGTAACGCCCCTGGGACATTCCAAAGATGCATGTTGTCCATATTCTCGTACATGGTGGGTGATTGTTTAGATGTCTTCATGGAAGACTTTTCGGTCTACGGTGATGGGTTTGATGCTTGTCTTGACTACCTAGACGGTGTTCTTCATTGGTGCATAGAGGTACATCTTGTTCTATCTTGGGAGAAGAGTCACTTTATGGTGACTCAGGGGACGATGCTTGGTTATATCATCTCCAACATGGGCATGGAGGTTGATATAGCCAAGGTGGATATCATCACGAAACTCAATCCACCATCCAACTTGTGGTAGGTGCGGTCTTTTATGGGTCATGTCGGTTTCTACCGATGTTTCATTCATGACTTCAGCAGGATTGCCCAACCGTTGATAGATCTGCTGAGAAAAGACACCGAGTTCATTTTAGATGATAAGTGTCCTGCGTCATTTTAGACTCTCAAGAGCTTAGTTGTTGAGGCTCCTTCCCTTCAGCCACTTGATTGGTCTCTCCCATTCGAGATCATGACAGATGCCTCTGATGTTGTCGTAGGGGTTGTGCTAGTACAGAGGAGGGATGGAGTATTATTTGCCATTCACTATGCTAGCTATACATTGGATGTCATGCAGCAGAACTATACTGTCACAGAGAAAGAGATGCTAGCGGTAGTTTTTGCCTTGGAAAAATTTAGATCATATATTCTTGGATCCAAGTGACTATCTTTACTGATCATACCGCCATCAGGTACTTTATGGCAAAGAAGGATGACAAAGCGAGACTGACTAGATGGATCCTTATACTTCAGGAGTTTGATATTGAGATTAAGGATAAACCTGGAGCTAAGAATGTGGTGGCAGATCATCTCTCCCCATTGGAAAATCTTGAGGAATCTGAGCAAATTGATCCTATTTCAGAGACCTTCCCAGATGAGGCGATCCTTGCTATTGCCTCTCTCCCATGGTACACGGATATTGTGAATTATCTTATTGCCAAAAAAGTTCCACAAGGTTGGCCCAGGTAGCGACTTGAGACCTTCCTTACAAAGGCCAAGTCCTACCACTGAGAGAATCCCTTCATAATCACGAAGGAAGGGATAGAATCTGGTGTCGGTGCATTCCTCAGGAGGAGCACCACAGCATCCTCACATACTGTCACAAGCTTGAGGTAGGAGGGCATCATTCTGGGAGGAGAACAACAAAAAAAGTGATCCAATCCGGCCTATGGTGTCCTACCCTCTTCAAGGATTCTGATGAATTCGTGAAGAGGTGTACTGACTGTCAGAGGATGGGCACTTGTGGACAGCGTGATATGATGTCGATGCTATCCATTCTCTTTTGTGAAGTTTTTGAGGCATGGGGCATTGATTTCATGGGTCCATTCCTTAAAAGTCAAGGATTCGAGTACATTCTGTTGGCTGTGGATTATCTGAGTCATTAGGTTGAGACCATACCCGCCCGAACTGCAGATGCTAAGATTGTTTGCAGATTTTTTAGGAACAATATCATTTCACGGTTCAGGGTGCCTAGATTATTGATATCTTACGGGGGCTCTCACTTTATCAACAACAAGGTAAAGGCCCTTACTAACGAGTTCAACATAGACCATCGAGTTGCCACTCCATATCATCCTCAGACCAATGGTCTTGCTGAAGTATCGAACAAGGAGATCAAGACGATATTGCAGAAGGTAGTCCACCCAGACCGAAAGGATTGGTCACATCTTTTGGACTTGGTCTTGTGGGCATATGAGACTTTCTTCAAGACTCCTTTGGGTACATCTCCCTTTCGTCTCGTTTATGGCACGCCCTACCATTTACCTATTAAGATCAAGCATAAGTCACTATGGGTTGTCACTGATATATTATTGGATCGATAGAGTATAAGAGAGCAAAAAAAGGAATAATTGGAAGCCCTAGAGGGGCTTAGAGACACAACCTTTTCAAGCAGCCTACAGTATAAGGAGCGAGGGAAGATATGGCATGATTCTCATATCAGCCATAAGAAGCTTGAGCTAGATCAGAGAGTATGGTTTTTTGATGCCAGGCTTAGATTATTTCCAGAGAAATTGCAAAGTAAGTGGAAAGAACCATACTAGGTCCAAAAGGTGCATGACAATGGTAGTATCGACATATTTGGGATGTCATCTGAGTCCACCATTCATGTTAATGTTCAGTGCATGTGTCGCTGGTTGTTGATGTCACCCTGATTCAATTTGAGATGTGGTCTTTGACTCACATCATTCGCATCTCATGTATGATTATCACTGTCTTTGGACTTCTATAGATCCACATGTTCATATAATATCATTCTTTAGTCTAATGCCATATATGCATCTTGTGATTATGTTATATTTACGGTGTTCTTTACCCTAAGTATAGGGGGGTGTCAAATTTTTTTTAAACTTTTGAATTCTTCTTACCTCTATTTTTCTGCATGTACTTAGGGATATCTTACCATAAGTATAGGGGAGGTAAACCTTGTACATTCTCTCACTCCATTTTTCTCTTTGTGTACAGTCTACTATACATAGGATTACTTGATCCTAAGTATAGGGGGAATCACCGAGCCCTCTTCATTCTATTCTTTTTATTCGTCATTGTAGTATATTATTCCTTTTCACTTCCCTATACTAAGCACGAGTTATGTCTTCTTCATTGCTCTCTGTTCACTCTGAGGACGTCGTTCGAGCTAAGTATAGAGGGTGATGTATATATTGCATATATAATTTATCCATAGCTCGTACTTCGTGTGAGTATATTATAAAATAAAATGGCTAGTTAAAAATTACAAAAAATTTCTTATACATAAAATTCTTTCACACACATACATAGCTATTTATTAAAAAATATTTTGTACATATGATTGTAAAAATATTTTTCTTGTAAAAAGTCTAAATATTTCTGGTATCAAAATTATGTACATTGTACAAAATTTTTGAAAATGTTTGAAAAATAAAAGTTTGAAAAAAAAGCTTTGTGTAAATATGTGTAAATAGTTTGAAAAATTCCTGCATTCATGCATACATTCAAACATTTTCAAAAATTTTGCACATTTTCCAAAAAATCCTTGCATAAAAAGATTTTTGTAAATATTTGTACATTCTTCTGAATCATAGGTGACATTTAAACTAGAGGCTGAAATTAAATTGGAAAATGGAGCTTGGTTAAACCTTAATCCACCTAATTATAAGATGAACCTTATAGGATATGGTGTTAAGACTTTTCAGGTCCATTGGTGACTTAATTCTTAGAGTCCACTAGGCTATGATCACATGTATCTTGATGAGACTAAGTAGAACACTTAACAATGCACACATAACTCTCATAGACAATGTTTTTACTTGCACCAACACCTTACACATTGCTCTCTACGGATGAGGTGGTGAGGAGGCAATTTCCTTTGGCTTGGGTAGCATACGAGGGTAGTACTTCTAGGCGGAACCTCTCATCTTCCTTTAGGGAAGGAAGTGTGCCTCAACTTGGTCTAGTAGTGTTGAGGCCTAAAAACAGGAACTGTGGGTTGCAATAATGTTTCAAAAGAGGGATAGTCTACTGGCTCAAAAAGGAAAAAGTCCTTATGTATATATGTTGCACCATGTAAATATGTTGTCATATGCACATAAAAAAATGTGTGTGCAAAAGAAAGAAAATTTCAAAAAAGTGTTGGGTATGCTAGAAAATAAAATACCTGTCAGAGTGTATATAGTCAAATAAAGCAAAGCTTATGTTATACCTTCTCATCTCATGAAGCTTGCAGCGGGAGACTTAGCTACATTGGTTAGGCTCCCAGGGATACATGGCTACACTAGTCATTGTCCATTCTCATCGTTCCCCACTTCTTGAGACAATTGTACTTAAACTTAGAAGGGAATAGCCTGCTCCTCGAGGAAAGAACTATTATAGTAGGGCATTAGAGTTACCTTATTTAGTGGGCATGTTTCTTTGTCATTTCTGAGGCAGGGAGCAACACATCACTTACACCGTACAAGAAAAGATTCATGGTCATTAGAGTTTGTGTATGTAGACTTGTTCTGATATGGATTATTGAGGAGTCTTGACCATAGATTGGTGGAACTTAGAGGCTGTTGAGTCATAAACCTAGGTCCAAATAAGGTTCTGACAAACTAAAAATCCAAAGGTCTGACTGATCACCATACTCCAATTTAATGAAGACAAATTTAATAATCAACCTTGATTCTCCTTCTTTTTATTTTCTTTTCTTTTTCACTTCTTTTTCAAATAAGAGTTTGCTAAGGGAATAGCAAAGGTAAAGTTTAGGGGGGTGATTGATGACCGGGATTCTGCCGAGATCGTATCTTTCCACAAGGCGGAGAGACAGTCGCTGAGTTGACCTCAGACAGAATCCCGAATCGATCAACAATTAACCCACAATAAATATATGCAATGAATATCAAAAATGTGGAGTTAAAATTTATTATAACTCTACATGTAAAATGTGTATAGGTGTAAGCACAAGTAGAGGTCGAACACTGGGAGGCGAAGGGAATGTATGTGATGTATCCATTATTCAATCCATTGATCATGTCCAATTATTGTTTTAGTGGGTTTTAGGTTTTTATAATTTTTTTTTAATTTTTCTTTTTCATATTTTTAGGGTTTTTCATTTTCTGGACTCAATATATAAATAAATATAATTATACCATATATATTTTTTTTGGAATTTTTCAAAATCATTTTCTAATTTTTTTGTATTTTATAATTTAAACAGTATGAAAATGGCTTCCATTTCATTTTTAATAATCAGGAAAAATGCAAAAAATGCAAAATAAAATATGAGCGTGAACAAGCATGGCATAGAGCACCTATCCTAATTTTTGTGGATTTTTAGAAGCCATCTAGGTATTTTTAATAAATAGATAAAGAGACAAAAATAAAACAGCCTGGCAGGGGTATTTTTGCAAATAAAATAAGTTACAGGGGCATCAGTGCAAAAATACCTACTGAAATAAACATTTATTTAAAGTTTCGGCATCAAATTACAATATTCAAAAACCGCCAGGGTATACATGCAAAATTTCACGCGCCTCACGTGGGACTGCACGTGAGGCGCGGAAGGACCTAAATGTAATTCTAATTAAGTCAGGGTCCTATCTGCAAAATTTACATTTTATTTACAACGTGCTATATATCTTACAAGATTAAAAATTAAATACAAAAATGACAGGGGCTAGATGTGCAAATTACCCCTAAAATGCGCGCTGGCGAACGGTTGGGATTTCTTCACTTGCCACGTGTCGCTCATCCAACGGCTGGTACCGCTTCGCCGATGAACGCTTGAGATTAGATCCCGTGGAAGATCTGACGGTTTGAGCACTGCTCCATCGGACGGCTGAGGTTGAAACTGGGCCTTCGTCTTCATCCAACGGCGGAGGAGCTGCGAGGAAGAACAGGGAAGAAGCCTCGCCGAGGCGAGCTTCCTCCGATGAGATCTCGCTCTTCCGCCGATCATCTTCGCGCCTGAAGGTCCAAGAAGCTTCCTGGAAGGTTCCTCTAGTTGCTGGAGGTCTCAGATCGACCAGAGGTTCACTGGAGCGCCCCCGCGAGGTCGGAGAAGGCAAGGGGCTCCAGGTACCTCCGGCGTTCGTGTAACGCGTCTCCTGGTGCTTCTCAACGCACCAAACCTGCACAGGAACGAAGCTCGGCTCGAGGCGGTGCTCCTCAGCCCAAAACTGAAGCTGTTAGCATAGGAGATGGGTGAGGGCGGCGATGCTCCGGCGATGCGGAGGAGGTGAGCATCGATTCGCGGATCCAGATGCGAATCCGGTTGGGCAAGGTGGCTGGAAGGTGGAGAAGGCGTAGGGGAACGAAATGAGGGTGGAAGCGAGTCGGGGAAACGGGTAAAGCACGGTGAAAAGCTCGCCGGAGCGGAGCTCCGGCGAACTACGAATCGCCTAATCTAAGCTAACCTACTGAACTAAATGCAAAATAAAAGACGGGAATAAAATGCTGGAACCAAAACCTATCTAAAAATCATAAAATGCGCAGCTCTTATACCTGGGGGCCGCCAGGGAGCAGGGTGGTCGCCGGAGCACCACCGCGACAAAATTTCCCACCTCCTTGGGCGAATCGAGGTGCTGGGAAGCGCCTCCTGTCACGAGGGCTCCGCCAGGAGCTCATTCAAGCTCAAAGAAGGGGATGAAAATGGCCCAATTCGGCCAAAGAAGTGGGAGGAGTTATTTATATACAGTCCAAGGGAGCAGGGTGGACGGCGAGAATCACGGATGAAAGGAGAACAAATCTCATGAAATGACTGTGGGCGATTGATCACTGAGCCACGCGGGAAAAAGGCCAGAAAAGAGGGGAAAAGACAGTTCGCGTCAAATCAGGCGCCTGGGGGCGCAGTTGACCGACCGGTCAACAAACGCCAGAACCTGATTGGTCCACGTCAATCAGAAATTGACCTATTTATTTAACGTATTAAATGAATTAATTAGAATTTGCTTATAAAATAAAAAATGTTCATAAATTAATGTAGTATTTATTTATGATTTTTATTTATTTTTTTGGAATCATTTTATTACGGTTTTATTAAAATATAGTATTTATAAGTATATTTATATACATTTATTTTTATTTTGTTTATTTTATTTTATTTTCTTATTTTATAAATTTATGATTTATTTTTGTGAGTATAAATATATTTTTATTTGATTTTTATGAGTTTATTTATATATTTAAATAAATAGGTCTATGTATATGTACGTATACTTATAGGTACTTTACCTATATATTATATATTCTTTATTTATTTAACGAATTTTATTTGTTTTTATTATAGATTTGTATTTTTAATATGGTATATATAATATATACATTATTATAAAAATATAGATGAATAAAGAATGAAAGAATAAAATCCCTTTTTATTTATATACATTAGGTAACATAGGTGTTTTGTCTATGTGTTTTATAGACTTATTTTTATTTTACAAATTCTTTTTGATTTTATTTTACTTTTATTATGTACCTGTATTATAGATGTTATTTACAAGATTCTAAAAATATGAATTTATTGAATAAATTGAATATTTTAATCAGGCATTATGTACAAGACGGGCCAAAAACCTAACTTCCACAGATGGACTCTAAAAATTATGAAACCAATTTTATAAAATAGTTCATGGAATGCTATATACAATTAAAGGTGAGTTTGGGTGATTTGGAGTTTTTATTTGCAAGATATGGGTCTGTGAAGTTGAGATTTTTGCTTTTTATTTTGTGTATTCAATGTACACTGTGTATTATTTTTACACAAACTCAATTTTGTATTTTTATTTATATTATTATCTACAACTTTTATGAACAAAGTTTCTTTATTTGATGAATAAATAATTATGTACAAAATAGGTGCCAAAAATGCATAAATGAATGAATTAATAAATGAGATATTTATTGTATAATTGGCCCTTATCTCCCCCTACTTTATTCCTTGTCGACCAATTCCATGCTGGCCTTGGTCTCGGGGTTAGGGTCATAAAATATTTGCAATATTTTATTCCTTTTTCTTTTCTTCTCTTTATTCAATAATTTTGGCATTAAAAACCTTATTCTATGTACAGTAAATACAATAAATAATGAATGCTATTTTATACAAATTAATGCTATTTACATGCATTTGCTGGGGTTTTTAAGGCCAAAATGATAGAATAAAGGTGATGAAATGGAGATTCATCACCCCCCTATACTTGCCTTTGCTAGTCCCTAGCAAATACTTATGCAATAAGTTCAAAAAGAACAAAGAATAAGAAGAAAAGAAAAAGTAAAAATAAAGAATTTAAAGAATAAATTGAATTGGTCATGATTATTAAACTCATCTGTACAAAATCAAGGTTTGGATCTCAGGTTAGACCTTGGTGTGAGCATGTGTGTGGAACCTAGTCGGGAACCAAATTTAAAACACAACAGCCTTCGATAGTCACAGAACTTGGTTCAAATCACCTCAATAGCCAGGTCAGAACTAGCCTACATCATACGCAAACCCTTATGACTATGAAGCTGACTTGTACGGTGTAAGTGATAGTGGCTCTCCCCAACTGAAATGACAAAGGAGACTGACTTCTCCAGAATGACAACCCAATGATTCCCCAATCCAGCCCTCTACCGTCAAGGAGCGGGGTATTCCCTTCTAAGTTCAAGTGGCATCCAACTCAAGAGGAGGGGGTGAAGAAAAGAAAAATGGACAGTAGACAGTGTAGCTACCAATCCTGGGGATGCAAGACCAGTGTAGTCGAGTCATCCAGCTGCAGGCTCACATGGTGTAACTTTGATGCTCAAGCTTGCTTATTTTCTATACAACAAATATACATTCTCTTGCAGGCACTTTTATTTTTATTTACAAGCCTGTCCACTTTTTTGGATTTTTCTTTTTTTTTTTCTTTTTTTTTTCTTTTTTTTCTTTTTTTTTCAACATACTATGTACAGCAGCATTTACATAAGGACTTTTTCCTCTTGAGCTAGAAGACTATCCCTCTTTTGAAGCTTTATTGCAACCCACACTCTCCTGTCATTCGACTTCATTGAAACTGGACCAGGTTGGGGTGCACTTCCCTCCCTAGATGAGGACGAATGTTTCCACTCGTGTGCGTCTCAGACTGGCAAATCCAACCCCCTCACCACTCCAACTGAGTTGAGCCAAGTGAAAGGTGCAAGTGTCCAAGTTAGGTCACAACCGACAAGAGTCATACGTGTGTTTCGAAAAGTTCTAGTTAGTCCACTGAGGTGACTTGAACCTAGCCCTGATTTCTCAAAGAATTAAGTCTGAATAGACCTGAAGTACCTTAAACCTAGTTCCCATAAGGTTCCAGTGCAGTTAGGTGCAGTAAGGTCCAACCAAGCTCCAATCTTCGACTTTATTGGACTAGTTCAATCATCAAGCTCAATCAACGAATATGAATGCTATGCAAATGCTATTTCAAATATGCAAAGAATAATGGAATTTTTCACAGAATTCGAAAGATTTTTACACAGAGAAAGAATTTTTGCAAAATAAAACAATTTTGGCACTCACAGTAGAAAATATGTACAACTATTTACACGGGCGTGCCGCTTTATTTTACAAGAAGTAAGAATTTACAATTTAGTTTTTTTTTATTTATAAGCATATATGTACACTTATTAAAGAATTGTGTTTATTTATTTTTTTTATTTTTATTCATAAGATATATATATTATATTAGTTATTATTATATGTGACTATTCCTCAAATTTATTTGACACAAATTTTTCAAACAATTTTTGAAAACTATAGTCCAAAATAATTTTTACAAACATTTTTACAAACATGTACACACATTTGAAAATCATTTTGCAAAGGTTTTTCAAAACAGTATATATAGATTTTTCAAAATATTTTTGCAACCATTTTTCAAACCATTTGCACATCATTTTTCAAACATTTTATTTCACACAAAGAAAATAAATCTTTACAAACCACACATCTTTACACAGGTTAAAAACATGTAACAAAACATTTTCAAAATAGTTTTCAATAAATGTTCACAATACTTTTCAAACTATTTTTCAAACATTTTGCAAAAAACATTTTCACCTGATTTATTAATCAGTATATACAAAAAGAATTTGAGGAATAATCCCATCTTTTTATTAAGGATTTTTAACGAATTTAAAGAATTATTAGCCATATTATTACGAAAGTACGAGTTATGGCTAAAGTATATACATAGTATATACGACCCCCTATACTTAGCTTGAGCTATGTCCTCATAGATCGAAAAGAAAATAGAAGACATAACTCGTACTGAGTATAGACAAGTCTAAAGAATAAGGATAAGAGACAAAGGAAATAGAAGTTGACCGTCCCCCCTATACTTAGGATCAAATAATCCTAAGTATAGCAGACTGTACACAAAGCAGGGAGGGTCAAGGGTGGGAATAAATAGATCAAAGAATTAACAAATCAGGGGTGCACCCCCCTATACTTAGGACAAAGTACGTCCTAAGTACAGAAAACTGACACAAAGGGGTGACACCTTTTATTTAGATACAGAAGATAGAAAAAGGAAAAGAAGAAAAGAAGAAAAGGAGAAGAAAAGATATATATATATATACAGATAGATGAAAAGATCGTGGAGAATATACACATCACTCCCCCTATACTTAGGGTGAGATATCCCTAAATATAGGCAACAAAAGGAGTGACGAAAAATGTGCAAGGAAAGAACAACTCGGTGCGTACCCCCCCTACACTTAGGACAAGGTACGTCCTAAGTGTAGTCACAAAGATATGGCGATAGATCTAGGGCACACATAACATGCGGGAGAAAGGATGAACAGAATATACATATATACAAGCGGTGAAGAGACTGGTGAAGTACAGGACGGTATCTGACAAGCGACTACCGTGCTCTCGTCGTCGTCTCCCTGTGAGAACGAGGACGCGGTCAGAAGGTGAAAATACACCCGAATATGCAATTAAGTGGGTGTCAGCTACCGGGGTCAACAGATCGAAAGGATAGATATCGGGTCCGGTAGCATGAAGCAGTCAATCGGCTCATATGGTCAACATGAGGGAACAGAGCCAATACCGTAAAACCGAGAGGAAGAAAGAGCAGTACAGACTCCTCCTAGTCAATCATGGTCTCAGATAGATCAGAAATAAGGCATATGAGACTGTGTGCTGCACGGTGGTGATATAATCTGAAAGTCACAAGAATACACCGAACAACACAATATGTGGCTCACTCCTGCGAGGGTCCTCAAGGTGAGCAAAATCAGAGAATAATTAGAGTACTCGGCTCCGTGCTCCAACAGACAGGAGACACAACCAGGGAGGAAACCGAGTACATAAGTCAGAAGGTCCGGCTTCGTGCTCCACCAACGGGGAGACACCAGAAATGAAGCCGCGTACCTAGAAAATGATGTACCCTCCCGCAGATAACCCTCGGAGAGTGGTACATGCTAAGCAATGAATAATCAGAACAGAAGCTCACCCTGGCGAGGGTCGTCAAGGAGAGCGGGCTCAAAGGAGCCTGATCCATCAGACGGATCACAGAGACGGTCTCGATAGGCGACAGATCGGCTACCAGCAGAAGAGACCGAAAAATCGAGAAAGTGTGGCAGCGTCCCGCAAATAACCCTCGGGGAGCGGGCTGCCAACTAGTCATGGGAATAGCAGATATCAAAAACTCAACCCTGCGAGGACCGTCAAGGCAAGCAGACTCAAAGGAGTCTAATCAGATGGGTCCCATGATCCGCAGATCGGATAGGCAACTCAGGATGGGACCAAAAGTATTGCATATCAGACGACCCGGCTCCGTGCTCCAACAGAGAGGAGACACAATCAGAAGGTGGGAACCGAGCGTAAATAGAGTGTCGCAGCCTCCCGCAGATAGTCCTCGGAGAGTACTGCGATCTAGGCAGGGAATAGTCAGAAAGTGCCTCTACCTTGCGAGGGTCGTCAAGGAGAGCGGGCTCAAAGGAGCCGGATCCATCAGACGGATCCACATAGTGGTCTCAGTAGTCGACAAGGCGGCTACCAACAGAAGAGACCAATCAGATCTGAAATATGTCGTAGTCTCCCGCAGATAACCCTCGGGGAGCTACGAACTAATCAAATGAATAATAAGAGCTCATCCTTGCGAGGACCGTCAAGGAGAGCGGACTCAAAGGAGTCTAAACAAGTCGGTCTCATGCCCCAACAGATTAGGCGCATAATCAGAAATGGAGACCGAGTGCACAAATCAGATGAGTCGGCTCCGTGCCCCAACAAGGTGGCAGCACAGGAAATGAGTGAAGCCGATCATAAAGAAAGTGTCATATCCGTCCGCAGATAGTCCTCGGGAAGCGATGTGAGCTATGCAGTGAATAATCAGAGTACATCTCGTCCTTGCGAGGGTCGTCAAGGAGAGAGAAGGGCTCGAAGGAGCCGGACCCATCAGACGGATCCACAGAAATATAGTCTCGATAGACGGCCGACCGTCTACCAGTAGAAGAGACCATTATAGCAATAATGTGTCATAGCCTCTCGCAGATAACCCTCGGAGAGCTATGAACCAGGCATGGAATAATCAGAAAAGTGGAGCTCTGCCTTGCGAGGACCGTCAAGGAGAGCGGACTCAGATGAGTCAAATACATTGGCCTCGTGTACCAACAGGTCAAGTACACAATCACAGGGGGAGGCCAATCAAACATATCGTACGACTCGGTTTCGGGTCCCATCACAATGGCGACCCAAGCAGTGAATGAAACCGCAGTCCTAGAAATTGTCGCATTCTCCCGCAGATAGTCCTCGGGGAGCAATGCGAGCTATAGCAATGAAGGTCATGGGAATGCTGGCAAGTCATCTCAGGTCCTCAAAAGCAATAAATCATTCAATTATTCGGAGGGCATAAGATCATGTCAGGGAGCGAATAATCATGTCATTCACCAAGCATCCCTTGGGTCAATCCAGTCAACTGAGATGGCACGAAAAATAGTCAGGAATCCTCTAAGTGCCAGGGGTGGATAATGAAGTCAGGAGATCGAGGATGGGTCACTCATGTAGAAGAGAAATCATGTGGGTTCCAATCATCGTCATCATGAAGCATATATCAAGATAGTCTATTCAGCCCAGAAATCACAGATGGTAGGAACCTCGAAATGGATAAAACAATAGAAACATCCTGATATCATCCTCAAATCACTGAAGCTCATTACATCCTCAATCCGGTGTGCAAGATCTAAATCTTCAATAAAGAATCACACCTAATTATCATGCATCACAAAAATCCTCAATAAGCACATATGCATGCATCAAAAGTCAAATCCACCAAATCAATCTCAGCATCCGCAATATCATGCCCGACTTACACAAATAATATGTATAAATAATCCTCGATGCGGGCCTCATCAATATGCACAGCATTCCCGGATAAAGAGAGAGATGATACAGAGGGTACGAGGAGGGCGGGCGAGAAAATTGGGACATAGACAAAATTGGGTGTTCCACACAAGGCGGGAACACCGTCAAAATTGCGGTCCGAAGAGCGGTCTCTCCTCGAACCAGAGAAGATGGTACGATGGATACATAGAAGATGGTGAAGAAGCGGGAAACAAAGGACTTGGCGAAGAATGATTGAGCTCAAGCGCCAATATCACGACTCGATGCATGATGAAGAGATATATGTATAAGAGAGATAGAGAGACTCAAAGATGAAAAATGCATGACTCACACGGACGGGACCGTCTACTCTAATAATGAATGGAAAACATAATGAACTCCAAGTCACAATCAATACACAAGGCAACACCCCCAATTCACCTACTCAACACAGTGAAGACCATCAGGTGACGGTCATTTATCTTTTCATTTTTAGAGTTAGGTGAGAATCACAAAAATTGTACAATCACGTAGGAGGCTTGATAGGATTTGGGCTCTACTCCTTAGTGTGTACGTAAGCAATTTAAAACGCATACAATGAGGGGGTTGCTCTCCCCAAAACAAGGAAATCCATCATATTTTATTTTAAGTCCAATAGAGTTAGCAGTCCCGATTTTATTTAAGTTATCACTTTTTTTTGGGTATTTTCAATGCACGTGCCTATCGCGGTTCCAATTTCCATTAAGCATCCTAAGTGGTCAAAAACATAGGGAGAAGTCGGAAAAGCCATGCAAGTCGGAAATCGATGATGCATGCTAAGTAAGAAGACTTACAGTGCTTCCCAGCTCTCTCCATGCGGGATGCATAACAGAATTGAAACCTATGCTATATGCAAATGCAAGCCGAAGAAATCGCCCTAGGATAGTAACTGCTATTATCGTGAAGCACCACAAGTCGGTCACTTATCCCTAACCTAAGGGTCCGGTCTTGGCTCACCCCTCCTCTTCTCGACACGCTCGAGTTCAGGAGTAGCGCTTGATGGGGCTCGCTCACGGCACAGGGGTTAAGAGATAAATGAACCGACTGTTTAGATTTGACTAGGTCCAAAACGCACTATAGGTACATGCAAATATATTAGGGTGTTTGGGCCTTAATCTATCGGCAAGCAATTCCTAAGCTAGGGCTCATTCACACAAAATAATAAAAATAAAATAAAAACGAAAAAGTGTCAAAACCGTCAAGGCCCCCAAGGGAACAATCCCTCGGGCAATGGACCTCGGGAGTCGGAGTGTACCTGTGAGAGTCCTGTATTACTACAAAATTCTAAGGGTCACTCTCTCACATAAATATACCTAATAAAATGAAATAATATAAAATGCATAAAAATAGAGACTGTCTGCAAAAGTTCTCCGTCTCCTGTCATAGATGCTCTCTCCTGTTGGCTGGGCATAGAAGAGCCAACTCCGCCTTGCTGGGGTGCATAGGTCCTCCTAGGGGGTCCTCCGTCGCTTGGCGGTCCCTCGCATTAAAGACAAAAAGAAAGAGATGGTCAGAGCAGTCCATGAATAATATCAAATAAAATTCACTCAAATAAATAAATGAAGGACATGGACAAAGGATCAAATAAATGAACAAATAACCACACAAAATCATACAAAATCCGTTGCCTCCCCGGCAACGGCGCCATTTGATGACCGGGATTCTGCCGAGATCGTATCTTTCCACAAGGCGGAGAGACAGTCGCTGAGTTGACCTCAGACAGAATCCCGAATCGATCAACAATTAACCCACAATAAATATATGCAATGAATATCAAAAATGTGGAGTTAAAATTTATTATAACTCTACATGTAAAATGTGTATAGGTGTAAGCACAAGTAGAGGTCGAACACTGGGAGGCGAAGGGAATGTATGTGATGTATCCATTATTCAATCCATTGATCATGTCCAATTATTGTTTTAGTGGGTTTTAGGTTTTTATAATTTTTTTTTAATTTTTCTTTTTCATATTTTTAGGGTTTTTCATTTTCTGGACTCAATATATAAATAAATATAATTATACCATATATATTTTTTTGGAATTTTTCAAAATCATTTTCTAATTTTTTTGTATTTTATAATTTAAACAGTATGAAAATGGCTTCCATTTCATTTTTAATAATCAGGAAAAATGCAAAAAATGCAAAATAAAATATTAGCGTGAACAAGCATGGCATAGAGCACCTATCCTAATTTTTGTGGATTTTTAGAAGCCATCTAGGTATTTTTAATAAATAGATAAAGAGACAAAAATAAAACAGCCTGGCAGGGGTATTTTTGCAAATAAAATAAGTTACAGGGGCATCAGTGCAAAAATACCTACTGAAATAAACATTTATTTAAAGTTTCGGCATCAAATTACAATATTCAAAAACCGCCAGGGTATACATGCAAAATTTCACGCGCCTCACGTGGGACTGCACGTGAGGCGCGGAAGGACCTAAATGTAATTCTAATTAAGTCAGGGTCCTATCTGCAAAATTTACATTTTATTTACAACGTGCTATATATCTTACAAGATTAAAAATTAAATACAAAAATGACAGGGGCTAGATGTGCAAATTACCCCTAAAATGCGCGCTGGCGAACGGTTGGGATTTCTTCACTTGCCACGTGTCGCTCATCCAACGGCTGGTACCGCTTCGCCGATGAACGCTTGAGATTAGATCCCGTGGAAGATCTGACGGTTTGAGCACTGCTCCATCGGACGGCTGAGGTTGAAACTGGGCCTTCGTCTTCATCCAACGGCGGAGGAGCTGCGAGGAAGAACAGGGAAGAAGCCTCGCCGAGGCGAGCTTCCTCCGATGAGATCTCGCTCTTCCGCCGATCATCTTCGCGCCTGAAGGTCCAAGAAGCTTCCTGGAAGGTTCCTCTAGTTGCTGGAGGTCTCAGATCGACCAGAGGTTCACTGGAGCGCCCCCGCGAGGTCGGAGAAGGCAAGGGGCTCCAGGTACCTCCGGCGTTCGTGTAACGCGTCTCCTGGTGCTTCTCAACGCACCAAACCTGCACAGGAACGAAACTCGGCTCGAGGCGGTGCTCCTCGGCCCAAAACTGAAGCTGTTAGCATAGGAGATGGGTGAGGGCGGCGATGCTCCGGCGATGCGGAGGAGGTGAGCATCGATTCGCGGATCCAGATGCGAATCCGGTTGGGCAAGGTGGCTGGAAGGTGGAGAAGGCGTAGGGGAACGAAATGAGGGTGGAAGCGAGTCGGGGAAACAGGTAAAGCACGGTGAAAAGCTCGCCGGAGCGGAGCTCCGGCGAACTACGAATCGCCTAATCTAAGCTAACCTACTGAACTAAATGCAAAATAAAAGACGGGAATAAAATGCTGGAACCAAAACCTATCTAAAAATCATAAAATGCGCAGCTCTTATACCTGGGGGCCGCCAGGGAGCAGGGTGGTCGCCGGAGCACCACCGCGACAAAATTTCCCACCTCCTTGGGCGAATCGAGGTGCTGGGAAGCGCCTCCTGTCACGAGGGCTCCACCAGGAGCTCATTCAAGCTCAAAGAAGGGGATGAAAATGGCCCAATTCGGCCAAAGAAGTGGGAGGAGTTATTTATATACAGTCCAAGGGAGCAGGGTGGACGGCGAGAATCACGGATGAAAGGAGAACAAATCTCATGAAATGACTGTGGGCGATTGATCACTGAGCCACGCGGGAAAAAGGCCAGAAAAGAGGGGAAAAGACAGTTCGCGTCAAATCAGGCGCCTGGGGGCGCAGTTGACCGACCGGTCAACAAACGCCAGAACCTGATTGGTCCACGTCAATCAGAAATTGACCTATTTATTTAACGTATTAAATGAATTAATTAGAATTTGCTTATAAAATAAAAAATGTTCATAAATTAATGTAGTATTTATTTATGATTTTTATTTATTTTTTTGGAATCATTTTATTACGGTTTTATTAAAATATAGTATTTATAAGTATATTTATATGCATTTATTTTTATTTTGTTTATTTTATTTTATTTTCTTATTTTATAAATTTATGATTTATTTTTGTGAGTATAAATATATTTTTATTTGATTTTTATGAGTTTATTTATATATTTAAATAAATAGGTCTATGTATATGTACGTATACTTATAGGTACTTTACCTATATATTATATATTCTTTATTTATTTAACGAATTTTATTTGTTTTTATTATAGATTTGTATTTTTAATATGGTATATATAATATATACATTATTATAAAAATATAGATGAATAAAGAATGAAAGAATAAAATCCCTTTTTATTTATATACATTAGGTAACATAGGTGTTTTGTCTATGTGTTTTATAGACTTATTTTTATTTTACAAATTCTTTTTGATTTTATTTTACTTTTATTATGTACCTGTATTATAGACGTTATTTACAAGATTCTAAAAATATGAATTTATTGAATAAAATGAATATTTTAATCAGGCATTATGTACAAGACGGGCCAAAAACCTAACTTCCACAGATGGACTCCAAAAATTATGAAACCAATTTTATAAAATAGTTCATGGAATGCTATATACAATTAAAGGTGAGTTTGGGTGATTTGGAGTTTTTATTTGCAAGATATGGGTCTGTGAAGTTGAGATTTTTGCTTTTTATTTTGTGTATTCAATGTACACTGTGTATTATTTTTACACAAACTCAATTTTGTATTTTTATTTATATTATTATCTACAACTTTTATGAACAAAGTTTCTTTATTTGATGAATAAATAATTATGTACAAAATAGGTGCCAAAAATGCATAAATGAATGAATTAATAAATGAGATATTTATTGTATAATTGGCCCTTATCTCCCCCTACTTTATTCCTTGTCGACCAATTCCATGCTGGCCTTGGTCTCGGGGTTAGGGTCATAAAATATTTGCAATATTTTATTCCTTTTTCTTTTCTTCTCTTTATTCTATAATTTTGGCATTAAAAACCTTATTCTATGTACAGTAAATACAATAAATAATGAATGCTATTTTATACAAATTAATGCTATTTACATGCATTTGCTGGGGTTTTTAAGGCCAAAATGATAGAATAAAGGTGATGAAATGGAGATTCATCAGTGATGAATCCTTGATTCTCACTTTTTATTCTTTTATTTTAGTTATTTATCTCAGCAAAGCATCATGTGAATAGGTGTAAATACAGTAAGTTAACATTTGGCATGCATATATTAACTATATATATTTAGCATGTATTTATGCAAAAATAAAAGAATAAATAAAAATAAAAAGGAAGGAGGTATTTCGAATAAATGCAGAGTGACACGAACCCCAAGAAAAGGTCAACTGTTAACCTGATTGCCAAATAAAATAAGTAGAGAAAGATAGGGCCTACTCTATATTGTATATATCATTTATATATGTAAATAATTATTTATGGATAAAATAAAAATAATATGTTCTTTTTAACTCCTTGAATATAGTCCTAAAAATAAAAAAAATCAGAAAAATAAAATAAAAATTAAAATAAAACCCTCTCTCACTTGTACAAAATACATGTATATATGTTTCAGTCCCTATTTACTAGATACATGTAAATAAAAAACAAAAATAAAATAAATTTTTTTGTAGAATCCTAAAAACATGTCATAAATAAATAAAATTCAGAATTAGGGACTTTATGTAAAAATAACAAAATAACAATACTTTTACAAAATACATAGGTATTATATACTTGTATATATTACATTATACTGTATAGAGATTAATTCATTTTTCATTAAAATAACCAAAAATCACAGAAAAATTTCTTGAAAAATAATAAACATTTTTTATTATTTTCATTTTTAATTTAAATTCATTTATTATTTTTAATATAAATCTCTTTATTTTTTAGCAGTTTTGTGTGGTGTATTTTGTCCTTATGCTCTACCTTTCCTGATTGGTCTAGCGGGGACTGTTGACGCTGATCAACTGGTCCCCCCGAACCCCCTTTCGGTCAAGTCAGGTTTTTAAACGCTTTCTCAAAATTTCCTAGATCTGACCTGACCTCCTCTCCGCCCAAACCTTCGCCCCAGATTGAGGGCGTGAATCACTAACCTTCAGCCAATCTTTCTCTTCTTGATCCGTACCTTGGTTCGCGAGTATCATTCCCATCCTCTCGGACCCCCTCGCCTATATATTCTAAATGCCCCCCTTCCTTGTCGTACACCTTTGGCTGCGCCAGCTCCTCCTGCATAATGATGAATCCCAATTCATCACTTTTTATTCCTTTATTTTAGCTAGAAACTTGAGTAAAATACATGTAAATGTGTGTAAATATCATAAATTGCCAAAACACATGCATAATGTAAATATGCATAATTAGCATGTTTTTGTGCCAAAATAAAAGAATAAAGGAACACAAGAAAAAGAGGGAAATATTTAGAATAAATATTGAGTGACTAATCCCAAGGGAGGGCTCAACATGGACCTGACCGCAAAAGAACCCAAGTAGAGACAGATAAGGTCATTCATACATGTATAAACCTATGTATATAAATAAGTTGATTTTCCTCAAAATAAAAATAAATAAGTGTTTCTTATATTTTGTACATATTTATAAAATTAAAACCAAAATAAAAATGGGAAAAACAAAATAAAAATAAAAATAAACAAAACCCCTCTCATCAGTGCATATAGACCATGTACATAGAATAACATATCTAATTATTTTATTCTTGTAAATAATTAATAAAAATCTAATAAAAATTTGTCTATATTCCATATTTCATGGTGTAAATAAATAAAATAAAATCAGAAAAATAAAAATAAAATAAAAAGAAAAAGAATAAAAAAATCAATTTCCCTCTCCGTGTATATGCCATGTACATGTGTAGATAAACATATTTACTTAACCCATGTAAATACATCATAAAAATAAAATAAAAGTACATGATTATTACAAATTTTATTTTGTAAATAAATACAATTTAAAATTGGAATTATTGCATAAAAATAAATAAAAAAATCAAAATTTCTTTTATGTATATACCTACACATAATAATAATATAATGTAAATACCTTATTTATTTTTTTAAAAAATAAATAAATAACACTAAAAAAATTATTTTAAAATAAATAAACATTTTTCGTGTTTTAAGTTTTTCGAAATAAAATCATTTAATATTTTTAATTGAATTTCTAAATAATTATCAAATGGAGGCCTGTGATTGGTCCACGGGGGAATGTTCACCCCCGGTCAACTCCCCTCTGGACCATTCGTCTGTGGATCTTGCTCCAGACCCGACTTCGCCTAATTTCCTAAGCATGATCTGACCTCCGTTTACCCAAACCCCAGGTGTTAATTGACCCCCACTGATCCGAGATCTTCGCCCGATCATTTACCTAGGGGTCCGTGCTTTACCAAGCTGGACCCAACTCCTTCTTCTCGGACCTGCACCACTATATAGGATCTCCTCCGCCGCACAATTCAGATCATCCTTGGCTCTGCTCCTTCGTCCCAGGACCTCCATCTTCTTCCCCAGAGTGACAGTTGTGCGAGGAGGGTGTCGAAGAGAGGAGGAGGTGCTTCCAGCCATCGATCCGGCGATCTCTGTCGCGTGTGCCGCCGTGAGGTGCGTTGAGCCTCGGAACATGACGCTTCCTCGAGGAAAGGACCCCCAGATCTCTGTGAGCTCATCCCCAGTCGACTCCATTCATCAGGTAACGTCGATTCTTCCTAGGATAGGCTAATTTCGATTTTCTCCCAAATCCATCCTCCACCGTCGTCGATCGATACCTATAGCTCCGATCATCGATTCACGCATCCAACCCGACCATCACCTCCGTGAGACTCCTATCCACCTTCTGCACCCACTCACCCAACTTGGTTTGCCCCAGAATCAAGAATCGACCTCCCTCGTCGTCGTCTCGCCGGAGGTCTTCACCACGACTCACCCGCGCATCCACTTCACCCCTAACCGGGTCGAGGCAGTTTGCCCTCGACCCAGGAAGATTTTGGTGCCCATTTGCAGGTCAAAGGACCCCATATGGGGGTCAAGTCATCCGAGCACAGGAGCTTCCCTCCTCCGCCATCGTCCGGCCACTCCGGTGGCCCCCGGCTTCATTGGAGGGTTGCATCAGCTGCGGAACACCTCGACGATCCTTTTGCATATTTCAGCAGCATCATCGGAGGTCCCCATCGTGCGCACGGAGCCAGCGAAACTCGCCGATGAGAAATTCTTGGAGGACCATCCTCCATCGTCCGATCAACCTTGACGCTCCAGATTTGATCACCGCCATCTATTTGAGGAGCTCCAGTCACCATCAGATCCTTCAGGGGCTTGATCGGGACCGTCCATCCAGACAAAGGGGTGCCCTCGCTTCTCAGCCGTCGATCATCCATGTGGCGCACCCTCGTTCATCTCATAATAGGGGTAAATTATACTTAGGCCCCTGCTCTTTTGTTTTCGCTATTTAGTCCTGTAAATATTTAGTTTAGTTGTTTTTATTTTGGATATTTTGCATAGTGGACCTCTATGTTTTCCTTATTTACAATATAGTCCCTATGTGTGTGAGCCACGTGCTTCGTCACGTGAGGATTGGGAATATTTGCAGTTTCTACCCTGTGGTTTCTATGCGTTACTGATTGCATTTATTTAAATTAGAATTACATTTATGCGCCTCTATGCCTGATTCACGTGCGTTGCGCGTGTATTTGTGGAATACTTTTCCTTGTATTTAGGTCCATGTGTACTAAGTGCCTTGTTTTGATTGAATAAAATAGCAAATTGAATCCAAATTAGGTGAAATTTGGATTTGTGGCTCCTGCCACTGTGTAAAAATTTCCCTAAATTTTTGGTACATTTTTTAGGCTTTTTGACATTTTTAAAAATTAAAAAACTGTGATTTTTTCTGCTTTCTAACTTAGAAAATCAGGGAAAAATATAAAAACTATTTAAAATTTCAAAAAAATTAGTGTATGTTCGTTTTAGTGTCTTTTAAATTCTATCCAATTTTTGTGCTTTCTGGATTTATAAAAACCCTAAAAATTGAAAAACTCTAAAAATCTTATAAACATTCTAAAAAATTCTAGAAAACTCAAAAAAATACAAACTATTTTTCTGAAATTTAATTGTTATTTATACTTTTCATGAAAATTGCCTCCAGACTTTTATAGATCAAATTGATATTTTAAATTGATCTTTCAAATCTGGCTGCACAGTGACTCTTGTTTTTCTCCTTTCTGGATTTTTAGAAAATTGTATAAAAATTAGAAAATTACGAAAAATTAACCAAAAACACAAAAAACCTAAAAGAACATAAAAACATTTTATTAGAATTTTCTATGCATTTCTGGTTGATTAAATAATTGGTTGTGTGTGCTTGTTTTTACATTTCTTTAGAAAATAAAAAATACAAAAACATTATAAAATTATAAAAACCCACCAAAAAATATTTTATTCCTCTTTATTTGATTTTGACTACTTCGTAGGCCGTAAGGCCATCACGTGCTCCCTGAGTCTGACCCTGGTCGCTATACGAGGTTAATAAAAGTAGTGAGGACTACTTCTTTGTTTTGATTGATTTATCTCTTTGATTGGTGGTTCTTTATTTTCTTGATCGATCGATTCTGCTCGATCCGGGTCGCAACGACCTGAGTGATTATTTTTACCTCGCCCGGATCTTGAGTAGTTGGCTTATTTTCGGTCATCAAAATGGCGTCGTTGCTGGGGAGGATGGCTTAGTAGTCACTTTCGATTTTTCCGCAGCTTTTCTTTTTCGCGGCTTCTTGTAGATATTTTGTAGATATATTTTATCTGCTTGTTTATATTTTTCTGGACTAACCCACTTCTGTCTCTTTTTCTTGCAAGGGCCCGAGGACCAAGACGGCTTTTTTGGAAGCTAGAGCAACCGCGGGAGTCGGAGGTGGCTTCCTTCTCTACGAAGCCGCAGGAGAGCGCAAGGAGAAAAGCTGAAGTTCAGGAGCTGCGGAATAGCCGCGAGATTAGCCGTAGTTTAGTTTAGTGTATTTTAGATTTATTTTCACCTGACTCTACAGGAGGCCTTGGAGCACATCCCTCTACTCCAGAGATTACTTAGAGACAGGACCACGGTTAGGAGGAAGAGGAGTAACCATCAGTCGAAGATCCATGTGCGTACCAGAGCCACTTGTTTCTCGATACAGAACCGTCTGCCAGCCAAGAGGCCAGATGCAAGAGCCCCGTATGTCAGATGCCACATTCAAGAGTAGAGGTTCGGTTCTTCGATCGACCTACTTCCGGCAGCCCTTCTCGACTGCTTCAAGTTGGGCACTCTCCGACAGAGCAGGATGGTCCTTCAATTTACTGATCGATCAGTCAAGAGGCCGAAGGGGTTGCTGAAGGACGTTGTTGTCACGATTCAGGGCCTGAAATTCCCCATGGACTTCGTTGTGTTGGACATGGAGATCCCTGAGTCAGTGACCGATGCCCCCATCATTTTAGGACGCCCGTTCTTGGCCACGGCCAAGGCAGTGTCCGACCATGATAGCGGGAAGGTGTACTTTCGCGTCGAGGGCGAGAGTATACAAATAGAGACGGTCGAGGAGACTAGAGCTAGATATTCATATTGCTCAGAGCCTACCACAGATTCAGAGCAGATGACAGAGGCAGGGCGAGACATCCACCAGGACTGTGACTTCGTGATTACAGATGATGAGGTAGTTTGGGCAGATCCAGTCGCACAGGCCATCCTCTCACCTTCAGAGTTCTCTGATGCAGAGACTCCAGCAGAGGAGAGCTTGGAGACCGCATTCCTGGTCCATGATACATTTCAGGCCGCAGATTCGGTTCGTTATCGCGATACAGATTTTTGTGAGTTTGATCCCTCGGGGTCAGATACTGATTGGGCTGAGTTTGATGATTTCACAATGTGTCTGACTTCCACTCAGCCTACAGCTAAAGAGGAGGTTGATTCTGAGTAGAGCAGAGACAGACCAGTAGAGAAGCCTTCTCCAATCCAGTTTGCGAGCGAGAGTTCTCATTCTCCCGTGCAGATTTGGTTGCATACACTCGGATTCTTCAAAATCTAGATTTGCCAGCACCGACTTGTCCAGAGCTGAAGCCGCTACCAGTGTTGCTGAAATATAGGCTCCTTGCGGGTGAGTATGAGATGTACCCAGACATTATCTCCGCTGATTTGACTGGAGAGCAAGAATCCCGTCTGATGGGGGTTCTTAAAAAGAATCGCAAGGCGATAGGATGGAGTGTAGCCGATCTCCAGGGGATCAGTCAGGCTCCGTGCTCCCACCACATCTATCTCGAGGATGAGGCAAAGCCGTCGCGCGTGGTGGAGCGTCGATTTTATCTACCCCGTCTCCGACTCCAAGTGCGTAAGTCCGTTGCATGTAGTGCCCAAGAAGATGGGCATCACTACAGTTGTCATGGAGTCTGGAGAGGAGATCGCTACTTGGGTACCCACTTCTTGGCGGGTCTGTGTGGATTACAGACGAACCTGGCCACCAAGAAGGATCATTTCCCACTGCCCTTTATTGATTAGATTATTGAGAGGCTGTCAGGGAAGAGCCATTACTATTTCTTGGATGGGTACTCCGGCTATAATCAGGTGGCCATCACGCCCGAGGACCAAGACAAGACCACCTTCACCTGTCCCTCCGGGACATATGCTTTCAGACGCATGCCATTTGGATTGTGCAACGCTCCGGCGACATTCCAGAGATGCATGTTGTCCATCTTTTCGGACATGGTGGGGGAGTGCTTGGAGATCTTCATGGATGATTTCTCGGTCTACGACGATGGATACGATTCTTGTCTTGATTGCCTAGATCGAATCCTTCAGTGATGCATAGAGGTTCACCTAGTGTTGTCTTGGGAGAAGAGTCACTTCATGGTGACTCAAGGGACAGTGCTTGGCCACATCATCTCCAACAGGGGCATGGAGGTTGATCCGGCCAAGGTGGATGTCATTAGAAAACTCGATCCACCGTCCAACTTGCGGCAGTTACGGTCTTTTCTAGGGCACGTCGGTTTCTACCGACGCTTCATTCATGATTTCAGCAAGATTGCCCGACCGTTGACTGATCTATTGACGAAAGACATCGAGTTCCTTGTAGATGATAAGTGTCTATTGTCATTTTAGACTCTCAAGAGCTGTGTCATAGAGGCTCCTGTTCTCCAGCCACCTGATTGGTCTCTCCCATTCGAGATCATGACGGACGCCTCCGATTTTGCCGTAGGGGCCGTGCTGGGACAGAGGAGGAATGGAGTCCCATTTTCCATTCACTACGCTAGCTGTACATTGGATGTCGTGCAGTGGAACTATACTATGATAGAGAAGGAGATGCTAGTCGTAGTCTTCGCCCTAGATAAGTTCAGATCTTACATCATTGGATCTAGAGTGACCATATACACTGATCATACCACCATCAGGTACCTCATGGCAAAGAAGGATGCCAAAGCTAGATTGACGAGATGGATCCTTCTACTCCAGGAGTTTGATATAGAGATTAAGGATAAACCTGGAGTCAAGGATGTGGTGGTGGGTCATCTCTCCCGATTGGAGTATCTTGAGGATTCTGAGTAGATTGACCTGATTTGTGAGACCTTCCCAGATGAGGCGATCCTTGCTATCGCTTCACTCCCATGGTATGCCGATATTATGAACTATCTTGTTGCAAAGAAAGTTCCACAAGATTGGTCCAGGCAGAAACTTGAGATCTTCCTCGCGAAGGCCAAGTTTTACCATTGGGAGGATCCCATCCTTTACCACGAGGGAGGGGATAGTATATGGTGTAGGTGCATTCCTCAGGAGGAGCACCACAGCATCATTACTTACTGCCACAAGCTTGAGGCAGGAGGACATCACTCAGGGAGGAGAACGGCACAGAATGTGCTCCAATCCGGCCTATGGTGGCCAACTCTCTTCAAGGACTCTTATGAGTTCGTGAACATGTGTACTAACTGTCAGAGGATGGGCATTTGTGGACAGCGTGATATGATGCCGATGCAGCCCATACACTTCTGTGAGGTTTTTGACGCATGGGGCATCGGTTTCATGGGTCCATTCCCTAGGAGTCAGGGATTTGAGTACATTCTGTTGGTCGTGGATTATGTGAGTCGTTGGGTTGAGGCCATCCCCGCCCGAACCACAGATGCTAGGACTGTTTGCAGATTTTTGAGGAAGAATATCATTTCACGGTTCGGGGTACCTCGAGTGTTGATATCTGACGGGGGGTCTCATTCCGTCAACGACAAGGTAAAGGCCCTTGCTAGCGAGTTTAGCATAGACCATCGAGTGGCCACTCCATACCATCCTCAGACGAATGATCTTGTTGAAGTGTCGAACAGGGAGATCAAGACTATATTGCAGAAAGTCGTCCGCCCTGACCGAAAGGATTGATCACAGCTTTTGGACTCGGTCTTGTGGGCATATAGGATGTCTTTCAAGACTCCTTTGGGTACATTTCCCTTTCGCCTCGTTTATGGCAAGGCGTGCCATTTACCTGTGGAGCTGAGACATAGGTCACTTTGGGCAGTCACTGATGAACTTTTGGATCCAGAGAGTGTAGGAGATCAGAGGAGGACAGAGTTAGCAGCCGTGGAGGAGCTTTGTGATACCGCCTTCTCAAACAGCCTACATTATAAGGAGAGAGTGAAAGAGTGGCATGATTCTCATATGAGACACAAGCAGTTTGAGCTAGGACAGAGAGTATGGTTGTTTGATGCTAGGCATCGTCTATTTCCAGGGAAGCTACAGAGCAAATGGAAGGGACCTTATCTGGTTAGAAAGGTGCATGACAATGGGAGTATTGATATATCTGAGTCGTCTTCTGATGTCACCTTTCGAGTGAACGGCCAGCGGCTCAAGCCATATCTAGATCATGAGTCGCAGGTCGTTGATGTTGCCCCTATTCACTTTGCATGAGATGTGGTCTCTTAACTCACATCTATTGCATCTCACGCCTGATTATCACTGTTCTTCCGACTTGTATCGATCCAGTTGTCCATATCACTCTATTCTTTAGTCCCACATCCCTTTTCTCATCTTATGATTATGCTATACTTAGGGTGTACTTTACCCTAAGTATAGGGGGGATGTAGGACTCTCGGGTATTTTGTTGACTCTTTCTACCCCTGTTTTGCTGCCTATACTTAGGGATATTTCACCCTAAGTATGGGGGGGGGGTAGACTCTGTACATCCTTCACTTGGATTTCCCTTCATGTAAAGCTTGCTATACTTAGGACTACTTGATCCTAAGTATAGGGAAAAACACTGAGTTTTCTTCATTCTATTATTTGATTCGTCTTTGTAAATATACATTCCTTTTCACTTCCATATACTAGGCACGAGTTATGTCTTCTTCATCGCTCTTGATCACTCTGAGGACATTGTTCCAGCTAATTATAGGGGGTGTGTATATATTTCATATATACTTTAGCCATAACTCGTACTTTGTGTGAGTGTGTTAATAAATAAAATGGCTAAAAATCCATAAAAATTTAAAAAAATCTTCCCTTGTATATAAAATTCATCTTGCACATACCTATTTATTTATCAAATTATTTTTGTACAAATTGCAAATATTTTTGTGTAAATAGTTTGTAAATATTTTCATATCAAAAATTATGTATATAGTACGAAGTTTTTGTAAAATGTTTTGAAAACAAAAAGTTTGCAAAAACAGTGTGTAAATTTTTGTAAATATTTTGCAAAACTTCGCATTCATGCATACATCCATGTTTTCAAACATTTTTCAAAAATTTTACACATTTGTAAATATTTGTAAATTGCACCTTTGTAAAATAGCATCTTTGTAAATACTTGCACAGTTTTTCTAAATCATAGTTGACATTTAAACTGGCCTGGAATTAAATTGACAAATGGAGCTTGGTTAAGACCTTAATCCACCTAATAATAAGAGGAACCTTATAGGGCTTAGGATTGAGACTTTTCAGGTCCATTGGGACTTAATTCTTTGAGTCCACTAGGACATGAGCATATGTCATCTTGATGAGCCTAAGTAGAGCACTTAACAACACACGCATGACTCTCAGAGACAATGGCTTTACCACCAGCACTTTACACATAGCTCTCCACGGATGAGGGGGTGAGGAGGCAGTTTCCTTTGGCTTGGGGTAGCATATGAGGGTAGTACTACTAGGCAGAACCTCTCTTCTTCTTATAGTGAAGGAAGTGTGTCTCAACTTGGTCTGGTGGTTATGAAGTCTATAGACAAAAGCCGTAGGATGCAATAAAGCTTCAAATGAGGGATAGTCTACTGTCTCAAGAGGAAAAATTCCTTGTATATATGCTGCACCATGTAGATATGTTGTACAGATGCACATGAAAAAAAATGTGCAAAAAGAAAAGAACTCCAAAAAAAATGGTGGGTCGGATTGAAAATTTAATAATCCCACCAGAGTGTAAATAGTCAAAAAAGCAAAAGCTTATGGTATACATGTTCCATCTCATGAAGCTTGCAGCAGGAGACTCAGCTACACTAGTTAGAGCTCCCAAGGATACATGGCTACACTGGCCATGGTCCATTCTCTTCTTCCTCCTCTTCTTGAGCCGGTTACACTTGAACTTAGAAGGGAATACCCCGCTTCTCGAGGAAAGAGTTGCTAGACCGAGGCAATAGAATTACTGGGTTGAGGGAGGTTGTTTCTTTGTTACTTCTGAGGTGGGGAGCTACATATCACTTACACCGTACAAGGAAAGATTAATGGTCATTAGAGTTTGTGTATGTAGACTTGTTCTGATCTGGTTTATTGAGGAGTCTTGACCATAGATTGGTGGAACTTAGAGGCTGTTAAGTTTTAAGCTTAAGTCCAAATAAGGTTTCGACAAATTAATAATCCAAAGGTCTTACCGAGCTCCATATTTCAATGTAATGAAGGAAAGTTTAATAATCAACCTTGATTTCGCCTCTTTTTCTTTTTCCTTCTCTTTTGCACTTCTTTTTCAAATAAGTGTTTGCTAAGGGACTACCAAAAGTAAAGTATAGGGGGGTGATGAATCCCAATTCATCACTCTTTATTCCTTTATTTTAGCTAGAAACTTGAGTAAAATACCATGTAATGTGTGTAAATATCATAAATTGCCAAAACACATGCATAATGTAAATATGCATAATTAGCATATTTTTGTGCCAAAATTAAAGAACAAAGGAACACAAGAAAAAGAGGTAAATATTTATAATAAATATTGAGTGACCTAATCCCAAGGGAGGGCTCAACATGGGCCTGACCGCAAAAGAACCCAAGTAGAGAGAGATAAGGTCATTCATACATGTATATAACTATGTATATAAATAATTTGAATTTCCTCAAAATAAAAATAAATAAGTGTTTATTATATTTTGTACATATTTATAAAATTAAAACCAAAATAAAAGTGGGAAAAACAAAATAAAAATAAAAATAAAAATAAACAAAACCCCTCTCATCAGTGCATATAAACCATGTACATAGAATAACATATCTAATTATTCTCTTCTTGTAAATAATTAATAAAAATCTAATAAAAATAAGTCTATATTTAATATTTCATGGTGTAAATAAATAAAATAAAATGAGAAAAATAATAATAAAATAAAAAGAATAAAAAAAATCAATTTCCCACTCTATGTATATGCCATGTACATGTGTATATTAACATATTTATTTAACCCATGTAAATAAATCAGAAAAATAAAATAAAAATACCTTATTATTCTAAATTTTATTTTGTAAATAAATAAAATTTAAAATTAGAATAATTGCATAAAAATAAATAAATAAAAATCAAAATCAAAATTACTTTTATGCATATACCTACCTATAATAATAATATAATGTAAATACCTTATTTATTTTTTTAAAAAATAAATAAAAATCACAAAAAAATATTTGAAAATAAATAAACATTTTTCATGTTTTAAGTTTTTCGAAATAAAATCATTTAATATTTTTAATTGAATTTCTAAATAATTATCAAACGGAGACCTGTGGTTGGTCCACGGGGGAATGTTGACCCCCGGTCAATTCCCCCCTGGACCATTCGCCTGCGGATCTTGCTCCAGACCCAACTTCGCATAATTTCCTTAGCATGATCCGACCTCCGTTTACCCAAACCCCAGGTGCTAATTGACCCCCACTGTTCCCAGATCTTCGCCCGATCATTTGCCTAGGGGTCCGTGCTTCACCAAGATCGACCCGACTCCTTCTTCTCAGATCTGCACCACTATTTAGGGTCTTCTCCGCCGCACAATTCAGATCATCCTTGGCTCTGCTCCTTCGTCCCAGGACCTCCATCTTCTTCCCCATAGTGACAGTTGTGCGAGGAGGGTGTCGAAGAGAGGAGGAGGTGCTTCCAGCCATCGATCCGGCGACCTCTGTCGCCATGCGCCGCCGCGAGGTGCGCTGAGCCTCAGAACCCGACGCTTCCTCGAGGCAAGGACCCCCAGTGCTCTGCGAGCTCATCTCCAGTCTACTCCATTCATCAGGTAACCTCGATTCTTCCTAGGATAGGCTAATTTTGATTTTCGCCCAAATCCATCCTCCATCGTCGTTCCTATCGCTCCGATCATCGATTCGCTCATCCAACCCGACCATCACCTTCGTGAGACTCCTCTCCACCTTCTGTACCCACGCACCCAACTTGGTTCGCCCCCGAACCAAGAATCGACCTCCCTCGTCGTCGCCTCGCCGGATGTCTTCGCCGCGACTCACCCGCACATCCACTTTACCCCTAACCGGGTCGAGGCAGTTTGCCCTCGACCCAGGAAGCTTTTGGTGCCCATTTATAGGTCAAAGGACCCCATCTGGGGGTCAATTCATCCAAGCACAGGAGCTTCCCTCCTCTGCCGTCGTCGGGCCGCTCCGGTGGCCCTTGGCTTCATCGGAGGATTGCATCAGCTGTGGAACACCTCGGCGATCCTTTTGCATATTTCAGCAGCATCATCAGAGGTCCCCTTCGCATGCACGGAGCCGGCGAAAATCGCCGGTGAGCAGTTCTTGGAGGACCCTCCTCCGTCGTCCGATCATCCCCGACGCTCCAGATTCGGTCCCTGCTATCTCTTTGAGGAGCTCCAGCCACCGTCAGATCCTCTTGGGGCTTGATCGGGACCGTCCATCCAGACGAAGGGGTGACCTCACTTCTCAGCCGTCGATCATCCACATGGCGTTCCCTCGTCCATCCGATAATAGTAGGGGTAAATTATACTTAGGCCCCTGCTCTTTTGTTTTTGCTATTTTGTCATGTAAATATTTAGTTTAGTTGTTTTTATATTGGATATTTTGCATAGTGGACCACTATGTTTTCATTATTTGCATTATAGTCCCTGTGTGTGTGAGCCACGTGCTTCGTCACGTGAGGATTGGGAATATTTGCAGTTTCTACCCTGTGGTTTTTGTGCGTTACTGATTGCATTTATTAAATTAGAATTACATTTATACCCCTCTGTGCCTGATTCACGTGCGTTGCGCGTGTATTTGTGGATATTTTGCACAAGGGCCCCTGAACTTTCTTGATTTGTTACTGTTTGGCCCCTGAAAATACTTTTCCTTGCATTTAGGTCCCTATGTACTATGTGCCTAGTTTTGATTGAATAAAATAGCAAATTGAATCCAAATTAGGTGAAATTTGGAAACATGGCTCCTGCCATTGTGTAAAAATTTCTCTAAATTTTTGGTACATTTTTTAGACTTTTTGATGTTTTAAAAATTCAAAAACAGTGATTTTCTCTACTTTCTAACTTAGAAAATCAAAGAAAAATATAAAAACTATTTTAAAAATTACAAAAAAATTTGTGTAAGTAAGTTTTAGTGTCTTTTAATTTATTTCCAATTTTTCTGCTTTTTATATTTATAAAAACCCTAAAAATTGAAAAACTCTAAAAATCTAATAAAAATTCTAAAAAATTCTAGAAAAATAAAAAAATACAAACTCTTTTTCTGAATTTTTGTTGTTGCTTATACTTTTCATGAAAATTGTCGCCAGACTTTTATAGATCAATTTGATATTTTAAATTGATCTTTCGCGTCTGGATACACAGTGACTCTTGTTTTTCTATTTTCTGGATTTTTAGAAAATTGCATAAAAATTAGCAAATTCTGAAAAATTCATCAAAAACACTAAAAAACCTAAAAAACATAAAAATATTTTTATTAGAATTTTTTGTGCATTTTGGTTGATTAAATAATTGGTTGTGTGTGTTTGTTTTTACATTTCTTTAGAAAATTAAAAATACAAAAATATTAAAAAATTATAAAACCCACCAAAAAAATTTTATTACTCTTTATTTTATTTTGACTACTTCGTAGGTCGTAAGGCCATCACGTGCTCCCTGAGTCCGATCCTGGTCGCTATACCAGGTTAATGAAAGTAGCGAGTATTGCTTCTTTGTTTTGATTGATTTATCTCTTTGATTGGTGGTTCTTTATTTTCTTGATCGATCAATTCTGCTCGATCCGGATCGCAACGACCTGAGTGATTATTTTTACCTCGCCTAGATCTTGAGTAGTTGGTTTATTTCGATCATCACATAACCACCCTCCTTTGTCAGAGTGACAAAAACGGAGAGAGTGTGTAATGGATCCTTTTACGAGCACGGAAACCCTAGGTCCGGTGAGGTGCGCCTCAAGCTCCGTTGCAAGGAGATGAGTGACGTGCCCGGAAAAGCCGCGTTAAGGATGTGTTTTTATCGTGAAGTGCGTAAAAATTATGTGTCGTGCGTTGTAGGCGGCAATCGGAAACGGTCAAGAAAGAACCACAAATTTTAATCAATTTCAATCAAGTGGTTTTTATGTTTATTTTACTTGGGCAAGTCCCAAGGTCGATCACAAGGAGGCAAAGGAAAAACCTAGAGTTGTGTCTATCCAATTTCGTGTTCGGTTTTCAAGGTGGTCTTTTTTTTGGAATTTTTCCTTTATTCTTGTTAGTGATGTGTATACAGTGGAGGTAGTTTTGTGGCATTCGGAGTTAGCATGGAGGAGTTAAAAATAGGGGAAGTTAGACTATTTATGATGAGGTTAAAATCAAGAGAGGAAAGAGATGATCACACGGGAAGAGAGTTTTTATCAAATGTGCGGCTTTTGATCTTAGGTCTCGGTTTACGCACACCAATGCAAACACAAATCAAACCCCAGATTCACCAACTCACACAATGAAGCCGTAAGAGTTTGGCTATTATCTTTTCAATTTTAGTTAGTGATAAATCAATCTTGGCAAAAATTTAGCGAGCTGAGATTTAGGATTTGGGCTCTAGCCTTAAGTGTCGTCTCTTGCTTACTCAGAAAAATAAAATCATCCACGGTCGGGGTTGCTCTCCCGCAAAAATTCTTGATTTTATGGGTTATTAAGATCGGCTACAGTTAGCAGTCCCAATTTTAAATAGGTGGTCACTGAAGAATTTAGATGAGCACAAATACACGTCTACCATCCAGTCCCAATTTCCTTTAGATTTATGTGATAAAATAAGAGGGAGAAAGTCGGGAAAAGCCGATGCACGCAGAAAACTATGACGAATGCTCAGTTAGAAGACTTACAGTGCCTCCTCGCAATCTCCATGTGGGATGTTAGACAGAATTTAAAAATTATTCTATATGCGTGCAAGCCGGTAAAAACCGCACCTAGACAGAAAGTTCTATTAGCAGGAAGAATTGAGTTTAAATTTGGCTAAGTTGAACGATCTATGAGCGTCTTGATAGTGAAGTGTGGCTTAAGATCCTACGAGCACAATCACTCCCCTGGATGTACCGGCCATCGAGGAAACAACCCCTGGTGGACTTCGTCTACACCCCCAAGCACACTTCTTCATGTTCAGGTACCTTCGTCACCTTCATCCGTGAAATAGAGTATCCCTGATCGCCTTACGCTACACCCATTTCGCTCCTCTCTAACATTATTCCGCCTCACCTCGACTACCTTCTGTTTCTTCATTAGTCGTGACCATCTATGAAGCCCCAATTATCAGATTGGGGCTGGTTAGTAGGTCCAATCCCGCATTTCTTAGTGACTTGTCCATTCACCCTCTATATCGGTTCTAATGGTTTGTAGCGCCCTAACCCTTGTTAGAGCGGCTTCTTCAAGCATGACCATTTCTCTTATAGGACTTGCGTACTTCCAGACCTCGTCTAGAGGTCACAATAGGTTCTAGGAAGCACCAGGTCTGTCACGCCTCCCTAGGACCATCTCTTTGGTTTTGGACTCTTCAGAGCTTCCAGTAGCTACGGATCACCGATGTTGATGTTGTTCACATCTCAACAGTTTGAGATGATGTTGAAGCCATGTATTAGAGCCGCGTGAAGCTCACTAGAGGTGAATTCCTCCCCTATCATCCAAACGTCGTCCTAGTCGTTCGATCAGGTCTCCCCCAGTTCTAATCTCGTCCATTAACCATCGGGGAAGCCTCGATCATTGGATCCATCTGAAGATCAAGCAGGAGTCGTCCATCGTTGAAGGGGTGTGCATTGATCTTAGCCATTCCTCCATAAGTGGGCCTCCTCCTGCCGTTGGATAGCTTTTAATAAAGGGTAATTTGCACTTAGTCCCTTTCTCATTTTGCATTTACTTTTTAGTCTTGTAAATATTTGCCGTAGTTATTGTTAGTTTGGACTATTTGCAGTTTGAACCTCTAGTTTCCAGTATTTGCACTTTATTCCCTCTTTATGTGTACATGTGGCCTGATACATGATACATTAGGTTATTTGCGCATTACGTCCTTGAACCTTATGAGTATTCTGCTTGGAGTGGAAACTTTTTTAGAATTGCTTTTATGCCCCTCTGAGTCTGTGTCACGTGTTTCGCGCATGTTAATCTCGGATTTTTGCAGTAATATCCTTAGACTTCTATTAGATATTATTGTTTACTGGAAACTTTTAAATAATTGCAAGTGGGTCCCCGTGTGTTGTGAATCTTGTTTTTAATCAAATAGTTATTAAATCGAACACCAAAAAATCCATGAAAATTGCCCTCGGCTCCTACTAACGTGTAGTATTTTTTTGTAATTTTTGTGACTTGATTTAATTTTATTGATATTTTCTAAAAATCAAAGTCCTTAAAAACATGTCTGTCTATTTTATAAAATACCAAAAATATAAAAATATTCTTAAAAATTCCATAAACATTTCTGTGTGTTTCTTTTAGTGTGTTCTTACGTTTGTTTTAGTGTGTTCTTACTTCAGTATCATTTTTGTTGCATTAACTTTTATAAAAGCCATAAAAATCACAAAGGACTAAAAATCTTATAAAAATCATTAACAATTCTAAAAAATCAAAAAAAAAAATAGATTCCAGTTGCTATAATTAGGTATTTTTATCTAGTTTGTCACAAAAATTATGTCCAGGACATTTGGGCACTTTTGATATTTTAAATTTAGCCTACAGTACAGGTTTTGTATTGCCTTATTATTTTATGTTTGTTTCATTTTTATAAAATTGTATAAAATCAGAAAAATATCATAAAATCACTAAAAACATCTGCATATGCGAAAAATAAAAATAATATTTTATTTCTGAATTTTGTATATTCTTAAAATAAATAAAAATTATGTAGGCTTTCTTGTGCCATAGCTTTTGTGTGTTTGTTTTCTATTTTGAAGAATATAAAATTTTGCAAAAAAAAAATAAAAAAAATTGTATTTATTGTGCTTATCTCGATTACTTCGTACATTTATGTGCTCCTTGTGTTCGACCATGATTGCTATACCAGGTTAAATAAATAACAGAGACCTCTTACATTAGATTTTGTTCATGTAATTATCCTATTTATGGTATTGATTTTCTTGTTGACCGAGCCTCGTGATTCGGGTTGCAACGACCCTTAGATATTACTTAACCCTAGTAGCCTTGGACAGTCTTCAGTGGCCCAAAATGATCCAGGAATGTATCCGTATCAACTAAATGCTTCAGAATGGTCCGGTTCTCATCAGAGGATCCCTAGAGCGTGCAAATCGTGGAGCCACCTTCGAGTTTAAAAATCACCTCAAATGAGTTTATGGGGCTTTAAAACTAAATGGTTAGAAGTAGGGGACCAAAACGAAACCTCTAGGAGCGTTAGCGAGTAGGAATGAGTGGGTATGAGGTGAGGCGGAGCTCGTCGGTGAAGTGGCAGAGAGGGGGAGTTGATCTCCAGACTAGTGAGGATCTAGGAGTACGGGGATGCTTGGGTTGTAGAGAAAATGAAGGGGAAGAGAATGGAGGTGTCGTCGAAGTCGAAGAGGATTTGATTGATGAAGGATGAAGGTCGGAGCTCTGGGCTCTGGTAGAATTTCCCGTTTTTAGGAGTTTTTGTAATATAAAGATAAATCAAAAGAAATAAGGACAAATCTACACTATTGACTAAGCTATAAATGAAAAGAACAAGAGATAGATGTACTCATAGGATCTGTAGAGGTTAGGAGCGGAACTCACAACGGAGGGGTGGTGGATTAACATCAAAATCCCGCGCCTGACCATGGAGTAATTTCATGTCATTACAAGAATTTTGATCGATGCTAGGGATAGGGTTTTCACGGTGGACGAGGGATCAAGCTGGAATGGAAGGCGGAGGAGATTCTTTATACTCATGCAGTTTGAATTGAGGAGGGCATTCAATGTAAAGATTCCTCGATCGAGGAATCATGATGGTGTGTAGGAACTTTGATTGTGGAACAAGGTTGCAGAAGGAGTTGATCCAAATGGATGAAATAGTTGATGGGAAAAAATGGAGGGAGTAGGGGTCAAATAAGGTTTGATGGGTGTTAGGGCCTAGGTCATGGAGTTGAACCACAATCAGCGAACGAGCATCCCCCATTTGTCGAGCTAGACCGCTAGAGGATAAAATTGGTTGGGAATGATAAATAATTTAAAATAAAATAATAAATTAATTAATTAAAGTTATGAAATAAAATTTGTTTATTATTTTATAATGTATTTTATTGTGATTTTTATTTATTGTTTTGAGTTAATTTAACACTAGTTACTTTTTACAAGTTTAAACATATGTATATTTACCAATGTTTTGATTATTTTATTTTATATTATGTATTCTCTTATTTTATATACATATTTTTATATTTATAACTTATTTAAATACACATAAATATATTTTTATTATATTTTTCTGATATAATATGTATACTTAAATAAAATATGGATAGTTATTTTGTAGGTATAAGTCTATATAATTCATATATGTATTTTGTAATATTATTATTTTTATTTATTTTTAATGGTTTTATTTTATTGTAAATATTTACATTGGTTATGAATATTACTTACAAAATTATAAAAATATAAAATATTAAATATAGTATATTAATAAATTGATTATTTTATTCAGGTATATTATATAATAGGGGTCCAAAAACTAATTTTTGTACCTTAACCCATAATTTAATGAAATCAGCTTTATTAAATAGCTAATTAAAAATTATATACAACTAAAATGATTTTGATGAATTTTGAGTTCATATGGAGAAGATATGGTTCTTGGAAGTTGGGATTTTGGATTTTTATTTAGAGTGTAGAATGCACAATAAGTATTATTTTTATATGAAATAAATTTTGTATTTCTATATGCATTTTTATCTATACCTTTCATATATAGAGTTTATTGATTTGAGATATAAATAAAATAGGTCCCATAAATCAATTATTTGGTCGAATAAATTGGGATTTTTATTGTATTTTTTGCCCTTATCTCCCCCTACTTTATTCCTTGTCGACCAGTCATCATGATGCGTAGATCTCGGGGTTTAGGTTCATTCCATACCTTTGTATTCATCTCTTTTTCTTTTTTTATATGGTCTTTTATTTTATCTTAAATACAATATTTTATACATTAATTACAAAATAAATATTGTTATTTCATGCAAAATAATGCTATTTACGTGCATTTGGTTAGGGTTTAAAGGACAAAATGAAAGAATAAAGGTGATTAAATGGAGATTCGTCATTAACTCTGAATTTTTGACCTCATAAACTAGTGTTATGAATCTCAACAAGGTTTGAGTTAATGTGTAAGTGTCAGGAAAATGCTAACTGATTAGTTAGCTTTTTTATGATTTTCAATTCTTTTTTTCTTTTTTTAAAATAGATTTATTTAAAAAACATTTGTTACTCTTAATTATTCCCATAAATTATTAAAAGGATTTTGAAAAAATTTACAAACTGTGTTACATAAGTATAGGTTTTCTAAACATTTTGCAAAGATTTTTCGAAATAGGTAAACCCCATTTTGAAACCTATGTAAAACATTGTTCAAGACAAATATAACATTGATATATGTTTTCCAAATATTTTTCCAAAACAACTAAAATCGTATTATTATAAGCAATTGAAAAATATTTTGAAAATCATGTAAAAAAGTTTTCAAATCATTTTAAAAACATTTAATAAAAATTAGTTCCAAAATAGTATGTTATCCATAGCCCAAAAAGTTTGAAAATTTTTAAAAAATATGAGTTATGGCTAAAGTATATATGAAAGGTAAACCCCATATACTTAGCTGGTGATATGTCCTCATAGCACAAAGTGATATAAATCCATAGCTCTTACTAAATATAAAGAGATGTACATAACGGAAACCAAGAAGAGAGGGTGTATGAATGAGTAAAAAGAATAAGTTAATAGAATACATGGACTCGAGTCCCCCTATACTTAAGATGATAATAAACTACGCAATGAGAAAAGAAATGAAATAAGAGGCCCGCGGTGAATAATTAGAGACAACCTGGTCCCCATATATGTAGGTTGAAGAGTGGCCTAAGCATGGAACAAAGGGTGAGGGACTGGGACACGCAAATGTTAGTTGAATCTAATTTGATGATTGAAACTTTGAGGATGGAGAAATGGAGTTTTAGGGTTTCTGGGAGAGGTTGTAGAAATCACAATCAAGTACAAGCAAACCATAATTGATTGACAAACTCAAACTTTAGGACCAAAATAAATGGTCAAATTATCTTATATAGTTTGTTGGTGATAATTCAAAATTCGAGCCTGCTACGAGCATGATTATGTTGGATTTGGGCACAATTCTAAGGATATGTCCCCATCTCTCAATGTGGAAAATGTACCTGCAAATAATGAGGGGTTTGCGCTCCCAATACAAGATTTATTTTAACTCCAATTTTATTTAGTCAACTTGCATCAACAGTCCTGATTTTAGATCTTTGGTTATCACTGTTTAAATATGATAAAATAAAAAAATCATCCTTCCGCCAATCTCATTTCGTTTAAACCTTAAATCATAAAGCATAAGATAGAGAATTCAGGAAAAGTCGATGTAGACGTAAAACTATGATGCGTGATTATGTTCAGAGATACTTACAACTATCCCAACTCTCTTCATGTGGATGCAAGAGTGTACTAAAATTAATATCTTATTGAACACAAGTCGAGAAAAAGTTGTGTCCTGAGCATAAGTTCTATTATGTTTGGATAGGTCAAACGTAGATTATGTGCTTTTCATGAATATTAAGAGATGTATGAATCTCTTGAGATTCATTTGGTGTGTCCTACTTTATGGTTAAATAATACATATACAAAAAAATAACTCAATAATCTTCAATTTTTGAATGTGTCGCGGCTCCTCTCAACATGAACTCTGAGCTCTGACCATCCAAAATTAGTTCTTCTCTGAGCATCCTCAAATCCAATGGTCCTGCCACAAAAGAGAAATGATTAAAAATAGATCAAAGAATTATCATGTGAATGCACATTACATGTATAAAACAAAAACAATGTAGTAATTCAATACAAACAACTCAAGCCTAAATAACAAATAATTAGCTTAAAAAACAATATTAAATCAAATTTAATTATATTAATGAAGGTGTGTCCTTGGAAACAACACCTTTTGATGAATGCTAATTGGTAATGCTAATATTCAATCGCTATAATATGGCCAACTAGCTCGTAATCAGAACCGAATCAAATAATCTCTGTGAGGAGGATTAGGGTTTAATTTATATGGGAAGTATAGGGTTGACAGAAGGACATGATCTATTCACGTAATTAACTAAGAAGTATTCAATATCATAGTTAAGTGATAAATGCATTATTTAGGGCAAAAGAGCACAACAATGTAATAAAGATACATATGAATGAGATGCCTTTTTTAAGAGATTTTTTATACTTGTTAGATAATCAACACAATGAGCATAATGAATTGAGTAACCATGTGTATGTAGAAACATAAATTATGCTTTGAAAGTAAATGCTAAACTCAAGTAACAATGATAATAAGAATCAAGGTCCACTAACATAATTATGAAGAAGCCATTGTCCATTTTGTATTAATAATAACATCTATGTTATATCTGTTAAATTGTTCCTTATTTTATGTTCATATCAAGAAATAAATCATATCATATCAAAGACGATTAAACAAGGATCACAATGAAACTGAAACCATTTCCACCAGAGATATATTGCTCAAGTTATTCAATTAAGGGTCAAGGGACATAAACATAATATAAAATTATAATATAAATATCACAAAAAATAACAAACAAGTCCCTAAAGGGACTAAAGTGTAATAAATATAACCCCATGAGGATAATGCATAAATGTTCCAAGGCACATATGTGAGGTACGTGCCCTAGATTGACATGCTTGTAAATTTGAAGACTTCAAGGTACGGCATTGCAAAATTATAGAACCTCACACCTATAACACATGCCCAGTCCAAGGTCAGGACGAGGCTCGTGGCTTGGGCCGCGTGGAGAGTGCTAGTCATTTCGACTCTTACTTGGAGACGTTCGGGGGTGCATGCTTGGACATTTGTCTCAGAGATGATCATTGTCATCGGATCATATCAAAGAGATCTGATCCAAATGACAACTATATGCTGAAGAGTTCTTCCCTCTCCTCCTTTGTTGGTGGAGTAGGTTGTGCTTTGGTAAGGTTGCTAAAGCTCTGCCTTGACCTTATTTTGTCTTTAGATGCCAAGGGAGAACCTTGGAGTTTCGGAAAATATAATCATCATAAGGAGAAGGCATGGGAAGCTCTGAAGATGGCTACAGACGTCTGATCATCGGAGATGGAGCTCCGGATCGGAGCTTGCCCAAATTTCCGATCATTGAAGAGTAAATGACCTTTAGGGTTAGTGATAATAATAACTGCATCAATATCATGTGTATGCATACTAATAGTGGGGTGGATGGAAACCTATGAGTATGAAAAGAATGGAGGTCAAATTGGTTCTCCTCCATTCTTGGAGGAGAAAATGAAGCAGTGTGAAATATGGTTCTAGAGAAGGGAATTGATGAGCTAATCCTCCAATGTAAATGGTGAGTTCATAGTAGATGTCGAAGTCTTCTAGATTTGAATGAAGGAACTACGTACACCCGTGGATAATTCAAAGAAAATAAGAATGAATATAAAACCTAAATACCTGGAAATTTAAGAGGTCTGCTCAGGTGAAGGATGTGACTGTTCTAGAGGATCAGAGAGACCTTTGGGTCTTTGCTAGATGAGGGCAGCTCACCTGAAATCTCTAAAATATACATCACGACCGTAACATGGCTCATCAGCCATGGGTCGACACCAGAGTTCTTACGCCATTGTCACTCTCCACTTGCTTCTCAATCCTATCATGAAAAGGAGTTGGAGGCTAGGCAAAGTATCACACAAGGGTGGACAAGGACAAATCATGCTGGTGACGACAAATTTCAATAAAAGGAATGATGGTTGAAGATGGATTCCATGGAGGTTTCAACCGCCTGCATAGACGTGGAAGTTAGACGGATATGGAGGTCACGGTTAGGGTGAAGAAGATGGTAGTCAGATTTGTGTTAGGGAATGGATGGTTGCCATATATGGTTGTAAGATAAATTAGGGAATTTAGGTGAATTTGGTTGGTTGGTAGAGACACAATTCTTAGAGGTACTTGGGATGGAGGTTAACAATACACCTCAACCATATGATCATGCGATCAGAGGGACACCATTTCGGCATGGCTCGATGACTAATATGCACTTGACCAGACTAATCATGTGGTTTTAAAGTGAGTAGTGGAGATTGAGGTGCAGCCATCTAATTATGTTGATCAGATGGTCTAGACCACATGCAGGTCGGAGAGGAGGTGCAGGTACGTGGCGGGCTCTAGTTGGTCCACATGGCCCAATCGAAAAAAGGAAAAATATTAAGTAAATGATAAATGTAAGTAAAATAATTAAGAATAGAATTCGAAAAAGTGAAGAACATGAAAGCTATAGATCTCGGTGAGATCTACAACTTTCGTGTAGTACTCAAAAAGAAAATACATCATATGTACATCATATTTTTGAATATATTTTTGAAGAATCAAAACAATTGGTTTTCATTTCTTTTGGTATTTTTTTGATTTCTAATTTATATTTAATGTTGGATCAATTATATTCAATATTAACCTAATTTTTATTTGATTTTAAAAAATAAGAAACAGATAAAATATGAGATCCATAATATAGTTATTTATATACATTAATTAGTGTTAATTGTTTACAACATGTTATTTGTGAAATATGTTAAGTGTTAAATAAGGTTTGTGAGTTCCTTAACCTAGAGAGATAATATTTATAAATAGTGTTATAAATCAGGGATTTATCACTTGCGCCCTGTCATCGTGGACTATTACCGACGAGTAGTAGATAATAGTTAATTATGTGTCAAATAAAGTAGCTTATCCCATTGGGTTGACCATTAGATCAGTATAATTGAATGTGATTATTTCTGAGGACAAGAGAACTATAATTGAAATGAGAGTGATAATCTAGAGGGAAAGTTGCTAGGTTAGTAAAGCAAAGTGTTGAGAACTTAATTAGGATGCGTATACTTCATGCATGCCTACATAGGCCCCCCAACAATAAGATATGATAGATCTTGGAGTCATAGTGTGATACCTCATGGTTAAGATGGCCAACTATTCCATTACTAATATTACCATGCCGCTTACCGTTGTGGACTCTTAACGATGAGGAGAAGATTAAAATTGATCTTGATTCAAATCGAATACCTTACCTCATGTGTAATGGATGATACTTATCAAGGTGGCATATAAATAATAATAATAATAATAGTTCTTAAATAATTTTAAATGTGGTAACTTAAATGGCATAGCTACATTATAGGTTGTTTAATCCCCATTGAGCACCTTTCAATAGTCATTTTGTTTCTTATCAGTAGTAGCTTTCCTTACGGTCAGTATCTTTGCACATTATTTACCATTTTTAGTTATTTATTTACGTACTTGTCATTTTGATCATAATCCTATTTTTGTAAAATTGACAAGGTTGCAGGAGAAGCAGCTGCAACAATAGGCAGTTCGTGGTTAGGCAGTTTGTGGTTGACTCTTTCAGCTATTTCATGGTTTAGTTAGTGTATTTTCTTTTGCTTTGTTGTACATGTTTTTGAGAGACTTGGTGATGTATACAGATGTACTTATTTTGTAGACATTGATTGTGATAAAAAAGATAGTGATTATTCTTCCTTGTTACTACTCTCCTGCATAAAATATAGTGTTCGGTATTTTGAATGTAGAAATTTACGTAAGGATGTGTATTTATGAGTATCTGGACCCTAGGGCCAAGATAGTTGGTATTAGAGCAATGATACTCCAGTACTATCCATAGATACAATTATTTTATAATATTTGAAATACTGATAGTGTACGACTTTTGATTCCTACACAAGTCTCCGGAAATTAGTAGATTAATTTTCATGTCCATATCTCTCTAAGTGTTACGGCAAATATTAATATCATGTTTTGCTTTCAGAACAATAACGCCTCATATGAATCCAGATGTGGTGTATCAGCTATCCTTCCTTGTATAGGTTGTACATTACGCCCAACAGTGCCAAGAGGTTATCGAACAGTGACTACAATGGTAGGATGATCCTTCCTACCGCAACGGGGAAGAGAGTGCCGGCCTGTTGTTCTCCCTAGATCATAAGCATATGCAGGATGTTGATGCTTTGCAGAAGCATCGAAGCACATATACAGATTATCAGTGGGCGATAGTACCACAGTTCTTCAGTACCACTATTCTGATGATGTGAAGTTATGTATGTCACAAGTGGAAAAAGTTTTGAATATAATCCATGCGCTTAAGGACACTTGGGTGTCTTTTGTAGAGTACTTATTGTAAGTGTACATAAAGCGGTGGTGGAATGCCACCAAGGAGCACATGATTGATCCCATAACTTGGGAAGTTTTCTTTGACGAGTTCCACACAAAGTTCTGCTCGGACCAATGGGTAGAGGATTAGATGAGAGAGTTCACTGAGCTGACCCACGGCTAGATGACAACCTAAGAGTACTTGACATATTACATGGAGTTCTTTCATTATTCCCCTTCTACTTAAGCTTATTCACAAGAGAGCTTGCATAAGTTTATCTGAAGGATGCACGAGGAGGTCTAGGGCATAATCTCCACGTTGGACCTTACCTCCATCACGGAGGTGACAACGAAGGTGACACGATGGGAGGATACTCAGAGACAACAACTTGCAGGACAGACTCAGCCTCAGATCAACTAGTACAATAGGACAACATACCAAGATTCATTCTGTCCTTGCAAAAATTACTATTTCCACCCATTTGTAGAGGCACTAACAGCTAATAGTCCCACATCGTCTCCACCTTGGGATAAGCTTTGTCTAGTCATGGGATATCATCATTCCAACCCTTGGTACACCCACAGTGCCACAAATCGCGGGTAGACAATACGGTTTCTAGAGGATCGCTCTTACGTCGAGTTTGTTTACGTTACCATCAACTTGGTCACATCATATCACAGTGTCCCCTACGTGTTAGTGGTTCAAGTACACATCAGGAGAATGTGAGGCCGAATGGTTCATCATATACACATGGATTAGGATTTCACCATAGAGACAGCGGTTTCCAGCGCCCTCCACCATAGCAGACTTACAGTGCAGTGGGATCCAGTCCTTCACTGACACAATGAAGACAATTGAATGACATTGCTCAGGAGCAGTCCCATGCCACAAGTTCAGTTGTCAGAGGTATGATATCGATATATAGACTTATATTTCACACGTTGTTTGATTTTGTTATCACACTTTTGTTTGTGTACATCCCCTAGTACCCACACTAGGTTAGTTACACGAGTATCAAATCTTCTTACTTTATCAAGAGGCCTAGTGGCTAGGTATTCATCATAAGATAGGCAACATAGGACTTGCAAATGCACATAGGAGGATAATATATCACCACATTTCTTTTATTAATTTATTGAATGATTTTTTCCTCATTATATTTATGAACTGGCTAGAGAAACATCATATTCTCACAAATGAATACTTCCCTACTTGAGATACATATTTACATCCTATCATTGTATGATTAAGACATTGCGATGGGAGAAACATCCACTAATTAAAGTACTTAGGTAAATGAACTTTGTCTAGGAGGCTACATGAGAACCAAAGACGAACACTAAGGATGATTATCCTTACATGTTTTCAAGTATAAAAGTCTAAATCCGTAGTTTATATCTTTGATATTTTATGGATTTTGTCACGACCCGTCCCGCTATCCGAGACGAGCGCGACATGAACCTATTTATAAACCTCCCATTAAATAATTAAAACTATTCTAATTTTTTTCTTTTTCCGCAAAATTTTGACAGAGTTTTCTCTATAACATGGATCTCCCAACCGCTACCTGTACCTAAAACGCCTTCTTTTAATTCTGTGACAACGCTTTATAATCTAACCAAGATCACATCAACCATAAATATAAACATCACATTCTACCTTTCTATATAAACAAGATCTACATATTTACATCATTATCACTGTCCATTCTTGCATATCCATACAAAAGTCCACAATTTTGTTTTCATCAACCATCTGCTAAGGCATCAAAAAGTTACCAAAAACTACGGTCTTTGATGGCACAACCTCCCGCTAGAGATGTGCAACTATATATACACGTTCCTCCCAAGTTTCCGGTTCAAGATTTATCTGTAATAATAATAACAATAGAATGGTGAGTCTAAACCCATGAATGAGCTTAGACCCAGCGAGCGGATCTCAAGCTTTTGATAAACTACTTTATCAACATAATTTGCATGACATCAAATAATTATTTACTAGAAAACATAAAAAGATAATATCTGCACGAATCGACATGTATCTTGAATAATTATGACGTGAAATAACATTTAAAAATCTTAATAGTCTTACCACATCATATTCAATGTCACACTACCCCAACATGTCGTACTAAGTCATGAACTGTGTAAAAATTGACTAGGGAGAGAAACTCAACCCTAGACCGTGAAAATCTCATCATTTCATGTTGATGGTCCCAAAGACCGAGTACATTTCACATACGGCCCAAAGCCCATTAGTATACGAAATGCGGGCCCAAAGCCCTCCTGAGTCACAAGGAGTAGGCCATAGGTATACCACGAGGATATACCTACCCCAACATGTAGTGACTTGTTCATGACTTTTCTGGGGAGTAGGCCATAGTGTGCGTTGTTCTTATATTATATCATGCAAAAATCTTGACAACATATCTGGTAAAACGTGCATCCATATATCTTGGCAAATTTCATGAATCATAACTTCATCTGTATTGCAACATGCACATCATAATTGAACTAGATAAATAAAATGTCAGCATAAACACACATGAATGAATTACTATAAAGACCTTCATAAGGCATGGAAACATTGTAAAACCATTGCTGTGAAATTAAGCAAAAACTAATTTTCTTCTTATCGTAGAAAATATGTCTTGAAACCACTCACCTTTAAGAAGCATTACATACAATGTTCACCCGTCTTAGGTTTATCTTCTCCAGGTAGTCTTTTAAATACGCATCATCCTATATGTAGTTTGAAATCACAGTAAATACTCATGATGGTGTAGTTGAATACATCATACAGAAATATACCTATTTCAATTCTAGTTATTATAAGGAGTCCTAGCATTTTATCCTAATAGGACGAGTTCTACTGTAAGTATAGATATATCTATCTAACTTTATTGAAATTGGTTAATATACGTACATACCTCTCTAATTGCTATCATATTATTATTATTATTATTATTATTATTATTTTAAGCACCCAATCTTGCTTTTCATGTCCGTAAACCTTTTTGTATAGTTCTGCTTCATAGTATCTTCTTCTTCTTAACACATGACTATATTATCTATAAGATAATATCCTACAGTTTACCTCAGTTGTAAACATGTGCCGTATATAATTATGCTTAAATAGATTGTTGTAAAGTAATACCAAAATAGAAAGAATAAGATAATGACAATTTTATTTATAACAATGTTCCTATCATCATGCTAGACACGTACAATGATTGGTGCACCCAGAATTGTTCGAACAAAGCATATGGATTAATGATGACACAACTAAATCATTTCTTTATATTAATAAAATGATCATCCTAAACAATTGGAGGTCTCTAATGATGCATGATTCCCTTTACGTACCTACTTAGATGCATATCATATCTTCCCTATTAATTTGATTTTTTTTTCGATTCTTCTTTTTGATGGTAAATTTAGCTAGTTTCCATTTTTCATTCTATTCTCCTGATCACACAATATTCTGAATGCAAAACTTCAAATCAAAATCTGTGATTAAGGATTCGATCTTTGTCCTTTATATATCTTTCTTCCAGTAAAAAAAATTAATGCTAAATACTACTGTAGTATCGTCTTAACTTGTTCGTACAGGTTTCATATATTAATCGGATGGATATCTACTAATATGAAAACAAAGACCAAAGACATACCTCTTTCTATTCCTCTTGGACTCCAGAACACCTTCCCAAAGAGAATGATTCGCTCTCTCCCACCTTCGTCAGTTTTGTATGAACCATACTCTTCATAAATACTTAGTATTATTTGTTTAAAAAGTTAACACGTAGCCCCCTAAAGACTAGATGTCTCCTAACCTGAAATATTATGCATGCATGTGTTGTTGGATAATATTAGATCTGTATATATATAAATATTCATGATAACCAGTTGTTCTCTTTTTTTTCCACAGCACCGACTTTATTATGCCCTCATATCCTTATAGACTCATTATTATTTAAATATATAATGTATTATGATCGTTACTTTCCAGAAGATAAGAGTAATGCTCGCACTCTTTTTAGATATATCATAGACATTTAGGAATATAGTGTTGGAAATGCGAGCCCACTGCAAGCCATTATGCAATAAATGTTATTGCAATTCACTCCTTAATCTGAAATGAAGAATACATAATTTGCATAATAGGTCCCTTAGTACAATTAGGGTTATGTACCATGGCCATCTTGATGATCATACAGCTGTTGATTCAACTATTGAATCATAGAGGCTGGTGCTTGGATGAATATCTAAAGAGTTAGATTGAGGACTCATCAAGCATCGTCAGATGATTGTTAAGAGATGATCTCCAGCCTGAGTAGGAGATGGCAATCCTTATCTCTGAAGGCTGATATCTGACCGACCTCTTGATGCAGGTCCTCTGCATAGGAATAGAGATTCGGAGGTGTCAGATTAGTTAGGTCAAAGAGTTGACTTAACGAGATCGAGATAACCAAAGTCCTATATCGTATACTGTCAGGATATAGGCACGCATCCTCTGACCGGAGACAGATGTGTTTCTATATGACTAAGTATGTACATTTGGCAGACCAATAGGTTGATGACCTAATCAAGGTCTACACACCGGCGCGCTGGTGTGCATATAAGGGCATATGAGTAATACGATCTCTCAAAGGGATCATACAGGTTCAGTTACTGAACCGGAAGACATGAGCTCACTCATGACATATTGGGAAGAATCAAATTCCGTGCGCACGGTCGTCTCGCTTTTGGAAGCTTGACTGAATTTGTAGGTTTGATATATACTTTTGGAAAGTATATGATCAAGACCTAGGTATGATATATGCTTTTGGAAAGTATATGATCGATACCGACTCCCAATGATCGAATGAGAAACTTACTGATAAAACCATGAAGTAGACAGTATAAAGTTGATCGAATACTTCGGGTTTAGTCTGAGTCTTCCAGTATGCAGGATGTACAGGTATTGGGAATACCTGAGGGTGATGTGATCATAAACGATTGTATAACCATGACACTTCCATTCCTAGGGAGTGATGAAACGGGTCTGGATTTTAGTGATTCCTCTCATTAAAGAAGTGATCTGATCTTGGTCCAAGTGTTGGACATTGATCTGAATGTGATTCAGATACAATGAGAATATTAGATTTACGGTCTTGATTTAATCAAGCATCTATGGGAGGCCCGCGATCTGGATTTGAGATACGATCTCAATATCCATGTCACTATACGTGGAACAATACAATCGCCCTGTCCTTATCTCCAAGTATCTGCGGAGAAAGCGCATTATCCTTGAAGGAGTTCATGGATAATTTTATTGTTGATATATGTATCCGAGCATTGAGAATATGGATAATTAAATGTGATTTAATTATCATGATTAATATGAATTTGATTCATATTATAAAGAGAGCTATCTTAGATAATTAGATTATCAAAGATGTAAGTAATATGAATATGATTCATATTATTTGGACACAAGAGAATAGAGATCCAAGATGATTAAATATGATTTAATTATCATGGATATGAATAATGTGGATAGCAATATCCATATTAGTCATATATATTATAAATGTGATTTATAATATATAAGAGAGAGCTATTTGTAATTTACATTTGTTAATTAAATGTTAATGTGAATTGGATTCACATTGGACATCAAATTGAAAATGTAATTTACATTTTGTTTTGGGTTGTGAATGTGATTCACAATTTTTCAATGGCATGATTGCAATGTTCACAAAATAAATTGGATTTATTTTTTGTGAAATAATTTGCAACAAAAGTTGTTGCAAATAATGGAGATTACATAAAAGGTGAAATAGCCACCTTCCTAATGGAGGAGGGTGGACGGCCACCACTCCCATTAGGAAAGGGAGGCCGTCCCCCCTCTCCACATGGAAGGAGGCTTTCTCTCCTTTCATTATCTCCATGTATTGATGATTTAATTTTGTAATTAAATTGTGTTGATTTATCAACATATATTTAATTTTAATTAAATTAATTGTTGTTGTGTTTTTAGCAACAAATCATGACCATTGAAAGAAACACAAATTGATGTGGACCATTGGATTTGTGTTGACACATGGATTGAGATCCATGGATCCCAAAACCCTATAAAAGGAGAGGCACCCCATTGCTCTTCTTGACACATAAGTTGAGGCAACAAATCTCTCTCTCTCTCTCTCATTCTCTCTACACGTCCTCTCTCCATCTCTCTCATGTGGCCGTCCACCATGGATGCCCTAGAGAGGTTCTCCATCGCTGCGGCATCGTCGTTATGCTGCCCGATGGTTTGCTCGTGGATCTCCGTCTCCTTCGGTGCGCCCCGCTCGTGAAGAAGACATCCGATCTCGTATGTCGAGATCAGGAGATTCGCCGCTTGGATCATCAACATGGATTGCGAGAAGCACGCGATTCATCCCCGCGCTCGCAAGCGTCTCCTCCGACGGATCGGACTTGAGACAGGAGGTCTGTTCGTTTGGAGACTTGATCGCAACCACGCTTCAAGAGGTAAACCTAATACTTGGTTGTGGTTTAGACGAAACGATCCGAGAAGTGTTCTTGGATCATGTGGTTTCGTCACATGAAAATTTTTTAATTTCCGCTGCATAGAACAACTAGTGCGACTAGTCGTTCTTCGTCGTATTCGATACGACGATCACGCTTCCGTGATGCGCTTGAGGATCTAACCATATCCTTCATATAGTAGGTACTTACTTTATTAAGAATATCCTTTTAACAATTACCATGTTTCTATTTAAGTTAAAATAATTATATCATCTATAATCAACTCTTAAAATATATATTTAGTCTAGAGTGGATATTACATACTCCCCTACTTAAAATAAATTTCGTCCTCGAAATTTACATACCTCAGTTAGTTATAGAATAAATGTGGGTATTGTGATCGCATTTCCTCTTCCCTTTCCCATGTTGCTTCTTCTATGGCCTAGCTTCTCCAAAGAACTTTTACCAGCAGAATCTTTTTTGTACGAAGTTCTTAAACTTTATAATCCAAGATTTGTACAGGAACTTCTTTATAGGAAAGATCTTCCTTCAGATGAATTTCTTGTGGTTCGATGACATGAGAGGGATCTGGAATATACTTTCGTAATGTAGAAACATGGAAAACATTATGTATTTTTGATAATTCTGGCGGTAGCAAGAGGCGATACGCCACATCCCCAACTCTTCCCACAATTTCATATGGGCCAATATATCTGGGACTGAGTTTTCCACGCTTTCCAAATCTAATGAGTCCTTTCCAGGGGGAGACTCGCAGGAATACCTTGTCACCAACTTGGAATTCAAGATCTCTCCTTCTCTTATCTGCATAGCTCTTCTGTCTGCTTTGGGCAGCTTTCAGATGCTTCCTAATATTTTCAACCTTTTCTATAGTGTTTTGAATGAATTCTGACTTAAATAATTTACGCTCCCCAACCTCATTCCAACACACTGGTGTTCTACACGAACGGCCATACAAGGCTTCATAGGGAGCCATTTCAATACTAGCATGGTAGCTATTATTATATGCAAATTCCATGAGTGATAAGTGGTCATCCCAACTGTCTTTGAAACTTAATGCGCATGTCCGGAGCATATCTTCTAAAGTTTGAATAGTTCTTTCAGACTGACCATCTGTTTGTGGATGGAAAGCAGTGCTAAACGCTAACTTTGTACCCATCGCCTTATGCAAGCTTGGCCAAAATTTTGAAGTAAAACGAGGATCTCTATCAGATACAATGGATACTTGTGCTCCATGTAGCCTTATTATTTCATCCACAAAAATTTTTCCCAGACGATCTAATGTATAAGTCATATTGACTGCTATAAAATGAGAGGATTTAGTCAATCTATCAACAATTACCCAAATTGCATCATGGCTTCGACGCGTCCTGGGTAATCCAGTAATTAAATCCATAGTGATGTGTTCCCACTTCCATTCTGGAATAAGAAGTGGTTGCAAGGTACCAGCTGTTCGCAGATGCTCAGGCTTTGTCTGTTGACAGATCAGACATCGAGAAACATATTCAGCAATTTCTCGCTTCATTCCTGACCACCAGTAAGATGTCTTCAATGTTCTATACATTTTTGTACTTCCTGGGTGCATCACATACATGGAGTTATGTGCTTCTTCAAGAATTTCAGCCATGATTTCTGGTGATTTTGGGACACACAATCTTTGTCTGAAAAATAGTACTCCTTGTTCATTGATCGTATACTCTGTCAATTCTCCTTTTTCTACTTTTTCAAGTATCCTTTTGATTTCTAGGTCATGTAATTGAGCATCTCGGATTTTATCATACAATATGGGCCTGATCTGCAATGAGGCTAATAAATTTCCAGATGTATCCATGCTCAGATTGGTACGTAATCCTCTCAGTTGTAATAATAAGGGAAGACGTTCACCTTTGATATATAACAATTGAGCACTAGACTTTCTGCTAAGAGCATCAGCTACGACATTTGCCTTTCCAGGATGATATTCAATGGTACAATCATAATCTTTAATCAGTTCTAACCATCTTCTTTGCCTAAGATTCAAATCCTTCTGGGAAAAAATATATTTTAGGCTCTTATGATCTGTGAATATTTGACAAGTTTCACCATACAGATAATGTCTCCAAATTTTCAAAGCAAAAACTACCGCTGCTAATTCCAGATCATGTGTAGGATAATTAAGCTCATGTTGTTTCAATTGCCTAGATGCATAAGCAATCACCTTTCCATTTTTCATGAGTACGCATCCCAATCCTTGACGTGATGCATCACTATAAACTATAAATCCGCCATTTCCTGATGGTAGGCTAAGAATAGGTGCTGATGTGAGCCGATTCATAAGTTCCTGAAAACTTTTCTCACATTCACTATCCCATACATATTTCACCTCCTTCCTAGTTAGTTTTGTTAGTGGTGCCGCAATCCTTGAAAAGTTTTCAACAAATCTTCTATAATATCCAGCGAGACCAAGGAAACTTCGAATTTCTGATACACTTGTTGGTTGCCTCCAATTTAAGATAGCTTCTATCTTGCTTGGATCTACCGATATACCTTCTCCTGAAATTATATGACCTAGAAATGCCACCTTTTTCAGCCAAAATTCACATTTATCTAGCTTTGCAAATAATTGGTGTTCTTTCAAAGTTTGCAATACAATCTTCAGATGTTCCTTATGCTCTTCCTCTGACCGTGAGTAGACCAAAATATCATCAATAAATACAATTACGAATTTGTCCAAGAAAGGACGAAATACGCGATTCATTAGATCCATAAAAGCAGCAGGGGCATTTGTTAATCCAAAAGGCATCACCAGAAACTCATAATGCCCATAACGGGTTCGGAAGGCTGTTTTAGGGACATCTTCGGCTTTGATTTTCAGTTGATGATAGCCCGATCTCAAGTCTATCTTAGAGAACACAGAAGCCCCTTGTAGTTGATCAAATAAATCATCTATCCGAGGGAGAGGATAGTTGTTCCGTACAGTCGCTTGATTCAACCTTCTATAATCAATACAAAGTCGAAAGGAACCATCTTTCTTCTTGACGAAAAGAACAGGAGCTCCCCATGGTGATATACTAGACTGTATGAAACCCTTGTCTGTTAATTCTTGCAACTGACTCTTCAGTTCCTTGAGCTCAGACGGAGCCATCCGATAGGCTGCTAGTGCTATCGGAGTTGTCCCAGGGATTAGATCGATGTTAAACTCGATCTCTCTATCCGGTGGAAGCCCCGGTAGTTCATTGGAAATACTTCAGGAAAGTATTGTACGATAGGATTGCTCTCTAGCCTAATAGCTTCCACCTTTGTGTTATAAATAAAAGTAATAAAAGAAGAACATCCCTTCCTTATCAATCTGTGAGTCAATATATTAGAAATTACAGGAGTAGGATATATTTTCCTACCTCCTGAGTAAATGAATTCAGCTTCCCCTGGTCTTCGAAAAATGACTTCCTTTTTATAACAATCCAATAGAGCATGGTATGCCGTCAGACAATCCATTCCTATGATTATATCAAATTCTTTGATCTGCATAGGAATTAGATCCACATAGATCTCATGTTCTCCTATCCGCATCACACAATGTTTGAAAATATGGCAGACTATTTCAGATTCTCCTTTAGGTGTTGTAATTGCTAGAGTATTCTCAAGATTTTCCATTTCTATGTCAGCATACATGCAAAAACTTCGAGAAATAAAAGAATGACTAGGTCCAGAATCAAAAAGTGTATAAGCCTCTTTGCCGAAAATTATTGTAATACCTGAGACAACATCTTCTGAGGCAATGGCTTCTTCAAGAGTCATGTTAAAGGCTTTGGCAGAATTTTGTACTTTCTGAACTTGGCGATTTTGCTCATTGTGCCTCTTTTTGCCTCTATTTAATGACACTTGATTTCTAGCACCATTATTCCATCGTTGATTTGATTCTTGAGTATCTCTATGTTTTCTGATCCAAATAGGACAATCACGTCGTATATGTCCAGTCTGCCCACAGTGATAGCAAGCTTGTGTACCTTTACGACATTCCCCAGGATGATTCCGTCCACAAGAACTGCACCGCGGATAAGTGTTCATTGTCATTGTCACTTCCTTTGCTCTTGGTTCCCGTGCATCAACATGGAATTGCTTAGGACTTTTGAAATTTCTGAATGTTTTGGGGCCATCACTTTTTCAGTGAGAGATTTCTCCACCTCTTTTCCTTGATGATACATTACCTCTTCTTTGTTCGTGGACTACCTTCTCTGCTCTCCGAGCTGCCTCAACTAGATCAGCATAAATAGTTTATCCTGCAACAGCTACCATAGACTTTATATCTATATGTAAGCCATCCTCGAAGCGACGACATTTCTCTTCCTCTTTAGCCACTAACGAAGGAATATACTTGGACAATTCAATGAAACGCTTCTCATATTCATCCACTGGCATACTTCCTTGAGTTAAATATAAAAATTCTCGACGACGTTCTTCCTGATAAACTCTTGGATAATATTTTTCATTAAATTCCTTCTGAAAGATCTGCCACATCGGAGTAATAGCAGGGTCTGCATATTTTACTAGTATAGACTTCCACCAATCGTAAGCGTCTTCTTTTAGAAGGAAAATAGAAAATTTCAGACGTTGTTCGTCTGTACAGTCCATTAGATTGAACACTTTTTCTGTATTTTCAAACCATGCTTTGGCCACTTTTGGATCAGCCGTACCATAGAATGATTGTGCCCCTAACTTGCGAACATGCTCGAAAGGCAGTTGTTGTCCGAAATCATGTGGTCGCATGGATTGGGCAGCCATGCTTCCCAATGTTTGGGAAATCAACATTAGAGTATCTTGCAGGTTATTATTATTCGTCCCATTCCCGTCGCCCAAACCTTGTGCAGTCCTAGGAGGTTGCTCTGCTGCCATCGTGTCCTATAAAAAGTAGTACTTTCATTAGTTCTCTGATAGAATTAATAAAAATCCCAAAAGTTCATATGATAGAATACAATGAATCCTCAATATTCCAACAAAATCAATAATCCCATTTCCTTCCATATTCAAAATCTTATAACAATTCAATCTCCAAATTCAACTGTTAATCGTGAATCCCAAAATCTTTGCTCTGATACCACAAGTTGTCACGACCCGTCCAGCTATCCGAGACGAGCGCGACAGGAACCTATTTATAAACCTCCCATTAAATAATTAAAACTATTCTAATTTTTTTCTTTTTCCGCAAAATTTTGACAGAGTTTTCTCTATAACATGGATCTCCCAACCGTTACCTGTACCTAAAACGCCTTCTTTTAATTCTATGACAACGCTTTATAATCTAACCAAGATCACATCAACCATAAATATAAACATCACATTCTACCTTTCTATATAAACAAGATCTACATATTTACATCATTATCACTGTCCATTCTTGCATATCCATACAAAAGTCCACAATTTTGTTTTCATCATCCATCTGCTAAGGCATCAAAAAGTTACCAAAAATACGGTCTTTGATGGCGCAACCTCCCGCTAGTGATGTGCAACTATATATACACGTTCCTCCCAAGTTTCCGGTTCAAGATTTATCTGTAATAATAATAACAATAGAATGGTGAGTCTAAACCCATGAATGAGCTTAGACCCAGTGAGCGGATCTCAAGCTTTTGATAAACTACTTTATCAACATAATTTGCATGACATCAAATAATTATTTACTAGAAAACATAAAAAGATAATATCTGCACGAATCGACATGTATCTTGAATAATTATGACGTGAAATAACATTTAAAAATCTTAATAGTCTTACCACATCATATTCAATGTCACACTACCCCAACATGTCGTACTAAGTCATGAACCGTGTAAAAATTGCCTAGGGAGAGAAACTCAACCCTAGACCGTGAAAATCTCATCATTTCATGTTGATGGTCCCAAAGAACGAGTACATTTCACATACGGCCCAAAGCCCATTAGTATATGAAATGCGGGCCCAAAGCCCTCCTGAGTCACAAGGAGTAGGCCATAGGTATACCACGAGGATATACCTACCCCAACATGTAGTGACTTGTTCATGACTTTTCTGGGGAGTAGGCCATAGTGTGCATTGTTCTTATATTATATCATGGAATAATCTTGACAACATATCTGGTAAAACTTGCATCCATATATCTTGGCAAATTTCATGAATCATAACTTCATCTGTATTGCAACATGCACATCATAATTGAACTAGATAAATAAAATGTCAGCATAAACACACATGAATGAATTACTATAAAGACCTTCATAAGGCATGGAAACATTGTAAAACCATTGCTGTGAAATTAAGCAAAAACTAATTTTCTTCTTATCGTAGAAAATATGTCTTGAAACCACTCACCTTTAAGAAGCATTACATACAATGTTCACCCGTCTTAGGTTTATCTTCTCCAGGTAGTCTTTTAAATACGCATCATCCTATATGTAGTTTGAAATCACAGTAAATACTCATGATGGTGTAAGTATAGATATATCTATCTAACTTTATTGAAATTGGTTAATATACGTACATACCTCTCTAATTGCTATCATATTATTATTATTATTATTATTATTATTATTATTTTAAGCACCCAATCTTGCTTTTCATGTCCGTAAACCTTTTTGTATAGTTCTGCTTCATAGTATCTTCTTCTTCTTAACACATGACTATATTATCTATAAGATAATATCCTACAGTTTACCTCAGTTGTAAACATGTGCCGTATATAATTATGCTTAAATAGATTGTTGTAAAGTAATACCAAAATAGAAAGAATAAGATAATGACAATTTTATTTATAACAATGTTCCTATCATCATGCTAGACACGTACAATGATTGGTGCACCCAGAATTGTTCGAACAAAGCATATGGATTAATGATGACACAACTAAATCATTTCTTTATATTAATAAAATGATCATCCTAAACAATTGGAGGTCTCTAATGATGCATGATTCCCTGTACGTACCTACTTAGATGCATATCATATCTTCCCTATTAATTTGATTTTTTTTTCGATTCTTCTTTTTGATGGTAAATTTAGCTAGTTTCCATTTTTCATTCTATTCTCATGATCACACAATATTCTGAATGCAAAACTTCAAATCAAAATCTGTGATTAAGGATTCGATCTTTGTCCTTTATATATCTTTCTTCCAGTAAAAAAAGTTAATGCTAAATACTACTGTAGTATCGTCTTAACTTGTTCGTACAGGTTTCATATATTAATCGGATGGATATCTACTAATATGAAAACAAAGACCAAAGACATACCTCTTTCTATTCCTCTTGGACTCCAGAACACCTTCCCAAAGAGAATGGTTCGCTCTCTCCCACCTTCGTCAGTTTTGTATGAACCATACTCTTCATAAATACTTAGTATTATTTGTTTAAAAAGTTAACACGTAGCCCCCTAAAGACCAGATGTCTCCTAACCTGAAATATTACGCATGCATGTGTTGTTGGATAATATTAGATATGTATATATATAAATATTCATGATAACCCGTTGTTCTCTTTTTTTTTCCACAGCACCGACTTTATTATGCCCTCATATCCTTATAGACTCATTATTATTTAAATATATAATGTATTATGATAGTTACTTTCCAGACGATAAGAGTAATGCTCGCACTCTTTTTAGATATATCATAGACATTTAGGAATATAGTAGGTACTTACTTTATTAAGAATATCCTTTTAACAATTACCATGTTTCTATTTAAGTTAAAATAATTATATCATCTATAATCAACTCTTAAAATATATATTTAGTCTAGAGTGGATATTACAGATTTTGTCCTTTTCTTTGAGATTTTTATGGGATTATCACATTTGAGATTTTTATGGGTTGCATGAATGAGACAACAAACGGACACGTGCCAAGTCTCGAGGACTAGATCTCCTATGAGTTTCTTATAGTTGTGAGGATTTGAGACTTAGGTAGGTCTTAAAATACAAAATCGTATATAGATATTGGACACCCATGCAAATCGGGTCTCGATACTACTCGAGATACGAATTTCAGTCCAACTCCTATACACTTTCATTCACTTCTATTTAAATTTCAGACCCGATCCAGATAGGAATTTCGCAAATAATTAGTCTATTCAGTGCTACTCGTCAAGACCTTTCCAACGATACCAAGAATGTCGAAATTCAACATCAGATGAGGGAGATATGGTCATTTTATAATCATGGATTGGAAACCATATCTGAATCCATATCTTGTTAAATGAGCCCAGATATGTATATGTTAAGGCTCAGATCGGGACGACCAAAGAGCCATTTCCAGCCGCTCAGCTGTGCCAGAGTACCATCATGCCATCGTCGGACCATCACCGGAGTTGCTGATTACAAAGATGTGAACATCCACGTGAAGAACCCATCGCAGAGACTGATTTCCCACAATTGCGAGGTAAGGATCTCCTCCTTGCTGCATATTTTTGCATTTTGTTTCCTATTTGTTGAATTTCATTTTTTTCATCAAACTGAGTAGGATTAACATTGTCTTGTCATGTGGATCTCTAGAAACGGTATAAGGCACATGCACACAAAGATCCATCACCTCCTCACGTTTATTTTTCCCAAAAAATCAGATTTGATGGTTGCCATAGTTTGTTCCCTTGTGCAGTAGGATTGTAGTTAGGATGTGCACACCAAGTGTTTGACAGTTTATCTCGAGGGCTTTAAGATTTTTTTGTGATATGTGTACACATGGATTTTACCATAATCTTTGAGAAATTCCGCGGTGGGAATATGCGGCTAATGGCTATGACCTATTGACTGAAATTTTCTCCAATTGAACTGGAGAATAACAAGTTGACTGGAAATTGAGTTCCCAATAGTTGAGGAGTATTGAAAGATGGCGGGGCCTACCCAATTATGTCTATCAGGAGTTGTTGAGTAGCAAATTAGCAGTTGATATTCATTCATTTTGATTAGAAATGCTCTCGATCAAAGATAGAGATTCCTGCTCCGGTTTATGGGTGGTCGTTGTGGTTGTAAAGGGCGAGTCGATTGTTATTATTGGTGCTGATAGAAATTATATTGAATTTTTTTTGTCTGAAGTATGATATAAAATGTCCTTCTACTATATAATTTGTTTTAAATCATGCTGAAATATATTGATATGTGGAATCATGTTTGTAAAGAACTCAGACGGCTACATTCAATATATGGCTATAATTTTCTTCCAATTTTTGTTACTTGATCCAGGATGTGCATGCATGATATATTTACCATATCTTGAGTAGGGAGTATTGAAACTATATACATATGTGTTTTGTGCAAGGGGAAACCTAAGATTTGTTCTTTCTTTCTCTTTCACGGTCACTCTGCATTATATTTTGCTTCTAAATGTTCAATATCGCAGAGATGCTCTCAACATTTGTATTTGAATACTACCACAAAGTTCACATCCTTTACAAAAATACTATTTCCAAAAGTACCTCGGTAATTTTCATGTTGGTAAAGAATTTACATGGCTAAAAAGGGGAGCCCTTATAATTTTTATCCATTTCCAAATTTGAGTGCACTTTGAATATTTCATAGATTTCGGATTGTATGATTCTGATAACGAGTCAAAGTAACTCATATATTACCCATATATTTGCATCAGGCGTACATATTTGATTTTAATCGTAAAGGAGCCTTCACGAAATTATGTGGGCATGCACAAACAAGTATAGAGAGAGGAGAGAAATAATACAGAAGAGGAAAAGAGAGCTTATTAGTATTTATTCTGCATGTAATGAACATGTCACCTAGGTATGAAGAATTTTGGTATTTTTGATTGAGCTCATGTTTCTAGACATTGAGAATGTTTCTCTGCATAAGGTTCTAGTCATATTTCATCACTTGGAATCACATTCTTTAACAAAGCAACCATTTGCTTTTTGCTTCAATAATTGGGGGATCTATTAATATTACATTGTGTATACTTAAATTGAGAGACTCAGATCCATGTAAATTGTGCACAAGGGATGCACATTACTAGTATGGATGCATTCTTGTAATATTCGACCATAGAGATTAGAGATAGAGAAAAAGAGAGACAAACTGAAAGAAAGAGGCGAGTGTCTGTGTGTAAATTAATAATGTTATGCATGAGAATATATATATATATATATATATATATATATATATATATGATTTCTTTCAAATAGGACGCAGTCCTTCCATAGTTAAGGAAGGCCAGCTCCTTTTTTGTATAAAACAGGATGACTTTGGTAGAATACATATACGTTTTTGTATTACAATGTGCAGTTTTAATGTTTGTATTATAATACACAGTTTTGTATGCGGCTATGTATCTATAACGTGCACCTATAATACAAACTGTATATGTATTCTACTAAAATGCTCGTTTTTATACAAAAAAGGGGCGGCCATTGATGAATCTCCGATTCATTATGTAACTATATCAATACCAACCCATTCCATTAGATAAATCATATATTTTAAGATGCATAATTATTTTAGGGAGTGGAATTACTGGCATTATGCATACCAGTTCGCATGATTAAGACAGTCCAATCACATGAACAACCACATATTAATATTTGTTTGCACACTAATTAAGAGAGAAGAGTATGATAAATTAAGAAGGTATTCAGAGCCACTTAAATAAATTGCAAGATATTCTCGATTTCCTCTTGATATAAGTGTTAGTACCATCATTGCATAAAGCGTCAATAAATTATGTACAGTTGCAATAATAAATTTTATATAAATCTATGAGGAATTGATTCCATACGATAAAGCTAATACACTCCTTCTGTGTAAATTCAATGAACCCCTTTAAGCAAATTATCATTCATATCCAATTCGTGTAACAAATTTCTACATAAACCCAAACATCATCCGTTTGAATAATTAGAATAAGAATATTCAATGAATAGCTAAAATGGTAGCCGTTGGAATTAATGGAAATGGTGTAACCACCGTTATGAAAAGGTATCAACGTCAACTATGAAGAGGTGTGTATGATGTGGCTGGAAATTAATTAACTAATTACATTAAGATGAAAAGGGATGGATGCCTTACGTCAAAGGGAAAAGGCATGTAATGCCTTGGCACCAAACCAAGAGGTGCGAATATAATTGTGAGGGGATGCAATGTGTGGCTGAGAATAACCATCTACATGTGTATAAATACCACAATGAATATCAAGATGGGATCATACGAGTATTCCATTCCTATTTGGTTTCCAAGCATCTCCTTCATTCCATCATTCCATTCTTGCCAACTAAATCCGTCTCCCACCAATTCCTTCATCATCCCACAAAATTCTACCACCATAAATAATCATACATCGACGAAGTATCGAGGTGATCTCGTCGACTTGTGCATTCGGACCCCCAGTGAATCCGACTCCTAAGGCTCCACCCCGAGTGCCGCCAAAAGTCATTCAACACCATAGACGTCCGCCAACCATCATTTTCTCGGCCCCTCTGTAAATCCGACTCCAGAGGATTCCTCCCGAGCCACCGATCATCATATTTCTATTTCGCTTTTATTTTATTACTTTAAATTTTATATCTGTCTTATTTTGTTATCTTCTCTTTCGTGCAGGAATTCGTCAAACTATCATGACGATCCGTATCTAACGGTGATTATCCTCGACTCTTGGAGATCTGGGATGTGACACGAGGTTTGAGCTCGATCCGCGGTTGTTATCGCATCCAACTCGCCTCGCCAGAATATCCAAATTCGCGAAGAGTTACCGCGTACGAGTCCCATTTGGAAGTTGCCGCAAAGAAGGGGAGTGATCAGCACTTACCTACCTGCACTATTGTCTTCTCCAATTTTCATTTCGATTCTTGTTATTCAAACATTTTGCAAACTTACAAAAGTATTTTTATAAAGTGCAGAATCTTCCTGTCCATGTGGATTCGATCCTGACTTACCATATACTTTGCTTAGTGCATAATATAGTTAAGTCCGGTAATTTATTTGTTCGAAGTGTATTTTTGTGGGTTCTCAACGATTATCCGACGTGAAAATCGGGTACTTATACCCTCAGAAATACGCCTCAACATTTTGGTGCCGTTGCCGGGGACAGGCAATTATTCGCACTTTATATAAAAAAAAGTTTTTCTTTACATTTTGCTTTTCACCATCTTTCTTTTTTTTCTGCAGGGGACAAGTCGCATTGGAAAGGAGCCGCATCAAACATCAACGTGAAGCTAAAAAATATATATTTGGAGTGCTCTCGCGATAAGTTCTCTTTTCTTAGGCATAACTAGGATCTTTTTTATTTCTTTGTTTGCGCATATTAAAAAAACAACAAAAAAATCAACTTCTTTTTCCGTATTGCATTGCATCTCCATAGAATTTCTTCCCCATAGTCCCACCTTACATTTAAAAAGACCATTTAATTGTTTGCCGACTAATCAAGATAAAAAATACATCTTAATCGGATTAAATTAAAGCGGTCACAAAAAAACCATAAAACAAAATTTTGTTTGCCAACTTGTGTTTGTTGCACCATTCTCACAATCGCACGCGCACGCGTACCCCTAGGACCAGAGCCCAAATCCCGCGTTTCGTGATAATTTTCTGAAAATTACATTGCTTAGTATACTCGTCCCTGAGGTGTTTAACTAAGAAAGACGAGGGGTTTAAGATCCAAGTTGATCTAAGAAAGGCTCCAGCCTACTTACCCTCTGACTGGCCTAAAAACCAGAAGAACGGCATTGTGGTAATCATTGAATTATTCTGAACCGCTAGATATCTTAGGAAACGTAATCAACTTGTATTCTTGTCTGCAAATCAAAACTTAAAAGAAAAAAAAACTAAACTATAAGCGTTGAGTGGGAATAAAAAATTCTTTGGTGTTTGATTTGTGTATGCTTGGCAGGAGGTCATTAAGGAATCCCCTTACTGATCCCCTTGAATTTGATCCATTCTATCCTCCAAAATCCAAAGTCAAGCCCGAGACAAAACCCATGGCTGGTGTACCACCTCCTCCCGATCCACTCACTATAATAATGCAACAATTACAACAAATGGCAGAACGCCAAGAGGTGCAAGATGCTCAAGTTCGACAATTGATAGCACATCAAGGGTTAAACAACCCACCACCAATACCAATACGAAATCACTATAATCCTGCTAATCATCAACTTGTATCGGTCATCCAACTTCCCGCAGAAGCAGGAAACTTTGAGATAAAACCTGCAACTATTTCCTTCCTCCCCAAATTCCGGGGAGAAGAGTCCGAGGACCCTATAATGCACCTTCAGGATTTCGTAGCAGCCTGCGATACACTAAACACAGGGGAGGTAAACAAAGAACATGTTTACCTCCGAGACTTCCCATTCTCCCTTCAACAAAAAGCAAGCCAATGGCTTCGTAGCTATGAAGTCCCGATTCGATCATGGACCGAGTTGAGAGAGGCATTCTTAAAAAAATATTTCCCCATTGGTAAGACCAACGCACTTAGGCATGCCATTTCTCACTTCACCCAAAAACCCGTAGAGCCAATCCATGAAGCTTGGGAAAGATTTAGAGATCTTTTACGCAAATGCCCACATCATGGAATCGAAAAATGGAAGCAAGTGCAAATATTTTATGAGGGCTTAACGGAATCATACCAGAGAGTTGTCGACGGCTCTTGCGGAGGCAACTACTTGAATAAGGATGAGAACTTTGTATGGCAATTATATGAGGACATGGCAGATAACTCTGTCAACAATTATTCTATAGAGCTCTATAATAGACATAAAAGAACAATCCAAGCCATAGACTATGCAACAATAAATGGAGACACATCCTCGGATATCCAAATCATTGCTTCAAAGCTGGACAAAGTAGAGTTGATGTCTAAATAAGTGGACCAATTAACTAAAACCGTAGGGAGTCTTGTATTAGAAAGAACTACCCCATCAGTTTGCAAGGTAGCCCCTATGGAACCAGAGATGTGCCAACCATCTGTCCCTTTAGATGAACAAATTAATCCTGAAGCAGCTAATTGGGTGCAGGGGAATCCTAATAGCAACCTCTATTCCTCCACCTATAATCCAGGATGGAGGAACCATCCAAATTTTGCATGGAAGGCCCCAACAAACAATTCAGGATATCAAGTCACTCAACAAGGGTCAAATCAAAATCACTTCACACAACAAGTCCAATCACCACTACAACCCTTGACTACACCATCACAAGGACTTGCCTCTGATTATCGTGACTTGATGATACTCATACAACAGCTGGCTCAGAACCAAGTTGAGGTTCAAAAGCAACTAGCTCAAAGTCAAGTCGAGGTACAAAAACAATTGATCGAGGTTCGTTCTCAATTACCACCTCAACCACAACTACCTGCTCAAACAGTACAAAATCCTAATAACTCACAAATCCACCCTCCTGGTTTTTCACAACAGCCAACTCGAGGACCTGTGAGCTTTAGAAATGCAGCTAGTACAAGCAAAAATGAGTCAAATGCCTCGGCCAGTGCCATCCACTTGAGAAGTGGTTGCACCACAGAAACACCTCAAATATCGACCACACAAAACCATCAAACACATGAGAATGATTCACCAATGTAAGACCAATCATCACCTACTACACAACCACCCTCTATATCCCCATCACCAACCTTTACACAACCAACTATTCCATTTCCAGAGGCCCTGCGAAGAAAAGTGAAGAAACGACCTTCGACTCTGACTCCTGACTTGGAGAATTTATTCTCCAATGTTATCATACAAATCCCCCTCCTTAAGGCTATAGAACAAGTTCCTTCATATTCACGTTTCTTAAAAGAGAAATGCACTCCAAAAAGAAAACCGAGGGGAAAGAAAAAGAATGACCAACACGAGGAAGAGAGGCATGTGTTACCGCTCGCATCATCTAATGCCATCTCTCAACTCCTTCCCCTTAAAATGAAAGATCCTGGGGCTCCATCAGTAAAGTGCATCATTGGAGACATGACCTTTGAGCGTACCCTACTTGATAATGGTGCTTCGATAAATCTCCTCCCAGCTGCCGTACTAAAATATTATGCAGTAGGTCAGTTAAAACCTATTTCTATGATTTTACAATTAGCTGACAGATCTGTAAAGAGGCCATTAGGAATATTAGAGGACATTTTAGTCACAGTCCAAGGACATCAATTCCCAGTCGACTTTATCGTACTAGATATGGACCCGGCTAAAACACTTGCTTAAACTCCTATTATACTCGGAAGACCATTCTTTGCCATTGCCAAGGCTCATTTTGACTATGAGGTTGGAAAAGTAGAATTCAAAGTCAATGGTGAGATTGTTCCTGTCGATCTTGTCACCCCCACATTTCAAGAACACGATACTGAAGATTGTGGATGGATTGAGGAATGTTCAACAGTTAAACAAATCATTGACGATTTAACTCCTTTAAACCTCGCTAGGGATCCTCTTGAGACGACTTTGACTTTAAATGATAAATTATTTGAAAGACAACATGTTTTAGTGGCCGAAACCCTTGATTCCATCAAGAATGAACCCTACGAACCGTTGACAGATTCAGATATCTTAGAACTAGACCAAGCATGGAATGAACTTGATGCTTTAATTTCTCCTTTCTCAGAAATGATTATGCCCATGCTAGAACCTCCTATTTCGGAATTACTACATAACATGGAGGAAGATCTTACAATCACCGCACCCACCCACCGCATAAACTCAATAGAAGGTTCCCAAGAGACAATTCAGGTCCCCGTAGTTGAATTAAAACCTTTACCAAAGGACCTAAAATATGTGTTTCTAGATGAAGAAAATAAAGCATACCCGGTAATAATCAATGCCCACTTGGAACTAGATCAAGAAAATAAATTAATGGAAGTTTTGAGAAAAAATTCAAGGGCAATCGGTTGGACAATATCTGATCTCCGGGGAATAAGTCCATTACTATGTACCCACCACATTTATTTGGAAGATAATGCAAAACCTTCTCGTGAAATGCAAAGGAGACTAAATCCAAATCTACGAGAAGTAGTCAAAAAAGAAATATGCAAATGGCTAGGTGCAGGGATCATCTACCCAATATCAGATAGTCGATGGGTCAGCCCTTTACAAGTTGTACCGAAGAAAGCTGGTCTTACTGTAGTTACCAATGATCAGGGTAATGAGATCCCCACTCGCACAACCACTTCGTGGGGGGTTTGTGTTGATTACAGGAAATTAAACCTTGCCACGAAGAAGGACCACTTCCCTCTCCCATTCATAGATCAAATTATTGAGAGACTCGCGGGGAGGGAATATTTTTGTTTTCTCGATGGTTACTCAGGTTATAATCAGGTAGCTATTGCACCCGAAGACCAAGAGAAAACAACATTTACATGTCCTTACGGTACATTTGCTTTTCGTCGGATGCCCTTTGGGCTGTGTAATGCGCCGGCTACCTTCCAACGATGTATGCTAGCCGTATTTGCCGATATGGTGGGAGATTTTATGGAAGTATTTATGGATGATTTCTCTGTATTCGGTGATTCCTTTGATGAATGCCTTGGATTTCTTGATCGAGTATTGCAAAAATGCATTGAGGTGAATCTAGTCTTATAGTGGGAAAAATCACATTTTATGGTCACCAAGGGCATTGTTCTAGGTCACATTGTCTCTAAAAAAGGAATGGAGGTTGACCCATCGAAAATTGAGACTATAACTCACCTCTCCCCACCTACATCACTTAAAGGTGTTCGATCTTTTCTAGGACACGTTGGCTTCTATAGAAGATTCATAAAGAATTTTTCAAAAATCGCTAAACCTCTTACTGAGTTACTCTCAAAGGATCGAGCTTTTGAATTTTCTGAAGATGCCCTTAGATCCTTTGAGACATTAAAAAGGTCTATCACTGAAGCACCAATTTTACAGTCCCCTGATTGGACCTTAGACTTTGAAATAATGTGTGATGCATCAGATTATGCAGTAGGAGCTGTACTAGGTCAACGAAAAGATGGCAAACCAGTTGCTATCCATTACGCTAGCAGAACACTTGACGATGCACAAAAAAACTACACAGTCACTGAAAAAGAATTGCTAGCAGTTGTCTTTGCACTTGAAAAATTTAGGTCATACCTACTGGGTTCACATGTGGTTGTTTACACTGACCACACCGCACTGTGCCACCTACTTTCCAAGAAAGATTCGAAACCACGATTGATTAGATGGATACTCTTGCTACAAGACATTGATATTGAAATCAAAGATAAGGCAGGAGCACAAAACGTTGTGGCCGACCATCTCTCCAGACTCCATGAGTCTGAAACCAAACAAACCGACCAACTCATTCCCATATCGGAAACCTTTCCTGATGAATCCATCCTTACAGTATCACAACTACCGTGGTTTGCAGATATGGTAAACTACTTAGTCACATCTCGAATTCCTGATGATTGGCCTAAGGCAAAACGAGATCGGTTCATAGCCGACTCTCGATACTACCACTGGGAAGATCCTTTATTATTTAGGGAAGGGACCGACTGTATATGGAGACGTTGTATACCTGAGTCTGAAATTCCAAGTGTCATATCTCATTGCCACACTTTTGGGTGTGGTGGACATCACTCTGGAAAACGCACAGCTGCAAAAGTACTTCAATGTGGTTTTTTCTGGCCTACTTTATTTAAGGATGCCCATGATTTTGTGAAATCATGCCCTACATGTCAAACCACAGGAACTATGACAAAAAGAGACATGATGCCTCTAAATCCTATCCATGTAGTTGAAATTTTTGATGCATGGGGCATTGACTTCATGGGTCCCTTCACTCAATCAAATGGTTACCTATATATCCTTCTTGCAGTTGACTACGTCTCTAGATGGGTCAAAGCCATCCCTACTCGTGCTGCCGATAGTGCAACAGTAATCAAGTTCTTGAATGATTTATTTGCTCGCTTCGGCATACCTAAGGTCATTATAAGTGACGGGGGTTCACATTTCCTTAATAACTCGGTACGAAAACTCATGAAGAATAATGGAATTGAACATCGAGTTTCTACCGCTTATCATCCTCAAACTAATGGCTTAGCTGAGGTCTCTAATCGAGAAATAAAAACCATTCTACAAAAAATTGTTCGCTCTGATCGCAAAGATTGGTCCCAACACCTTAATACAGCGTTATGGGCCTATCGCACTGCTTATAAAGCTCCTCAAGGGATGCGTCTGTATCGCATCGTTTATGGCAAACCTTGTCATCTACCTGTCGAGATCCATCATAAATCATTATGGACTATACAAAAATGTAACCTTGATTTAACCCAAGCTGGCCAGAATCGATTACTTGACCTTAATGAGTTAACTGAGCTTCGCTGCCGAGCATATGACAACAGCCTTATTTATAAAGAAAAGGTTAAAATTTGGCATGATGCCAACATTTCTCACAAAACCTTTTCCATTGGTCAAAAAGTATGGTTGTTTGATGCAAAGCTAAAGCTCTTTCCAGGAAAGCTCAGGTCAAAGTGGAAAGGTCCATACATTGTCACACAAGTTTTTGATAATGGATCTGTTGAAATAACCGATTCTAAAACATCCATGACCCTTCGAGTGAATGGACAACGCCTTAAGCCCGTCATTGAATCTGAAAAATCAATGCATGTTTCAGTAACCCATGTTCTGCAAAACCCCTCATGAGACACTCATTTCACTGCCCATCTCATCTCATACATCATCACATAACTAGTTTACTGCATAAGCATGTGGGCATGGCAAATCCTAGGCATGGGGGGGCACTAAAATGCATATTGCATCACATTCCTACCTTCATTTGCATGTTTTCCCTACATCAACTCTCTAAGTTTGCATATAGGGAGAACTATAGCCTCATCATTAAATACCACATAAAGCATGAGATTTGAAGTGATTCTGAGCTTACAATGCTTGTAGCTCTCTTTTGTCCTTTTGCATTAAAATCAAGAGACTTAGCATCGATTCAATTTTTAACACTTAGCATCAATAATATACTTAAACATTATATACTGCAAAATCAGGAGCTTTGTACTGCGATGCTAGCTTGACATACAAAAGGCTAAGGGGGTCTGATGTTGGTTGTGCTCAGAGTTTGTGAGATGGTGAGCTTATCACGGAGTAGAGGAGTAGGGAGTGTTCCACCAAATATATGTGAGGAAGAGAGTTCATCATAAAATGTAAGGGAGTGTTCCCAACTGGTCAAGTAATTACCCATTATGCACAATTATTGTACACACTTGAAACCTTCACATACCGTCCTCTTGCTTGCCTTTCTACATACTTCTCAAACCCACCACTTCTTTAAAAGTCTTCTATTAATATTCTGTATTGTTCATTTCATTCGACTTCTTTATCCCTCTTCTTCTATTATGCATCAAAAGAGAAATATTCTTCAATATTCCATCCTCCATTTACAACAAAATACATGTCTCTTTATGTTTCCAAGTCCCACAAGAATGCATTGAGGAACAATGGTTCTCTTGAAAAGTGAAGAGAGATATTGCAAAAAAAAAGGAAGAAAACAAAAGTATTGCAAAAAAAAGAAAAAAAAGAAGTATAGCAAAAAAAATATATTGCAAAAAAAGAGAAAAAAAAAGAGAGAGAAGAAGAAGAAGAAAGAAGAAAGAAGAAGAGAAAACCAAGAGAACCATTGTGCTAATATTCCCTTCTCATGCCATCTATATTTTTCTCTTCTCTACTATTCAACAAAATTATAATGAACATTTATTCTATATTATACCACTCTCATATCTATACACCGAAATCTGAGCAAAGTCATCTCCACCAAATAAGCCTAAACCTAAATATTTCTCAAATCAACCTATTATTTTTCTTGCTGGCCAGTTGGAGGAAGTTGGGTTGAGTGTTAAACTAATTATGAAGTTGAAGCTTGTGAGAATACTCTGAGCCCCCATCTCAGGCATTTCCTGGCTTAGTGTATTAGAGCTAAGAGGTTTGTGGATGAAAGTACTTGATCAATACAGTACATTTGACATTTGAGTCTATCCTCAGGTCTAATAACATTATTGATGCTAGGTATCACTTAATCCGAATCGAGCAAGTCTATACATGAACTCATATCTTGAGGACACTTGAGAAGACTCAGCATTGTAAGAAGAGATTCATTTCTATTCTTGAACTTTATGAAATAAAGGATAAATTTCATCCTCAGAGGCTATTCTCTTCCTACATGTTAACATTAGAGTGTTGATATTCTTTCTGTACATTTGCTAGGGACTAGCAAAACTTAAGCATGGGGGGTATGATGAATCTCCGATTCATTATGTAACTATATCAATACCAACCCATTCCATTAGATAAATCATATATTTTAAGATGCATAATTATTTTAGGGAGTGGAATTACTGGCATTATGCATACCAGTTCGCATGATTAAGACAGTCCAATCACATGAACAACCACATATTAATATTTGTTTGCACACTAATTAAGAGAGAAGAGTATGATAAATTAAGAAGGTATTCAGAGCCACTTAAATAAATTGCAAGATATTCTCGATTTCCTCTTGATATAAGTGTTAGTACCATCATTGCATAAAGCGTCAATAAATTATGTACAGTTGCAATAATAAATTTTATATAAATCTATGAGGAATTGATTCCATACGATAAAGCTAATACACTCCTTCTGTGTAAATTCAATGAACCCCTTTAAGCAAATTATCATTCATATCCAATTCGTATAACAAATTTCTACATAAACCCAAACATCATCCGTTTGAATAATTAGAATAAGAATATTCAATGAATAGCTAAAATGGTAGCCGTTGGAATTAATGGAAATGGTGTAACCACCATTATGAAAAGGTATCAACGTCAACTATGAAGAGGTGTGTATGATGTAGCTGGAAATTAATTAACTAATTACATTAAGATGAAAAAGGATGGATGCCTTACGTCAATGGGAAAAGGCATGTAATGCCTTGGCACCAAACCAAGAGGTGCGAATATAATTGTGAGGGGATGCAATGTGTGGCTGAGAATAACCGTCTACATGTGTATAAATACCACAATGAACATCAAGATGGGATCATCCGAGTATTCCATTCCTATTTGGTTTCCAAGCATCTCCTTCATTCCATCATTCCATTCTTGCCAACTAAATCCGTCTCCCACCAATTCCTTCATCATCCCACAAAATTCTACCACCATAAATAATCATACATCGACGAAGTATCGAGGTGATCTCGTCGACTTGTGCATTCGGACCCCCAGTGAATCCGACTCCTGAGGCTCCACCCCGAGTGCCGCCAAAAGTCATTCAACACCATAGACGTCCGCCAACCATCATTTTCTCGGTCCCTCTGTGAATCCGACTCCAGAGGCTTCCTCCCGAGCCGCCGATCATCATATTTCTATTTCGCTTTTATTTTATTACTTTAAATTTTATATCTGTCTTATTTTGTTATCTTCTCTTTCATGCAAGAATTCGTCAAACTATCACGACGATCCGTATCTAACGGTGATTATCCTCGACTCTTGGAGATCTGGGATGTGACACGAGATTTGAGCTCGATCCGCGATTGTTATTGCATCCAACTTGCCTCACCAGAATATCCAAATTCGCGAAGAGTTACCGCGTACGAGTCCCATTTGGAAGTTGCCGCAAAGAAGGGGAGCAATCAGCACTTACCTACCTGCACTATTGTCTTCTCCAATTTTCATTTCGATTCTTGTTATTCAAACATTTTGCAAACTTACAAAAGTATTTTTATAAAGTGCAGAATCTTCCTGTCCCTGTGGATTCGATCCTGACTTACCATATACTTTGCTTAGTACATAATATAGTTAAGTCCGGTAATTTATTTGTTCGAAGTATATTTTTGTGGGTTCTCAACGATTATCCGACGTGAAAATCGGGTACTTATACCCTCAGAAATACGCCTCAACAGCCATCCTAAACTCAGGAAGGACTGCATCCTATTTGAAAGGCTCCCTATATATATATATATATATATATATATATATAGGGGTGGGATCCATGGTCATCAAGAACCATCTAGTGATTGTTAAGAAATGATCTCTAGCCTGAGAAGAAGATGACAATTCTTCTCTAAAGGTTGATATCTGACCAACCTTTTGATGCATGTCCTATGCATAGGAATAGAGATTTGAAGGTTTAGATAAGTTGGGTCGTAGAGATGACTTAACGAGATCGAGAAAACCAAGACCTATGTCGTATACTATCACGATATATGCACACATCCTCCGACCGGAGACAAATATGTTACAATATGTATGCGTATATACATTTGGTGGACCGATAGGTTGATGACCTATCCAAGTTTATACACATTCGAGCTGGTGTACTTACAAGGGCAAGGATAAAGACATACCGAGTAACATCATACTCCTAGACTTATCTTTTTTTCCTATCCAGCTTGCATCACTATGTCATGTTAAGTAGTGATTTTGTACTTTTACCCCATAGACGCCTGCTTATTACAATAGAACCCTGAAATGAAAAATAAACAAACAAGATTTTTGTATAATGGTAAGTGGAACAATGATTGGTAAAATAATTGTATATGAATCGAAATTATAAGGGCAATAATTATCGGTATTCTTCTATATCGTTGTATGGTCCAATTCATCTCCCATATAATCAGTGGCTTAAATTGCATAATGGTTGAATTGTCTGAAAATATAATTATCTTTATGTATCACTTGACAAATATAATCGACATAACTAGGACATCTTTGAATTATGATGCAAGTGATTTAATAACAATTATAAATATTGAGATATTTGATCTGCATCATAGTTGCAATCCCCACGTGCTTTGTGTATCTCCATAGGTGTCATTCCCCATGTTGAGATTTTGTACACGGATGGAGTTCCCATGTTGCCATGGGTAGATGGAGATAGTGACCTCAAGGGATAAGTATGCACCCTTGGGTCTCCAGATTGATGGCTAGATGGTCGCAATCTAAATAATTGTATTGATTGGAAGACATGTAGTCCGACTGTTTTCGAGATGTTGTTCGAGTGGTTGCACGATGGAGTTTGAGGATGCATGGCTGGTAGTCTTATCTTTGCTTTCATTCATAAAATTTATATGGGAAGTCAACAAGAGTCTATCACTCAATTTTGTTTCTCATGTTGGTTCTATGAAGGGAGTTCCGAGATGTGGTTAGTAAAGAACGTGTTTTGGTAGTTTTCTCGTAGCTGGAGAAAAATAGAGGGCAGTCATAGGATTTTCTTACTACAGTGAGGAGTCCTAAATCAGATCCTATAATCAAATCTTGAGCTCTGCCTTGTGTAATGTCATCACTGACTCTTACCAATGAGTAGTGGATAATAATTGATAATCAAGAAGCTTATCTCATCAAGTTGGACCTTAGATCGATATAGTTGAAATGTAATTAATCCTAAGGACAAGAGAACTATCAATGAAATGAGAATGATAATCTATAAAAAAAAGTTTGTATGTTAGTAAAGGAATGGGTTGGGAACTTAGTTAGGATATATCTACTTCACGCATGCCTACGGAGCCCTCCCAACCACAAGATACGATGCATCTTAGAGTCATACTGTGATATACTTATGATCAGATCACAAACTATTTCCATTGTTAATATTACCATGTTTCTTACCGTCATGGACTCTTAACGATGAGGAGCAGATTGAAATTGATCATGGTTCAAATAAAATAACTTACCTCATGTGTAATGGATGGAACTTAGAAAGAGGACATATAAATAACAATAATAGTTCTAAAATAATTTTAAATGTGGTAACCTAAATGGCAGAGCTACATTGTAGGTTGTTTACTTTTGGTTGAGTAGTTGTTAATAAGTCATTTTGTTTCTCATGGGTAGTATCTTTCCTTACAGTCGGTTTCTTATGCATATTATATACCATTTTTAGCAGTTGTTTTATATCTGTATTGGGTATTTTGCTCATAATTATATTTGCAAGAAATTGGCAGTGTTGTAGGAGAAGCAACCACAATAGTAAGCAATTTGTGATAGAATCTTTCCTCTTATTTTTGTGTCACAATTAGTGTCTGTTGCATTGCCTTATTGTACATGTACTTACTTCTTTTGAGAGACATGGTTGTTAACCATGTGATCCCGAGACGAACCATTTATACACTAAATGATATCGTAATCTTTGATATATCAATAAAAGTTATTGATTTATTTCACTTCTTTTCTGAGAAAAAATGAGTGAACGCACTTATAAGGTCCCTCAATATAATTAGGATTATGTATCATGGCCATCTTAATAATCAAACAACTATTGATGTTAAGGGATGATCTTTAGTCTAAGAAGGAGATGTCAATCCTTCTCTAAAGGCTAATATATGGTCGACCTCTCGATGCATGTCCTCTTCATAGAAGTAGAGATTTGAAGGTGTCAGATAAGTTAGATCAAAGAGTTGACTTAACAAGATCGAGATAACCAAGACATGTGTCATCTATTATCACGATATAGGCACACCTCCTCTAACCGGAGACAGGTGTTTTACTATAAGAGTATGTATATTTGGTAGACTGATAGGTTGATGACCTATTCAACACCGGCGAGTTGGTATGCATATGGGCATATGAGTAATACGATTTCTTATAGGGATCATATAGGTCCACTACTGAATCAGAAGATATTAGCCCACTCATGATGTATTAGAACCTATCAAATTCCATGCATGATCATCTTTCTTTAGAAGCATGATAAGAACTTGTAGGTATGATATAGCATTTGGAAAGCATATGATCTATACAAACTCCCAATGATCGAATGAGAAACATAATGATAAAATAACAAAGAAGACAATCTAAAAATGATCTAAAACTTCGAGTTTATTCTAGGTCTTCTAGTAGGCATGATGTACGGGTATTAGGAATACTCAAGGGTGATGTGATCATAAAAGATTATATAACTACGACACTTCCAGTCCGAGGGAGTGATAAAATAGGTTTAAATTTTAGTCACTCCTCTCAATTGAGAAGTAATATAATCTTAGTCCAAGTGTTGGACATTGATCTGGATATGATACGGATGCAATGAGAAGATAGATTTACAACTTTTATTTAATCAAGCATCTTTGAGATGTCGCCGAGATCTGGATTTGAGATGTGATCTCAATATCCAAGTCATTATACGTACAACATGCAATTGTCATGTCCTTATCTCTAAGTATCCATATGGAAAGCACATTATTATTGAAAGAGTTAAAGAATAATTTCATTATTGAATATTGTATCTGAGCTTTGGGAAATTGATAATTAAATGTAATTGTCATGAATCATATGAATATCATTTATATATGAAAATGGAGATCCAAGATAATTAGATATGATTTATGTTTCAAGAATATGAATAATGTGGATAACACTATCCATATTAATCATGTATGTTATAAATATGATTTATAATATATTAAAGAGAGCTTATTGTAAATAGTATTTACGAATTAATTGTTGATGTGAACTGGATTCACATGGGATAATTAATTGAGATAACAATTTATATTTTATTTTGGATGTGCACATATGGTTCACATTGTTTGATGGCATGACTGCAATACTCATAAAATTAATTTGGAATTATTTTTGTGAATTAATTTGCAGCAAAATTTAATGAAAATAAATAAAGTATTATGTGAGATATAATAATCCCAAATAATTAGAAAGGGAGCCACTTTCCTAATATGAAGGGTGGATGACCACCCTTGACTGATTCAAGGTGATCGTCCCCTCCATATATGGAAGATGGCTTGCCAGATTCCATATACTTTTATATCGATTGATTTAAGTAAAATAATTATATGATAATTTGATATAGTTAATTTAATTGTTGTTGCATTTTATGCAACAAGACCGTGGTCATTGAATATAAATACAAATCAATCTCATCCATTGATTTTGTGTTGCATATGGATTATGATCCATGGACATTCAAAATATTATAAAAGAAAAGGCAACCATAGCTCTTCTTTTACAACACAACTCCAAGGGAAAGCGGTTTCACTCTCATTCTCGCACCCCATCTCTCTCTCTCTCTCTCTCTGAAGTGTAGTCGTTCACCCTTGTACTAGAGAGAGTTGTCATCGTCGCTACGCCATCGTGCCACAGCCTCGATCGCTCGTAGATTTCTATATTCTGTGGTGCTCCTAACACGTAAGGAAGACTTCGGATTTCGTGAGACAAAATAAAGAGAGTTTTGGTTTGGATCATCATCTTGGAGTGCGGGAAGCTCGTATCTCATCAACACACTTGCAAGCTTCTCCTCGATCAGGTCAGACTTGAGATGGGTGGTCTGTTCTTTTAGAGACTTCGATCGCAACCATGCTTCAAGTGGTGTTCCTATATCTTGGGGTTATGATGAAATGAATTAGAAGTGCTCTCGAATCATGTGGTTTCATCTCTTTAATTTTTTTTAAATTCCACTACCTCGAGTAACTAGTCCGACTAGTTGTTCCTGATCGCATTGGATGCGATCCTCTCACTTGCATGATGCTCTTAAGGATCTTCCCATAGCCTTCAATGATGATGTATGGTAATGCATTTTTTTGTGGATATCGATTACGAAAAAAGATTTTTATTGATCTTCCTTCTTATTACTCTCCTGCATAAAATATAGTGTTTGATATTTCAAACGTAGAATCGTATGTTGGATGTTTATTGCTGAGTATCTAGACACTGAGGGATGGGAAGTTTTCCGTTATAGTTTCAATTTCATGTCAGGATGTCCGACGTTTGGTGACATGGAGGTAGCTTCGAGTATTGGTGCTAAGTGAGGGGGAATGCACCCTTGAGGCACCATGTAGAAGCTTAGTTGACCATGATCTCGATGGGTCATTATTCAGGAGACATGCAACTTGGCACACCAGTATGCACTTTTACCTGATGTACAATCTTGGGTTTCAGAAGTGCGGTGACAAGTAGTTATGGTCGGTTGCTTGTGTCTCACTTCTTTCACTTTGGGTGGCACTCGTGTACTTGTTGGTGTAGGTCACATTCGTTGGTATTTCAGATGGAAGCAATAAGCGGAGAGTTCTAGGAGTTTTGGTTCACATGAAGGAGAAGGTTAAGGATGGACTTTCCAATGGTCGGTTACAGACAGGTAGTGAGACTTGTCACACATATGTATTTTAGGGTATTGCACACATGAATCTTGGACGAACCTACTATTGATCACATTAGGATTGGTTTACCCCATACCCTTACACATATGTATTTTAGGGTAAGGTGTGGGTCATTTGAGAGTTTCGTTCTAGGAGAGCATCACCTCTTATGATTTTGTATCTTATACTACAATTTGTTGTAATTATCATGAATTGAGACATTCAATTAATACCCTATTCTTCGAAAAGAACGTGGGAGTTAAATAGCATGGGATGGAGACATGTATTTGTGTAAATTACGTAAGGCATGAAAGGGATCCGATTGAAGGATAATGGTTAGATTCTCAAGCGCATCACGAAAGCGTGAGCATAATACGATGAAGAACGACTGGTCGGAATAGTTGTTCTATGCAGCGGAATTTAACAATTTTTTATGCGATGAAACCACATGATCCAAGAATACTTCTCGGATCCTTTCATCTAAACCACAAATAAGTAATAGGATTACCTCTTGAAGCGTGGTTGCGATCGAGTCTCTAAACGAAGAGACCTCCTGTCTTAAGTCTGATCCGATGGAGGAGACACTTGCGAGCGCAGGGATGAATCGCGTACTTCTCACAATCCATGTTTATGATCCAAGCAGCGGATCTCCCTGATCTCGACACATGAGATCTGACATCTTCTTCACGAGCGAGGCGCACCGAAAGAGATGGAGATCCACGAGCAAATGGTTGGGCAGCATAACGACGACGCTGCGGTGATGGGGAACCTCTCTAGGGCATCCATGGTGGATGGCCACATGAGAGGGAGAGAGAGAATAGACGTGTAGAGAGAGAAAGAGATAGAGATACTTATGTTCTCTTGTTTCTAAAGAAGAGCAAAGGGTTTCCTCTCCTTTTATATTATTTTAGGATCCACGGATCTCAATCCATGGACAACACAAAACTAATGGCTCTCACTGATTGTGTTTCTTTTAATATCTAAGATTTGTGTTGGTAAAAATCAACAATAATTAATTTAATAAAAATCAAATATATATTAAATATAATTTGATTTATATTAAATCAATCTCCATTGAAGAAATAGGAAGGAGGCAAGCCTCCTTCCATGAATGGAGTGGACGGCCACCATATTTCATGTAGGAAATGTGGTCGCCCACCCTGCATACAAGGAATGTGGCTTCTTCTCCTTTTATTCCATGAGATACATTATCCCATTAATTTCTCCCATATTTGCAACAACTTTTGTTGCAAATTATTTTACAAAAATAAATCCAATTTATTTTGGGAACATTGCAATCATGCAATTGGAAATTTGTGAATCACATTCACAACCTAAAATAAAATGTAAATTACATTTCAATTTAATGTCCAATGTGAATCCAATTCACATCAACATTTAATTAACAAATGTAAATTACAAATAGCTCTCTCTTATATATTATAAATCATATTTATAATATATATGACTAATATGGATATTTCTATCCATATTATTTGTATCCATGATAATTAAATCACATTTAATCATCTTGGATCTCTATGTTCATGTGCCCAAATAATATGAATCACATTCACATTATTCACATCTTTGATAATTAAATCACATTCAATTATCTTCAATAACTCTCTTTATAATATGAATCAAATTCATATTACTCATGATAATTAAATCACGTTTAATTATCCATTTTCTCAATGCTTGGATACATAATATCAACAATGAAATTATCCTGAACCCTTTCAAGGATAATGCGCTTTCTCCGCGAATACTTGGAGATAAGGACAGGGCGATTGTATTGTTCCATGTATAGTGACTTCGATATTGAGATCACATCTCAAATCTAGATCGCGGGCCTCCCATAGATGCTTGATTAAATCAAGACCGCAGATCTAATATTCTCATTGCATCTGAATCACATTCAGATCAATGTCGAACATTTGGACCAAGATCATATTACTTCTCTACTAAGAGCAGTCACTAAAATCCAGACCCGTTTCATCACTCCCTAGGAATAGAAGGGTCATGGTTATACAATCGTTTATGATCACATCACCCTCAGGTATTTCCAATACCTGTACATCTTGCATATTGGAAGACTCAGAATAAACTCGAAGTATTAGATCAACTTTACACTGTCTACTTCAGGGTTTTTATCAGTAAGTTTTCCATTTGGTCATTGGGAATTGGTATCGATGATATACTTTTCAAAAGCATATATCATACTTAGGTCTTGATCATATACTTTCCAAAAGTATATATCAAACCTACAAACTCAGTCAAGCTTCCAAAGTGAGACGACTGTGCACGGAATTTGATTCTTCTCAATATCTCATGAGTGAGCTCATGCCTTCCGGTTCAGCAAATGAACCTGTATGATCTCTTTGAGAGATCGTATTACTCATATGCCCTTATATGCACACCAACGCGCCGGTTTATAGACCTTGGTTAGTTCATAAACCTATTGGTCTGCCAAATATACATACTCAGACATATAGTAACACATCTGTCTCCGGTCAGAGGATGCGTGCCTATATTATGACAGCGTATGATAAAGGACTTTGGTTATCTCGATCTCGTTAAGTCAACTCTTTGACCTAACTAATCTGACACCTCCGAATCTCTATTCCTATGCAGAGGACTTGCATCACGAGGTTGGTCAGATATCAGCGTTTAGAGATAAGGATTGCCATCTCTGACTCATGTTGGAGATCATCTCTTAACAATCATTTGACGGTGCTTGATTATTCATCAATCTAACCCTTTATATATTCATCCAAGCACCAGCCTCTATGACTTAATAGTTGAATCAACAACTGTATGATCATTAAGATGGTCATGGTACATAACCCTAATTTTACTAAGGGACCTATTATGCAAATTATTTATTCTTCATTTCAGATCACGGAATGATATGTGCAATAACATTTATTGCTTAGTTGCTCGCTGTGGGATCGCATGTCCAACAATCTACCACTAGCCCAAAGAGCCATTAATGGGCTAATCATTTAAAACTACACTCATGTGACAATCTTAGGCTATTTAGAAAATAGCTAGGTAAGATGATCAATCACTCTGTCCCCGCGAGACTACGCCAAGTCCTTTTTACAACACTTGCATATCTTCCAGTAACAGTGTAGTGCTCACATCCAATGCAAATGTTGCATCTTATGCAACCAATACTCAATCTAGTCAGTTATAGTGTCCTTGACACTATAGCTTAATAATTATCATAACCAGTATTTTCATAATCCTTATCAGAATACCCTTATTCTGGAGATCTCAATCTCCTAAGATATCTATAGTTAAGACCTTTTAGATTACTATAAAGTCTTAAACTTTTGAAGATAAGACTTTGAGATTACTATCTCAAAAATCTTGTCATCTATGAAGATTTTGTTATTACTGCAATCAAGTATTTTCTCTCCATAGTAGGATTAGCAACACTTTACTATTCCCACTGCATGGAAGAAATGTGGCTTTTGTACACATCTAGCATACACTCAGCTTCTTGTAACTGATGCACAAGTGCAAGTAGTTCTAGCATTCACTTCCTCAACTCTTTGAGGTGCTATCCCTTTAGATAGGTTAGTACCACATCTTAAAGGATGGAAGCATTTCTTGGAATTTCTAAGAATATAATATGTCCAAGGTGTACTACAAATGTGACAATCCCAATATCCTCTTCTCTTTGCTTCTGAACAACTTCAGAACTAAGATCTAAGAGGTATCTTTGAAATCATATTTCAAGATATGGAATAGCCAGTCTATAAAACACTTATTATCATCCTTATATCATTCCAAATGATTAGGATATTATCTACATTTAAAACGATGAACACAAAGGAATTCCCACTAAGCTTCATATGGTTCATCAAGATTCTATCTGAAATCATAACATTTATAATTTCATCAAATCTTATGTTCCAACAACAAGAAACTTATATGAGTCCATTTACACATTTATGGGTCTTACCCATATAGGTGGATCCTCGAGGGTCCATATACAACACTTGTATATGAAGTCTACTTTAGACTTTATTGCTAACATCCATCTTTCCATGTCATGATCTTTAGAAACTTCATCATATGAAGTCAGATCATTGTCAGACTTAACTGACACATGGAATACATCCCCAAACTCATTTGAAGAGGTATAAGTGTTTCATCTTTTATTATCTTTTTAGTTTCCGATTTCAGGAGCCTCATTATCTTTTCAAGATTAAATGAGTTCCTACACTTCATTTTCATCTTGATTCTCAAGAGTCTCAACCTCTAAGAATCACTTTCTCAGAGATGAGATATTTTAAGAATCTCAAGGTCATAAAGTAGGTATCCAATACCGTTCTTTATTTTCCTAATGAAGTAGCACTCTCTAGTGCTAGATTCCAGCTTATATGCATGGAGCCTTATTAATGATACACATTGTAGTCTCTACTACACATATATACCTGGAAACTAAAGGATAATTATGCTAAAACTCATCATTGATAAGATCATATCACACATGATCCAATTGTATCTCCCTATAACTCTATTGAGTTAAGGTGTGTTAGGAGGATTGAGATAGAAATGATATTCATATCTTCATAAGGTATTCTTTGAATTTATCTAACAGGTACTTGCTACCTAGATTAGACCAAATTCATTTTATCTTCCTTCAAACTTTGGTTTTAAACCAAAATTATGAAATCTTTGAACATTTCAAAGGTTTCTTAGCTGAAGAGAAGAAATCTCATATCATACATAATGATCAATAGATATCACATATCTATAATGTTTACTATGATATAATGATCCGCATGCATCAATATGTATGAGATCTTGAATATCTTGATATCTTATACCTTTTCCAAGGAAGGGTGTATTGGACATTTTACATTGAATATAATATTCACAAGTATGTAAGTTTCAAAATTTTAGACATTCTAAAGTTTCATCTCTTACTAGTCTATTGATCAAATCAACAGACAAATGTCCAAGGTTTGATGCTAGATCATTGTCAAATGATCTTCATCCTCCTACCGATATGAAGGTTTAATTTCAGTATTTAGAAATGTTAATGAACCATTCATTAATTTTTCTAATTTAGTGGAGTCCACTAGATTTTAGATTACTATCTGAAATATCTACATCATAACTCTTTATCATAGATTTATTACAGAATTCATGTTTATTTCCAACATTTAGAAATAAAACATAAGTGTATTCTAATATCTAGGTCATAGAGACATTCTCTAAGACTAAGGGCTCTCCCATAGAAATTATGAAGCCTTTCAATCCAATAGAGATTGTCGCAATAATTGCATCAATATCCATGTGGATGATTATTAAACCTTTAAGATCAAATTTCTAATTTTCTAATATATATGCAACCAATTGCAAGTGTCATTAGAAGATTGAGATACAGTTATTGGACTTTATCTTATCAAATAAGAAAGTCAATTTCAATGATTTATGTAGATTATTTTGATGCTCTATCCGAGTCCTTCTCTAAGGATTCTAGACAGATTTGATAGTCGAACTATCAACACATCAATTTATTGTTGTATTGGCATTCATCTAACTCTTTGGATGTCATATGGAAGTCACAGAAGTACGGTCAACACTTTGATATCCTTCGCATCTTGGGTCTGACCCATGCTTCCACTACGCTCCCTTTATCTATAAACAACCATTGCTCAAGACTAAGGATCTCTTATGTTAAATTCAAAAGAATTCAAAGTAAGAGTATTTCAACATTTATACATGCTTCATTAATTTCATACAATATGAATATTATGAAGCTTCATGAATGACTAGAGTATAGACAGTAGAATGATGACACTCATCATGTCTACATCCATATAGACTCTTAAAACATTGATTCAGGGAGGTATTCAAATATTTTGAATACATTATCTCTTATAGAGCTACCATTCTGCATGATGCAGTGAATCTTTTAATTCATGATAAATGTCAAGAGCACATATGTATGCAAGAATATCTTCTTAGATTTTTATAAGGATTATTTGACAGTTGCGATCATCATCGGCATGCCACTTCCAAAGTACATCTGATGAGAGATCAAGACTATAGAGACATACAAACCCTAGGATTGTAGTCCTATTATCTATTTAATTGTTATTCCTCATTATTATGAGGAGACTTGCACATTGCAATCACATACATTATGTGTTCAACTGCAAGTACAATATCTGGATCATGAGTCCAATCCATGATATTTTACTAGTTATCATTGAGTATAACATTGAGTGGTTTTAATGAAGGATTATCTGAAATAAGAAATTTGCATGTGTATATATTTATATATATACATATTTTACTTTGATTTAGGAATTTTTATATCAAAGTCATCTTACCTTGTCAACACTAAAAGTTCATTCCCTTAGTCACTTTCATTGTAAGAGATATACTTACCATTATATCTCAAGCAAGATCAGGGATCTCCTTCCTTATCTTTGTCACATCCCAATAATATGAGAATCTGCAACTCCGATAGAAAGAAGCGGGAACACATTCCGCCTTGCAAGTCCAACTTGCATTTCCCAATTTGGTCTTTAACACCCAGGCCCACCACCCCTAAGGTGATGTTGACCCGTCATTAATTGAACCAACCGTCAACAGGAATAGTACTCGCTATGCGCAATCCAATATCGCTCCAATAATATGAGGATCCGATATTGGGGTCACTACACATACGGCCTTACTCTTTCGAGAAGCCAAGAGCCCGATCCAGATGCGCTTGCATACAGGAGTTGTCACTTCGGACAAGCGTCTCCTACATACAATCCCTGGTGAGGAACCCTCCGCCTTAACAGGAGACCATGGATGTCACTTATGTGATCCTCCATATCACGTTCGAATTCTAATTAATCATTATGAATCATATTCATTACGATTAATTCTTTCAAAGGAAATACACATCTATTCATAATAGAGTGTTTTTAATTGGATTTAATAATTCAATCATATTAAATTAATTATCAATCCAATTCAATCAACAAACTTGATTGTTTTACTTGAATATATATATATATATATGGTATTATCTGAAAGTACGTATTAATTCGAATTTTAATAATTAGAAAAGTACATCTTGATTTCTCCGGCATTATCGAGTTCCTACCCGGTGTCATGGCCAGTACCGACGAGAGTGGGACGGACCACATACGTTGCAACCCGCTACCTCAATGCTCTCCGACTAGACACTATATCCACCTCAGGAAAGGATAATGCCAAATAGATCAATTTGTACTTGAGATGATCATCGGTTCTTCAACCGAAATTATACCATATAATAACAATCAAAACAATTTTGATTAACATTTTAATGAGATTTGCTAAACAAATCCCAAATCCTATTCGAGCAACAATTTGTTGGAATGTAGATCATGTAGATAATATAACCAATAAGTGATCTATATCACATCTAATCAATTATTGGTTAAGGCAATGTCATTTAAGGAAATAATTATCATCAAATATTTCACAAATATTTATGTACAATTATTACAGGAAATTAAACAATTTAATTTCACTGATTGATTAAATGGCAATCGCTAGGTTCTTGATTAGGAAAGTATTTCCAGCAGTGACCCTCACTTACTAAAAATACCATATCTCGCAAAGTAAGTTCCTAAAGTTTGCTAATTTGATTTAAAACAAACCTTATGCACATATTTCAAGGCATTTCAAATCCGCAATTAACTCTTTAATTACGTTGAGATTCGCAGTGCCCGTAACTGTGGATACATGTTCCCTAAAATGAGCATAACTTGAGCAAATGGAATCGAAATCACGTAAACTCAGATCCTACACTTTCCTTATATAATGGGGAATAAAATCCAATTATTTTTTTCGTATTTAAACAATTTAAATAGTGCCTAAAATAATCTCAAAATAGAGATGCGAAAATGAAATGCAAGAAAACTTTCGCAAACCCTAACAAGCCCAAGTCGTCTTAGGTTTACGGATCACATCCAAAATCACCGACAAGCCTCTGATACCACTTGAAGGATATGGTTATATACTCAAGCGCATCATGAAAGCGTGAGCATCCTATTGAATACGACGAAGAACGACTAGTCAGACTAGTTGTTCTATGCAGCAGAATTTAAAAAACTTTTTGTGCGACGAAACATGATCCAAGAATAGTTCTCGGATCGTTTCGTCTAAACTACAAACAAGTAATAGGATTACCTTTTGAAGCGTGGTTGCGATAGAGTCTCTAAACGAAGAGACCTCCTGTCTCAAGTCCGATCCGACGGAGGAGACGCTTGCGAGCGCGGAGATGAATCGCGTACTTCTCGCAATCCATGTTGATGATCTAAGCGGCGGATCTCCTGATCTCGACACACGAGATCCGACATCTTCTTTATGAGCGAGGCACACCGAAGGAGATGGAGATCCACGAGCAAATGGTCGGGCAACATAATGACGACGCTGCGGCGATGGAGAACCTCTCTAGGGCATCAATGGTGGATGGTCACATGAGAGGGAGAGAGAGAGAGAGAGAGAGTAGACGTGAAAGAGAGAGAGAGAGAGAGAGAGAGAGAGACTTACGTTCCCTTGTGTTTAAAGAAGAGAAAAGGGGTGTCTCTCCTTTTATAATAATTTGGGATCCATGGATCTCAATCCATGGACAACACAAATCCAATGGCTCTCATTGATTGTGTTTCTTTTAATGGCTAACATTTGTGTTGATAAAAACCAATAACAATTAATTTAATAAAAATCAGATATATATTAAATATAATTTGATTTATATCAAATCAATCTCCATTGGAAAAATAGGAAGGAGGCAAGCATCCTTCCATGAATGGAGTGGGCAGGCACCACATTCCATGTAGGAAATGTGGTCGTCCACGCTCCATATAAGGAAGGTGTCTTCTTATCCTTTTATTCCATGAGATACATTATCCCATTAATTTCTCCAATATTTGCAACAACTTTTGTTACAAATTATTTCACAAAAATAGATCCAACTTATTTTGTGAACATTGCAATCATGCCATTAGAAATTTGTGAATCACATTCACAATCCAAAATAAAATGTAAATTACATTTCAATTTAATGTCCAATGTGAATCCAATTCACATCAACATTTAATTAACAAATGTAAATTACAAATAGCTCTCTGTTATATATTATAAATCATATTTAAAAAATATATGACTAACATGGATATTGCTATCCATATTATTCATATCCATGATAATTAAATCACATATAATCATCTTGGATCTATATTCTCATGTGCCCAAATAATATGAATCACATTCACATTATTCACATCTTTGATAATTAAATCACATTCAATATCTTAAATAACTCTCTTTATAATATGAATCAAATTCATATTACTCATGATAATTAAATCACATTTAATTATCCATTTTCTCAATGCTTGAATACATAATATTAACAATGAAATTATCCTGAACCCTTTCAAGGATAATGCGCTTTCTCCGCGAATACTTGAAGATAAGGACAGGGCGATTGTATTGTTCCACGTATAGTGACTTGGATATTGAGATCACATCTCAAATCCAGATCGCGGGCCTCCCATAGATGCTTCATTAAATCAAGACCGCAGATCTAATCTTCTCATTGCATCTGAATCACATTGATGAATCTGCGATTCGTCATCTTTATTCATTTATTTTAGCTTAAAATCCCTTATAAAACACCTGCATATAACGCTAACTCCATATTTTTACTAACTTGCATTTGTGTGTAAATATTGTACATTCCTCACTAATTTTAACCTAAAATAAATAAATAAAGAAAGAAAGGAAAAATAAAAAAAAGAAAATAAAAAAAAGGAAGACTGTGTATAGGCTGACCCGAACCCCGAGAAAAGGTCAAGACTTGACCTGATCGACCAGGAATAAAGTAGGGGGAGATAGGGTCCTCAACCAGAAAATAAAAAAAATGTGTTTCTCACTTATTTTGTGTATATCTGTATAAAAATGACACTAATTTATTTGTACCTTAATTGACCCCAAATCAAATAACATTCAAAACCAAAGTCATAAATAAAAATGCATCCTAATTAATAAAAATGATTGCACAATTAAATCATGTACAGAATAAAAGTAGCCACACTTGGAAAAAGCCACTAAGCACTAATTGAAAGATCAATTCCGGCTCCATATGATATCAAATTGAATCACTTTCACTTACATTGAATTCTAAATTAAATTATCTTCAAAATGGCTGCGATTTCATAATTTTTGGAGTTACGGTTGAAAAGTTGGTTTTCTGGGGTGGTTTGTGCAATTTTCCCTTGTATTTTGTGCATATTGTAGTTGTATATATATTTGTAAATATTTTACTAATTATTTAAAATAAAAATAAAAAAATATAATAATAACATTCTTAAAACAAAAAAAGGCTAATTTCCTCATTTAACCCTTGTATATAATACCATATATGTATATAGTACATGTATATAGTTGCTATTTTTAACTAACCATTTAAAAAAATAAAAAAATAACATTTTTAATTCAAATAAATAAAGTGACGAAAATTCAAAAAATTAGATAATTTTGTAAATAATTTTATCTTTCTATTTTATCTTTCATGTTATCTCTTCCAACAAAAAAATCAAAAATTCATCTCTTATCTTCTTATCCAAAAATTCAAAAATTCAAATGTCTCTCTTTTCTATTTATATGGCTCCATCTCCCTCATTCCATCCTGATCAATCTTTAGAGAGAGGAGTCTGATCTCTGAGAGTCTTCTTGTCGAGAAAAGGTGTCTAGCCTCCGAGCCGTCCGGTGACAGCGCGACGACCTTCGTCGAGGCGATTACGATCCATTTTCCGCTCCTAAGGTGAGATCCAAATTTTCTTCGCATTTTATCTTAGTTTAATCGTAGTGTAGTTTATCGCATTTTTTCTTTTCTCGTCATTTTCTTCTTCTAGTTCTTAAGAAAATTCACCACGATTTATTCCACCACCGACTCGATTTTTCATCTCACTTTCTTGATCTCTACGCGTTCTATTTCTATCGTCCACGATCTCTCAACTCTGGCTGCGCACGGTGGCCGGAGATCGGATTCGAATCCCTCATCTCCGATGAATCCTCGTTCATTTTCCGATTTGTAAATAAATAAAAGGAAAAAAACCATTTGTTTTCTTTTCTTCTAACATTTATTTTGCAGGATAAAAAAATTAAAAAAAATTGTTCTTTTTTATCTCTAACTTCTATTTTGCAGGAACATTATAAAAAAAATAAAAAAAATCTTCTTCCTTTCTTTTCTTATTTTCGGATTTCAAAAAAATAAAAAAAAAGTTTTTTGTTATTTTACTGTTTACATTGCAATAGAAAAAAAATACAAAAAATTAAAAAAAAAACAAAAAACAAAAAAAATAGAGAGGGGACGGCCACCCTCCAGGCGCCGCCGCCTCCCCTCCCTTCGTCACCAACACCGCCTTCACGGGCGGCGCCGCACCCAGGTCGCCGGCGCCTCCCGCGCCTCTCCGCCGGCCTCCAGCAAGCCGCTCCACCACCGCGCCCTTTTTCCGCATCAGGCGGCAGCTCCGTCGCGTTGCCAACGCCCACGTCCTCCTGGACAGCGCCGCCGCGCGCAGTCCAACCGCTCCAGCGTCGCTCCAGATCGTTTGGCGCCCTCGCGCTCGCCCGACTCCAGCGCCGACCACTATCGCACTCCAGTTCGTCCCACCACGCGGCCGCTCCCAGCACACCGCCTCCGCCTCATCATCTCGGCCCCGACCGCTCCCTAGCCGCGTGAAGAGGAGAAGAAGGGGCGGCGGCTCCCCTTTTTGGTCCCCTGTGAAGAGAGAAACGAAACCCCCTTTAGGGTTTTGATTCATAAAAAAAGGAAATTACAATCAAGCCCCTTGGAGAGTTTCGGATTTACAAAAGAGTCCCTGCCAAGTCATCAAGCAACACATTTTGTGGGTAAATTGCGAAACTCGCCTTCTGTTTATTTTTTTATGTACTTAATGCCAGAACTTTAATATTCACATTTCGGTCCAGAACTTTTCAGTAATTACAATTTGGTCCCCGAACTGCAGAACAATAACTTGCTTGATCTTTTTATTGAAATAAATGTCATTTTTGATCCAAAAATTTTGAAAAAATTGTGCTATGCTCTTCATGTGATTGTTTTATTAGCATAAAGTTTTCATTGTATTTTGACTTCATTTGATATTATTAATAAATCAAAAAACAGTGCCTTTTTGTCTTCTTGAAATTTGAAAATTCATAAAAATTCGAATATTGTTCCAAAAATTCCAAAAAAATTAGGATAGTTTGATTTCATTGTCTTTTAATTTCTGACCAATTTTCACGCATTAATCATTTGTAAAACCCAAAAAAATTAAAAAACATCAAAAATCATCTAAAAATCATAAATAATTCTACAAAAATCGAAAAATTGTGATTTTAGTTCTTGTTTGTAGATAATTGTTTCTAGTTTATCTTAAAAATAGTAGCCAGGAGTTTTGGGCATTTAAAAGATTTTTAAATTGCAAATTACTCCAGGTTGTCCACATTTTCTTATTTTCTCCTTGTTTGATTTTTTGAAAAATACAAAAACATCTGAAATTCCCACAAAAATTCTCAAAAACATTTCAAAACTTTTAAAACATAAAAATATTTTCTTTGTATTTTTCTGATTATTTTTGACATAATTGAAAATTGCAAAAATAGTTGGTGTGTGTATATTCTTGATCTTTGTTCATATTGCTTTGCATTATTTTTGAAAATTAAAAAAAATTGCAAAATCAAAATCACTAAAAATTTGAAAATCAGAAAATATAAAAAAATAGAAATAAAACAAAAAGAAAAAAAATAAAAAGAAAAAAAATCACAAAAACCAAGGATAGTTGTCCTTTGAGATTCATGTTTTCTTTTAATTAGTTTCTGATTAATTGAATAACCCTCGGGAATTGTAGCCTCCCTGAGTTCGACCCTGTCCGCTATACAGGTTAATAAGTAGCAAAAATAAAAAAATAATCTTTTGTTGACGCAGGATTCTGGAGATCAAAACAACGACCTTTTTACCATAATCAATGTTCAACATTTGGACCAAGATCAGATTACTTCTCTACTGAGAGCAGTCACTAAAATCTAGACCCGTTTCATCACTCCCTAGGAATGGAAGCGTCATGGTTATACAATTGTTTATAATCACATCACCCAGAGGTATTCCCAATACCTCTACATCCTGCATACTAGAAGACTCAGAAAAAACCCGAAGTATTAGATCAACTTTACACTGTCTACTTCAGGGGTTTTATCAGTAAGTTTCTCATTCGTTCATTGGGAGTTGGTATCGATCATATCCTTTCCAAAAGCATATATCATACCTAGGTCTTGATCATATACTTTCCAATGGTATATATCAAACCTACAAATTCAGTTAAGCTTCCAAAACGAGACGACCGTGCACGGAATTTGATTCTTCTCAATATCTCAAAAGTGAGCTCATGCCTCCGATGAGAGGATGCATGTCTATATTATGACAGCATACGATATATGACTTTGGTTATCTCGATCTCGTTAAGTCAACTCTTTGACCTAACTAATCTGACACCTACGAATCTCTATTCCTATGCAGAGGACATGCGTCACGAGGTCGGTCAGATATCAACCTTTAGAGATAAGGATTGCCATCTCTTACTTAGGCTGGAGACCATCTTTTAATAATCATTTGACGGTGCTTGATGAGTCCTCAATCTAACCCTTTAGATATTCATCCAAGAACCAGCATCTATGATTCAATAGTTGAATCAACAGCTGTATGATCATTAAGATGGCCATGGTACATAACCCTAATTATACTAAGGGACCTGTTATGTAAATTATTTATTCTTTATTTAAGGTCAGGGAATAATATGTGCAATAATATTTAATGCATAATGGCTCGTCGTGGGATCGCCTGTCCAACACCAATACCACCAATCAATGATTCTAAATAAAATCACACACTAGACTAGAGCGATCCATGAATATCCTTCATGATTGCGACTGAAATAAACTTTGGTTCTCGTGTAGAAGAATAACCAACATGAAGATCGTGATATTTTCATATATTTTGGTAGAGAATTTTACAAGGTAGGAGAAGAAGATTTTTTTGAGAAGAAAGAGGGTGAAATCCCGAGTTGAGAAGAAATAGAAGAAGAAGATAAGATGAGATGACGAGAAGGTAGAGAAGAAGATATATGGAGATGATTTTCATCCAACTGGAGCTTCACTCTAATCAGATATATGAAGATTAAAGGATGATGAACTTTTAGATATCTGATCTTCAATAAGCATTACGTGGCATCATAAGAACCATAGGATCGCGGGCACCCGAATGCATGAGCGTGATTGGTTCAATAGATCTCCAGTCACGTGCAGAGTGCATTCAATGCAGTGCACCATCTTGTATTTGTATCAATCGAAGGGTTATTTGCAAATAGGCTCATGTGGGTTTACCTTATTAAAGACGAGTTCATTCAATTAAGTCGTCTATGAATTATTAAATGGAGACTATGTTCTTGGATTGTTAAATCAATAGAAAATCATTGCTATCTTCTCCCGCTTAGATTTATATAGCTAGTAAGAACAACATACAAAACAAACAATAGAGTAGCTTACAGTATATAGTAATCGACCGACAATAGATCAAATTCTAGTCCCTAGCAGCTTAATCAACCGTCGAGATCGAATGCGGAGATGGGGAAGCTATCCGCAAGTCCTGTGCCCGTCAGAAATGTGATCTTGGCTGACGAAGGGTCGGCGATGTAGACCTCGTTGATGGTGAGCCATATGAAGAGCTCCTTCACCTTCACACCCGTCAGCTTCTTCATCTTGTGCTTCTCCGCGAAACCTGTCACCTCGGTGGCGTAGGACACCTTCTCGTTGATCTTCTTGAACGTGTGCTCCACCTTCTTCTTCTGTATGATCCACAAAAATCCTGACGCATGATGAAACCCAAACTCGTCGACGTCGTTGACCGGGAGGAGGCCGAGGGGGAGAGAGACTTCCTTCAAGAGCTCGGCGATCTTCTTCTTGCAGGCCGCATCCCCGGAGGTGATCTCCGCGGTGCTGCGGTAAGAGGCAATTGCTTGAGTGGCCATCTTCCAAGAGAAGAGAGGGGGATTAACTGAGTAACAAAGCCGGAGAGATGCGATGCCCTGGTTGTTGGTGGTGGTGGTGCGGGGACGTGAGATGGATACATAAATAGATCATACTTGGGTGCGAAAGCAAACATCACGATGCCATGCAACGTACGTCGTCTCACGTTGAAAATGGCTTTGGTCAAGAAAAGAGTGTATTATTTTAATGCTCAATATAACCCTCAAGGATTGTGGCCCTTTTCGGTCTTCGTGGTTGTATCTTTCAACTCATGTGTGCTCGGTTCCGTCTTTCTGGTCAAGGACACTCGGCACATGATTATTTAGGCTAAGGCCCAATCAACTAAAGCGGCTTTCAGCCTCTTGTTTGCCCCCAAAGTAAATGTAAACCGCTCAAGCTTTCGCGCGTGTCAAATAAGGTATAGATTCCTCAAACTCGGACTCTTGCGCCCTCGCTACTAGGGATGCAAATGGACGGATACGGATATAGATATATGTATTATCGTATCATTATCCCATTTTGAATGTCAATACGGATGCGGATATATATATTGACAGATATTAAAACTATCTTAACATATCCTTAAAAAACAGATACAGATGTAAAGCAGACATTGATTGCATGAGTAATGTTGGAAATACTCTATAGAATTGACTTAAATATAAACAAATTGGATGAAAAAACATGACATAAATTTACTAAATGTATTTGTATCATAAAAATTTCAACCTATTAAACACATGATAGCAAGATTCGTGTACAAGTGAGTTCTGGAATTTAATTTCAACTTATTAACGGGACATCATAAATTAAGACTATTTCAATCGCTAAAGAGAATACTGAAGTCAATCTTCTATCAAGTGAGTGGCCTTTGGCATTTCACAACATATAGTTTCTAATATCTTTTGATTATACAATTGTATAATCTGACTAGGAAATCATATGAGTTTTGTCTACGATAATTGAAGCTTAGCTTTTGGACCTTTTAATGAAGTAATAAGATTGTTGCAATTTAATATCATAACCTTTTCTTCTTGTAGATATGTTTTTATGAATCATAAAGAATAAAGATATGATGAAAAACACATTTGCTCTAAGATAAGTCATGAACTAGTCATTAAATATGGTGATGTCATTAGATATGATCCTACAACACGTTATTAGATATGATACAACCACTAGATAGAGTTCAAAGGACTTTAGGTCCACATTCTGTATGCATAAAGGTTTTGGACCGTATGCAAAGTGTTCTTTCGCCTTTAGGGATGTCAATACATATGACTCAGTTTCTTTCAGCGTTCATGAACTTGGTACAGTTACAAAAAATCATATCAATGAGAGATGATGCATGAACTATGATTAGTAACTATTATGTTGCAATAGTTTTTACAACTAACTTTATGTCATTTGCAATTTGTTCTATTTAAAATGATAATAATCTTACTGAAACAATATTTCCGTTTTTATTAAGCACCATCTTTACATTTGCGCAAACTTACTTCAAAAATACTCCATATTATTTTTACTTAAATTCTTTGAACCCACTCAGGGGGTTTAACTTCATTTTGAGTTTAAACTCAATCCTCCTTTTTTAAAATTATTTACAATTGTACCCCAAACATGAGGAGTAGAAAGAGAGAATTATCCCATCAGCCAAAGATGATGTGATCTATCTTCATATCTGGAATATTTTGATGAACTTTATATGTAAAGTAAAGAGGGGTTTGTGTTATAAAAGAAATAAAATGTTGTGAATAATGTGAAGGTGTACTTATACATATGATTACTGAGCCATGATCTAATCCAAGATGTTCATGGTTAAGTGGAGCCATGCGGAGCACCGTCGACCATTGGATCACACGTAGTGGGGGTATTTCGCAATGCACTGAAAAGTGAGAAAATAGGAGTCGCTAGATAATGGTCTGACAAATCAGGCTCACTGTCGCTGAGCCGACTACTGAAATCCTCTTACCGTTTCAATAATTAACCCACACAGATAGAGTTAAAATTTATTATACATTACTAAGAATGTATAATGGCAAGCAAGTAGGGGTCGAACATAGGAAATACTGGGGTAGAGCAACAAAGATGTAGAATAAAAGCATTACACTGGACTACTTGGCCCAACATAATTTTTTGTTGGTTTTTTATGTTTAAATTTTTTATTTTATTTTTGTTTATATTTTTTATTTTGATTTTGATTTTTTGTTTTTTATGTTTTATGTTTTTATTTTTATATTTTATATTCCTTTTTTATTAATATATACAATATAGTAATATATACAATATATATATACAATATAATCTTGAGTAAATATAAAAATAACTAAAATTGTTCAACGGTTAGAAAATAAATTTTTGGTATTTTAAATAGTTTTTTACTATTTTGTGATTTTTTAGGAAATTTAAGTAAAAAATACCCTAAATCAGGGTTTCATTAAATACATGAAATTAAAATGGACGTAAAAAATACCAAACAATATTAAAATTGCTCCAAATTATTTTTAAGATAATAATAATAATATAAAGAAAAAAATTGAAATAAAAAATACCTTTTTTTTGAATTTTTAGGGATATTATATATTTTTATAACTGTTTTCAGGGTTTTTTAATTTTTAAGAGTTTTCAATTATGATTTTTAGTGATTTTAGGTCTGAAGGTTAAATATACTTAAATAAGCAAAGTACATTTTTTGGGGAATTTTTCAAAAACATTTTAGTATTTTTTATGGATTTTTTATTGTAAACATGTGTAAAATAGACTATTTTGATTCTTATAAAATAGGAAAAGGTCCTAAATTGTAAAATAAAAATGTGGTGTGATACTATAATGCAACATGCACTTAATCCTATTTTGGGAGGTTTTTTTGAGAAAAATAGCAATAATAAATAATTAGAGAAAATAAAAAAAACTACATTACTAGTAGGGGTATTTATGTAAATATAATAAAGTATAGGGTCATATTGCAATTTCTCCAAACATATATAACGGACTAAAAATTTTAGCAGACCAAAATGAAATACATAAAGATTCAGAGGCACACCTGTAAAAATGCCATATCCCGTGGGGGGTCACGTGAGGTGATGTGGACCTAACTGCATTCGCAGAAAATAGAGGGGTATTTTAGCAAAGTTTACAAAATATATAAAGCGATATATGAAATCTTTAGTATTAATAATTAACTACAAAAAATATCTTGTAAAAGGTGCAAAATACCCAAGCATAGGTGCATATCGAATGGCAGGAGATCGTTCACTTGACATGTGGCATGCCCACATTTGCCGATGATGCTTCGATCTGAATGGCCTAAATTAGAATGCCCAGGGAGATCTGATGGTTGGGGTACAAGGGGATCCGATGGTGCCTATACCTCTGGAAGAATGGAGGTGATCGAACGGTAGAGAGGCCAAGAACTAGGATGAACTGGTGCGGGGATGAACTTATTCGGCACGATTCTCCTCCTCTGATGCTCCTTGAAGCTCCAAAATGGTGCCCGAAGCTCCTGGAAGGGTCCTCGACTGACAGGAAATGCCAATGGCTAGGAGAGCTCTGATGCACCGCTGTGAGGATAGAGAGAAGAGATCGCTCCAGGTACCTGATTTTGGTCAAAAATCGATGCCCATTGGCATCCTTTGGCTCCAGACCCAGCAAGATATGTTAGCTCAAAAGAAAAGTGGGTCTTGAGGGCTCTGTTTGGTGGGGTGGATGAAGGGGTGCGTCGGGCAGAGACCTCTGGTGAACGGCGGATAGAGGAGGTCAGATCTCCAGATCCACAAGTGATTTGAGTGATCTAGGCTGCCTGGGATGTCAAGAAAATAAAGAGGATTAAAGTGGATGTGGTTGCAGGTCGAATAACAGGAGGGGCACACAGTGGACGGTTCGTCAGAGCTCAGCTCTAGCAAACTACGGGCGAATGATCTAGTGCGAAAACGAGAACAAAATGCAAAAAGAAAAGGCGAGAAATGAACTTAGGGATATAACTAAGCTAGAAATGTAAGAGAATATTGGGTACCTCATCGGTAAACCCGAGAAGCGAACCTCGACGGTCGATGGCCGGAGGTGGTGAAGGAAGCGTCTTGGCCTTCGCCTGACCCGCTACAAGGTGTTTGAGGAGAGATGTCACCTCTCTGGTCATGAGCACGAGAAGAAGGGGGACTAAACTCCATCCAAAAGGGTTCAAACATGGGAAGGAGGTAGAGGAAAGTTTTTTGTACAGGGTGATGAGGCGATGAGAAGATCGAGGTGAATCAGGGGATGCAACGATCCATGCAACGATCCACAGCCCGAGGTGACGCTTGGGTGTGTATCACAAATGAACGAGGAACAAAAGATGTTAATAAACCTCATTTCAATGCTAGCATCGATATGAGGAAAAAGGCAAACATGGCAAAAAAACCACATTCTGACAAAGATCAGACCTGGGGAGAAGAGCTGACTGGGGTCAATTCTTGGCTCCCCCCGGTTGGTCCACGTGAACCAACCAGAAAAAGGCTGATAAAAAAGATTTGTAAATTAGTTAATAAATAATAAATTATTTTATTATTTTTATGTTATAAAATCAATTTTCTTTTCAGCAGGCTGTGAGTTGTAGCTTAGGGAGCGCCTTCCCTCCTTCTGGGAAGATTTTGCTTTCTCCTCATGACCTGGTCGAGAGAAACATCGGTGTAAAAGATTGAGCGGGATCAGTAGAAAAGAGGCAGAGCAGTCATCTTATTCTCTGACATCGTCTACTCGGTAGGATCACATCGGAGGGCATGAGAGGCTCTGCTGCTTGAGAAGAAAGGAAACTGCAAAGCTGCGTAATAGCATGTCAGCCTATCTCTATCTATGGTGCGAGTGGTAGCGTAGGTGATGATGCAAAGGCACTGACCGAAGCCGTACCTACTGTAGTCTCAGCGCACTCACACACTCGCAACTGACTGGGGCTTTGGCTCCTTTGCTCGGGATACTAGCACCATCCTCCTGGAGAGGGGTACCGGATCCCCCGCCCAAAAGCTAGGGCTGGGCTTGGTCAATCCAGATGCTTACGCCGGATGGAATGCTCTGAGCAGTTTCGGCTCATATATATCAGTAGTTGGAATTTGTTGTTTCTTCGTGGTCGTCACAATCGCTTTAAGCAGTGGAAAGAACAAAAGATGTGCGACATCTCCTTGGGCTGTTGAACAGAATCCAACCACACCGGAATGGATGGTACAAAGTCCTCCAGCCTTTCATACTTTTGGAGAACTTCCAGCTATCAAGGAAACGCAAATCCCTATGAAATGAAATTCTAGTGGGTCCCAAACAACAGAGGACAAAAGAGAACCTAACAGCACTTTTCTTGCCTAAAACGACTTGTGTAGGTCGGGGTTGAGAATGGGGAGGCCATCAAATCCCAATTCGGCGCATCCGGAGCAGTTCGGTGATGCTGTCCTAAAATCAAACAAGTGGGGACCTTCGCTTCGGAATGGGCCCCTCCTGGCGATGCAAAACGCCCTATTCGATTCGTTTGAGTATCGAAGACCCCTGTGTCTATAGAAATATATAGACGAGACCCCCAATTGAATATTCAGCAAAATCATTAATTTCTTATAATACTAGCTACAAAATCTTTGATTGATTATAATACTAGCTTCAAATTCTCTCTATTTGAATTCTGAAAAGCCCGGATATATAGTTAGAAAATGCAATACAGTTTCTTTCTAACATGAAATCAAATATATATATATAATCTAATCTATTATAGATCTTTTATCTACTAATATTTGAAAGCCATATAATAGTAATATCAACTAATATAGAACTTTGAAGCCTTCTCAAAAAAGCTTGTATAATCGGAATTTCTTGAGATTCTTAATCAAATCTCTTTCTGAAGCTGAAGCCCCTAGTAGTGAATGTGAGAGCCTTCTTTCAATAAATAGTACGGGGTAAGAGAGAGCATTCTATACCATCCTTTCTCCCTCGGCTGATGAGGGAATGAAAGGTCTGGGGACCCTCGCACTGACTATATATATTGTTTTCCTACCTTCGTACTTTCTATAGTCTGCTGCTATTTCCAGGCCTTAGGAATAAGTCTCCCAATTATGATTGGGTCCGTTTCTACCTCGCCTTTTTCATTCTTTTCCCTCATATCCCCTTTAGGGTCAGATAGATTACTGGAGTCTTTACGCCCCCCGATTACCGGCCTCGAAGGCACTACTGGGCAGGAAGCAACCATCATCTACCCTTTACTAAAGGAGAATGGGGATTCAATCCGCAGGAGGTATAACCCTCCTGCCACCTTCATGCTCCTGCAAGGAGGCCTTAGTATAGAGCTAGCTCAACACCTCACGGTGCTTACACCGCCCACCTATCAAAGTCGGGTCTAGCCCAACCGCCTGGGAAAAGCCGGTCTCAGAATGGGGTCAAAGCCCCGTTATCTACTTGATTTCCCGTCCCCCCAGAGGGGGGATACGGTCATTATACCAGTGGTAGACGCTCAGGGACCAAGAACGGCTTTTCGGATTTGTATTTGAAAAAGGGTGGTCCCTTTAATAGCAAATGGGGTAGGAGAGACCCTGGCAGCACTATTTCTTTATTCAAAATACGTCCCCTACACGTGGAAAAAGGCCGCCTTCCTTTTCCAATGCCGTACGGACTAGAACGCCTCAGAAAGGAGCTTCTTTCAGAGGCGAACAGGAACCCCAATGAAGTTCCCCGTCCCAATGATTTGCTCGGGTCAGGGAGCTACCCAGGTGGGAATCCGTCCACCATCCGTAGGCGAGGCCCACGAATAAGGTCCCCGTGGTAGTTTATTTCACTACAATGCCTACTAGGCGAACAGAGGAGTAAACCCCGTCCATTCAACCCTTTAGCCACCCGCTTCCGGGCACAGGGGGTGCATGAGACACTTTGAACAAGAGATAGCTAGGCGGGATTGGCAGCTAATCACACTATGTTTTGGCCCTGCGAGCCAAGCTAGTTCTCTTCCTACAGATAAAGAGGAATTCCTCCTGGATCAGACGTCGGCAGCCCTGACTTCCCGACCTGAAACCAGAAAGCAGGAAAGAGAGAGGAACTCGTATGTTGATGGGTCACCCTCCGAGTCAATAGCTAAAGCCATTCCACCAGCCCTCCTATTGCGAAAGATAAAAACCATACCGAACCTACTTAGTAGTCCCGGGGTTCTCAGGTTCCAACATCACAGGCATACAAATGAAAAGAAGGTTCAACCAGTGGCGAGTCAACACTAGAATATCTTACTCGAGCACTTTACTTAGCCCTAGCTCTTTCCTTCCTTGCAAAGGGCTGTGCCTAAGAAGATTGACCTCAATGGTGCGCTAACTTGATAACCGGGCTTATCCTAATAATCGAGCGAAATGTTGGCATCGCTTCGAGACTAGGTAAGGCGATGGATATAGTCTCGATGGCTTTGCTTGTCAATTCTTTTATCAAAAAAAACCGGAAGCCGGAGCTATGTAGTTCGAATATCAAGTAGTAGTATCCGCTTTAGAACTAGCGCACTTTCTGAGCCAAAAACGGATCGGCTTGGCCCATTCCTCAGATGAGGAAGAAAGAGTACCTAGATCCGCATCTACTCATTTTCTTTCGCGATATAAACTCACTTTCCCAAAGCTAGGGCAAACTAGTCCCAAAAGTCAATGTCTTTTGACCCGTCATATCTAATTGGGGAAAGAGGTTGGAACGAACTATGCCAGTAGTAATTCTAGATCCCCACCCCATGAAAGATTGTTGGAGCTGGGCGGGAATAGCTCCTGCTTTACTCGTACTTAGTGACGAGTTCGAGCCTTAGAAGCATGCGAAGGGATAGGTCTGGAAGGCTTTTCTAGTAGAACTCTCCTGCCTCCTTTCTTGCTTGAACCTCTTCTTTAATTAACTATATAAAATAATTAGGGGCTTTTTGGTATATCTATTTGAATATCCTTTTTCTTCTCTTTTGACGATTACCATTAAAGATCTCCGCCTCCCTCTTTGAGACTGCACCCAGTTTTATACGGAGTTCAGACTCTCTTCTCTTCAAATTCTTCTGCGAAAGAAGATCGGGCTACCATATTCCTAAGCTGGGTCCCTATATATACTACTTTGAACTCCGGGTTGAGTTTCTCAACTTGGTTGGTGTTAAGTCACCCGAATGAAAACCAACATATTTAGGTGGATGAAAATAGAGATCAATGCTAGTGAAAAAAAAAGATCAAAAAAGGAGTCAGAGAGGGCTCCATAGTGACCTTGATGACGAGGCATCAGATGCCGGGGGAAGACTACCGAAGAGGGAAGGCTAGGAAGTAGGCTAGTATAGTTTACTAAGCATTGAGCGGTCAATCTCATCTCGAAATTCCCTGGGTAATCTTGTCTTAGAAGCAGATGTCGACCGGGGAAGAGGAGTAGGGGAAGGAGGCAAAAGGAGGGGTGACCAGGGTTCGGGACGAAGGTGAGCCGCTAGGCCTAAGGTGAGACGGAGGCGCAGAGACTATAGTGGGTACGGTCTTCGTAATACGAAGTTTCTATCTAAGCAGCAGCAGCTGTGAATGACGGAGCCTCAGCGGAGGTAGGAGGCTAGGACGTAGTATTAGCAGGTGGTACGGGGGAAGGTAGGTATCATCAGTGATTATTATACGCGGGAAAGCCATCAGCTTCACTTTTGAATGGGCTCGGGGGTACCGACTCACCGAACTGGACCTTCGGGAATGGGGGGCACAGGCCAGAAAGAGGTCTCTTGAAGTCCTGAAGTCTCAATAACTCGACGAAAGATCTCGACGCCGCACTCTCGACGGGCTCGGGATATAAGTCAACTGCACGCGAGATTCTCGAAAAAACAGGAAGCGCTAGTCCTAGTCCGGGACAGTTGTTTCCTCGCTCGAAAATGATCCAGGCTCCCTCCGGTGGATAAGAAGAGAAGCCCGCTCCTGTCAGTTAGATATATGCGCCTAGTTTGAGCGGATTGCACATTCATTCTTCTATTGGAGACAGGTCCTATCTCACCTACCTTTCCTAGCCTGATGTCTTGGCCCCACCCCTCTTCCTCTCGCTCATGACTCCAATCTAAGCGAAGCGTGAATGAGTCCTAGGGTAGGGAGACGAAGGATCGATACCAGCGGCTAAAGATTCTGGAACGTAGTTGCTCTTTCATCTCTCGCTTCTGACTAATGATGGACTCCTAGTGACGCACTCTGACGCCTCCGGAGAAGGCTCGCCCCTATCGGATCAGGGCCAGTCAGGCCAGGCGGATGATCCATATGCCTTTCTATTAGTCACTAACCATCAGACAGCAGTGCTCTACTTTCATCATATATCTGAATCAGAGTCTGGTGAGGGAAACGTAGCCCTGGTTAAAGGCGGATTTGACGTATGCGAGGCTGCGACCAGCTCTCCTCCCATTACAGAGCAGGGAGCATCGCAACGGAGCATCAACTTTCGCAGGGTTCACATCAACTTGGGGGTAGGTCTCCCAGGATTCCTGAATCCATATCTATTCTATCTATATAGATGGGCTTTTCCTTCCTTCCTGCCTGACTAATAGCCTGAAATGAGTCCTCGATTTCCTGTTCCACTCTTTCTTTTTCGAGCAAAAAAAAGAAAAAGACTGAAATCAAAAAAGAGATTCTAGGGCTATTTTGGTGAGCTTATAGGGATAATAGTCAGAAGGGGGAGAAAGGAAAGCTAGCATCCTCCTATCGGGCTTCGCTCTTCGCCCCTTTCCCGCTTTCCTCATCTTCTCAACACAAGAACCAGGGAAAATGCCATTACTCAGCCTCACGATTTGAAAGACTATATAAAAGAAATCTCAGAGAAATCTAGCATGATTGCCTAAGCCGACTCCGAGCGGGAACCATACTGGACTTTTCCCGAGGCTCCCTAGACAGAATGGAATGAGCGCATGTGGACTACTTGACCATCAGGGACTTTGCTCTTACCTAGGTTAAAAGCTTAGCTACTCACCAACCCACCGGTCGATCTTCTCATCAATGGGCCTGGTTATATGCTTTGAGAAGCTTTGAAATTCCCGGAGAAGTCTTTCTTTTATAGACTCTCGTCTACGCTCACACATGCTCCCAGGTCACCTATACTGCAGCAGCACTTCCCACCGTAGGCGGAGGTAGGACCCGGCAAAGCGATGATTTCACTATCCTAGTAGTCTTCAACCATCCTATACCCTCGACACTTCTTCCACTTTCCTCTCACATGTCAGGATGAGGCTTGAACAGAGAAGGGAGAAATGCCTGAGAGAGCCCCTGATTGACTAGAGAATCTGATAGATGATCTTCCGGATCAGAGATGAGGGAAGATAGATTGCCCGGGAGGGTCGAGTCGACGTGAAGGGTGTCGAGCCCCAAGGATCTCAGAGAAGAAAGCCACACAACCAGAAAGAAAGAGAGTCATGGTGAGAAAGAGAGTGCGGAGCTGAATCAGACTAAGAATGTTTTGCCGGGTCACGAGAAGCTAAGCGGAAAGGCGGATTCTAGGTCTCGGGATGGTGAAAAGGTAGACCAAAGGGAAGAAGCAGTCGGACTCTCCCGAAAGGCAATCCCCTCTCCTCAGGGAAGAGAAGGCTCTCACTCTCAGGCTGGAAGAGAAAGCCTGCTCTCACTCTCAGGCTAGGGAGAAGAGGAGCCTACTTATTGAATTAGGATTTGAGCTCGCTTCTCTCAAAAGATATAATAGGCAATTGGGATAGTAGGCTTGCAATGCACTCCTTTCTTTGCTTGCTCTTTTCCCCGGTTGGTCTTCAACCTCACTTCTGCTCGTACCTAGGTGCTTACAGACATCCGTCGGTAGTTGACATAGGCTTAGGGCTCAATTGAGATATATGGTTGATGGGCTTTCTTTGACAGAGGTCGAAAGCCAGTAAAAGCGGGCCGCCTATAGCCTGCCAGGAAAGAGCCGCCAATTTCCAAGTGTGCTTTTCTGATATTAGCCTGAGAATCTGAACCCAGCACCTTTCTTGCTACGAGTTTACCGGGATATGAAAAGTCTTCAAAAAAGCCGCTAGTGCGGATGGGAATGAGGAGATATAGGTTAGGGCAGTCTTTCTAGTTTTCTGTCCCGTAATAAATAAGACGAAGCGAGTGATCCCCGGGCCTATAATCTTCTAGTCCTCCGTCATATATAGTAGGAAGTCGATCGAATAGATGTTCGCTGGAAGTTGAGGGAACTGTGCGTCTAGCTGGAAAGCAGGAACTAGATAGAAAGGCTTTCTTTGTCTTCCAGGCGTCGAGGAGCATCTCTCAGTCTAAGCTACCCGCTCGACTTCTTTGCTGTCATTGATCAGGACTTTCTGCTATCTATCCTGCCCCCCTATGGGAAGTATGGGAGCGATCCTGGTCAGTCAGTCAGGATCAGGCCCCATCTATGACGTGGCTCACCCGCGCCAGATTTCCCGGACTAGGAAATAATGTGAAACAAAAGTTTTCCCCGACTTTTTCTCTGAATATTTCTGATCCCTTTTTTTGTGTGTTCTTTTTGCGTGAGGATGAAATAACAAAAAAGGCCTCAGACTAATGTGAGGAATGTCTCCCTAAAGTCAAAGACCTATGAAGAAAAGCCCACTGCTTCACCTACTATCGCGTTATTATAGTTATTAGTTGCGATCTCGCCTATTCTTCTACCCGATTTCGCTCTTCCCATGGTCTCAGTCTAAGTTCGCTTTCTCAACCTGTGAGATCCTATGTTAGCAACCCTACCTGTATAGTATGCTTCTCTGACCTTTTATAGAGCAAGCTCGGCTCCTAGTATATAAGGGCCGCGAGGTTCGGCCCTGAGAATTAGACCTAAGAAGTGGAAGAATGGTTAAGAGTAGAGCGCACGAAAAAGCTGCAAGGCGATTCTATAATCTCAGTCGCGACTCGACATCGAAGGGAATCGATAGCGAACCCTCACTACCTTCCATTGAAACCCGCTAGAGGACACTCCAAGAGTCAGTATTGCAGAGAGCTTACCATTGATGACCGATAGTTCAGTCTTCTTTCATAGACAAGACCTCAGACTTTGACTTTCTCTCTTTTATTACGGATATTGGATATGATAGTTGGGAAGAAAGAAAACCCCCAGGGCTGATTGCTGCAGATATAGTATAGTATTGCACGGGATGACATTTCCTTCTTATATCAACATCTGCCTATGTCCCTTTTCACACATGGGACCTTACTTAAAGATATACTGGCACCCACTAATCATCTATTCTATTCTATGTTTGCTCTCCTCTGCATTCGAATTTCTGGTTCATTTTCCCAGCTGTCTTTTCTGACTGGGCGATTCTCCCGTCCACGTCGAAAGTCTCGCATCTCGTGGACTAAGAGGTCGGCACACAGCTCGTGACCGCCAATCTGAACCTCCCTCGTACAGATACTGTGCAAGGAGTCACTGCCCTCCAGGGCCGGCTATCAAATATGGTTTCTCTAGTCTCTTCGGCTCTCGACCCATGCGAAAAAGAAACTGAAGAAAATCTCTGCCCGCCAAGCCTAAGGTGATGTAGCCCCCGTGTCAAACTAAGTATGAGCGGCAAATCCCTCTACTGATCATGCATCTCTATCTCCATTTGTGTACATAAATATTTCCACAGAAGTTGATGCCTGAGCATCCTTCAGAGACAGAGACCACGACGAGTATAATGTCATTCAGATAATAGTAGACCCGTCCGTCTTCTCCTCCGCCTTTAGAGGTTCGGACCTCATCAGTTGCTACCTGGTTCTTTCTTCTTTATGAGACAGTCTCACCCACGAAAAGTTCAAAAGCAGCTTTCATAGCCCTTTCATAAATCAACCACATTCCCAAACAAGCAGAGCTCATCTACAGGAAGTGCTTAGCAGGTCCACGCACCTTTTTCTTTTTCAAGGAGTCCACGCACCTTTCGCTTATCACAAAGGTCTTGTAATAGGGGCAATACAATAAGAGTACTCGACCTGATATCTATGAGGGTGAACAAGCATGTCTAGCATCCTAGGTCCCGAGATGGTCAGACTGAAGATCGGCAGTGAGTGAGAATCGAGAGTCTCGAGCAGGGATCTCTGGGCCGCTTCGCTCCTCCCCCCCCCCCCCGTCCCACGGACCCCCAAGCCCCAACTTGTACTTCCGGCAGGTTGGCAGCCTGATTCAGAATCTCCTCTTATACTGATTCTGAATGTTCATTATGTGCTGCTGGTCAGCCCATCCATCATCTGGTTTGTCCAGGCGAGGATCTTGGACTAGAAGATTATAGGCCCGTGGATTGAAACCTACTTCAGTGAAGACTACTCGACGAAGATCAGTAGTCTACCCCGCTATCCAAAAGCCCTCTCTCATCCCGAAAGCTAGCTGTTATTTCATCACAAAGACTTGCCATGGTACCCCAAACCCGCGTAGCGAGGCCCCGGGACTACCTATTAGCAATAACAGTTTCCAAAGGCCACTGATTTTTGCTTTGATCTTGTAGATTGACAAAGGCAGAGGCCCTCCTTATAATATCTACGACACAAGGAGTTGACAAAGGAGAACAACCCGGATCAAAAGGGCGGTCACCCTATTCTCATTTCTCATAGCTCGGCATCTGACTTCCGTTTGATTTCATAGTGAAGTGGGGGTAGCACGTAGTCTTCCAACCTCCTAACTTGTCTCCAAGCTGCATGATGCCTATTAGATAACACATCATTAATCTTTACATGCTTTTCGTATAAGTATATGAATGAAAGGAAAGTCTGTACTAGGACAATCAGGGAGAGGAGAGGGAAATCTGACCTATCCGCATTCACAAGCTACGAGCTCTAGATATATAATTGCGGGAGGCGGTGGAGCCAGAGACAAGGATAATGACCAAGCCTGACTAAGGGCTTGAGGACAGAGGCAGGCGAAGAAGTGAGGATATCCACTTTGCTTACTACTCCAAAGAAAGCTGGCACTGAATAGCAACCACCTCCACACAATATAAGGCACCTCACCCTACACATTCTCTGCCTACTTAGGCAGATGTTAATAGTTTGGGGGCCGCTTGACTTTCAAGGGTGCGGCTTTTCGACACTTTTCTCTATACAAAGACCCACTTAATAAGCTGGTCTTTTTCTTGAAAGCAAGCACCAAGCTCTAATGGGAAATCCTCACCTGCTATCCTAGGTGAATGCTTTGGATTTCTATCCCGAAATGCAGTAGATAGTAGATAGAGAGGGGCGAACGTACTCATCATCCACACTCTTTATCGCCTTTGCCGTGGTCAAAGAAGCGGTCTAAGCCAACCACAATCCGCTTTGAGGTGAAAGGAGCGAGCAGGTCAAAGCGAAGGAGAGAGAGCCAAAGGGAGGGTCTTTTGTGGGGCAAACTTATGGCTAGCTTAGTGGGTTGGGGTTCCAGGTGAGGTGTCGAAGGTGAGACCCAGCGTAGCGGAATCGAGGTCTCTGGTAAGCATTGGTTAGAATAGCATCCCTCCCTCGTATGTGTGGAAAAGCTGCTTAGATAACCAATATGCGGACCCTAGTTTTCTCACCAGTACTCGCCTTTGACCTGACCCCATTGCTTAAATCGACCCTCCCTCATTGCCTAGCTCCGACTCGTCTGCTCCCTAGGACCATGATGCGAGGCTGGTTGTTGAAGAGAGGAAGGATGTCAAGATTAGTGCCTCTCTCAGGCCCCAAGCTTTTTTCTTCCACTATATATGTCGGGGTCCAGTTAAGCAAGAAAAGAGTTGGGGACTGGACAAATATCTATATCCCTGCCCTATTTGATTGACTATATGTTAAAGCTGCTCTGATAGTCCATGCTGGGACCTCTAAATCGTGCTCGATCGCCGCCGCAGCTGACATGATTCATGCGCTAAGCTAACTATCAGAAAGAAGGGCGAAGGCTATCACCACAGCTTGACTATATATATGACTGCTTTTGTGCATGATTTACTAGAACTATAGGAGGATGACTTTCAGAGGCTAAGAGCTAGGAGTTGACGAAGGAGAAAGAAGAGCGGAAAGATTTCAGAGAGAAATACCTGCTCCAATTTCTGGTTATTTAATCAGTCTAGTGAGAAATGAATTGATTAATGTTAGTACGAGATCGCTGAACACCCCCACCCCAAAGCCAAGTCACTATAGTATCTCCTACTACAGGTATGGCGCTAGCTAAGCTTGTAATGACCGCCTCGGGAAGAGCTTGTGAGCGGTATCCGAATCTGGCAGTTGGAAAAGCCAGAAGCCTGAGGACCGGAGTTGAGGACTCCTGAGGGACCCAGAATGTTGTGTCGTCCAGCGGAGCTTAGAAGAAGGTGACTCGGATCTTAGAAGAAGGTGACTCGCGCAGACAGCTGACTCCTTTGGAAGAGATCGGTGGTTGACTTTCTCGATTTGCAAGAATAAGGAATAGCCAGCTGGATGGTCAATCTCAGTGATCTTATCGGCCGACAAACCAGAGACGGACGACCACGGTCCCGGGTCCCGTGATTCCTATGCCGCTGCCTTTCCCGGTCCTTTTCTTTTAGTGCTTCGACCCACGAAAAGTGGATAAGATGGCTGCGCTCCAGCTCACTCGACGAATGGGACGGCAGTGGTCCGCCGGCAAGCTCGTTCTGATCGTCGGACGCAGCACATTGGAATCCTGAAGCACCACCACGAACGCGCTTTTCACCTTCTCTTCGCTCTGGACAGGAGCTCGGAGGGAGCAAGCGAAGCGTGTAGTTCTCCATGGTACGAACGGCACGTCTACTTCGCCTCTTTGTTGGACCGCCGGCGCGAACACAGTGGTCTCTGACCAGGAAGAGGAAGCAATTCGAATTTGGATCTTGACATGTCGGTTGTTTTTAACCGTAGGCATCTCGCCAGGAAGTTGGTGAGCTCATCATGAATTAGGTCGGGGTGGCTCAAAAAATGCTAACAGTTCGCGATAGTATAGTAAGTTGCTGAGTGCTACACTAGAGGGAGTAGAAGGGTGAGGCAAGGAAGGGGCGTTTTATTTTTTATTGTATTTTATTATGATTTTTATTTATTTTTTTGAGCTTATTTATCACAAGTTACTTTTTAAGAGTTATATATAGGTATAATCTTCTATGTTTTAGATATTTTAATTTTTGGAACGTATTTTTATTTTATTATTTCATTTTATTATTTTACAAAATTATAACTTATTTTTATATACTTAAATATAATTTTATTATATTTTTTTAAAGTAATATATACTTAAATAAAAAGATATATTTTTTATATAGGTATAGTTATTGTATATTCATCAATGTATTTTCTTTACATATTTTATTTTAATGTTTTCATTATTGTTTTATTACAGGTTTAATACGTACAAATAATATAAATAATATTTTCAAATTATAAAAATAAAAATTATAATAAAAATGAATAATAATATGAAACCCTAACTTTTACACCTTAACTCTAAAAAATATGAAACCACCTTCATTAAATAGCTTATTAAAAGTTATATACAATTTTAGGTGATTCTGATATATTTTGAGTTTTTATTTGAGATATATGAGTCTAGGAAGTTGAGCTTGTGGAATTTAATTTAGACTGTAATTTTTTCTATATCTTATTGTCTACAAATTTTGTGTTCAAAGTTTATTTATTCGAAGTGTAAAAAGCTGAAAATA